>JAKSZT010054193.1:12338913-12513812 GCA_026826555.1 Tolypeutes matacus | reverse complement strand
GGGGCGGAATGAATGAATAAATAAGTAAAATCTTTAAAAAAAAAAAAAAAAAAAAAAGAGGCCCTGATGCCACAGCATTTCCTTAAAATGAGCAACTTGTATTGCTGTAATGTCTTAGTATTGCTGTAATGTCTCCAAGAAGAAATCCACTGAGGTATTCTTTTTTACCATGCATCCGTGTGTCCATCCATTTAACAAAAATTATGAATGAAGCATTAGGCATACAATATGGCATGAGTCCTCATGGGTTGGGCAGGGCAGCCAGGCTGATTCTTTGGCCACCCCTCC
This sequence comes from Tolypeutes matacus, assembly GCA_026826555.1. Lineage (NCBI taxonomy): Eukaryota > Metazoa > Chordata > Mammalia > Cingulata > Chlamyphoridae > Tolypeutes > Tolypeutes matacus. The sequence continues at coordinate 12,513,524 of JAKSZT010054193.1, read as the reverse complement.
CTCTACCCATTTTGGTTACCTGCTGCTCCTGGAGGAGAGGGGCACAGGGACAAGGAATTCTTCCTGGTGTAGAATTTTCTTGATCATCAAACATCAGTTGCACAGCAGCTATTAAAGAAGACATTGGATAAAAGCAAACAATTATTATAGTGAGAAATCCCATCTTAGTTTAGGACATTTCATGAAGTCATTTTTCTCTGACCTAGCCCATGCCAGGAGAATAGATTCCAAATCTCAGTCTCTCAGACCTTTGTGAGTAATCACCCTGTGTCTGTATTTTTTAAAAGATATTTTTTTCTTTTTGTTCTGAAGTGTTTATCTAGAAACAATAGGAAATGTTAGCCAGAGCACAGATGCCTGACTGTGAGGCCAATAAATATTGTAAAGCTAAGTGATGGTTCATTACCACGATAACAAGTGAGTCAGAGCTCTTTTGCTGGGTCTTTATAGTGTGAACAGTCTCATTTACAATTTAAGCAAAAGTTAGGGATAAGTTACTGATACAACCCAGATTCAGGGATCCCCAAACAAGGAAAAAGCCCTCAAGCAAATCAGAAGATCCCTCTGACTCCTCCTGGGAGGTTGCTCCTATGAGACTTGAAGAAACCTGGTTGGTGAGACTGAAGAGGATTTAAAATCTTCAAAAGAGCTGGTAAAGAGTCCCAGGGAATAGTTTTAGGTATACATAGAAGTCAGAGATAAAGAATAGGCCTGGTGGTGCACAGTTAATACCACCTATATGAAAGAGTTGAAAGTGTATGTCTTTTTCCCTGTATTATGTGACAGACAGTGATAACTATTTCAGTTGTCATTTTGTTTCCTGCTTTTCCTGAACAAGGATATTTTTCTTTTTACTATTTTCCACAAGGTGGTATGTTATAAGTAAGTGTGTAAGTTATAATTTAGGAGATGTTTCCACCATCAGGATTGTTGTATGGGGCTTCTTGGTAATCTTGCTAAGTAGTATGTCCTTTAGAGACATATTCCCCAATTTTTGCATAGGTTATGAAAATACCATGGACACCCAGGATAATTTTAAAAGATGATCAGGTTGACTGTCTGGATAAAATATTGGCTGTATGTAATTCTATATAATTATAACAATAAACCTGAATATCTGGGTCTAGAGAGACTTGTTGAATGTTCTAAATGCTATGTAGGAGCTGTTTAGATCATATACTTTACAGGGTTGTTTGTTAGCATTAAGCAGAGTTATTTCTATGATTTGAGTGACCCCTCAGGTCCAGCAAGAGGTCAGGTTAGCAGATCCTGTGGTCTAACTCATTCTTAGAAAAAGGTGGAAGAAAACGTGTTTTACTTCAAACGAGGAAGGGTAAAAAATGAAGAAAAGTATTGTCATAGAAAACAGAGAGAAGGAAAATAATTGCCTGTAGTTACACATTAGCAATCTTACAAAGGAAGTCAGTCAGTTTTAGTGGGGATAACAAAAAATTCTGTTGTCTTCTTCCATTGTCTGAATGAAAGTTGCCTGATCTGAGGGTCTTGGGTTGGCTGTTCCTTGAAGTCATCTGTTTCTAAGAGGCATTTTGATTAGCATCAGCTTGAGATTGCTCATGGGAATAGAAGTTCATTGATCTGAATTGGAAGTTCATTTTCACTGTGACACATAAACCTGTGGGTCAGTGGTTGTAGCTATTATCTGGAGGACCTAAAATGACTCCTTCTAATATCTTTCTAAAGGATTTTTGCATCTAACCAACCATCCCATATCTATGAGGCTTATAACAACCATTTATTTAATCATGATTCTCTAAATGAGCTATTTGACCTGGGACAGTTTGGCTTTGCCCCACATTATGTTGTCTGACCTCATACATGGGTTTATACTCAGTTGACAGTTAATGGCTTCACTTATTCCTGGAGGTTGCTGACTGTTTGACAGGGCCGATGAAGTTAACAGGGCCATGAGTCTCTCATCTAGAGGCCTAGCCCAAGTTTGTTCACATGATGTGGGTCTTGGGGTTACTAAGAGCAGCAAGAGAGGGCAAGTGCCAATGTGCAAGCAGTTTTTGTATTCCTGGGCAGGTGTCAGGAAATTGCCAGAATCCATTTTTATGGCGAGATCATCCATATAGTTGCCGATATTATATTTTCAGAGCCAGTTTTCCTTCCAGCTTTGGTGGGGGTACATGTCAATTTGGTGGTACTAATAGTTGCAGTAGTAAAAGCTACTTATTCATTATATCAGTTAGCAAGGGCATTATTATTGCTTTCTTGGGGAGTAGATTTTCTAATGAGCTTCTACCATAGTTGATAGGTATTTGTCAATATTGAATATCTTTTTTTTTTAAAGATTTTATTTATTTACTCATTTATCCCCCCCTTGCTGCCTGTGCTCGCTGGGTCAGCCAACCGCGCCGTGCGGGCGGACCTGCCCCCACCAGGAGGCCCCGGGAACTGAACCCGGGGCCTCCCATATGGTAAACGGGAGCCCTACTGACTGAGCCACAGCTGCTTCCCATTGAATATCTTTTAATCATTATGTCTTTACCATTTTTGATCAGGGTACCTTAAGAAGTAAAAAATCCCTTTTGTTTCCTAAAGTTATGAAAAATTCCAAGTACATATCTACTATCTGTTTAACATTTGCTCTTCTTTTGCCATAGTACAAGTACATCCGCTTGGGTAGATTGCATATTAGGTGGTGGGGGAGCAGCTTGGATAGCTGCATGTTCATTGGTGGCAGTGTATCCTGCACAGGAAATGCCTCCATCATTTTTAGGATAAGAACCATCTACAAACAGTATTAAATCAAGATTGACTATGATTATTGTGTGTGTAGTTTTTTTACTTTTTACTAAACTGTATACTGTATGCAGTAAAGTACAGTAATTATATGTAGAGCTCAATTTTTATAAATGTATATATCTGCATAACTACCTCCCAAATAGAAAAAGAACATTTCCTAGTATTCCAGAAGGTTCTTTTTTGTCCCTTTTCCAATTAACATCCCTCCTTACCCAGAGGTAACCACCATTTCTGACTTTTGTCACCATCAATTAATTTTGCTTGTTCTTAAACTTCATGTAAATGGAATAAATGTAAATATAAATATAGCATATATTCCTTGGTATCTGGCTTCTTTCACACAGCATAATATCTATGAGATTCATACACATTTTTGCATATATCATAGTTTGTTATTATTTATTGATTGTGGCAGTCCATTGTGTAAATATACCACAGTTCATTATCCATTCTGTTGATGGACATTTGGATTGTTTCCACCCTTTGTCTGTTATGAATAAAGTGGCCATAAATATTGTTGTACATTTATTTTGGTGGACAGATGCACTGATTTCTTTTGGGTATATTTCTGGGAAATAGGACAAGCATATTTTTAACTTTAGTAGGCACTGCTAATATCTACTTGGGCATTCTTTTTTTTTTTTTTTTTTTTTTTTTTAAGAGTTTAATGAACACTTTACTCCAATTTAGTCCTTTTAAATGCATTTCCTTGCTGTGTATTTATATTTTAACAGGTAAATGCAAAAATCACTAGCAATTTAACTAAAAGAGGCACCACTAAATAGTCATAGATTCCCTTTTATCTATATGAAGGAGTATGTGGTAGGATTAAAATTTGAATGATGTTAAGTTGTGGTGTGCAAGGCAGTCAGTAGAAGGACTTCATAATTAGTAAGGTGGCTGACAGAGAAATGTTGAGTGCTGCCTAAAAGGATCAGGGGTTCACACAGTATTTGGGATGCAAAGTTAGTTGAGGAAGTCCTCGCTGTGTCATCAGCAGCTTGACCAGTTAGCCTCTGAGACCCCACATGCTAGCAAAGAGGGTATGTCTTCCTACCAGATCCAGAGATTTGTTGAGATAGGCAATAAGCTTCTAGTGTGAACTGCTCTGCTGAATTAGTACTCCTAATCGGCAGGCTTATCTTTCCTGAACAATTGGAGAGAAGGGTTTTGCAAAGTATAGAGTTGTTGCCAGAAGGCCTTAAGAGAGGAGGAGACTTCTGCGTTTGCATCTCATGGGAGTGGACCTGGAATTATGTTTTAGTAAGCTCCTGTAAGGGCAATCCTAAAAATGTTCTCAGTTGTCTTTGAGTTTGGGGACTTGAATATAATGCAATATTCTGGCAGAGGACATGATCTGCAGACAGATCATAACCAAAATTATGTAGTTTCCTGACAGAGTTGTAACTTTTCTCTAGACACTTTGTCTTCTTCCTTCCAATTTTATTAAGAAATATTTGAAGTCTTCCTATGAATAACTTAGATCAGGGGAACAGAGCAATAAATTTTCTGCGTGTTGTACAAGGGTGAATCCTCATGAAAATAAAATGGATCCTTAAGATTATTTATTTAGACATTGAGAAAAATATGTGTGATTCTGTAAGTCCTCAAGGCCCATGATTTTCACATATGAAGCAGGTATCAACTCTTTTTAACTACTAGTTACTGAAGAAGGCTGCACATATATCTACAGCTGTAAAACAAATTACTCATGGAGAAAATGGAGGCCAGATGGTATTTGAGTAGGACGCACTGGGAACCTAAGAATCACAGTTTTACTGATTACTCTGAAGTCTTGAAAAAATCAGTAGCCTTTCCCATTAGATTTCTTAATTAGCAATGTGAATATTGCTAGAACTTGTGTAAGTACAAGTAGCCCTGATTCTAAAAAAAATATAGCAAAACAGGATTGGTACCTGAGATGTCTTCAGGTTTGAGTGTATCTCAAGTAATTTTGACACAAGTTATAAGGATCAATCTGAAACTTAATAGAGTCAGCATTAATAAGCAAAGTCTCTAGCCACTGGACATGGTCCTTATTTATTTATTTATTTATTTTTAATGCTTTTAATATTTAACTCAGCATCCAGTCATTCCACTCCTTGGTCCTTAGTCTTAGGCCATGGCCCTTCTAAGATTTCAGTGGAATGTGGAAAGTGTTTACCACTTGAATGGAAGGACTTGAATCTTAAACTCTGTCCTTCTAGTACCAGTTATGGGCCTTTTAAAAACTAAGATGCATGGGGGCGGATGTGGCTCAAATGGTTGGGCATCCGTCTGCCATATGGAGGGACATGGGTTCGATCCCCGGGGCCTCCTGGTAAAATAAAAAAAATAAATAAATAAAAAAAAAAAATTTTTTTTTGTTTTGAGGGGCGGATGTGGCTCAAATGGTTGGGCATCCGTCTGCCATATGGAGGGACCTGGGTTCGATCCCCGGGACCTCCTGGTAAAATTAAAAATATATATATAGAAGGCGCATGGGCTGCCAGGCTCTGTGTGCCGCTGAGCCGTCGGGCCTGGGGAGCCATGCAGCAGGATGATGACGTAACAGGGGAGAGACAAGACGAGATGCTCCGAAAGCTCCAGAAGCCGGGAGCTGAGGTGGCGCAGGCGGCAGAATACCTCTCTCCTACATCGGAGGTCTCCAGGATCGAATCCTGGTGAAGACTGGAGGAGGAGGATGAGAAGAGATGGCAGGAAACAGACACGGAGAATTGCCCAGCAAATGGACACAAAACAGCAAATGGGGAAGGGGGGATTTAAAATGGATAAAAAAAAAACAAAAAAAAACTAAGATGCACAGGCCCAGCTTCATATCCACCAACTCATTAGCTGATAGAGGAGCCCAGGAAAGTCTGATGGTTAGCTGGGGGACTGGGGACCCTTACTAGAGGACAGAGGCTTCAAATGTTTCTGGAATGAACAAATGAATGAAAGCATTTGCGCAAGATCATTCACAATAGCTAAACTTGCCTTCCTCTTCCTAGGTTGTCAAGGACCTGAGTGCTGTGGAAAGTATCAGCCAGAGTGTGTTTCGACACTGATATATGATTCCCTGCTTTATGGGAAATAGTTCAGGAACAGTCAGGAAGTCTGAAGCCCTTTGAGATTGTGTTAAATGTGAAGTGTCCTGTTAGGTTTCTCAATCTCTTGACAGTCTTGTAATTTGTTTGTTGTCGTTCCAGTTTATATGCTCCTGAAAAAGGCCTTTTATAATCCTGCATCTGTCACTTAAAGATACCCTTAACTCAGGAAACAAACTTCACTTATCTTCAGAAATGTTTTACTTGGGTCAAAAAGCAGCTGAATACAAATGCTCTATGATGCCTGAAAAATAACACCCAGAGGTAAAGGGACTGTGAAATCCTCCCCTTTTAATAAGAATCCTTCTCCTTTGCAAGGATAATTCGTTAAGAATCAATGATTGGGTCCTTGGCATTAATCTAAGACCCTTTGCTATTAAATGTTGTGTACAAAGCTCTTGATTGTAAGATGAATATATATCAAGTTTCAGGAACTTTAAACTTCCCCAATTCACAATGAATTGATAGCTTCATTCTCTGACTGCTTTGGGGCCTTTGGTTCAGGGCAGAGAGATGTCCACAGAAGGGTGAGTGTGGGTGACAGGATGCGAGTCCCACTCTTTACCTGATAAAGATGATGTAAGTTGTTCCCTAATTGATTTCTATAAGGCAAATTATTATATTTTCACCTTCACTACATGTTTATTGTGGTTATACTAATCAACAGAGAAAGGAACACTGTGTATGCATTGTGATTTTTCTGTTCTGAAGCACAGTCAATAAACCATAGCTTTGTTTTTCCTTGGTTCTCCTTTTCCTTGCTCTGTATTCACATCTGGATTTTCTCTTTTAGAAATGTAACTTCCTGTGCAGCACGGACAATGGCTTTAAAGAAAAAGTGAACAGACACCTAGCACAAGGCCATAGTCTTTTAATACTCAAAAGTTTTTTGATTCTTATTAATGATAATCATACACACCACTTCAGAGCCTTGTGAAATCAGGATTTCATAAGCAGGACTATAATTGGCACTTCTTTGCCACCTATTTTTCCAGTAAAAGAACAACTGAGTAAGAAAGAACATCTCTTTTGAACTTTAGCAACATATTTCCTTTTTCATGTTAGATTTTTCTAAAGCTTTGGCTCAGCATTATTGTTTGATTTGGACAATCACATAGGATAGAGGATTAGCTAAGAAGTAGAGAAGTGGAATGGAGTTGAAATGTTTTAGGCAACTGAGAATTTTAAATACATACTTTAAACTCAAACTGCATTGCTCCTTTTCACATCTATATGAACATAAAGTTTCACAAAAGGGCCCCTAAATCCCCTGTTTTTATGGGATTCCTCCTTAATCCCACTTTTTTCCCCTTCCCCCTTAGAATGCTATATATTCTCCTTCTGTGGAGACTAAATTAGGTGCATCTTGAATTCATTTCTTAGAACATAAGAAATCTTTCTCTTCCTCTATAAGCTGTCAGTACCATTTATATTTAAAATGAAAGGCAACCCTTTTCTTGAAGGAGTGACTCCAACTTTCTTTGGGGATTATCTAAACAATGTCACGTGTCCCCTTTTCTCTGTTCCATCTTCACATGAGAAAACATAAATCATGTAGCCCAACAAATAAACACAATTGACATGTTATTTCTCTTTCTATAGAGACATGAGTTCTTTAATCTCCTATTTCTTATAAACGGGCCCACTTTAGAAGACTGAAATCCTAATGTATACACAATGGTATTCTGTAAGTAAGAAAGAAAACTAGTAGAACTGTATGTTAGAGAAATTTAATATAACATGACTACATGAATACCTCTTGCTGTTTTGCTTCTCCCATCCGGTTGGGCTATAAAAACCAGAAAGCATTCCTGCTGAAAGGAAAAGAACAGCTAGCTAAGAGGAAAAATCTAACCGTGAAGTGCTGGCAGTGCTCACTGCCAAGAACCTGAGACTTTCTTTCAAGCATGATGTTTTATTGTTAAGGTTTTATAAGAAGTTAGCCTTAACCTATTAAGAAATGGGTGATTTAGAAAATTGGGGGAAAGGAGCAATTTTGCAGCATTCATTCTCTAGTATAAACAAGGTATGAAGCTAATGCTTTCTTGGCATAACATGAAGTTCTGAACTAACAAAAGGGGCAATTAAAGCTCACCTGGCCTCAGAGGTCTTGCCATAAAAGCTAAACTGTAATGGCTGGCACTAGGTGACCAAAATTGGCCCAGATATTGGCCGGACTTGCAATTATTAAATAGCTGTTCTACAAAATAAAGGTACTTAAATTGGCTGGAGGAATCCTAAGAGGAGTAGCAGAAGGGGCCTCTTTATGCATCTGTTTCAGGGTTGACCGTATGGATGAGGTCTGCTTTTGTGAATGTTTAGTTTGTGAGCCTCTCAGGTAAATCCAGTAGTACCTTTTGGAATCTGTTTGAGAAAGGCTAACAAAGTGAATCTTGATACCAGAGAAAATGGGGTCTACTATGATTTTTTTCTTGTTTCCTTTGGTCCAGATGAATTCCCAGCATTCAGCACACAGGGTGCAAGCAATATAGCAAGGCATTCTGGGACTCAGGTTTGGTATGGCAGCTATCCTGATAACATCTAGGAGTGCCAAGGTGCTTACTATGGAATAAAGGAATCCCTCTGTAACAGGTGGATAAAATAAAACTCTCTCCCAAGTCAAGACCCATTCAATAGGTGATAAGGACGTTTCCATTCCAAAGTGAGATGCTAGAGGAACTGCAAAGGGGCTGGTGATAACTGAAGCTCAACATCCCCTCAAAGACATGAAAGGAAGATGCTGGATATTAGAATTTCTTGGGAAAGAATTGTTTTGGGGTAGGGCGAGTTTGATGGGGCCCAATAAGAGGGGCTCCAAGGAAACCAACTTGGAGAACTTGCTGTGTCCCAGGAATTTGGGGGCCCACTGGACTGATGTTGGTCCTGGTCTCAGAATCTAAAGGTGAGAAGCTGCGGCTATGACCTTCAGGCAGCCAGGGAGAGAGAGAGAGATAGCAACTGTTCTGCATTGGGATCTAGCTACACAGCTCACCAAGGTGGGGAGGAAGGGAGGCTCAAGGATATGTGGGTGTTTTTCTTGGCTAGATGTGGGCAGTGTGAGAGACCTGCCTGGACACATTTTAAATCTGACCAAGCAGGTTGCCTAGAGGTCCAGGGGTTGGACCACTAAATTCCTTGGGAATGGGAAACTGCATTGCCACATTAAGAGAACTATAGTCTAACGTTCCCACTGTGATCTCTGAAGAACCCAAGAACACACCCCATGAAAAGGGTCAGCTTTAACCATTCACCCAACTTAGGGGACAACTATCAAGCCACAGGAATCAACTCCAGACGATATTAGTGTCAGTCAAGCAAGACTTTCCATGTCCCTTTCCTCTGCCCCTTACCCATCTTGCCAACCTGCCAGGAGCCAGTGGCAGCCTAGTGAGTTGGGGGAGGAGAAGTAGGAGAAGCAGACAGGGAAACCAAAGAATCTTCACCACTGTAGGGCTTCCTGCTGTCGAACCCTGAGCTGTGGGATGGGAGAAGATTCAACTCAAATGTAGTCAAGAGTTCTCACTGTTACATAGGACTGGGCATTTCAATTACTGAAATAAAACTCTTCTTGTGATTGTAAGTGATCACAGGAATTTTGTTAATTAGGGATAAGCTGCTTATATTACTTATAACTTTACTCATCATCTATGAATTAATAAAATATATAATTAATCATTATATAAAATTAATATAAGTTAATAATGTGATTATGATATTACTTATCATCTAAGAGTAAGTGGATAAGCTATGGGCCCACCTGAAATTTCATCGAAAGGGTAAGGAACAATTCCCCCCAGAGAGTGGGCTTGAATGGGAAGTGAGAGAAAAGAAGAAAGTTGTTTTCTGTCTGGACAACCCCCTGATTCCTGCTCAATGTATCAGGGAGAATTGGGAAATTACTTTGTAAAAGAAGATGTTTAACATAGTCCTTATCTGACACAGATATTTTATGCCCCTGAAGTCTATCCAGATAAATAAACTCTCAAATAAATGATTTCTGGAGCAGTTGAAAATGTAATTAAAGAATATAGCATACAGGAAAATGAAGGGAAAAGATGCACCCTTTTCAAGAGTCACAGACTTAAAATTTTTATTAATTTATTAAATTAATTTTATGTATTTTACATGTTGCTTTGTCAGGAATGGCAGTGTGTTCCTTAGTAACCATCCTATCAGCAGATAGGAATCTAGAAGTAAAAATTAATATGACTATTTTCATGCAGTGGACTAGACATTATGTGTAGAACTATTGGTTGCAGGCACACTGCCACTTTGATAAAGCCTCATTTAAAACATTTACCAAACACTTTATGAGGTCGTTTTAGCTTTTTTTAAATGATGTGTTAGGTTCTAAAATAGCCAGTTAGTAACCTGTTTCTGAAGTAGGTTTCCTTAGAGCATGACAAGGTAATCAGTTCAGAATAGCAACACTCTATTGGTGAGCGGAGCTATCTGAAGTCAGGTAGAACAGCTGTGCTTAAAGAATGTAAACTAGTAAAATAAATTTTAAATAAAGATAAGGTTTTTTATGCAGGAGGAGGGAGGGGGCTAACAAAATTCTGGAAGGCTTATGAAGAATGTCATTTCCAAATGCAGTCTAAGGAATCCCTCCAAGAAAATGGTGATTAGAACAAAAGCTGCAGTGTGTCTGATAACCATTTTATTTGTGTTTTTATTTGATTAACGTCTCCTTCTCCACTGAGCTTTGTGAGAGTGTATTAGATTTTATTTTATTTTTATTTTTTTTAAGATTTTATTTATTTATTCATTTATCCCCCCCTTGCTGCTTGTGCTCGCTGGGTCAGCTAACCATGCCGTGCGGGCGGGCTTGCCTTCACCAGGAGGCCCCGGGAACCGAACCCGGGGCCTCCCATATGGGAAACGGGAGCCCTACTGATTGAGCCACAGCCGCTTCCCTGTATTAGATTTTAAATGCTACAATTATTTGATCTCTTTTTTTCCCTGTCTTTTCCTTTCATTATTTAAATATTTCCCTGAGAAGACTATTATCTGTCTCTCTCTCACCAACTGCCCCCAGTTGGCCACCAACTTCTCTTTCAGAGCACAGGGGTAATGGCCTCCTTAGGCACACAGACGTGTCGCAGGATGAATGAGTCAGGAAATGCCAGTCCTTTTGAGCTCTGCAAGCACCGTGTCTCATTTCTTCAAGCACAGAGAACGCCCTCTAGAATCTTTAAGCAAGCCCAAAACTGGTACCAGAGCTCTAGTGAATTTCTCTATTATTTTGGTTGATAAATTTTTATTGGTAAGAGTATACTTCAAATCACAAAGAAATGTAAGTTTTCTTGACTTTTATCAGGGCTAATTGGTATATCTGAGAAAATAAAATACATAAATGAGTGTCAGCATTATCCCGGGACCCCTTCTCATTGGTCAACAGTGACAACTCTGCCAGGCGATCCTCCATTTCAAAACGATTAAACAGATTGTTTTTTTTTTTTAATAATAATTTTTTTTTTAAAGATACTTAGATTACATAAATGTTACACAAAAATTATAGGGATTCCCATATGCCCCACCTCCCACACCTCCCACACCCTCCCACATAAACATCCTTCATTAGTGTGGCACATTAATTGCAATTGATAAACATATCCTGGCGTTTTGCCATTAAGCATGGACCATAGTTCACATTGTAGACCACACTCTCTCCCACACAGTTCTGCATGGTATATGATGATATAAAATGGCCTATATCTGTCGTTACAATGTCACTCAGGATAATTCCCAAATCCCGAAAAAGCCCCTGTATTACAACCGCTTTTCCCTCTCCCTGCCTCCAAAGCGTCCAGTGGCCAGTGGCTTCACATTTATGTTGTAATTTCTTCCATTGCTTGAATCACAATATGTCTATAACAGAATTTTATTTTTAGTTTTTTTTTTTTAAGTTTTCATGTATTAAACAGATTTGTTTTTAAGCAAGGAATAGTCAATAAGGAGACAGTATTCATAGAGGAAATACAGCAGGTACCCTAGCTCCTGGTTCTCAACCTGGTGTCCATTGACTCCCATTCTACTTCTTTGATCAGAGTTTGCATTTCAACATCTTTGTATACATAAACTATCCCTCCAACAAGTGACAACAAAATAATTTTAAAAAGTGAATGACTTCTGGGAAGTGGATGTGGCTCAAGTGATTGGTTCCCATCTACCATATAGGAGGTCCAGGGTTCGATTCCCAGGGCCTCCTGGTGAAAAGCAGGCTGGCCCATGCAGCGAGCTGGTCCTTGCGGAGTGGTGGCCTGCGGGGAGAGCTGGTACAGCAAGATGATGCAACAAAAAGAGACACAGAAGAGAGCCAATAAGAGATGCAGCAGACCAGGGAGCTGAGATGGTGGAAGAGATTGAGTGCCTCTCTCCACTCCGCAAGGTCCCAGGATCAGTTCCTGGTGCCATCTAAAGAGAAGACGAGCAGACACAGAAGAACACACAGAGAGCAGAGAAGGCAAAACAATAAGGGGCAGGGGGAGAGAGAAATAAATCTTAAAAAAAAAAAAAAAAAAGTGAATGACTTCTGGTTTTATATATTGTTTCTTATAGTTGGCAACTTGATTGGAAACTCAGGAGTTTTAGCTAAGGGAATGGCCTTTCTTCCTTCATAGAGAACCTGGACAATGCACTTAAAAATTTTTAAGTTACGCGCGCACACACACACACACACACATTTTACTAATGGGAAGGCAGCTTTAAAGCAAGGGGTATGAGATCTTTACAACCCCCTCCAGACTGTGGTCCATGGTGAATACATTAAGAGTTTGGGATTTACCTAACGGTTTTCAGAAGCCAACTCCATAGCTTTGATTAATGCTGCCTTATAACACCAGTGATGTGTACCCCAGTAAATCATTGGAACTCTTTCCCTTTGGTAATATATTAAAGCTATACATTACAGGCTACTGTGGCTCTGATGATATATTGCTTGAGGGGGAAAAACACACCCAACTGCCTAAAGGCCATGTTGTGCACACTTGGGTAGAATTAAGCCTGGCTACTTCTCCGTGGAATCTGTTTGCAGCTTTGAAAGTGTTCATAGAACTTTCTTTAACCCCAACACCAATGAGATGCTCCTCAAATTTGCATGATTCCTTTGTTTCAGGGAACCAAAATGCTGTTCAAGGATAATGCACGCGGGGGACGGATGTGGCTCAAATGGTTGGGCGTCCGTCTCCCATATGGAGGGACCCGGGTTCGATACCCGGGACCTCCCGGTAAAAAAAAATAAAATAATAAAAAAAAAGATAATGCACGTGGACAGTGTTGAACACAGATTAAGAGCATGGACGTGGACTCACACGTAGATTTGAATCCCAGCTGTCCCACCTTAGCCTTTCTGTAAAATAGGGAGTGTGTGTAGTGGTGAAGCAAATCTACCTTGCAGGGTCACAGAGAAGATGAGCTGAGACCATGCATGTCAAGTGGATAAGCACTGTGCCTGGTAGCTAACAAACTCAGTAAATGGTAGCTGGTTAGGAATGTTCCAGCAGGGACTTTTTTTTTTTATTTATCTCTTTCCCCCAGGGTGATGGGGGGGGGGGGCCGGCGGCTAGTGCCAGGCCCGCAACTGGAGCCGGTGCAACTAGGGGATGAGCCTTCTGTCGTAGGCCAGTTTGCCCCGCAGGTACTCACAGTGCTGCTTCTCCTGAGCGTAGTTGGTGTTCGTCTTTTTGATTTTTCGGTATCCTTGAAAATCTTCCCACGAGTCGTCTCGTACTCCGAGCCCTTGCAGAGCCCGCGCAGCCTAGCGTCGAGCTCCTGTACTCGGCGTTGAAGTCGCTCTTGCAGGTAGGAGGTGGCTGCCTACCCTGCAGGTGGTCAGGTGTGGCCGAGGTGGCCGTGGGCACGCTGGAGCTGACGCAGGTTCCCACTAGCCCGGCGGGCAGACGAGGTCGTGAGCCGCAGGTGGGCGGGCCGGGCCGTCGGGCGGGCTGCGGTGGGTGCTGCCCCCCACCCCCGAGCCGTTGGCGGGCTCCTGGTCAGGCCGCCGCTCCCGGCGCCTGTCTTCAGCGAGCTTCTTGTCTTTGTGCTTCTTGGACTTTTTGGGCGACTTGCTGCGGGAGAGGTCGCTATGGTGATGGCTGGGCTGGGCAAAGTCATTTCCATGCCAACTTGTGAATCTTCCCGTAATAATGTATTTTGAGGTGCTTTGAGAGATTAGATTATATGGGTGTCTAATCCAGATAATTTCCTTACATTTGAAAATCATGGGCCGCTCTAGTTGCAGGGCAATGCTGAATACCTGGCCGGGCAGGCTCTGTTCTCATCTTACCTCAGCCTCCTCCTTTGTCCCTAAGGACCAGCTGAGCTGTGTGATTCCAGCACAGAACACCCTGTGCAGCAGTGTGGACAGGATCTCAGAGGCAGAGCAAGATCTCGCCATCCTAGCTCTTGTTCTCATGGTGTTAGCTCTCAGCACTGGAAGTAAAAAAAAATTTCAAACTGGAGGTACTGCCTTTTTCACCAAGTTCAGCTAAAATGACTTGATCTCAAGCATCCTGGATAATCTCTGCTAAACTTTGGTCCCAACTGACCTGACCTAATCTGATCTCAATCAGTAAAACTCATGGTTATCTTTTTTTTTTTTTTTTAAGATTTATTTATTTATTTACTTTCATTCCTTTTTAACACCCCCCCCCCCATTTTTGCTGTTTTTGTGTCCATTCGCTGGGCAATTCTCTATGTCTGTTTCCTGCCCTGTCTTTTCATCCTTCTCCTCCTGTCTTCCTGGGAACTCTGATGTGGGAGAGAGGCATTCTACCACCTGCGCCACCTCAGTTCCTGGTTTTTTGGCCCATCTCGCCTTGTGTCACTCTCCTGTTACATCATCATCTTACTACGTGGCTCGGCGGGGCCTGGCCTGCCCTCACACGGGGCCTGGGGGCTCACCTGCTCGCAGGACCTGACGGTGTGCCTGCTCACAGGGACTGGTGGCCCACGTGCCTTCTATATTTTTTCTTTATTTTACTGGGAGGTCCCGGGGTTGAACCCAGTTCCTTCCATATGGGAGACGGACGCCCAACCATTTGAGCCACATCCGTTGCCCCCCTCATGGTTACCTTTTAAAACATACTTCATTTAGGTTGTTTTGGAAATCTACTTGTAACTCATGTGCAGCTTTTGGGGGGAAATAATACTTCTTTGCACATGTAACATAATAATAATACAACTAAGAAAATTTTCCTTGATTCCACCAGCCTGACCCATCCAGGTTTTCATTTTTTTAGAAGCCTCTCCAAACTTTACTCTTAAATATATAATTTCATATAATTACATTATTGCATAGATATAATCTCTTTAATTTTGTTAGATAAGTAATCTATGAATACATGCACGCTGTAAAAATTCAAAACAATAGAAGTCTATAGAGTTAAAAGTGAAAGTCTCCATTACCTCATCCCAACCAGTTTTTGTTTTGATATAATTTTGTTTTTTTTTCAAAAATGAGATCATCCACAAGTGTTTTCTGTGACTTGCTTTATTCACTTAACCATATATCTTAGAAAGAACTTTTCATGGCAGTACCTAGACCAACTGTTACAGCCTGCCTTTTTTCACTTGACTTTTTATAAATGTTTCTACATAATGACCATTTTGAACAATGTGTTTCAGTGGGGTTGAAACCTAGATGGCTCATTTATGGGACAGAAATAATCTTTCAACAATGGGCATCATCCCAAATGAGCAGTGCGTATGTGGCACTGGGTTCTCGATGACTTTCTTGAGCAGTTGTACCTGCTCTGGGTTGCCTACATCTAGACTTCATATTGCACGAGAAAATCTGTTTGGTTTAGTCAAATTGCAGCCAAACAATCCTAACTGATACAGCTATGTTCACTCATTCATTTATTCACTCACCAAACATTTATTGAGTTCTAGTCATGTGCCTACAGTGTATGCACTATACACATAATAATTGTCAGCATTTATGGTGCACTTACTACATACAAAGCATTGTGCCATCAACTTTACATGTAGTCTCATTTAGTAATCACAGCAACCCTGTAAAGTAGTTATTTTCCTAATTTTAGAAATGAAGAAACTGAAACAGCCAGATGATATAACTGACTCAACGGTACCTATCAAGTAAGCTCCAAAGCTGGATTAGTTGCAAGAAACTGGACCCCATTTATTCTTTAGGCAATAAGAATGTAACAGATTTTTAAAAATAAACCAAACAATATGATCAAATAACACCCAATCTTTACAGCCACACTGTGAACACTGTAAAAGATTATTCATATTTTCAAATGAGATTGGGAGAGACCAGGTGACTTCAATACAATTCATTCAATTTGAAAAACATTTATTGGGCACTGTGTTTTGGATCCTTTGTTAAGCAATGAGTCAAAACAGCTGAATGAGGCAAGTCCTGGCTTTGTGAACGTTGCAAGGGAGGCAAGACTTCTGGAATTAAAGCACTTGCAGAAGTTGGCTCTTTCCGGCTGGCATCAATTACTGACTTTCTGTCAGGAGAATATTCCAGATGGGCTGGTTTCTATAAAATCCCAAGGGGGAATCCCAGGCTTTAGGTACTGGGGGAAGGGAAGGGAAGGGAAGGGAGGAAATTGGCAAAAGAGAAGTTTGAAAGGGCCACTTTTCAGTATCTCCAAATCAGGTACAAAATAATGAGCTGTCACAGAACACTTTCTTTTTGATAATTGTTCAGTTTTTCAAAGCACAGTGAGGAGAGTAAAAGAACTGCAACCATTGGAAGACTGATTTACCAGATCAAAGCCCATGGGTGATGGAAACTTGGGAGGTAGTGAGGTGGTACCAGGGAGAACGCAAATGCCTACTTAGCTGAATGTATCCTATTTTATATTCTGGGGCTTGAACTGCACTGCTTTAGAACGCGAACTCCTTTCAGGACGTGGTCACAGGAGGGCACTGGGGTGGCTGGAACTGCTCGGCGATTCTAACACTGTTTAGAGAGTGAAGCTACTGGATTGCATTCCTCTTGTATACTGTGGACATGTAAAAAGAAGCAAGTTCATGGTTCCCCTAACAAGTGTGCAGCTAATTCAGAAACTATCAGCATTTTTTGGTGATAAGCTTTTTGAAGGGCTCTCTGTGTGTCTAATGATTTCTAAGGAAATATGGAATTCACAGTATTATGATTTTACAGGAAACCAAAAGAAGTACCCCCAAAACATTAACTATAAATGTAGAGAAAGGAAAGGAAGAATGCCCCATAAATTGGTGTCCTAGTCATCTCTGAGAGGGGAGCTAGATAAGAAGGGAATTGTATTAGTCAGGGTTCTCTAGGGAAACAGAATCAACAAGAGATATCTGTAAATAGTATGAGATTTTATAAGAGTCTCTCACGTGATGGTGGGGTGGCACAAGTCCAGGTTCCGCAGGCAGGCTGCAAACCAGGGGCTCTGATGAAGGTCCAATGAAGGTCCTTGATGAGTTTCTGGGAGAAGTTGACTATCCAAAGACGGGCTGGGAAATTCTCTCTGAATGCTGAAATCACTTCCCTTTTTAAGGAATTCAACTGATTGGATAAAAGCATCATCCATTGCTCATGCAATCTCCCTGATTGATGCAGATGTAATCAGCCATTCACACAGTAAACTCACTGGTGATCGAAGTCCATCAGTGCTCTTGCATTACAATTAGCCCAGTGCTTGCTTGACCAAACACCTGGACACAATTACCTGGCTGAGTTGACACATTAGCCTAACCATCACAGAAGTGAAGGGAACTTTTATTTTATATATATTGTTTGAATTCTCTTTTATAACAAGTATATATTAAGATGTTACTTCTGTAAAAAAACATTTTTTCTAAAAAGAAAAAAATCCTTTACATGATACTTATTAAAAGTGATTATTTAATTCAGTTATTTCAATCTATAAGAGTCCCATGAATCCTTTAATAGAACAACTCAGCATAATGCCATGTCTTGAAAAGTAATGTCTTACATGACAAAATAGTTTGGGATTAGAATCCTCCTTATAATGTAGAGGTTGTTTGCACTGGGGATGAACAGATAATACTTTGCAAACAGTGGTGGAATGATTTATGATTGCTAAGTGCGTGGAGGATGAGCAGCGCCCATGCATGCCTGGTACTCTTTTTAATGTATCTTTCATCTTTCACTGGCTCTGCAAATAGTAAATGGTCCAACCTCAAGAGTGGTATGAATAACTTCTTGTTGCACCTGGAATCTGAGATATATGTAGAGGATTTTTCTTCACTATAATTTGTGTGGGGAGTTTGATTTTCAGTTAGTGGAACAGTCAGCGACTGGGAGACAAGAATGGTGTTCAGTCACTAGATTGATGACCTTCATGCTTTCAGTTCAGGACCTCTGCTTCTGGGCCACACTTGGGGCATGAGCATCTTCAGTGAGGCCAGGAGTCCCTGTGTCTGGGGGTCCTGCCTCCTTAGGTCTACTGTGGGCAAAATGTTTACAAACCCCTTTCCCTTCAATTTGAGAATTTTACCTTCAATTAACTTTCTCTCTCTGGTTCCCCTGGACACCTGATAAAGATAGTTTGTCAATGTGTACTAGGCATAGTAACATGGCAAAGATGACCCATCACTGGTAAATAACATCTGGACCGGGAGAACCAAATACTTTTAACGTGTCATGTCCCTTGTGGGGACACTGGCTATGCTTATGGAGTTGTTACAAGAAATATTGGTTCCTGTTGGGCATGAGACTCTTAAGCCAAGGAGGATCCCACATGCACTTGACGTGGTCTTGTTTTCTTGCTCCTTAACCCTGGGAAGCCAAAGACAAGGAGAGCTCATTGATGGCCGTGTAGATTGCTGCATGGAAAAGCAATGTGGTGGCTACCCTGCTGGTAAGCAGGGTTTCCTGTCTTATATCCTGATACCAAGTGTGGTTGACACTTGTGAGTCTGAATATTTCGTTGAGTCTAAGAAGACCCTGGTTGTGTGTTGCAGATCCACTCTGCGGCCATTTCCCTCTAGTTCATTGTCCAATGCCCTTGTGCTTCCCAGGGAGTTGTCAGGGAGCTGGGCACAGGTCCCTTCCGCTTTTTCTAGGATCCACAGGCCTCTCTCTCCTTTCTGGTCTGGAGGGAATCCCCTCTTGAAGCCTTTATTGATATTCCCTTTCTCCTTCCTGTCCTTAAAAGGATCTCTTTGGTGAATATAGTTCCTTACGTAAGACCAAAAGAGCCATTGATAAAGAGTCTTTGCTTTCTACCTTGCAAAAATCGCCAAGCCCTGATTTGTAATATTTGCCAGTTTCTGTGGTGTAAAAGCTCCCACCAGGGCCGACTTCAAACTATCAGTGATTTAGCAGCTCTAAATTTCTGAATACCTAACATTCCTCTGGGATAGCTGATACAATGTGTAAAATCTTGTTTTAAAGGTGAGCAAAGTATGAAGATCAGAAATTTTGTTCAAGATGACAGAGTGGGTAAGAAGCAAGGCTAGGAACTTAAACCCATTACTGTGTTCTTTTTCTTGATGAATTAAGATTATCCCCCATAGGCTGTGGAATAGTAAACAGTTGAATCCATTAATCATCAGTAAGAAATGTCTAAACTTCCTTAAAATTTCTGCTTTATCATCAGCCTTTTTCTCTTCCCTCCCATTTTAAGGAAAGATTCTCTCAATGTGCAGCATCCCATGCCCTCCCCACCCATCTGGGACCTTACCCTTCTCTTAAATACCCTCTCTTGCACCTTCAAATCATGCCTGCCCTTTGGCTCCTTCTTCTTAGTCTATAAGTTCCATTGTGATTCCTAATCCAAAATGTATCCCCTGCATCTGAATGGTTCACCATCTCCTTCTGATCACTATGCTTCCTTGACAAAGTCGAACTGCATGCTAGCGTTACTTCCATACCTTCCACTACCATCTCAGGTCACTATAATTTGATTTGTGCCCCAAATTGCACTCTCAAAGGTCCTGGCCAAATCCAGGCCTTATTTCGTCCTCCTCTGGCTGGATCCTTTCTTTGGCACTTGGCATCACTGACCACATCCTTCTTGAAATGCATTTCTCACTTGATTTTCCTATTTGGTGAGACTCCAGTGGTTCTCATTATGTCTTTCTGAGTGACCTGCCTCTTAAGAAAGGAACTCCCATGGGCATCCTGTTAATGCTTGATTATTCTATAGCTGACCCTGGCACACTCTCTCCCAGTTCTCTCTACTGTTTACATTGAACCCAACACTTGGCAGAGCCTGACCTGATTGCCTTTAGAACACTGTCATGTTCATTTTAATTTATGTGCCCCATGATTCCGTGAAGAAGTTGTACCCACGTTAGAGCACATTCCAGATAACCTCCATTGGCAGGAGGGTCCAGCATGGCTGTCACTCAATCGATGATAGCGATTGTCATTATCATTGGTGTTCTGCCCTTCTTACCGGATTTGTCTTTGGCTCCTTCCCACTTTGACTCTAGTTCTCAATCTTAGCATGCACTTTCCAATCAATTTTGTGTAATACCCTCCCTGGGTCGATCCATGATGCACCTACCTGGAGCACCTTTTCCACAGATGGCATTCCTAACCAGACCCTAGTCTTTTGCTCTTTGGCCTCCATTTTATTCTCAAAGTGAAGACATATAGGAAAGCTTTTCACTCTATTTTAGCCTGATAGGTCTGCCAGTCCCCCAGATCCTCCTTTGACTGGTTCAGGACATGGTGGAGCCACCTTTTGGTTTGGGATTTCTAAATCATTGAGTCAATCTGGAATGCTTTCCTTTTAAATAAGATTTGTATGTGTGCATATATAGATTTGTCCAAGTTGGATCACTTTTTCCTTGATTATTTACCTTTTGAGGTTTGTGAAAATTGATCTCTTCTTAGTTTGGAAAGAATTACCTATCTCTTTGGGTTCCAAACCAGTGAGTTTCTGGAAGCCAATTATGTTTAGCTAAAATAATAATTTTTGTGTTTTTTTGTGTGTGTTTAAAAACACATTTCCCAATTCTGAGTATCAAAAAGATACTTCCATAGTAACTTATTTTTTTCAATAAATTTTATTGATACATATTAATAAAACATACAATCCATCCAAAGTGTAAAATCCATTCAAAGTGTACAATCAGTGGTATTTGGTATAATCATAATAGTTGTGCGTTCATGCCTGCAATTATTATTACAACATTTTCATTATTCCAATAATAATAATAATAAAAACAGACAAAAAAGCTCTACCCCTTAATAAACAACTCTCGGTCTCTCTATGCTTCTCCTGTCATACATAGCTCCTATTGTTTTCATCTTTCTAATTTATTTGTATTTATATTTTGTATAGCTGGAGTCAGACAATATGTAGTACTTCTGTCTAGTTACTTTTACTTAGTACATTTCCTTTTTTTAACCTTAATGAAAGATTATTAATATATTACTATATACTACTGTCCACAGTTTGCTTTGGTTGTATTTTTACTTGATATTACTATCTTGTAACATTAACACACATTTGTTCAGTTTTAAAGAAAAACAGTCTCGTATGTGCAATATTACCCATACTCATATTTCACATAAGGTTTTGCTATGCTATACAACCCTTGTTACACTTTTTATTTTTTGTTTTTAGGAGGTACCGGTGATTGAACCTGGGACTTTGTACATGGGAAGCAGGTGTTTAACCACTGAGCTACATCTGCTTCCCCATGTTACATATTTTAGCTTTCCTTCTAGTAATATTCATGACCTTAGACTTTCCCTTTCAACCACTGTCATATGCATATATTAGCACTACTAGTTACAAACACTGTGACAGGCTTTTACCATTTCTATTCATTGCTAAAGATTTACAAACAACCTTCTTTAAAACCAATTCTGAACAGATTAACCCTTAGCTTTCTATTCTCTAACCTTATTCTATTTTCTGGTGACCTATATTCTAGTTATTAACTCCATAAGTTTACACAATATATTCTGTTCATAATAGCGAAATCATGCAATATTTGTCCTTTTGTGTCTGGCTTGCTTCACTCAACATAATGTCCTCCAGATTCATCCATGTTGTCATATGCTTCACGACTTCATTTCTTCTTACTGCTGCATAATATTCCATTGTGTGTTTACACTACAGTTTGTTTATGCATTTATCAGTTGATAGACACCTGGGCTGTTTCCATCTCTTGGCAATTGTGACTAACACCACTATGAACATAGGTGTGCAGATGTGTTGTTCGTGTCTTTGCTCTTAGTTCTTCTGGGTATATACCTAGTAGTGGTATTGCTGGGTCACGTGGCAAATCTATAGTCAAATTCCTTAGGAACCGCCAAACAGTCCTCCACAGTGGCTGTACCATTCTGCACTCTACCAACACTGAATAAGTGTTCCTATCTCTCCACATCCTCTCCAACACTTGTGGTTTTCTGTCTTTTTAATAGTAGCCATTCTAATAGTTGTAAAATGATATATCATTGTAGCTTTAACTTGCACCTCCCTAATTGCTAGTGATTTTGAACATTTTTCCATGTGCGTTTTTTTTTTTTTTTTTGCCATTTGTATTTCTTCTTTGTCTATTTAATGTCTATTTAAGTATTTTGCCCATTGTTTAATCAGGTCACTTGTCTTTTTATTGTTGAGTTATAGCATCTCTGTATATATCATGGATATTAAATCCTTATTAGACATGTGATTTCCAAATATTTTCCCCCATTGAGTCGGCTGCTTTTTCACCTTTTTGGCAAAGTCCTTTGAAGTGCAAAAGTGTTTAATTTTGAGGAGGTCTCATTTATCTACTTTTTTCTTTTGTTGATTGTGCTTTGGGTCTAAGGTCCAAGAAACCACCACCTACCGCAAGATTTTGAAGATGTTGATGTTTCCCTACATTTTCTTCTAGTAGTTTTATGTTCTTGGCTTTTATGTTTAGGTCTCTGCTTCATTTTGAACTGATTCTTGGTTAGGGAATAGATAGGGGGCCTCTTTCATTTTTTTGGTTATGGACATCCTGTTCTCCCAGCACCATTTGTTGAAGAGACTATTTTGTTCCAGTAATGTGGACTTGGAAGGTTTGTCAAAAACCAGTTGGTTATAGAAGTGAGGGTCTACTTTTGGATTCTCTATTCTATTCTGCTGATTAATGTGACTATCTTTATGCCAATATCATGCTGTTTTTTTTTTTTTTTAAGATTTATTTATTTATTTCCCCCCACCCCTCATTGTTTTTTTTTTTTTTTTGCTTGCTGTCTGCTTTCTGTGTGTTCTTCTATGTCTGCTTGTTTTCTCTTTAGGTGGCACCAGGAATTGATCCTGGGACCTTCCGGAGTGGAGAGAGGCTGCTCAAGCTTTTGCACCACCTCAGCTCCCTGGTCTGCTGTGTCTCTTATTGTCTCTTGAAAAAGGTAAGAAAAGAAAAAGGACAATAATAATAATAATAGTAAGTGTTAGAAAAGGAACTGTATAAGACCTATGAAAATGAATATTTAACTCATGTAAGCAGTGTACAGTAATAGGAATAAAAAAGTGGAGTACCTACAATGAAATGAGAAACCAAATACAGAAAAATATATAGAATGAATTAAAAGGCCAAAATGATGAAGAGAGAGGGAAAGAGAAAAGAAAGGACAAAAAGAAAAAAAGTCAATAAAAGGAAGAAAACAGAATAGACAAGATAGAGATAAAAACCAGAAAAATTGAGGACTAAATGAAGAGAGGTGGAATGTAAGAACAGCAACAGAAAACAGAAGATAGAAAAATGAAGGAAGAAAAAGAGATAGCGTTGGCAGACAAAACCGGTATACACAGAAAAGGGGAAATCAAGGAAGAGGAAACCCAGCAAACAAGAAACAAGCCAGTAGCACCTAATTAAAGGAAAAAAAAAGGGGGGGGAAGGGGAGAAAGAGGAAAGAAAACAAAGAAAACAAACACACAAGCAAGCAGTCAAGCAAAAACTAAGGAAGAACAGCCTTCTTTCAGGCCCCTGTGGAACGTCTTAGGCTGCCTGTGTTCATCAATCAATTGCAGCCTTCCCTCTGTAGGTTTTGAAGCGGGTTTTAGTGAGTAAAGTAAGTTAAAATTTTAAATAAAGTAAACTTTCTTTTTAGGAAAAATAAGAGTCCCAATAGAAGCTAATACTAAAATAATGTCTATGTTTTCCCTGTCCTGAAGTATCAGCTGGATGTTTGATATCCTGGTGGATCACTACTCTGCGGAGCCAGAAATTGAACTAGAGACCTTGTATATTTAAGGTGGAAACTCCTCCACTGAGCTAAACTTTCTCGTTGGGTCAGTTAGCTCTTCAGAAAGCTATCCAGTCACTTTCCGTCGGGCAGGTTGACTCTTTGCAGTTGGATAAATTACTGCTGATTAGGAGTCTGTTCCTGCCCTCTTTCTAGTCTTATTGCTTTCTCTCTCAGGGCAGCAGAAAGCAATAGACTGTGTCCCAGTCAGGTTTAGTTCTCTTTTGAAATTCAAATGGGACCCTGGTGACTGACCTCACTGCAGAAAAATGAATCTCAACCCTCTTCCAGACCACCCTCACCTCCTAGGGGACCCTAAATAGGTTCTTGGAAGCTTACTAAGTGCTTTCTACTGCCCGGCCTCCCTTAGGGGAGTTGAAATTTTGATAGTTTTCAGCACAGGACTAGTCAATTGCCTGCCTTCGCCCTCTTCAGGCCAAATTTCTTTACCCCAGGTCAGTTAGGTAAATGAGGCTGCCTTAGCAGATTTGCTCTCCCCTCTTCCTGGTGCCACCTCAAGCCAGCTAGTATGTTCCTCAAAGCTCAAAGGGGGTCTAGGCAACCAAACCCATAGAAAGGAAACCCCTCTCTACCCTTGGCCAGAACCCTCCCACTCTTGGAGAACACTCCCTCCCACTGGGTGGCCTGTGGGAGTCAGGGCTTGGGGTTCTCAGTGGCTTTGCCTTGAGAGTGGGACTTAGCCATTCTGCAGTTTCCAGCCTCAGAGGCGAGAAACTCAGGGTTTTACCTTGAGCAATTTATCTCTTTGTCCAGCTCCTTCCAGATTGATGCCCTGAAGCCTCCCCTGCCGTAGATTCCCAAAACAGCTCACTCAGGCAGGATCTTGACCCCACTCAGCCATTTTTTTGCAAGAGAGGTGGTGAGTCCACACTTAAACCAACAGCATCTTGCCCAGATCCCTTGGTTAATAATCTCTCGTTGTCTCTCTTCTGTGTCTCTTTTTGTTGTGTCATCTTGCTGTGCCAGCTCTCTGTGTGGGCCAGTACTCTGCACAGGCCAGCACTCCGCATGGGCCAGCTCGCTTTTCCCCAGGAGGCCCCGGAAATCGAACCCTGGACCTCCTATATGGTAGATGGGAGCCCCATTGCTTGAGCAACATCCGCTTCCCAATACCATGCTGTTTTGACCACTTTAGCTTTGTAATATGTTGCAAGGTCAGGCAGTGAGAATCCTCCCACATCACTTTTCTTTTTTAGGATGTTTTTGGCTATTCAGATGCTCTTTCCCTTCCAAATAAATTTGGTAATTGCCTTTTCTATTTCTGTAAAATAGGCTATTGGAATTTTTATTGGCATTGCATTGAATCTATAAATCAGTTTGGGTAGGATTGACAGCTTCACAATATTTAGTCTGCCAATCCATGAACACAGAATGCCTTTCCATTTGGTTAGGTCTTCTTTGGTTTCTTTTAGCAGTGTTTTTTAAAAATAAAAAATCCATTTTACTGATACATATTATTAAAGCATACAATTCATCCAAAGTGTACAATCAATGGTATTTGGTATAATCACATAGTTATGCAATCATGTCTTCAATCATTATTAGAGCATTTTCATTATTTCAGTAATAATAATAAACAGAAAACAGACAAACAAGGAAATTCTTCACCTCTCAGTCTCTCTATGTTTTTCCTCCTGTTCATAGCTGCTATTTCTGGCTATTCTTGCACATTTATTTATTTATTTATTAAGCAGTTTTATTGAGATAAACATACCATACAATCTATCTAAAGTGTATAATCAATGGCTTTTACTATAATCACAATGTTATGCATTCATCATCACAAAAAATTTAAGAACCATTTCATTACTCTAAAAAGAAAAACTCCACACCCCTTAGCATGCCTTCTCTAGCCTTACATAGCCATTAATCAAATTTCATCTTTTAAAATTGATTTATATTTATATTTTATATAAATGGAATCATACTATATATTACACAATATATTTAGTTCATACAGTATTTGTCCTTTTGTGTCTGGCTTACTTCACTCAATATAATGTCACACATTGCACTTCCTTTTTAGAATGCTTTTGGCTATTTGGGTGCATTTTCCTTCCCAGATAAATTTGGTAATTGCTTTTTCTAATTCTGTAAAGAAAATTTTGTTGTAATTTTTATTGGTATTGCATTGAATCTGTAAATCAGTTTGAGTAGGATTGACATCTTCATGATATTTAGTCTTCCAATACATGAGCATAGAATGTCTTTCCATTTGTTTAGGTCTTCATTGATTTCTTTTAGCAGTGTTTTATAGTTTTCTGAATATAGGTCCTGTACTTCTTTGGATAAATTGATTCCTAGGTATTTGAGTCTTTTTGTTGCTGTTGCAAATGAATTTTTTTTTTCTGATTTCCTCCTCAGATTGTTCAATACTAGTGTACAGAAACATTACTGATTTTTGCATGTTGATCTTTGATCCTGTCTTTTTGCTAAACTTGTTTAATAACTCAAATATCTTTGTGGTAGACATATAGAATAATGTCATCTACTAATAGTGAGAATGTTACTTTCCCTTTTCCTATTTGGATGCCATTTATTTTTTTCTTGTCTAATTGCTCTAGCTAGAATGTCCAGTACTATGTTGAATAACATTGGCAACAATGGGCATCCTTGTCTGGTTTCCAATCTTAGAGGGAAAACTTTCAACCTTTCCCCATTGAGTATGATGTTAGCTGTGGGTTTTTCATATATGCCCTTTATCATATTGAGTAACTTTCAATATTCCTATCTTTCAAAATATTTTTATCAAGAAAGGATGCAGGATTTTACCAAATGCCTTTCCTGCATCAATAAAGATGATTATGTGTTTTTTCCCTTCAATTTGTTAATGTGGTATACTATGTTAATTGATTATCTTGTGTTGAACCACTCTTGCATACCAGGAATAAATCCCACTTGGTTATGGTGTATAATTCTTTCAATATGCTGTTGGTTTCTATTTGCAGGTATTTTGTTGAGAATTTTTGCATCTATATTCATTAGAGAGATTGGTCTGTAATTTTCTTTTCTTGTAGTATCTTTACCTGGCTTTGGTATTAGGGATATGTTGGCTTCAAAAAATGTGCTGTGTAATTTTCCCTCCTCTTCAATTTTTTTTGAGGAGTTTAAGCAGGATTCGTGTTAATTCTTGAAATGTGTGGTAGAATTCACCTGTGAAACCATCTGGTCCTGGACTTTTCTCTGTTGGGAGATTTTGATGACTGATTTAGTCTCTTTAAATGTGATTCATTTGTTGAGTTCTTGCATTTCTTGTAAAGTCAATGTAGGTTGTTTGTGCATCTCTAGAAATTTGTCCATTTCATATAGGTTATCTAATTTGTTGGCATACAGTTTCTCATAATATCCTCTTAATGATCATTTTTTTATTTCTGTGGGGTCAGTAATAACATCCCCCTTTCATTTCTGATTTTATTTATTTGTATCTTCTCTTTTTTTTTCTTTGTTAGTCTAACTAGGGGTTTGTCAATTTTATTGATCTCCAAGAATGAGCTTTTGGTGTTGTTGTTTTCCCTATTGTTTTTTGTTCTCAGGTTTCATTATTTCTGCTGTAATCTTTATTATTTCTTTCCTTCTGCTTGCTTTGAGATTGGTTTACTGTTCTTTTTCTACTTCCTCCAGGTGTTCAATTAGGTCTTTGATGTTAGCTCTTTCTTCTTTTTTAATATAGGCATTTAGGGCTATAATTTTCCCTTTCAGCACTGCCTTTGTTGTATCCCATACATTCTGATAAGTTGTGTTCTCATTTTCATTTGAGATATTTACTAATTTCTCTTACAATTTCTTCTTTGACCCACTGGTTGTTTAAGAATATTTTGTTTTGGGGAGTGGGTATAGCCCAGTGAGCCCCTGCTTCCCATGTACAAGGTCCCAGGTTCAGTCCCCAGTACCTGCTAAATAAATAAATAATTAAAAATAAAATAAAATAAATATGTTGTTTAACCTCCAAACATTTTTGCATTTTCCAGTCCTCCATCTGTTATTGATTTCCAGTAACAATTATGATCTGAGAAGGTGCTTTGTATAATTTCAATCTTTTTATATTTATTGAGACCTGCTTTGTGATTCAACATGTGGTCTATCCTGGAGAAAAGATCTATGAACACTTGAGAAGACTGTATAACCCACTGATTTAGGATGCAACATTCTGTATATATCTGTTAGGTTTAGTTCATTTATCATATTACTCAGGTTCTCTGTTTCCTTGTTGATCTTCTGTCTAGTTGTTCTATCTAATGATGTGAGTGGTGTGTTTGAGTCTCCAACTGTTATTGTAGAGATGTCTATTTCTCCCTTCAGTTTTGCCAGAGTTTGCCTCATGTATGTTGGGGCACCCTGGTTAGGTGCACATATATTTGTGACTGTTACTTCTTCCTCATGGTTTGTCCCTTTTATTAATACATATGGCCTTCTGTACCTCATAACTTTTTTTTGCATTTAAAGTCTGTTTTGTCCAATTTTAGTATAGCTACCCCTGCTCTTTTTTGGTTACTGTTTGGATAGAATATCTTTTTCTAACCTTTCACCTTCAGCTGATTTGTATCCCTGAAGGTGTCTACAAGGTGAGTCTCTTGTAGACAGTATATGAGTGGCTCATGTTTTTTTTTAATCCATTCTTTCATTCTATATCTTTTGATTGGGGAGTTCAATCTATTCACATTCAATGATATTACTGTAAATGCATTATTTACTTCTATAATTTTATTCTTTGGTTTTCATATGTCATATCTTATTTTTGTCTGTTTTTTTATTCTTTTGGTTATCTTTTATAATATTCTTGCCTTCTACTTTCTCCTCCAAGCCTCTCTCTCCTGTTTTCTTCTTTCAGGCTGTAATGCTCCCTTTAATATTTCCTGCAAAGGCAGATTATTTTTTACAAACTCTCAGTTTCTGTTTGTTTGTTTTTTTTTGGTGAATGTTTTAAACTCGCCTTCATATTTGAAGGACAATTTTGCCAGATAAAGAATTTTTGGTTGGCAGTTTTTCTCTTTCAGTATCCTATTTGTATCATACCAGTGTCTTCTTGCCTCCATGGTTTCTGATGAGAAATCCACACTAAGTCTTACTGGGTGTCCCTTGTATGTGATGGTTTGCTTCTCCCTTGCTGTTCTCAGAATTTTCTCTTTATCTTTGATGTTTGACATTCTGAGTAGTAGTTATCTTGGAGTAGGTCTATCTGGATTTGTTCTGATTGGAGTATGCTGTACTTCTTGGACATGTAAAATTCATGTCTTTCATGAGATTTGGGAAATTTTCCATCATTATTTCCTCAAATACTCTTTCCCTATTACCTTCTCTTCTGCTTCTGAAACTCCCATGACACATATGTTATTGCATTTTGTGTTGTCATTCAACTCCCTGAGCTCCTGCTCAATTTTTTCCATTTTTTTCTCTCTCTGTTCTCCTCTCTCTTCATTCTCAGCTCTCTGTCTTCTGCATCACTTATTCTTTCTTCTATTATTTTGATTCTGCTGTTGTAAGCCTCTAATGTGCTTTTTATCTCACCTATGTATCTTTCATTCCCATAAACTCTGTTATTTTTATATTCAGGTTTTCAAATTCTTCTTTGTGTTTGTCCAGTGTCCTCTTAATGTCCTTTATCTCTTTGGCCATATTGTCTTTCAACTTGTTGATTTGATTTAGGAGATTTGTATGAGCCTCATTGATTAGTTGCCTCAAATCTGGTGTCTCATCTGGGGTTTTGATATATTCCTTTGCTTGGACCATATTTTCCATTTTCTCAGTATGGCTTGTAATTTTTTGCTGAAATCTAGGCATCTGATTATAATAGTGAGTTTTCTCGAATGCTCAATTTCTCTCTGTTGCATAGGGATTTAGTGGCAGGAGGCTGTGTGTTACTGCCATTCTATGATTTTTGGTTCAATCTTTTCTAGCTCTTTAAGATTATCCTTGTTTAGTTGCTCAATCCAGACCATGGACCAAGTAATAGGTTTGAGACCCACTTTCAAGGGCTTTGGGAATGGAGGCTCTAAAGCCACAAAAAAGCCTTTCATTTATTTACTTTTAATTTCCTCACATGCACTTCCTTAATCAGCCTGCAGATGGCACTCTTCGACAGCCCTCTCAGTTCACACCCTGGTTGGAATGTGTTTGCTGGAACACCGACCACAACAATGTGACGGAACATCCTGCCTCAGAGCTATTCAGAGCCTCACAGATCAGTCTTTCTCAGAGGCAGTTCTCCAACCTTTGTTGATTGCTCCCTCCCTTTTCCTGGGTAGGAAATAATTCTACTCCTCTCTGCATCCTCAATAACCAGTTCCGGCCAGTAGGGAGGGTGTTTGTGAGAGTTGGATCTCTTTTGTCCCCTTCCAGCTACCAGGGCAAACAATCATGTGGCCCTGTCTGGACTTGAAGTGCTTGTGGGACACAGCAGACCAAATATTTTGGCCAAAAACTGAATCAGCCTTAGGCTACATCCCTCTTTCTCTCCTTTCCTGGGTAGGTAGACCACTGTGGCCCTGTCTAACCGTAGTCACCAGCCAGAGGCTAGAGAATTCAAGACTGTCTGCTCTGAGAGTGTTGGGATAGATTCTAGCAGCTGCAACTTTTACTCACAGAGTTTTCCCATCAAGATTCTTTTCCTTTGCCCCTCTCTCTTCTGGGTGGTGTCCTAAACTCTAAAACATTTTTTTCAGGCCATTTCTGCCTGTCCTCTAGCTATTTTTCTTGTAGAGAAATGAGTCCTGTGTCTCTCTAATCCCCCCTTTTCCGGGAAGTCCACTTCCATAGTAACTTCTGTTTAAGAGAATAACCAAGAAGTATAGAGTTTCTAGCCTGAATATAATACTATCTGAAGTTTTATTTGTTTGCTTGTTAATTTCTTTATATTTATACCCTACTTGGGATGAGGGAAGTTATGAAACTCCTTCAAGTCTTACAGTTATCATGTATTTCTGAAAGGATTGAAGAGTTTTAAAATCTTTTAAATTATTGTTTCAAGAATAATCTTTACTCAAATTCAAACCATACAGACTTATTCAGATATAACCTGGTTAGCTTTCCAATGATTTTTTTTGTGCATATACTAACAAATGTGTATGTGCAAATATATATGTGTATATTTATGTATATGCATGTGTGTGTCTGTGTATTTGCAAAATGGGACCACATTTCACAAACTTACTGCTCTGCAACTTGCTTTACTCATTAACTGTAGACTGTCACTTCTAATTAAGTAAATAAAATTCTGCCTTCTTAATTTTTTAATCAACCCTATAATAATGCTATTGAAAAGAGGTGCAATTTTAAGTCAACTCATTCATACTCATTCCTTCCAACTACAAAACTTCTCTGGTTCTTACAAAATTTAACTTAATAGTACCTAATTATTTGAATATACAGTTCTTCCTGTCTGAAAATTCATCAGTAAACAGTTAATTAGCAACTAGGACCACCACAAACCTAGTATTCCTAGAAAAGAAGGAACTTATTAGATTAGAAGAATTTGGGCACCTAAAAAGAAACAGCATGGCACAACAAAGAAAGCACGGTACAAGCAGCCAAAGACATTGAGTTCTAGCTTGGATTCTTTCTGTTGGACCCCAAACAAGTCACCAACATTACTGAACTTCAGCAGTTTAAGATGAGGACATTAATATCTGCTGGACTAATTCAAAAGGTTACTTTGAGGATTACGTAAAGCAAAATGTATGCAAGCTGTGCTGATATGAAGTTCTATGTACTTCAGAAAAACATGTTCTTAAATATAATCTATTCCTGTGGGTGTGAACCCATTGTAAGTAGGACCTTTTGATGAGGTTACATCAGTTTAAGGTGTGGGCCACCTCAGTCAGGATGGGTCTTAATTTTATTACTGGGGTCCTTTATAAGAGAATGAAATTCAGACATGCAGAGAGAAAGTCAGAGGGGACATCCAGAAGCTAAAATTCAATGGAACCCAGAAAAGAAGAGAGAAACCAGGAGACGCTGCCATGTGCCTTGCCATGTGACAAGCTAGGGACCAAGGATTGCCAGCTGCGAGCCTAAAATGCCATGATCTTTGGGGAGAAAGCATTGCCTTGATGATGACTTGATTTGGACTTTTCCCCTAACCTCAAAACTGTGAGTCATTAAATTCCCATTGTTTAAGCCAGCCCATTGCATGATATTTCCTTGAGTAGCCATGGAAACTTAAAACACAAGCACTTTGAAAACTAAACTTCTACAAATAAGTGTTATGTGGTGATTTTGATGAGTTCAATTGAACCATTAGGAAGAATTTGGGCATCTTATACTAATATTGAGATCTCTGATTATACTAGGTGTGGGAGATTCGATGGCCACAAATTCTTTGTTATAACTTCTATTGAGAGGGGAGGTCTAATTCCCTTCACCTTGAATTCTTACCAATAGAGTGTAGCAGAAGTGCTGTTCTTGGATTTCTATTTTTTTTTTTTTTTAATTTTTAAAGAAGCTTTAGATTACATACATGTTACATAAAAAATATAGGAGATTCCCATATACCCTACCCCCTTTCCCTCCCAAACTTTCCCACATCAACATCTTTCATTAGTGTGGTACATTTGTTACAATTGATGAATATGTATTGAAGCATTGCTACTAACCATAGACTATAGTTTACATTATAATTTACACTTTGCCCCACACAATTTTTTAGGTTTTGATAAAATTTATAATGGCTTGCATCCATCATTGCAATGTCATTCATAACAATTTCAATGTCCTGGAAATGCCACCATGTTACACTTATTCTTCTCTCTCCTGCCCCTCAGAACCTCTGGTGACCACTGCCTTTATATCAATGACACATGTTCTTCCATTGCTAGAATAATAATAAGTATATTTTAGTCCATAGTTGCATTCCCTCCTTATATTTGTTTATTCATCAGTCTTGAGGAATTTGTAATGGTGATGCCCACTCTGTTTCTGATTGAGAGGGGGCTTAGATCCCATGGGACAGATGGATGGAACTGTCTTGCTTGCAGTTGTATATACTGTTTTTTTTGGGGGGGGGATGGGCATTGTCCATCATCATCCTTTTGTTAGTTGTCCTGGGTGAGTACAATGAACAGGAGAATAGGTTTTGCATCTCTGCTGAGATCCAGAGCTCAATCAGTATATGAATGGACCAAAGATTTAAGTCTCTGGGACATATATTTAACAAGTATAGTGCTACTTATAGGTTCAAATAAAAGGGGCAGAAGTGTCATGTGTAGGGGAATTATAAATGATTCTAACTCTGTTATATTAGGGAGCATAAATTCCAAAGTAAGGCCCACTGAGAGTGTGCCGAATTCCTGAGCTTGTCTGCCCTGCTTATAGTGTCTAGATGTCTCTAGAGCCCTCAGGAGCCTCGCTGTTTGAGGCTCTGTTTAGTGTGGCAGTACATGAGATTCCTGCTGAGACATGCTGTTTTTGGACTTCTGAGGCTAGGTCAGAAGAAGCCTTTTAGCATCTGCTTTGATCTCCAGGAAGAGTAGCTCTAGGTGAATCCAGCCACCATGTAAAAAGACCAACTCCTCTGAGATGACCGTGCTGTAAGGCAATCTAATCTAGCCATATGGAAAGACCATGAAGAGAGAGATGCCTGTCCAGACATAGCTGTTCCAGCCATCCCAGCCTGGGTTCCAGACATGTGAGTGAAGATGGCATCTTGGATATTGTAACACATTTATCAGACAAGGACTTGTACCCAGTACATATAAAGAATTCTTACAACTCAACATTAAGAATACAAAATACAATTTCAAATGGCAAAAGACTTGAACAGACAGTTCATAAAAGAAGATATATGAATAAACACATGAAAAAATATTTAGCATCATTAGTCATCAGGGAAATGCAAATTAAAATCACAATGAGTTACCATTATGCACCCATTTAATTAGTTAAAAATTTTAAAACTGACCATACCAATGTTTGCAAAGACATAGAATTCCCATAAACTGCTGGTGGTAATGCAAAATGGTACTTTGGCAGTTTCTTAAAAAGTTAAACATACCTAACATGGGAACCAGCCATTCCTTTCCTTGGCATTTACTCAAGTGAAATGAAAACATATGTCCGTACAAAGACTTGTACACCAATGTTCATAGCAGCTTTATTTGTAATAGCCCCAACTGGAAACAACTCAAATGTACAGCAACAGATGAATTAAGGATAAACAAACTGTGATATATCCATACAGTAAAATGCTGCTCAGCAATGTAAAAAAATGAACTAATCACACAAGTGGTTGAATCTAAAAATAATTATGCTGAGCAAAAGAAGCCAGACAAAAAGAGTACATAGTCTATGACTTTATTTATATAAAATGCCAGAGAATGCAAACTAATCTACAATGACAGAAAATAGGTTCGGTGGTTGCCTGGGGACAGGGTAGAGGGAGGGAGGAATTGCCAAGGGGTCTGAAGTGTGATTATCTTGATTGTGGTGATGGTTTCATGAGTGTATACATGTGGTAGACAAACTCTAAATTGACCCCAATGATCTCCATTCCTCGTGTTTACACTTTTGTGTAATCCTTTCCCCTTGAGTGTGAGCAGGACCTGTGACTTGCTCCTAACTGATATAATATGGCAAAAGTGATCAAATGTCACCTCTGTGATTACATTATATTATCTAACACTGGGTCCTAGACTAGATTTAGAGGCTTCCTTGTGGATTTGATGTAATGGCCATGTTGGAGAAGCCCTTGTGGTAAGGAACTAAGGGCAGCTCTAAGAACTGTGGAAGGCCTCTAAGGACCTGAGGGTGGCTAATAGCCAGCAAAAACTTGGGGCCCTCAGTCACATGTCAGGAAGGAAATGAATTCTGTCAAGAACCTGAATGGCTTGGAAGCACATTCTTTTTGCCATTCTTTTCTCTCTCTGTTCTCCTCTCACTTCATTCTCAGCTCTCTGTCTTCTGCATCACTTATTCTGTCTTCTATCAAGAATAAGTGACTGAATGAGAACACATCCTGGTAGACACCTTGATGGCAGTCTGTGAGCCCTTGAGCAGAGGACCCAGCCAGGATGGACCTGGACTCCTGACCCACAGAACTTGTGAGATAATTAATGTCTGTTGTACTAAGTCATTAACTTTGTGATAAAGTGCTATGTAGCAATGTAAAATTAATATAATATGTATGCCAAAACTGATCAAACTGTAAACTTTAAATATGTGTAGGTTATTATACTTCAATTACATATCAACAAAGATGTGCAAAAAACTCCAAAACAAAACAGATCATGGGAGGTGAAATCTGGGCAGAGGTTTTGAGACATAGCACCTAGGGCAGAAGGTTAGAATGGCTTGGAAAGAGTAAGAAAATAAAAATGTTGGGGAGACAAGAAGAAAGGAATCCAGAAAAAGAACAGCATGTAATGGATGTGGAAGCAGGTGGAGAGAATATAGTCTCTAACACTGGTGGCGTTTCAACAATTTTTTAATGGGTTGAAAGCATACTTGTTAAGACCATGATAGAAAGGTTTTAGAGTCATCAGTGCTTAATATGCTTTTGGAATGCCAGTGGTGAGAATATGAGCCATATAAAGAAGATTGTTGAAGAAGGGCTTCTTTTTTGTGTCCACTCCCTCAGCAACCACAAGTGTGGTCTGCCTGCAGGATTCCTACCTTCGACATTAAAATGTGACCACACTTCCCTTGTGGAGAGACTGTGACTTAGGCATGGGGGCCAGAAGCAGGAATCCAAGCCCAGAGGCTGGGGCCAGGTCGGGATGGAGATAAGGAGGAAGAGAAAAGTAGGGTGTTGCAAGGAACTTGGTAATGCTTAACAAAACCTGGAGGTCCAACATTGTTCACAGGATGATAAAACTCTTGAGAGTTGGAAGGGAGTGTATGTGGCAAAATGACAAATGGTATTTGTTTTTACTAATTTTATTTATTTATTTATTTATTCGGTATTGGGATTGAACCTCAGACCTCGTACATGGGAAGCAGGTGCTCAACCACTGAGCCACACTTGCTCCTCTGTGTTTTTTTAAAAGATTTGTATCTTTATCTCTACTCCCCGCCCCCGCCATTGTCTGCTTTCTGTGTCCACTTGCTGTGTGTTCTTCTGTGTCTCTTGTCTTCTCTTTAGGTGGCACCAGGAACCGATCCTGGAACCTTTTAGAGTGGGAGAGAGGCACTCAATCTTTTGCACCTCAGCTCCCTGGTCTGCTGTGTCTCTTATTGTCTCTCCTCTGTGTCTCTTTTTGTTGTGTCATTTTGCTGCACCAGCTCTCTGTGTGGGCCAGCACTCCTGCATGGGCCAGCTCTCTGCTTGGGCCAGCTCACCATATGGGCCAGCTTGCCTTCACCAGGAGGCCCTGGGAATTGAACCCTGGACCTCCTATATTGTAGATGGGAGCCCAATCACTTGAGTCACATCCACTTCTCTCCCCTGTTTTTAATAAGTTTAAATCTAAGCAGAGTTGGATGAAACCTTGAAACCATCCTGAAGATGTTATAGTCTAGATACCTCCACATCCCCAATTCTTCTGCCACAGTCAAATTTAAACATGTTCCAAAAGTGTGTACGTTTGTGTATGGTGATGGAGGGGAGTGGAATGGGACGAACTAAGGATGGGGAAATTGCTGATAAGATAAATGGAAATATTTTGAGAACATAAAAGAGAATTTGGTAGTGAAGGAACTTCAAGTTGGGCATGACTATCTTCCTCTCTTCCAAAGAGTGTTTCTCACTTTTGTCTCTTAGAACAAAGGCAGCAAGATAGGAATGGATAGTTGCCATTCTCTTGCCTGTCCATCATGTAAAACTCCTTACTATTTGGCAGATCTTCACATTGTATCCTGCTTCCTACTCTGGAAGCTGAAAAGAGGCCAAATTTCTCTCTTCTACCCTCCTGGAAGCTAAGGTACAGGCACATGGTCAAGGCTTAACAATTGGATCCTCCTCAAGTCTTTGAATCCTGAACTAGTAATGCAAACATATAGGGACCATTTAGAATTCATTCACAGTGGTGGTCTCCAGAGTCTAGAGGCAGCGATAACTATGGCTGCAGGGCCACAAGGGGTACCCTTGCCATCTGCTTCAGTGATGATGTGACTTTGGCTGTGGTTCCTGCTGGCCAGCCTTGAGTTCTGGACATTTTCCCAGCCTGATCCCCCAGCCTTCCAGATTATTCTATTAGTCATATGGTACCTATCTAGAGTCAGTTTCTATAGTTTATGACCAAGAACCTTCACAATTCAACAAAAAAGCTTTCTTAGATTATTAGTGAGGGAAATTCAGTATGTGCAACCTCCTTCCCAACTCAGGAATCTTCCTTCTTTTTTAAAATTTAATTTAAAATTTTTAAGAAAAGTTGTGAGTTTCCAAAGTAATCATGCATAACATACAGGATTCCCATATACCACCCCACCACCAACACCTTGCATTGTTGTGGGGAATTAGTTACAATTGTTAAAAGAACATCAACTATAGTCCATAGCTGAAATTAGGTGTGTTTTCCCCATAAACTACCCTATTATTAACACCATGTATTTGTATTATATATTTGCATGAAAGAATATTCTCATATTTGTACTCTTAACCACAGTCCATCATCGACCATGGGGTTCATTGTGTTACACAGTCCCATGCCTTGTATAGGCCATCCAAAGTATACACTCAGTGGCTCTCAGTTTTATCATAGAGTTCTGCTGTCATCACCTCAATTTTAGAGCATTTTCATTACTCCAAAAAGAAAAATCCCATACCCCCTTATACCTCCCTATTGTTGACACTTAGCACATAGATATAGTACCTAAGTTGCCATTTGTTTTAGGTTGCTAAAGGTTACCAATGCAAAGTACCAGAAATGTGTTGGCTTTTATAAAGGGGGCTTATTTGGGCTAGAAGCTTACAGTTCTGAGGCCATGAAATGTCCAATCCAAGGCACCATAACAGGTGCTTTCTAATCAAAGTCAGCTGCCAGGTGGTGAAGCAAGATGGTGGGCGATCTCCACCTAGGTCTCTGCCTTCCCCTCCGGAACTTACTGTCTCCCAGAGCTGAGGGCAACCAGGCACAGAGCTTGTCTCTTACCTGACCTCCTCTCTCAGTCTTGGCTGCTCCACTTTCTTCCCAAGTACAGTTGCAAGCTATATTAGCCAAAGGGGTGCTGATACAAAGTACCAGAAATCTGTTGGCATTTATAAAGGGTATTTATTTGGGGGTAAAAGCTTACGGTTGCAAGGCCATAAAGAGTCCAACTCAAGGTTGTTTTCTCACCAAACATGTGTTGAAGCAAGATGGCGGGCATCTCTGCCTGGTCTCTCCTTTCTTCCTCTTAAGGCTCCGTGGGTCCAGCTTCTTCTGATCTCAGCTGTAGGCTGACATAGAGCTTGTTTCTTTCTGGGCTCAGCTGCTCTGTTCTCTTCAGCTATGAACCATCAGGCGAGTAGCTCACCTCTCTCTGGGATTTAGCTGTTTGAGCCTTCTCTCCTCCGGTATCTATGGAGCTCTCTCTCTTCCTGCATCTTTTTCTGTGCATCTTCTTGAGTAACTGTCTGTTTCTATCAGTCCACCAAAGGGGCAGGGATTCAACCTGAGCCATGCCTTACTGACATGGTGGAACCAAAGCCCTAATCTTAACATAATTTAGTCAAAGACATGTCAGCTGAATCTAATACAATCAAAGGGTATCACACCCAGGGGAACAGACCAATTTACAAACATAATCCTTCTTTTTTTAAAAATTCATAAATAATATGAATTTTAAAATTCATATTAAATTTTAAAATTTAATTGCTACACAAACTGTCAAGCATATGGCTCATCTCTCTTTGAGCCTCTTGTGGCTTCTTTCTTGAGCTCAGCTGTGGGTGAACCTCGAGTCCTTACTCTCACATTGCAGGATCAAATATGGGAGAGCTCCCTTTTCTTGTGCATTTCCCTTTATATCAGCTCCAGTAAGAGGGTGGAGACTCAACCTGAGTCATGCCTCACTTCTGACATAGTCCAATCAAAAGAATCTCACATTCACAGGAATGGATTAGTTCAAAAACATAATTTTTCTCTTTTTGGGATTCATTAAAGAACTTCAAACTGTCACACCATTGATGCATAAATATTACAATATTACTGTTAACCATATTCCATAAGTTATACTAGTTGTATTTTCCCATGAATCACCATATTATTAACACCCTGTAATAGTGATGTATATTTGTTCTAGTTCATAGAACACTCTTGTATTTGTACTATTGTGGCAGTTTGAAATTATTTTATGAATCCCAAAATATTATCCTTTTAAGCTAATTCATTCCTGTGGGCATGAGACCCTTTCAATTGGACTACAGCAGGAAGGCTCAAAGAGCTGAGTTCCAGGGAGAGATGATCCATATGTCTGATAGCTTGCAACTGAACTGGAGTAGAAAGCGGAGCAGCCAAGCCTGAGAGAAGAGGCCAGGTAAGAGACAAGTCCTATGCCTGGTTGTCTACAGCTGAGCTACGAGAGAGAATACAGCCTGGAGGGGAAGGCAGAGATCACCTGCTATTTTGCTTTAGCATGTGGCGCTCACTTTGGTGAGAAAGCACCTCTTATGGTGCCTTGAGTTGGACTCTTCATGACCTCAGAACTGTAAGCTTTCACCCCAAACAAATCCCTTTTATAAAAGCCAACGCATTTCTGGTACTTTGCATCAGCAACCTTTGGCAAACTAAAGCAACTATTAACCACACTCCCCATCCACCACCAAGTTCACTATGTTATACAGTCCCAGATTATCTTCTAGCTTTCTATTGACATTTATGTCCCTAGACTACCCCTTTCAGCCACAATCACATTTATAAATCGGTGGTGTTATACTCACTATAATGTTACCATCAACTCTATGCGTTTCCAAATATTTACAATCAACCTTGTTAAAAATTCTGCATACATTAAACATCGGCTTCCCCTTCTCAACCCTCATTCTATCTCCTAGTAACCTATACTCTAGATTTTAACTCCATGAATTTACTTGTATTTAGTTCATATCAGTGAAACCATACAATATGTATGTTTTTGTGTCTGGCTTATTTCACTCAACATAATGTCCTCAAGGTTCATCCATGTTGTCAATTGCATCCCAATCTCATTTTTTCTCACAGCTGAATAGTATTCCAATGTGTATATATCCCATATTTTGTTTATGCATTCATCGGTTGATGTACACTTAGGTTAGTTTCATCTTTTGGCAATTGTGAATAATGCTGCTATGAACATTGGTATATAAATGTCAGTTCACATCCTTGCTTTCAGTTCTTCTGAATATATTATAGTAGTGAGATTGCTGGATTATTCAGCAGTTCTATATTTAGCTTCTTGAGGAACTGACAAACTGTCTTCCACAGAGGCTGCACTCATTCCCACCAACAGTGAAGGAGTGTTCCTATTTCTCTACATCCTCTCCAGCACTTTTAGTTTTCTGTTTTTTAAAATAATGTCCATTGTATAAGGTGTGAAATGGTAACCCATTGTAGTTTTGTTGTGCATTTCCCTAATAGCTAGTGATGTTGAACATTTTTTTTTCATGAGCTTTTTGTCCATTTGTATTTTCTCTTTGGAGAAATGTCTATTCAAGTTTTTTGCCCATTTATTAATTGAGTTATTATCGCTTCTCGGCCTTTTGGCTAAGATCAAGTGTAATTGAGTTATTTGTCTTTTTATCATTGAGTTGTATAATGTCTTTATATAACATGTATATCAAACCGTATTGGATGTGTGATTTCCAAATATTTTCTCCCATTGAGTAGGCTGCCTTTTTATTTTATTGACAGCCTTTTTTTTTTTCAAAGATTTATTTTTATTTATTTATCTCCCCCTTGCTGCTTGTGCTCACTGTGTCCATTTGCTTTCTGTTTTTCTGTGTCTGCTTGTTTCTCTTTGTTGTATCATCTTGTTGCGCCAGCTCACCGCACCACGTGGGCTGGCTTGCCTTCACCAGGAGGCCCTGAGAATCGAACCCAAGGCCTCCCATATGGTAAACGGGAGCCCAACCAATTGAGCCACAGCTGCTTCCGCTTGACAGCCTTTTTTTTTTTTTTTTAAAGATTTTATTTATTTATTCATTTATCCCCCCCTTGCTGCTTGTGCTCGCTCGGTCAGCTAACCACACCGTGCGGGCGGGCTTGCCTTCACCAGGAGGCCCCGGGAACCGAACCCGGGGCCTCCCATATGGTAAATGGGAGCCCTACTGATTGAGCCACAGCCGCTTCCCTCTTGACAGCCTTTTGAAGCACAAAAGTGTTTAATTTTGAGGAGGTCCCATTTATCTTTTTTTTTTTTTTTTTCATTTCTTGTGCTTTGATTGCAAGGTTTAAGAAATCACCACCTATCACAAGCTCTTGAAGATGTTTCCCTACATATTCTTCTAGTAGTTTTGTGACTGTAGCTTTTTTTTTTTTCAAGATTTATTTTATTATTTATTGATTTCTCTCCCCACCCCCCATTGTTGTCTGCTCTCTCTGTCCATTTTGCTGTGTGTTCTTCTGTGTCTGCTTGTCTTCTCTTTAGGCACCACTGGGAACTGATCCTGGGACCTTCTGGAGTGGGAGAGAGGTGCTCAATCTCTTGCACCACCTCAGCTCCTTGGTCTGTTGCATCTTTTATCATCTCTCCTCTGTCTCGTTCTGTTGCATCATCTTGCTACACCAAAACTCTCTGCGTGGGCCAGCTTGCCTTCACCAGGAGGTCCCAGGAATCAAACCCTGGACCTCCTATATGGAAGATGGGAGCCCAATCGCTTGAGCCACATCCGCTTCCCATGTAGCTTTTATAGTTAGGTCTTTGATCCATTTGGAGTTAATTATTTTATAAGATGTGAGATAGGGGTTCTTGTTCTTTCTTTTGGATACTCTTCTGGCCCAGCTCAGTGGCCTTGACAGCCTTGTCAAAAACCAGATGCCCATAGATGTGAAGCTCTATTTATGAACTCTCAATTTGATTCTATTGATCAGCATTCTATCTTTATGCTAGTACCATGTTATTTTTATTTTTATTTTTATTTTACCACTGTAGCTAAGTTATATATATATATATTTTTTTTAGGTACTGGGGCCAGGGTTTGAATCCAGAATCTCATATGTGGGAAGCTGGTACTCAAACCACTGAACTACATCAGCTTCCCAATATTTTAGAGTCAGGAAGTGAGAGTCCTCCAACTTCATTCTTCTTTTTAAAGATATTTTTGGCATTTTGGGGCTAGTTGGCTTTCCCATTTCTGCAAAAATGTCTGTGGAAATTTTTATTGGGTTTATGTTGAAGCTGTAAATCAGTTTGGGTAGAACTGACATCTTAATGATATTTAGTTTTCCAATCCATGAGCATGGAATGTCCTTCCATTTATTTAGTTCTTCTTTGATTTCTTTTAGCAATGTTTTGTAGTTTTCTGAGTACAGGTCCTTTACATCCTTGGTTAAGTTTATTCTTAAATATTTTATTCTTTTAGTCACTATTGTAAATGAAAATTTTTCCCCTGAAATCCAGCTCAGATTTCTCATTACTAGCCTATGGAAACACTAACAATTTTTGCATAGTAATCTTGTATCCTGCCACTTTGCTGAGTTTATTAGCTTTAATAGCTTTGTTGTAGATTTTTTGGAACTTTCTAGGTATAGAATCATATCATCTGCAAATAGCAAAAGTTTTACTTCTTCCTTTCCAATTTGGGTACCTTTTATTTCTTTCTTGCCTAATTGCTCTAGCTAGAATTTCTAACACAATATTGAGTAACGGTGGTGACAGTAGGCATCCTTGTCTTGTTCCCTATCTCAGTGGGAAAACTTTCAGTCTTTTACCATTGAGTACAATATTAGCTGTGGGTTTTCATATATGCCTATTATCGTGTTAAGAAAGTTTCCTTCTATTCCTATCTTTTGAAATATTTTTTATTAATAAAGACTGCTCTATTTTTCCTTTTCTGCCTCAATCGAGATGATTATGTGATTTTTCTTCTTCAGTTTATTAATGTGGTGTATTATTACTTTGATTGATTTTCCCATATTGAAACACACTTGCATACCTGGGATAAAACCCACTTGATCATGATGTATAATTCTTTTAATGTGCTGTTGGATTCGATTAGCAAATATTTTTTGAGGGTTGTTGCATCTATATTCATTAGAGAAGTTGGTATGTAATTTTCTTTTTTTCATAGTATCTTTATCTTGTGTCATAGAATGAATTTCATAGCATTGCCTCCTGTTTAAGTTTTTGGAAGAGTTTGAGCAAGTTTGGTATTAAATCTTCTTTGAATTATTGGTGAAATTCACCTGTGATGCTATCTGGTCCCGGGCTTTTCGTTTTGGGAAGTTTTTGATGACTGTTTCAATCTCTTCACTTGTGATTGGTTTGTTGAGGTCTTCTATTTCTTTTAGGGCCAGTGTAGGTGTTTTGTGTGTTTCTAGGAATTTGTTCATCTCCTCTACATTGTCTAGTTTTTTGGCATAGAGTTGTTAATAGTATCCTCTTATGATCTCTCTTATTTCTGTGGGGTCAGTGGTAATGTACCCCCTCTTATTTCTGATTTTATTTATTTGCATCTTCTCTCTTTTTTTCTTTGTCTGTCTAGCTAAGGGTTTGTTTATTTTGTTGATCTACTCAAAGAACCAACTTTGGTCTTTTTTATTCTCTCTATTGTTTTTTTTTGTTCTCTATTTCATTTATTTCTGCTCTGATCTTTACTTCAGCATGGTTTGGAATTAGTTTAGTGTTGTTTTTCTAGTTCCTTTCTAGTGTGAGTTAGATCTTTGATTTTAGCTCTTCCTTTTTAATGTACGCATTTAGAGCTATAAATTTCCATCTCAGCACTGTCTTTTGATACATCCCATAAGTTTTGGTATGTTGTGTTCTTGTTTTCATTTGTCTTAATATACTTGCTGACATCTCTTGCAATTTCTTCTTTGACACACTGGTTTTTAAAGAATGTGTTGTTTAACCTCCAAACATTTGTGCATTTTTCAATCTTCCATATGTTATTGATTTCCAGCTTTATTCTATTATGATCAGAGAAAGTGCTGTGTATAAATTCCAGTCTTTTAAAATTTATTGAGCCCTGTTTTGTGATCTAACATGTGCTCTCTCCTGGAGAATGATCCATAAGCACTTGTTGTTT
This sequence comes from Tolypeutes matacus, assembly GCA_026826555.1. NCBI lineage: Eukaryota > Metazoa > Chordata > Mammalia > Cingulata > Chlamyphoridae > Tolypeutes > Tolypeutes matacus. The sequence goes on along the minus strand of JAKSZT010054193.1, from coordinate 12,469,423 downwards.
TGAAGCACTTTGTTCTGTTTATGTCTGTTAGGTCTATTTCATTTATCAAATTTTTCAAGTTCTATGTTTCCTTATTGATCTTCTTTCTAGGTGTTCTACCTATTGATGTGAGCAGTGTATTGAAGTCTCCATCTGTTATTGCAGAGACATCTATTTCTTCTCTCAGTTTTGCCAATGTTTGCCTTATGTATTTCGGGGCTCCTGGTTAGATGCATAGATGTTTATGATTGCTATTTCTTCTTGGTGGATTGCTCCTTTTATTAATATATAATGTCTGTCTTTGTCTCTTATTACAGCTTTGCATTTGAATTCTATTTTGTCCAATATTAGCATAGCTACCCCAGCTTTCTTTTGGTTACTGTATGGATAGAGTATCTTTTTCCAGCCTTTCACTTTCAACCTATTTGTATCCTTGGGTCTAATGTGAGTCTCTTGTAGACAGCTCACAGATGGCTCATATTTTCTTTATCCATTCTGCCAGCTGTGTCTTTTGATTGAGGAGTTTAATCCATTAACGTTCAATATTATTATTGTAAAGGCAATACTTACTTCACCCATTTTGTCCTTTGGCTTTTATATGTCATATCATATTTTCACCACTCTTTTTACACTTTAAGTTACTTTTACTGATAATCGTCATTGCTAGACTCTCTTCTAAGCCTCTCTCTCATGTCTTTTCCTTTCAGATTGCAGCACTCCTTTTAGTGTTTCTTGTAAGGCTGGCCTCTTGGTGATAATCTCTCTCAGTTTCTGTTTATCAGTGAATACTCTAGACTCACCCTTATTTCTGAAGGACAATTTTTCTGAATATAGAATTCTTGCTGGCAGTTTTTCTCTTCCAATATATTAAAAATATCATTCCACTGCCTTCCCATCTCCATGGTTTCTGATGAGAAATCAGCACTTAATCTTATTGGGCATCCCTTGTATGTGATGAATCACTTTTCTCTTGCTGCTTTCAGAATTCTCTCTTTATCTTTGACAATTGACATTCTGATTAGTATGTGTCTCAGAGTAGGTCTAGTTGGATTTATTCAAATTGGAGTATGTTGTGCCTCTTGGACATAACCTGCAGATGGCGCTTTTCAGTCAGCTGCCCCTAAAGCCCTGAAGTAGTGCTGTACCTTTTAATTCTCAGTCAACTTTGCCCCTGTAGAGGGTGGAGTTAGGCTGCCAGCTGCACCCAGATGAAACTGTTGCACAGATCCCAGACCTTGCCATCTGATATCTATAATCAACTGCCACAACCTATGCTGGGCCTCCCCCCCCCCATTTTTCTTGGTGAACTGCTGCCCTTCAACAAGCTGTTCCCTACCACTCCAAGAGGGCACAGTCTCTAAATTAGCCACAGTCCCTTCCCTGCTGAAGACGGGGTTGAAACAGAGACTGCTGATTGCAATTGTGTTCTGAGCTGATCTGGCTGAAAAAGCCCGTGTTTCCCCAGAAACTGATGAAGCTCCACCTATCTTTCTCCCCTGCTGGGGACAGGGCTGGTGCAAGCTTTTAATTTGTTTCCATTGAATTTCTTCTTGTTGGTTTTGACCATTTCTTTCAGTCCACCAAGATACTTTTAAATTACAATATTTGCTAGTTTTCCTATCTTTGTGCCTTATCGATTTTATGAGAATGTCTTCTCTGGCTCTATCCAGAGCATTAAGAAATGTGTTGAACCAATTGCAGAAATCTGGGGTACTCCCATTAGAGTGACATCCCTACTGTTGGGTATTCTTCAATCAGCTGTTAACCTACTCCACTACCATAATTTGCACTTCAGTATCTTGTCCTGTAAACATAGAAGCCATTGTAAAATACTTTGCTGAAATTCAGATATTTTATATTTGTTAGCTTCCCCTTGATCTGTCAGTGTAACCAAATAGAAATATCTAATTACTAGTGCATGTACAGTTGGGGAGCCACATGCCTGGAACAGGGCTGCTATTTTGTCATCCTCAAGCAAATTCCTTTTCCCTGCTGATGGAGCTTGAGTCTCAGTCCTTTGTAACCTTAAATATACACTGTTATTTTGGTGAGGGTGGGGTGAGGATGAGAAATGGGCATGTTTTAGAGCCGTTTATTATTTTTAACAGATGTTAGTGACTAATATAGCTAAAGACACACTTTAGAACAGTGAGATTTTAGTTTAAGTTGAGTAATAAAAGTAATTTGTATATATGTATTTAAATAACTCTCAAAGAGAGGAGAGGCATCATCGTTTCACCAGGAATGTTTCTTTTGTTGGTGTGCAGCTCCTTCTCACTTCTGGGTCTGTTGTGGTGATGGCTCATTTCACAGACAGCACAAGTAGAGAAACACCAGGACAGAGGAAAGTAAGGCGAGGAGTGGATTTAGTGTTTATTATTTGTTGATGCTCTGTAGCTAAATGGAAACTCAGCTTCTTTCCCCCAAATCCTCCAGGTAGGAAGTTGAGGTAGCACTGATGGGGCAGAAATGTAAAGAAATTAATATAATTTACTGAGCTTAGGTATGGCATATCTTCTCCTTCTGCTTTCTTACTTATGCCAAGTAAGTTTGTCTTATATTAATGGAGAGGAATAGTGGGATGGGATGGGATGGGAAGAATACATTCCAGAACTTAAAATAAGTATATACATTTAAAATTTCACTTAGTTTCCATCACCCAGCTGCTGAAGGCCACCCAATTAGTTAAGAAGAGAAAGGGTTTGAGATCATGACTAGTTATTTTGTGTGCACTAAAATAGAGGAAATGGCTACTGTCAAGGATGCCCAACCCCCACTAAACTTAAAAAGGGCCTCTTATAGCATTGGACTACTTTAAAAGATGTAGTAAGGGCACTGCCTTCTTTTCACATCTGCTAAGAACATCTGGCTCTAGCTTGAGCCTTAGTAACTCTGGCAGTTAGTCAGTGGCCCAGAAATAGAAAGTAAGGCAAACCCTCAAGTGGTAAAGCCTGTTTGTAGAATTTCCTGGTGGCAAACCCACCAAACCCAAGGGCAAAAAGAATCTGTTGTGTTTTTGCAGCTGCCCATGTCCCCTGCATGGAACTTACTCCCTGATTGTAGACTTAAAAGATAGTGGTCCATGTATTGGCCTCAGAAAGCAGTTCATATGAACCTTGCCCCAAACAGCTCATCATCCTGCATATCATAGGGATATTCTGGGGTCTCGATCCCCAATTACTGCTTCATCTTCTTAGTGGTACAGGGATCTTGAAGTGATGTGCCATGTGGCAGTTTGTGTTTTACAAAGATGGCCACAATAATATCTCTCATCCCACGTGCTCTTCTGCAATGTGACCTTGACCTCATCCACCAAAAGGTGGAGGCTAATTTCCCTCTTCTTGAATCTGAGCTGGCCACAGTGACAACCAATAAAATGTTGTGGAAATGGTACAAGGTGACTTCTGAGGTTAGGGCAGAAAAGGCTATGGAGCTTTCACCTGGTTCTCCTGGAAGGCTTGCTTTCCAGACATTCTCTCCTGAGATGCTCTCTCAACAGCCAGGCTCCATGCTGTGAGAAGCCCAAGTCACATGGAGGTGCTCCCATTGACAGCCTCCTCAAAATCCAGCCTTTGACTCATTTCAGCCCAAGCCCAAGACATGTGAGTGAAGAAGGCTCCAAATGGTTCCAGCCCCAAGATGAGCTTTTACCTGAGGTCCCAGATATTTTGGAACAGAGACAATTCATCCATTCTACGTCCTGTCCAAATTCTTCACCCAGTGTCTTTGAGCACAATAAACGGACTGTTATTTTATTCCACTAAGTTTGGGGTGTTATGTTATACAGCAATAGATCATCAGAGCATGCCCATAAGAGAAACTTTTGCAAGTCCCACTCCTCCTCCACCCCCAGGGTCCTTTTCTGTTACCCACACTGTATTATATGGTGTGCAATTTTTAAGGAAATGTAAGGCTATTACTAGCCCTCCTTTGTTTCAGTGGAAAAAGATCTGGGACAATGCAGCCTTGCCCCATAGTGCACAGCCTGGCAGGTCAAGTGAAGTCTCCCATTCAACCTCCTTCCCAAGCTGGCCAGATACTTTATGCAGTGTATGAACTGCACAGTTGCACATGGCATCCCTGGAGAAGTGTAAATGTGAGCTCTCTGTCTTCAAGGAGTTTATATTCTTATCGATGATATAAAATACAATCAATTCTTGTTATTCACAGTAATTGTATTCTATAAAATCTCCATGAACAGGAATTAGAGAATACTGTATATGGAAATACAGGGTTAGGCTCCAGCAAGCCTCTAGTCACAATATTTTCATCAATCGTTGAGCACATAACCTTGTTTTATGTGTGCATCCATTTAAAGACGGCTTATTTAATTTATATTGCTGATTCATTAACATCGAACTCATAAGGCCAACCACACTATACCATGGTCAACAGCACTCTAACCCATGTCTGAAGGAAGCTTTTCTAATACACACATTTTCTCTGTAAGTCACATCACAGCCTTCTTGCACTTAGGAACACTAGACAGCACTTCAGCACTATGCTTCGGGGCCATTTTAAACAGCAAAATCACCAACAAAAATGCAAAAAAAAAAAAAAGTGGCACTAAGTTGACCATGAAAAGTACATTTGTTTGCAGTATAAGAGCTGAAACAAGAAGAAAGAGTATCGTCTTGTTCTACCTCAGATGGGAATGTGCATGACAGAAGACTCCAATTTTTTTGCTGCTCTCCAAATGTCTGTGAATGTTCCCGAAAGTGCCATGGGTATTGATTTGGAGATTAGAAATAAATTTTAGCAAGTAGGTGAATTTTCAAATATGGAATCTATGAATAATAAGGCTTGCCTGTATGTGCAATTTTAGATAGAAAAGTTTCAAATGCTAAATCATGTAATAACACGACTTTAGAAAGAGTTTTGCAAAAATAAGAAAAACAGCATGGAGTTGTAGAAAAAGCACTGGAATATAAATAAGGAGATCTGAGCTAGAAGAGCTGAGTTCAAGGCAACATTCTGCTACCAAGTGGCATGGACTTAGTTGATGCCTAGGAACAGCCACTTAAGATCTTTGGGCTTCAGTTTCCTTTACCTGGGCAGTGAAGTAGTTAGTCTCATTGGTGCTTCTCAGACTTTTCCATTGAGGTATCTCTGATACCTCATGGCAGAGCAGAGTGCAGATGAGGGTTTAGTCTGAAATGGCTGTCAAAAGCAGAACCCCAAAAATGCACGCAAGTTTTATTTGTTCATATGGCTTACTCCTTGCTGCCTTCAGTTTTCTACATTATCTTCTAGGAGCTTTATGGTCTTGGCTCTCATATTTGGGTTTTTGATTCATTTTGAGTTAATTTTTCTATAGGGCATATGTGGCAGTTTGATATAGTTATGAATTCCATAAATAGATATTGGATTATGCTTGTAAACTGGTCTGTTCCTTTGGGTGTGATTAAGTTATGATTAGGGCTTTGACTGGGCCACGTCAGTAGGATGTTGAATCCCTGCCCCTTGGTGGGTGGTGACTCAGAGATGAAACTACATGGGAGAGCAGAGGAGTTAGTTGGAGTTTTGAGTTGGAGTTCTGATGCTGAGTTTTAATGCTGGAGCCCCGGGAAGTGAACACACAGAGGAGCTTGGTCATGAGGAAAGAGAGAGGGCCCCGGGAAGAGAAACAAGCTGTTTGCCTGATAGTCTACAGCTGGCCTTGTGGAGAGAGACAAAGCCTAGAGAGCTTTGTCTCTCTAGTCTTCATAGTCTACAGCTGATGTTGTGGAGACAGCAGAGGAGCTGAGCCCAGAAAAAAGCAAGCCCTGGAAAGAGAGGAACCCAAGAAGCCTGAACACTTGCAGGCGTTGGCAACCATCTTGTTCCAACACGTGGCAATAGACTTTGGTGAGGGAAATAACATGCTTTATGGCCTGGTAACTGTGGACTTCTACCCCAAATAAATACCTTTATAAAAACCAACCAATTTCTGGTATTTTGCATTAGCATGCCTTTGGCTGACTAATACAGCATGAGATGGTGATCCTCTTTCATTCTTTTGGATATGGATATCCATTTCCCCAGTACCATTTGTTGAAGAGACTATTCTGTCCCAGTTGAGTGGGCTTGGTGGCCTTGTCAAATATCAGTTTGCTGTATATGCTTGGGTCTATATCAGAACTCTCATTTCTGTTCATTGATCAGTATGTCTGTCCTTTTGCCAATACCATGTCGTTTAGACCACGGTAGCTTTGAAGTGTACTTTAAAGTCAGGTAGCGTGATTCCTCCAGTTTCATTTATCTTTTTTCAAGATGTTTTTAGCTCTTCAGGGCCTCTTACCCTTCCAAATAAATTTAATAATTGGTTTTTCCATTTCTGTAAAAAAAATGCTGTTGAAACTTTTATTGGTATTGTGTTGAATCTGTAAATCAATTTGGCTAGTATAGACATCTTAATGATATTTAGTCTTCCAATCCAATAACATGGACTATTCTTCCATTTATTTAGGTATCCTTTGATTTCCTTTAACAAAGTTGTGTAGTTTTCTGTGTACAAGTCCTTTATTTCCTTAGGTTTATTCCTAGATATTTGATTATTTTGTTTGCTATTATAAATGAAATTTTAAAAATTTTATCTGCAGATTGCTCATTATTAGTGTACAGAAATGCCACTGATTTTTGTATGTTGAGCTTATATATCACCACTTACTGAACTAGTTTATCAGCTCTAGAAGCTTTGTTGTAGATTTTTCAGGACTTTCTACGTATAGGATCATGTCATCTACAAATAGTGAAAATTTTACTTCTTCCTTTCCAATTTGGGATGTCTTTTATTTCTTTTTCTTGCCTAAAAGCTCGAGCAAGTACTTCTAATACAATGTTAAATAAGAATGGTGACAGTGGGCATTGTTGTCTTGTTCCAGATCTTAGAGGGAAACCCTTTAGTCTTTCACCACTGAGTATATTAGTTATGGATTTTTCATATATGCCCTTTATCATGTTGAGGAAATTCCCTTTTATTCCTATCATTCAAAGTGTTTTTATCAAGAAAGGATGCTGTATTTTGTCAAATGTCTTTTCTGCATCGATAAAGATGATCATATGATTTTTTCCTTCGATTTGTTACCATATATTACATTGATTGATTTTTTTAATGTTGAACCACCCTTGCATACCTGGGATAAAATCCACCTGATCGTGGTGTAAAATTCATTTGATGTGTTGTATTCGATTAGCAAATATTTTGTTAAAGATTTTTGCATCTAAGTTCATTAGAGAGATTAGTCTGTGGTTTTCTTTTCTTGTAGTACCTTTATGTGGCTTTGGTATTAGCGTGATGGCATCATAACTTGAATTAGGTAATGTTCCTTCCTCTTCAATTTTTTGGAAAAGTTTGAGCAGAATTGGTATTAGTTCTTTCTAGAATGATTGATAGAATTCACCTGTGAAGCTATCTGGTCCTGGGCTTTACTTGGTTGGGGGCGTTTTTAATGACTAATTCAATCTTACTACTTGTGATTGGTCTGTTGAGTTCTTCTATTTCTTCTTTCATCAATATAGCTTGCTCATGTGTTTCTAGAAATTTGTCCATTTCATCTAAATTGTCCGTTTTGTTGGCATAAAATTTTTCAAAATATCCTTTTATGATATTCTTTATTTCTATGGGGTCAGTGGTGATATCCCCTCTCTCATTTCTGATTTTATTTGTTTGCATTTTCTCTCTCTTTTTCTTTGTTAATCTAGCTAATGGTTTGTCAATTTTATTAATCACTCAAAGAACCAGCTTTTGATTTTGTTAATTTTTTTCTAATTTCTTTTTAGTCTCAATTTCATTTAATTTTGCTCTAATTTTTGTTATTTCCTTCCTTCTCTTTGCTTTGGGATTAGTTTGTTGTTCTTTTTCTAGTTCCTCCAGATGTGCAGTTAGGGCTTTGATTTTAGCTCTTTTTTCTTTTTTAATGTAGGCATTTCCCTCCAAGCACTGCTTTAGCTGCATCCCATAAATTTTGATATGTTGTGTTTTCATTTTCATTTGCTTTGAGGTAGTTACTGATTACTCTGTCAGTTTCCTCCTTGACCCACTGATTGTTTAAGAGTGTGTTGTTTAACTGCCATATATTTGTGCCTATTCTGGTTTTCTGCCCCTATTAATTTCCAGCTCCATTCCATTGTGGTCAGAAATGTTTTGCTTTTGTAGTTAGAGAGGTTGTGGGTTTACAGAACAATCATGCATAAAATACAGGGTTCTCCTATACCGCCCTATCGTTAATTCCTTGCATTGATATGGAGCATTTGTTACAGTTGGTGAAAGCACATTTTTATAATTGTACTATTAACTACAGTCCACGTTTTAACTTAGGGGTCACTGTTTGTGTAGTGAAGTTCCATAGATTAAGAAAATATTTTTTCTATTACTATATATGCCACCTAACATTTCCCCTTTTAACCACATTCAAATATATATTATAGTGCTGTTAATTATGTTCACAATGTTATGTTATCCTCACCACCATCCATTACCAAAGCATTTCCATCATTCCAAATTGGAACTCTGCACATTTTAAACCTTGGCTCCTATTCCCTATCCCTACCCTGTCCCCTGGCAACCAATATTCTTGATTCTGACTCTATGAGTTTGATTATTCTAATTATTTTATATCAGTGAGGTTATACAATATTTGTCCTTTTGTGTCTGGCTTATTTCACTCAACATGATGTCTTCAGGTTTTATCTGTGTTGTTGCATGCATCAGGACTTCATTCCTTTTTATGACTGAATAGTATTCCATTCTAAGTACATACCACATTTTGTTTATCCATTTTTCAGTTGATGGACACTTGGGTTGCTTCCATCTTTTGGCAATTGTGAATAATGCCTCTATGAACATTGGTACACGATTATCTGTTGGAGACCCTGCTTTCATTTATTTTGGGTATATACCTAGTAGTGGGGTTTTGTTTTAATATAATATTTTACATTAATTATCATCAGAAAAAAATAGCAAAAAAGTTAACTATGGGCTTCCTTGGTAAATTTGGAAGAATGAGTCATATTCAGTCTCTATAGTTTGAAAAATATGTACATCAGGTTTGGCACCAAGCAATTTCTCTTCTCTTTCTTAGAGCCACAGTATTTTGAGAATTAGGCTAAAATACAATTGTGGGTACAAATATCAACCATTTTCTTTTTCACCATTTTACAATCCATATTAGGACAAAGACTATAGAAAGGACACTAAGAATGGATATGGTGCACAGTTCTACATTGGAGGAAATTTTACTTAACTGTATCTTATTATGTGGTCCATTTGGGGGGCAAGGAGGAAAAGTCTGATTTGAGACTATCTCTTTTACTGTGTTAAGTAAATACTAATTCATGAGGAAAGGTGACTTGTTATGTTATTCTTTTTTTCGCCATTTACTCTGAAATTTTTATCACAAGTAAGTGCAGCAAAGGTCTCAAACAGGGGAGTGGATGTGGCTCAAGCAGTTGGGTGCCCTCCTCCCACATGGGAGGTCCCAGTTTGTTTCCTGGTGCCTCCTAGAGAAGCCGAGCAAGACAGGGAGCTGAAGAGAAGTGCTGGTGTGGTGAGCTGATGCAATGAGATGTCACACAGAGATGTTGCAATGAGATGTTGTAACAAGGAGACACAATGGGAGACGCAACAAGCAGAGAGCAGATGTGGCTCAAGCGACTGGACATCTTCCTCCCACATGGGAGGTCCCAGGTTTGGTTCCTGGTGCCTTCTAAAAGAAGACTAGCAGACACAGAGAGCACACAATGAACAGACACAGAGAACAGATGATGAGCTCAAACAATGGTGGTGGCGGGGGGATAGAAATAAATAAATCTTTTTTAATAAAAGGTCTCAAATGAGTCAGTCCCCACAAACAATACTTTATGGCATTTCAGATTTCTTTTTCTTCATGGCAGCCTTCTTTTGCACAGAAAAAGCTTACAATCTGACCTCAGACTTGATGATGGAGAGTGGTCAGCCTTACAACAATATATGCTAAGTAAGCCAGCTTTGGGAGGCATTCTTGTGATTAGGTTGAACATTGAGTTCATTTAGCCAGTCCAGGGTTTTCTTTTTTTCCTTTCTGAAGAAACCACAATTCTGAATTTGCATTCTGACTCCACCTTTTCTTGGTTAAGCCAGCCTATGCTTTAGAAAAGAGGGTTTCAATGCTACTTCCCATTTTGGCTAAACTGATTAGTATCCAAACCACTGTTCTGTTGTTGCATTTTTGTTAGATTATTTTAAAATATATTTCATTACCTCACTGAAGTCATGGCGGAAAGGGAAGGAAGTTAGTGCCCCTCCATGCAGACCACCATTCCATTCTTTCTGTTTCTTTAACCTAAGATGGATTTGGCTACATCAAAGGGAATGTTTTCCTTTGACAAGAACTGCACCTTTCTGAGTCATTCTAAAACTAACCTTCAAGGAACCTTGCAGTACTTGTCACTTACTTTATTTGCTTTTCATTGTGCTGTTCCTAGCCAAGACATCTCTTTTTAGTTGCCAAAAACTTTGGGTTTCTTCCCTTAAAATCTACTTAATTATTATTATTTTTTTAAAGATTTATTTATTTACTTTATCCATTTTAAACCCCCTCTTCCCCATTTGCTGTTTTGTGTCCATTCGCTGGGCAATTCTCTGTGTCTGTTTCCTGCCATCTCTTTTCATCCTTATCCTCCAGTCTTCACCAGGGTTTGATCCTGGAGACCTCCGATGTAGGAGAGAGGTATTCTGCCACCTGCGCCACCTCGGTTCCTGGTTTTCAGAGCCCTCGGAGCATCTCGTCTTGTCTCTCCCGTTACGTCATCATCTTGCTGCATGGCTCCCAGGGCCTGGCGGCTCACCAGCACACAGACCCTGGCAGTGCATGTGCCTTCTATATATATATATATATTTATTTTATTTTATTTTAATTTTACCGGGAGGTCCCGGGGATCGAACCCAGGTCCCTCCATATGGCAGACGGACGCCCAACCATTTGAGCCACATCCGCCCCCAACTTAATTATTTTAAAATATTTTAAAGTACTTTCAAACATGTAGGCAAGTACAGAGAGCAGCAAAACAAATACCTGTGATTCACAATCCCAATTTAAGAATTATTTCTGTTTTGTGATAATTGCTTTAGATCCTTTTTCTTAAAGAAATGCAATATTACAAACAGAAATAAAGCCCATTTTGGACTCCCCACTCCTTTCCTATTCCTCTTCCTTCCTCATGACTAGTTTTTAAAATGTCACCATAACAGTGATGGCTTCATATTGGTTTTTTTTGTTTTTTGTTTTTTTTTAAAGATTTTTATTTATTTATTCATCTATCCCCCCCCTGCTGCTTGTGCTCGCTGGGTCAGCTAACCACACCGCGCGGGCGGGCCTGCCCCCACCAGGAGGCCCCGGAAACTGAACCCGGGGCCCCCCACATGGCTAACGGGAGCCCCACCAATTGAGCCACAGCCGCTTCCCTTCATATTGTTACTTCTCAGGGTTTTCTCATACTAAAGGCACTATGATTTAGGCTCATTTACATCTTCACATGTAAACATTTTAAACGAGCATCCAGGTATCATATCCTGTGCTTGGTAGTCTGACAGCCATAGCTTACTATCGATGGGTTAATTGAGGTTAGGACTGTGCTATTATCTTTTTTTTTTTTTTAAAGATTTTATTTATTTATTCATTTATCCCCCCTTGCTGCTTGTGCTCGCTGGGTCAGCTAACCACGCCGTGCAGGCGGGCTTGCCTTCACCAGGAGGCCCCGGGCACTGAACCCGGGGCCTCCCACATGGCAAACGGGAGCCCTGCTGATTGAGCCACAGCCGCTTCCCTGTGCTATTATCTTGGTTCGAGTTCATTGTGGGTCTCCTCAGGTAGTTCATGTCTGTCAGAACCTTCAATGGTATCTTTTGGTTCTGAATTTCTTTTATACTCCATAGTTTCACTAGTGTGTCAAGTTTATGCTTCAAACTTTCTGTTTTTAGCCTCCAACCCATGTTCCCAATGGAAATTATTACACTTTTACTAAGGTAAATGAAGAATGACAAAAAAGTTACAAAACCAAAAGTTTCCAGTACTTCTGTGTTACAAGGCCCTTTGGTGAACCAGACAAGGGATTAACAGCCAAATGTCCCTCCACTCCACCGGAAGTGAGATTCTCCACAGAGACAAATAAACTGTAGAATTCCAGCTACATATCTGAGCTGGCCTGAGGCAGCCTGCATGCTCAGTTTCAGGAAGATGGATCACATTTAAGGCAAATGAAGAATATGGAGAAAAATTGTAGGTGGTCTGCCACAGGCAATAACTTATCTCTGAGATGCCTTCTACAAACTCTGACTCTAACGTTAAATATGCTATGTGTGTAAGAAAACAGGAGGTAATTCAAATGGCACACGTCCCAGGTATCCAATATTGGCCAAAGGAACTCCATTTCTCTAGGAAGGTAACTTATACTGACTTTAGAGGCTTCCGTGCTGAGGATAGCTTTCCCTTCACCACATAGCAGGTGGCCTCCAAGCCGTGAGACTTTCAGGGTCCTATTCACTTGTCGAGCGCGTGCACAAAGTGCCAAGACTGGTGTGGGACGCAGTGTAAGGAAGTCAACAATAATAGCTAACATTTGTGGAGTGCTGAGCATGTGCCTGGCACTGCCAGAAGTGGTTTACATGCTTTATTTCTTTTCATTCTCACAACAACCCTATTAGATAGGTCCTATTATTATCCCCAAGGTTGTGCAGGATTAAGCTGAAGTGTGACCCCAGAGCCTGGGATGGAGTTGGGTATTGCTGTGTTCCCTTCCACAGCTCTAGTCCAATTACCATAAAGCCACCTCGCAGCCAGACACTTCTAATAGCTAACTGTCTAGCAAAGGCTGTATTGTCTCTGGAGCCTTAAACACAGCCCTTTAAATGGGAATTGCTTCCTAATTCAGCTCCCTATATTTTCTCTCCCCTCACACAAAAGGTCCATTGTGTGGGTCTCAGGAACAAACTGGATGCTCCTCTGATATTACTTTGCATGTAAATATAAAGAACAAGACTCATTTGATTTCATTATATCCTTTATTGATGTGCCTGCAGCATTTTATTGTGGGTTTTTGTGACTAGAATTCCTAACAAAGGGAGGAGTGGGCTTCTGGGCTGGCAGCTCAGCTGAGAGAGGATTTACCACATCAGGTTCTAACTGCTCACACACTGCTGTTGTAGTCCCGAGGCTTTTAAAAGGGCTGGGTGATTTCAAGAGCTGGTCCTATTATTTTATGCCTGCAAACGTGTTATCAAGGCATAAGACAAATGCAAAGTATCATCATCCTTGCTGCTAGGAAGTGGGTGGGGAATTGAGTACTGCCAGGAAACAGAGGCTGGCTGACATTGTTTTATTGCAGCGAATGTGCTTGCATGCCCAGAACTGACAAAAATCCGGATCATCTGCTTGGTAGAGAGGAACACACAGAGCCAGCATCTAATCCTTCTTACCTGCATTGACAGGCTCCTGGGAATACAGAAAGTGGTTAATTATTCTCAACGTCCTTCGTTATAATTCTAAATGAGATAATGATTAGAAATAGTATGTAGTCACGGAACTGAAAATGCCTGAGGCATTCTCCTGCTGGAGAAACTAACACTTTTTCCTAAGACATGTTTATTTCCTTCAATAGTATTTTTCCCAGCTTTTTAATAATTGGAGCCTCTACAACTATTGTGCCAAATACGAATAGCTAGCAAATATTAACAAGTTACCAAGCACCAAACACTTAATCTTCACAGCTGCCCTGTGAACCTGGGATTTTGATTATTCCCATTTTCGGATAAGAGATGGGCACAGAGTGGTTAATTGCTTCCCCTGGTTGCACAGCTACATCGCTGTAGTTCCAGGACCTGAACCATGGAGTCTGACTGCAAAACACAAGACACTGTCTCCTAAGATCTTGAACTTTGTTCCATGACATACCAACTGGAATGTCTATCCCATATCATACTCAGAAGTCTCTGGGACTATAGTCCTCCTGGTTAACATATCCTTCTCTAATGTTCCAATCAATCTATTTTTTATGCTGCTGTTTTCCCACAAGGTTCATCTGAGACCATCCCACATCAGCTGAGGTTTCTATAGGTACTGCACTTCATGAAAACAGATTGAGTATATGTTTTTGAGTAAAAGTTCTACACTTTAAGAAATCCTGATTTACAAAAATCCAGAGCCATAGGTAGCCTAATTATACATACTATACAAAGCTAATTTGCTTTACTTGGGTTTACTGCAGAGCTCCTTCAAATACTGAGCTCCCTGATGCATTTAAAATGAGATTCAATTGACAACAAAATTGATGCACAGCTTTTCAATAATTAAGGCATAAAGTAGGCAACCTGTTTTAAATAAATTCTTTTGTGTAGGTCTGTATATTTCCTATAACCTAAGAGCTAATGCTAAAAAAGTGCAAATTTTTTTTTCAAGGTCTCCACTTATTGGTGGAGCCTGATTGTTTCCCCTTCTTTTTCATTCCATTTCCAAATTTAGTATCAGAATGATAAAAAGAAAAAAAAAGCAGATAATGCCTTCCATTGATCCCAGGACTCATGCATTGCCTTCTTCAACTATTTGAAAGAATATTTTCAGTTTTTCTAGATGTTTAGGGAGTTGGATGGGAGTGCAGAAGGAACTAAATACTGTTATCTTTCAAAGACATTGCAAAGAAGCCTGGGTTGCTGACTCTAGTGCACATAGGCATTTTGGAAGATAATCAATAACCTTGAGAGTATGTTTCTGTTTTCCTTTAGTTTGGCAAAAAGAAGTCTGACTTAGCTAGCAAGCCAGCTATGATTATGGATGTGCTTCAGATAATCATCAAATAAGTGGTGGCTTTTCTTTCAAATCTGAAAAGAAGCTATTACTTCCTTTCTCACTTGTGTTTCTCTGTCAAGTGGCAGTCCCATGCTGGGGTCCAAGTAGCTGAGCATTTCCAGTTAGCTTTAATTATAATCTCGCTCATGACTTTCTCAGTAGGTTGAGTTCCCATTTTGTCTATCACCCCTAATTTTCTAGCCTTCTGTATTAGTTTCCTGTGTCTGTGTAACTAATTACTAGAAACTTAACAGCTTAAAACAACATACATTTATGACCTCACAGTTCCATGGGTCAGGAATCCGGACGTGGTTTAGTTGAGTTCTGTGCTCAGAGTCTCACAAGGCTGAAATCAAGCTCTCAGCTGGGACTGGGGTCTCGTCTGAAGCTCAGGGTCCTCTTCCAAGTTGATGTGGTTGTTGGAGGATTCATTTCCTTGCAGCTGTGCAACTCATAGTAACTTGCTTCTTCACAGCCAGCGGGAGAATCTTTCTGACTTTTCTTCTCTCTGACCTCTAGACTCTTTTTAAGGCAAAATCCTTTTACCTTCACCATATACTGTAATAAGATTACAGGAGTGCTATCTCACCACCTTTGCCATAATCTATTGGTTAGAAGCAAGTTACAGGTCCCACTGACACTTAAAGGGAGGGGCTTATATAAGGTCTTGGGTCATTGGGAGTCATTTAAAAATTCTGCCAACCACATCTTTTTTCTGATAAGCACCCAAGGCTAGTGAGCACCCACTAGCCACTCCCTCATGTAGTTGGAACAGTATAATGTAGATTAATGTCCAAGAAAATGTCCTATTTCATTTATTTCACATCATTGAACCAGGTCCCAAAGTCAAAGTTTCCTATTTGAAGAGTTTCTTCATTTATTGGACAACTTTGGCCTTAATGTGACTTGAGGTGTGGCGGTGGTAGGCTGCATGTGGTGGTTTGGGATGTTTAATTGTTTCTTTCCAGAGGGTATCAGGAAGCAAAGAAAGTTGAGTCCATTAGAAGGACTTTTTCTTCACTCTCAAATGGAAAAGCAAATGTGTTTCAAGAAAAGAGTTGATATGGGCCAAAGGTCCAAGAGAAGTATTCAGCCTCTCCTATGTTTAGAATAGAATGAGTTCTTTTTGTTACTTAACTTCTTCAGAAGGAAAATGGTTGATGTTCACAGTGTGGCTGGGCTACAGGTCTAGTCTGTGTTCAATAAGTCTTTCCATAAACACTTTACAGTAGTATTGCTTTCATTTCCTGCACCTTCTACTTCCTATTAACTCTTTTTTTCCCCATTGTAGGCTTGACCCCGAAAATCTGATATAGCTACAAGTAGGTTAAAAAAGCATCACTCGGGAAGCAGATGTGGCTCAAGCGATTGGGCTCCCGCTAACCACATGGGAGGTTCTGGATTCAGTTCCAGGTGCCTCCTGGAGAAGGTGAGCTGGCTCCACCGGCAGGCATGGCAAGCTGATGCAACAAGATGATGCAACAAAGAGACAAAGAGGAAGGGCAATGAGAGACACAGCACAGCAGGGAGCTGAGGTGGCTCGGGAGATTGGGCGCCTCTCTCCCACATGGGAGGTTCCAGGTTCAGTTCCTGGTGCCTCCTAAAGAGAAGATGAGGAGACATAGAGAGCACACAGCAAATGGACAAAGAAAGCAGACAGTGACTGCAAACAACAAGGCAGGGGTGGGGGAATAAATAAAATAAATATTAAAAAAAAAAAAAGTATCACTCAAAACACAAGTGACATATGTATGAATAAGATCTTGTAGATCTTAAGATTCCAGAACTTGTAGATCTTGAGATGTACTATTTGCAAGAGAGATTTTTTAAATATTTTTTATTTATTCATTCATTTATCTCCCCCCCCTTGCTGCTTGTGCTCTCTGGGTCAGCTAACCACGCCGTGCAGGCGAGCTTGCCTTCACCAGGAGGCCCCGGGAATCGAACCCGGGCCTCCCATATGGTAAACGGGAGCCCTACTGATTGAGCCACAGCCGCTTCCCCGCAAGAGAGATTTAGAGCACTCAAAACACATGCGTAAGAAAAGAGAAAATAAACAAAAACAAAAAGAACACACATGCAGATATGCATATTCACTTTCATATTTTCTCATTGCTACTCTCAGTATGATCCTAAAACAACAATTATACTAACCATTTATTGAATGTCACCATGTTCCAGGCATGCTGCATACAATATTGCTCATCCTTACCAACATTACCAATAGATAATGTTGGTTTACCCCAGCCATTGAAATTTATATAAAATTGATTTGAATGTCCTAACCCATATTCTGTGGAAGTCCAACACTATCACCAAGATTACGATGGTTTCCTTTGGTCTCCTCTAGCTTTGAGTTCACATTTCTGCTGAATTTTCATTCTCACTGATATCTGATCCCTGGAACTCTTCCCTTCTCTGTCCCACAGATCTATGGACCCCAATAGAGATCACAGGCCCTGTTCCTGGAGCAGAGCCAGCTACATAATTTGCAACACGCAGTGCCAGATGGAAATACAGGGCTTCATGGCCAAAAATTATTAAGAATTTCAAGATGGTGATAGCAGAGCATTAAACCAAGCATGGGGCCCTTTCTGACTGCACAGGTTATGTGCTCATGAAACAGCTGTCCTGGAGGTTCCCAGAACACCACTCCCAAAAGGCAGTCCAATGGACTATCTGAGGATCACAGTAGCTTATAGCAGAGTAGAGAAATTCAGATTAGTCCTCTCAAATTTCTGATGCTATCTCATGAAGTTCAGTTGAAAATCTAATATAGCTACATAGTATTCTGTCTAATATTATGTTACTGAAATATTCTGATGAGTATATTTCTTTCAATATGGACTTATTTTAAATTTTTACATAAAATTTGTAATAATCATCTTCAAGGTTGCATTTTATTTTATTTTATTATACCAAGGATTGACCCCGGGACCTGGTAAATGCAAAACAGGTGCTCAACCACTGAGCTACACCCGCCAGCTTCAAGGTTGCATTTTAAGGTTAACAAATTTTAAATTCTTAGCATCTTCAACTGACTCTTCTCTGAAGTCCATAATATTTTTAATAATCTATCTACAGGTTTTGAGGCACCTGATAAGCACAGAGCAAATTCTGCTACATGAGATATACTTCAATTCAAGAATTTTCATTTAAAAGTTCACGAATGAAATATTCAATTTCAAATTGAATATTTCAGCTCAAATATTTTCATAAGAATTGTTTTTTTTGCCTCCAGTTAGGGAGTATTTTAACAAATAATTTTACAAGCAAAAGCTCATTGAATAAAATTTTCTCTATTTATGAATCATTTGAATGTCTTGCCACATTCAGATGCTGCAAAATTGTGGGCTTTCTCAAATTTCACTGTATTTTGGTACAGATTATAAGTTTATCCAATTAAAAACAGGAGTTTTATCAAAAGATTCTTCCTATAGGCAAAGATATTACAAAGCACAATATAGAGTTTCAGATCTTATTTAAAGATCATTTGAGCTCTCTTTTTAAATTTGTTCTCTTCCTTTCCTCCTTTTATAGGGATACATTTCAATATCATTTCATTTGCAACCTTTGTTTTCCATAATTGCAATTTCATAAAAGCTTTGAAAATTAAAGTATTTGGTATTCCATTCAATAAATACTTTGATTAAATATTTCTAACAAATTTTGAATAAAATACAGACAAAACATAGATGATTCATTTACCAAAATGTTCAATGTTATTGAGGGGCACTTAGGCTGATATGTAAAATAGTTCTTCAAAAGCTCAAGCATTTCTACTCTTATTAATGTCAGGCTTCAAGGATAGAAAGAATGTACTGTCATGCTGGCATAATTTAGAGTATTCAAAACTCTGTAGAAAAAATGTCCATTTTGTCAAGCTTCTTGTTTTGTTTGGTAGAATATTGCAACTGGTTTGGATATGATTATAAATTATATGAGCATCACAACCAATCAGAAAGAATTAACATCTAAGAGCTTTGCTTTGATTCCATGAATTGAATGACAAAATTGAACCATTATTGTAATTAAAAGATTTTCCATTTGAAGTAAATGATGGTACTGATATAAATTGATGGTATTTTACTGTGATTCTTCTAATGGAGACAGCACATAATAGCTCTTTTTATTTTTTGTATGTGCACAAGAAAACTTTGAATTTAAAATATACTGTAATTAGTTTAGTTGAACAGTCATTTAAGTTACATAAAAAGTCACAATTCATAGACTGATATACAAATGCACCTTCTGAAGCTTCATTGGTTTATACAATCTTTTAAAAATAACCACTAAACATTGGTACTATTTCCTTGGCAGATTTAGTCTTCTGGTTCTCATGTAGTCAGTGATATCAATATCATGCCTATGGAGAATAATATGTGTCAGCAAATATTTTGCCCAAGGAACTGTTCATCATGAACTTTCTTGAACTGGACATTTAGTATTTAGTTTTTCATTTAACTTGCTCTTTCATTTTTTAAAAAATCATTGCTGTCAAAGGGATTTATTGCATTATAAAAACATGCTACCAATAAAGCTAATAGTTGTAGAATTACAATAAATGACAGAAACATTTATTGTAATAAAAGAAAAACTTTTCATGCAATTGAGTATCTCACAGCTTTATTGAGCAATTCATGAATCGGCAGCATTCCATCCAGAAAGCAGAAGAGAGCTCCACCCAGGGAGTAGAAAAGGGAATATCATATAGGACAAACATGGAAGCAAGTGAGAAAATGTTCTGGCTGGCTGATATTAACTTTCCATTTTACATAGAGAGATCTTACAAAGTGGAAGCAGATAAACGTTGATTAGTATGGTATTCTGGTCCATTCTGATAAGCTATTTCTACTGTACTGAAACTAGTTTTATCAACCCTGTAGAGTGTGTTCTGTTTTCTTGGAAAATCCCTGCAGGTCAATTGATTTTTGTCTTCTGGACAAGTCCTTCTAGGAAAGGGGTCTTCTCCCAGCAACGTCCAAGGCAGGTAGCCCTTTTAATTTATTTAACAATTGTAATTCAGCAGGAGATTAATCTCTAGACTCTCTCACATGTGTCATATGTCTCCATCCTCTAATTTCCCATGTTTCTCACTGACTGTGGCATTGGCATAACTGGCTCGTTCACCAGCTGGCCACTAGAACAACAGCTTTCAATACTTCTCCCACCACCCCCTCAGAGCTGAAGGAATTAGTAGCCCCTGGCTGCTTATGTGCTAGTGCACTTTGTTTTATGTGTGAACATCCTGCATGTGTCCTTGGAAGAGAGGTCTGAGTTATCTTTCATGTTGAAAGGGTCAGGAGAAGACAGTGTCATCGGTGGTTTTTCATATTTAACCATGGGTTAAGGGAGCTCTCTGTTTGCTGTGCATGTGTCTCACATACTATGGGATGCTGTTCTGGCAAAAGCTGGACACATGAAATATGGTGGTCTATTAAATCCTCTCCAGCTTATTTTGATGCAATGATTGCTAAGTTGTACTTTAGTAAAAAATGAAAGTTTCAGAACAAATGCTAAATCTGATGGGATGCTGGGCAACAGGCATAAACCAGAACTTTCCCAAGCAAAATGTGTAACATAGGGACACCCTACTGATGAAGAACCCAAGCTCTGCTCATTAATATTCTAGAACCTAGTCATAAACTCTGAATACTTTTCAAGATATCTTTAGATTAGTGTTCTTAATTCATGACACCTCAATGAATTAAAGAAGCTAAAGTAATATTAATGGAGGAGAATCTAAGAATTATCAAAGGGAAAATTACATTTTAGAAGTGAAAAGTTTTAGTTTAAATAAAAGTTAGAAAGTCAAGTTTCACCATGTTTATTCCCATACTTTTTGAGATATTGTTGCTATTAAAAAGGCCTTTGGTCGAGAATAGCTAAAATAAAAATAGTGGCAATACCAAATATTGGCAAGAATGCAGAAAAACTAGATTTCTGGTACAGCCACTCTGGAATATATTTTAGCAGTTTTTTATAAAAGTAAATATACATTTACAATACAACTCAGTAATCACATTCATGGGCATTTATACCAGAGAAATAAAAACTATGTCCACACAGAAGCATGTACATGAATACATGAATGTTCATAGTTGCTTCATCTCTAATAGACAAAAAAAAAAAAACAACCTAAACCCTTAAATGGGTGAATGGTTAAACAAACTGTGGTACATCCCTAAAATGGAACACTACTCAGCAATGAAAAGGAACAGATTACTGAAACACACAACAACTTGATGGATGTCAAGGGCATTATGTTCGGTGAAGCAAGCCTCAAAAAGTCACATACTGCATAATTCCATTTAAAAAACATTCTCAAATGGACAGAATTGTAGAGATTTGGTGGTTACCAGGGCTTAGGGACAGGAGTGAGTGTGACTATAAAGAAGTAGCATGAGGCAGTTTCTTTGTGGTAATGAAACAGTTTGGTATCTTGATTGTGGTAGTAGTTATATAAATTTGCACATGTGATAAAATCACATAGAACCGTACACACACAAACACACAAATGAGTGCGTATAAAAACTGGTGAAATCTGAATTAAGTCTATAGATTGCACCAATGTCGATTTCATGGTTTTGATATTGTGCTATAGTTATGTATAGTGATGACGGGGAAACTGGTTGAAGAATACATGGGACTTGTGTACTATTTTTGCAACTTCTTGTGGCTCTATAATTATTTCAAAATAAAAAGTTAAACAAAAACGCCTTTGCCCTTTTTATCTTATATATAGTACTATGATCTCTGCTTGCCTGAAGAAAAAAATTAATGATCAAATGACTTTAAATTTCAATGATTTTTTTTCTTTCTTCCTATCTCTACTTCCTATTTTTTTCTTCAGTGGGAATTATTACCATAATAAAAATAATAAGAAGATAAAGTAAAGATTGGGCTACTAATGTCAAAGTTGATTGAGGCAAAAGACAGAAGCAGCAGCAGGCAATCAGGCCGAAGTCAGGGAATGAATTTTTTCGAGCTTTGCAAAATGCCTGGCCCTTTCTAGGTGCTCAGTGACTATTTACTGAATGAATGAATGAATGAATGAATGAATGAATGAATGAATGCTCAAAAGGTGCTAGACAGAATCCAGAGAGCAAATAGAGATTCAGAGAAAGGCTGGAGAGCTCAATGGCCAGTTGTAGGAGGGGTTCCTCTTAAATCAGGGCATGTAACTAGAATCTGGCAAGAAAGAATTGATGAGCCCAAATGTGGGAGAAACCTGGGTCAGAACTGTTTAGAACCAGAATTAAATGCTAAACAAAGTCCCACTGGGTTCACTGAATAAACCTTGGCCCTCTAAATGTCACACTTCTATAGAGCTGGTAAGCCAAGATGGCCTTGGATAAGAAGGCAGTTGTGTATTATAAAGAGCTGATTGGGTATACAGTATGCCGAAGCCACACTAGGTGTAGGTTACCACAAATAGGAGGAAAGGCCTACTTCCTAGTCTAAAGAAGGAAAATTCCATATTCCTCAGAGCAGAGCTGTTAAAGTTTCAAAAGTGAGTTGAGGGTGTTCTGGAGTAATTCATTGCCTTATTCGAAAATGTCAGGTTCAGCTTGCGACAAGGGAAGAATGGAGATTGGATTTCTTTCTGGGTTAGCTAACCTGAGATGGTCCAACAGGCAGTTCTATTAGCCCGGGATTCACTAATGCTTGCCTTGCCATAGATAAGAATTCAAGCTGAGCCTTGGTGTCCTCCTAGATGCTGGGACACAAGGCTCATAATATGTCCCAAGTACAGTGTATGCTTCTCCATTATTCATGTGTGTCAAATGCATAAGCACATTTCAACACCTGCCCCCCCCCTTGTAGTAATTGTTATTATGTAAATAATCAAATCTGAGCACTAATATGTGCAGTTTCAACTGAACTGAGAGTAATGAATCCTGAGTGTGCTGTTCCGTGGGTTTGCTTCTTTCCTAGATGAGGGGTGGCATTCATGAGCAGACCTATTCTGGGACCAGATAGAGTCTGTGGGTTTTACAGGTTTTCAGAGGGGCAGGGAGTACTTTCTTTGTAAGAGCATTTAAGTCTTTGGGTCAGTACCTCTTTTTTTTTTCATGGAATGAAGGAAAATTGTAATAAAAAATCTAATCAGTTTTAATGGAGAAGTAGCATATTGTAATTTGAGAGAAGAATTACAGATTTTTAAAATAATTTTTGATGGCTCTTCAGGACCTTTTCATGATTGAACAATTATTTCCTGATAGCCAACTCTGTGAGCCTAACTATTTTTTAACGAGTAGTGTCACTTCTAGTCTGTTGGCTGTCCTGGCCGAGTCAAGCACTTGGAGCAATCTTTGCTTTTTTTTTTTTTTTCTTTTTCCATTTTAACCATTTTAAGTGGATAATTCTTTGATATTAAGTATATTGACAATACTGGGTAACTTTCACCACTATCTATTTCCAGACTATTTTCATCATCCTAAACCAAACACAAACTCATTTAGCAACAAGTCCCTATTCCCCACTCCTGCCACCTCTTGTAACCACTGTTCTGCTTTCTGTCTCTATGAATATCTGCTCATTCTATTATTTCATATTAGTGAAATCATGCAATATTTGTCCTTTTGTGTCTGGTTCATTTCATTCAACACAATGTCTTCAAGGTTCATCCATGTTGTTGCATGTATCAAGACTTCATTCCTTTTCTAGACCATATAATATTCCTTTGCATGCATATACCACGTTTTGTTTACAACTCTCACATTTTATATTAGGTTGGTGGAAAAGTAATTGTGGTTTTGGACCATGCATTTTAAATCATTATAACTAGGCTCAAACACATCTTTATTAATCAAAGTAGGAACCATTACAATCAACACATTTTTGCCAATGAGAAATAACTGTTTATTCCTGTAGTGTAAAAATCCATGCTTCAGGATTTGACAAACTCTTGGAAAGCATTTTCTGCATCCTGCTGGTTATGGAAGCGTTTTCCCGGCAAAAAGTTGTCAAGGTGCTTGAAGAAGTGGTAATCGGTTGGCAAGTGGTCAGGTGGATATGGTGGATAAGGCAAAACTTCATAGCCCAATTAATTCAACTTTTGAAGCATTGGTTATGCGATGTGCGGGCGGGCATTGTCATGAAGAAGGATTGGGCCCATTCTGTTGACCAATGCCGACTGCAAGCCTTGCAGTTTTTGGTGCATCTCATCAATTTGTTGAGCATACTTCTTAGATGTAATGGTTTCACCAGGATTCAGAAAACTATAGTGGGTTAGACTGGCAGCAGACCACTGAACAGTGCCCATGGCCTTTTTTTTGGTACAAGTTTGTCTTTGGGAAGTGCTTTGGAGCTTCTTCTTGGTCCAACCACTGAGCTGGTCATCGCCGGTTGTCATATAAAATCCACTTTTCAGAGCATGTCACAATCTGATAGAGAAATGGTTTGTTGTTGTTGTGTAGAATAGGAGAAGATGACAATTCAATATGACGATTTTAAAAAATTTTTGCCAGCTCATGAGGCACCCACTTATCAAGCTTTTTCACCTTTCCAATTTGCTTCAAATGCTGAATGACTATAGAATGGTCAATGTTGAGGTCTTCAGCAACTTCTCATGTAGTTGTAAGAGGATCAGCTTCAATGATTGCTCTCAATTGGTCGTTGTCAACTTCCGATGGCCGGCCACTACACTCCTCATCTTCAAGGCTCTTATCTCCTTTGCAAAACTTCTTGAACTACCAATGTACTGTACGCTCATTAGCAGTTTCTGGCCAAATGTGTTGTTTATGTTGCGAGTTGTCTCTGCTGCTTTACATTTTACATTTTACATTTTAAACTCAAATAAGAAAATTGCTCGAATTTGCTTTTTGTCTAACATCATTTCCATAGTCTAAAATGAATATAAAATAAACAGCAAGTAATAAGTCATTAGCAAAAAAAAAAATAATAAAGTGAGAAATGCACATTAAGATGATGTATAACAAAACCACATTTATTTAAGAATGTATTCCAATATCAAATGGCAAATTTCAACAATACAAAACTGCAATTACTTTTGCACTAACCTAATAGGGAAAATAGGCCACAGATATAGTAGGGGTATAGCTGGGCAAAGAACTTGCCTCATTCTCGTTACTGGGCCCTTTCTTCCAGGCATGCTCTTTATTGAGGCACCACCTTTATAGTCTGGTGAACCAGGGACCAATTGTTAGGAGTGAGGAGGAGGTGGCTAGTTAAAAGCGAATCACTTTGCTGCCTCGAACACTGCAAGGAGTAATGGTAGCAAGATGTATTCATTCCATCCTTTCACCATTATTTATCAAGTGGCTTTCATGTGCCAGGCACTGTTTCAGATACTTGGGAAACAGCAGTGAACTTCACAGCAAAAAAACATGGCTTTCATGGAGACCATGTTCTACGGGTAGTAAAAGCGAGGGCATAGGACTTCCCAGGAATGCAGCACTGTGTTCAGCACTTTGCAGGTATTAACTTACTTCATCCTCACAATGATCCTTAGAGGTACATATAATCATTATTAACCCCATTTTGCAGATGAAGAAACTAAGGAACAGAGGGGGGAAATTAAATAACGTGCTCAAGTTCATGCAGCGAGTAAATGATGGACCTAGGCTCCAATCCTGGCTATTTGGCCCCTGAATCTTCTTAACCACCATGCTCGATTGCCTGATTCATGAGCGAGGTTAGAGCCATGGTTTTCAGTTTCCTTTTTCTTTAAGCAGCAGAACTCTACCTTTTTTTCAAAAGTGAACTTCTATGTGGTGCACCAGAAAAAATAGATAAATTCAAGTGTTCTGGATGAAGGGGATGGGGATGGGATGGAGGCTTCTGATTGCAATTGCTCGGTGGCGGCAGCTGAGTCAATAGAGGCCTGTTCCTAAACATCTTCTTGCTCCTTCTCCTCAGTCCCCGCCACTGTGCCCTGCACCTTCCTGCCTTAGAAAGAGTTAGAGTGGAAACATGGAAAATGAGAACAAACATAGCTAGGTCAGCGCTGGGAGGTGGGAGGTTAGTCCCACCAGAGTGACCCAGGGCTTTTTCAATCTGCACCGCCCCGAGTGTGTGGAGAGAAGGACGTCGGGGGTGGGGTGGGGGAACCTCCTAGCCTTTGAGTCACTGACACGGTGCTGGATTTCTGTGACTGATGGGAGAGGGTTTTATGAGGGGAAAGAGGAGGCCAAAGGCATATTGAAAACATGGGGATGTGTTTCTTCTTCTCCTACTTTCTTCTACTGCCTTCCTTGACTGTCTCCAGCACTGCACTTAAGGAGCTGAAGACAAAGCCAGAAAGAGGCCTCACAGCGCTGGCCCGTGGTGTGCATTTGAATATTCACTGAGGTCAAGGTCCCAAAGGCTCCTGATGGCTACTGGCAGCATGGGGATATTGCCTTCAAGTGGTGTCATAATTTCATTGTTTCCTGAAAGACTAGACTAAATACTACTCTTTCTCCCACCAAAAAAAAAAACAAATAAACAAAAAAAAAAAAACTGCCCAAAGTGGCCAAAGAGTGAGCCTCCACCTCTGTGCCCCAGGGTCCTTTGAATGGAGCAGTTTATGAAGTCGTTTCGCTAAGGCTTCCTTTTGCCCCCACTCCTATTCCCAGCCCTGTCGTCAGTGGAGGTTTGGAGAGTACTTCCCAGAGGCCAGCCTGGAGGTAAATTTCCCCTAGCTACTCCCCAAGGTTCCTTTTTACTGGCCTTGCTTTGAATTGTTAATTTCTTCTTGAAAGCACGTTCTGTCTTTGTTAGTAGGTCTGACACTGGCTGCTGGCAAAGGGCAGTGATTCCAGCATGCCAAGTAGGTGCCAAGCACTGTGCTAGGCATGGGAGACACAAAGGAGAAAAGACCCTTTTTTCTAACTGCAATGCGCTCATAGTCTAGGGGAGATGGCCAGACACATAATTTCATCCCAATGTGATATCATATTGCAATTGTTAAAGGAAGGCTGTAGTGGGAATATGAAAAAAGGGTGCCTAAATCCACTTGGGAGAAGCAGGGAAGGCTTTACATGCGAGACAACTTGAGCTGAGAAGGAAAGGAAAAGCTTCTATGGATACATGGATCTGTGTCAAGTTGGAAGAAAACCACTGTCAAATGCTTCATGGGCATACTATATTTTAGACTCTGGACTGTGTAACCAAAAGAGAGGCAGCGTTGGTTTCATAGTCCCGTTTCTCTACCCACAGGGCAATCAAACATCTTTTAGGATTTGTTTATTGCTTTCCTGAAGTTTTCACACAAACCTCTATGAGAATAGGTGCTTTGTAAAATTTCAGTTTCTCTTCCCTCCCACTCCACTTCACCCCCCCCCCCGACACACACACACACAAGTAGATACTGAGAACTGAATTGAATAATGAGGGGGGAGATGGAAAATAAGGGTTGGAAAGTAGCTGGGTTAGATTTTGGAAAGCCTCAATATCAGATTAAAGAATCTGGGCTTTACTTGGTAGCCGAAGTAAGATATGGTTTAGGGCTTTATCAGCATACAAGCGTTACTTGAAAGTTAAATGGTAGTCTTCTCAGAGAAGGCAGACTCAGAAAAGGCATAGGGTCTGTGGATAGAATCTTGAGTATAGCAGTTAGAGAACAGCACCAGAGAAATCTGTCTTTTAAAACGGCCACCTATCTTAAGCTTTGGTTTACATCTCTGTATGAGGATATTAATAGCACCACCCAGTCTGGTTGCTGCGAGGATTAATTGAAACAATGCAAGGAAAGTACTTAGCACAGTGCCTGGTACAGAGCACTTAATAAATATTACTCTTCGTTATTATTATTAGAAAAGAGTGATCCTCTATTTTTTTGCATTGGGACAAGGTCAACTGACATAAAAAACACTAATTGTTAATATATGCATCGGTGATTTGTTGCCCGGTGACTATGATTTTTGAAGTGACAAACTCATTTCAGTGTTTGCCTTTTAATTAAAATGGGCACTTCAGCATTTTAAAATTCATTTTTGAAGGGAATCCCTACTGAGCCGCAGCATCTCAGGCACAGCAGGGGTATACTACCATTAAAGAAAAGCCAGATAACAATTAATGTCATAATTTTATATTTATACTGCTAATTACAGCTAAGACAAACCCCAGTTTGTCCACGACTGTACAAACAAACAAAGACTCAGCACCAAGAGGCAAGTTACTTTCAAATTTGCATATTAATTACTGTTTACCGCCTTTGCCCCTGTGGATGATTCCTGCTAACAAAGAACACACATATATAGTAGCTTGGATTGTCGGATAGACCTGAGATGACCTGAAACGCATGCCACCTCTCTCTAGCTGGAAAGGAGAAGGGCAGTGTGCTTACTAGTGAAGAGCTAACCAGGAGGAAGCAGCCCACACCCCAGGCTCTAGAGGTCTTAACGTGGAAAGCCATTAAGATTTCTGGATGCTTTTTAATAAAGAACAGTGGGTAACAAAGACAGTCTGGGAGAGTCTCATGCAAATAAGACCATCTTTGGGTTAACCTAGATTGGACCAATATTATCCTTGATATGTATGATACAATGTGAAAGATAATATATTATTTTTTGCACTTTGGAAAGGTATTTAATATTCTAATTAAGCTGTGGCCACAGTGCCCTGGAACATAAGACTTTCCTAAAGGTCATGAGGCTCCTCTCTTTCGTTTGTACAGGCGGCAAGTTCTGTGGGGACAATTCTTGTGGGAGAAGCCACCCATTCTCCAGTTCTTAGTTTCCCCCTGAAGGTGTTGAATTGGTTCGGATGCTCTAGTGCCTAGCTCGGGAACTGTAGCGTCTATTGGAGAATTTTAACTTGGTTGTAATTGGAAACAAAAATCACATTCGTCGGTTTAAAGACAGTAACACTGAATGAAGCTCTTTGTGCTCATAATTTGGAGAAAGCCAAAGCAGTCCCCTCTTGAGACTAAGTCCTGTCCAGCAAAACCCTTGATGGAGGTAAGAGGAAAATAAATGGGAAAAAAATTAATCCTTACATAAGCATAATACATTATGCATGATAACCTTCAGAATTTGAAAGCCACTTAAAGGCAATCATCTAAAAAAGCAATGGCTCCTTTACAAGGTGACTTCAGCTTCCTGCAGTTGTGTTAAAAATGTTTAGGAAATACAGGAGGGTGAAAACAGAACAACTCTTCTCTATTCTTAGTCTCTGAAATAAGGACTTGAGTACTTTCACATATTGTCTCAATAGCTATGTCTTGGCAAATTTCACAGTAATAATAATAATGATAGTTATCTAGGGCTTACTTTGGACAAAGGACTTGATATGCATGATCTCATTTAATCCTCTCAGTAAGGAAGGTGATATTTTTTATCCCTTTGAAAAACCATTGAGAAAGCTGAAGCTCAGAGAGATTAAGAAATTTGTCCAAGATTACAAAGGTAGAAAGTGGTGGAGGTGGGATGTGAAACCAGGCAATCTGACTCTAGGCCACCATGCCATGCTGCCTCTCATTTTATGCATTAGGAAACATTTTATTTTTCTAGTGCCTCGTAGCTTGTTGTAGAGTTGGGATTTGATTCCAGCTTTCTGGGCTCCCAAACTCATTCTCTTTATACTCTTCCATGTTACCTACCCAAGTTAAAACTGGGCATCAGATTTAAAATATCCTAATATCTTCCAGCAGGGATAAGTGAACTTTGACCTGCAGGCCAAGTCTGGCCCACCACCTGTTTTTGTAAATAAAGTTTTATTGGAACACAGCCACTGCGCTTACTCATCACGGATTGCCTATGGCTGCATGGTACAGCAATAGTACAATGGCATGGTACATTGTACCATGGTACAATGGCAGTGGATAACTGTGACAGAGACTGCAAAGTCCACAAAGATGAATATATTTACTTTCTGGTCATTTACAAAAAGTTTGTTGACCCTGACTTAGAGGAAACATTTCTTTCCTCTTTCTTAACTAACCTGTGGCCCAACTTTTCAGGAACAGCAGCTTTCAGCAAGACAGTTGGTGTAGTGATGACAGGCTGGCTAGCTGTGCTTATTTTCAACCTGAAAGACTGTGTGGGGCCACGGGAAGTGACTAGGTGACACAAGAACAGGTAAGTAAGAGGCTGTGGTGGTTTGTTATTGGTCTCTGGTGCTTTTCCCCTATCTATTCCCAGGACCCCAGAAAATAGCTCTTTCCTTTTGTAGCTCCTCAGCACTTTGGACACTGCTTAGCTATAGCTAGCACTCAGTAGATATTTGTTGAATTAATAGTCAGAAATATCTTGTAATAAACCATGTCTCCAGTCAGTCTTCACTCCAATGGCTCCTATACCCATTCACCAGAAGACATCTCCTAAAATACCATTTTCATCTTGCCATTTCCCTGATCCACTTCTCTTCTAACAGTTCCTTTTCATAGCTTTCAAGATGGAGTCCAAATTCCTTAGTTTGGCAGTTATGATCTTCTCCCTGGCTCCTTTTTTCTACCCCTACACACCAACTCATCTGTCCATGTAACATTTACTATTTTTCCAAGACCTAGCTCCTGACCATTTGACCACTCAGGAAGGTCAGGTTTGATAGGTGGCCCAGATCACAGCCAGCTTTGGAAGAGGCCTGATGTGATCAAAACGATGCTTATGATATGCAAAAAGGCCAGTAGGGGGGAGAGACTTGGAGGCTGGGAGGCCAATTAGGAGTCTATTTGAGGTGATAATTGTGTAGATTGAGGGTGCTGGCAGTGAGAATAGAAAGGAAGAGACAAATTGGAGAGAGATTTGGAAGAAAACATCTCCAGGAGTTTGATAAATTAGGAATCTGAGTATGAAAGAGGTGAAGAAATAGAAAGAAAAAGGATTTTAGTGTAATGACCAATAGGTTGTGTTATCATTGACCAAGTAGGGAAGAGAAGTAGGGTAAAGGAGGGTGAGAGAAAGTGAAGGGTTGCTGGAAATAAGATTAGGATCAGCCCTATTATGACATTTTGGTGGCTTTATGCATATAAGACATGTAGCATTACAGTCAATTTCAAGATCAGGACTAGAAATTTTGATCTAATAAGAATTGACAATATGATTCATTCATTTTTCATTCACTCAAATATTTATTTGAGCAAGCCCTGTGTGCCAGGCACTGTTCAAGACCCTTAGGGTATAAGTGAACAAAACAGATTCTTGCTTCTGTAGAGCTTACATTCTAGCAAAGGAGACAGGCAATAAACAATGAACATAATAAATAAGTAAATTGTATAGTGTATTAGGATGTTAAATGCTATGGAAAAAAGACAAGGTAAGGTAGCTTCAGGAGTCTGGAGGCTGTCGGGGCCAGAGACCAGGGTCATTGCAATATTCAAGCAGATTCCAGACACCTAGAGCTTCTTTATCTGATCAGTGATTTATTATTCATTTTTGACCAAGGTGACAGAAGGAGAAATTATGGTGTACTGGCTACTGTATGATATTTTCATAAAGATTCTTCTGAATCCCACATCTGGAGGCAATTAAAAAAAAAAAAAAGGAAACTTCTCGTGGCTCCCATTTCCTGAATTTGCAGCACCATGATGAAATTCAGATGACTTGAGGCTGATAATTTTCAGCAGTTTAAATGCCGTTGCCTATACTAGAAGGAAGAGCTTTGTTTATAAACAGCTGGGTCAATAGGAAATGTAGCCTCCTTACTCATGTGCTTCTGATAGGCTTCTAGGCAGAACACATAGGAAAGAAGGGCTACAGTGAAGACTGAAACTTAATCACATAAGTTTGGATTTTTGGTCCTTGTGATGACATGGGGGAAAGGTCAACGAGTTAATTTCATTCTTTGTTGGAAGACAAAGTGAACAGGATAGTGAACTTTTTCTAAAGACCAAGGATTTGGGCATTTAACCAGTGCTACCTAATACTATAGACCAAATGTATGTGCATTCTTCCCCTCTTAGGTTATTAA
The DNA here is from genome assembly GCA_026826555.1 of Tolypeutes matacus. Taxonomy (NCBI): domain Eukaryota; kingdom Metazoa; phylum Chordata; class Mammalia; order Cingulata; family Chlamyphoridae; genus Tolypeutes; species Tolypeutes matacus. The sequence continues at coordinate 12,437,789 of JAKSZT010054193.1, read as the reverse complement.
TGATCAAAGCCCGTGCTTGGGTCACATGCTAAACTGCTCTCAGTTTTGTGTGTTTCTTCAACATGATCTGGTGTGCCAAAGATCCATTTTGATTTTTCACTGCCTTCCTCTGCCAAGCTGCTTATTCAGGGTCCTCTGAGGAGGGAGACTCTTCAAAAGGGGATGAGGGAGAAAGGGGTGGGGGTGATGTGGATTGGACAGTGTCAGAGGCACAACTGGAACAGATAGGAGTGTGGTATGGGCAATAATTCTAGATTGGATTCAGCTCCATTGAAAACAGAGAAAACTCCCTGATGTGGAAATGAGCTAAAGAGGGAAGGAAAAGGTGTGCGTGTAAACTCTGGATTTTTTTGTGTTGCTTTTTCTAAGCCAGTGAAATCCCTAGGGCACATTGTACAGCATAAAGTACAAAGGGACACCCATTGTGCAGCAGAAACCAGGTCTCCCTTCCTTGTGCTGACTGAAGCAGCTGCAGCCACAGCAGTTGCAAATTGGCAAAGTAAGATACTGGCTTCCGGGAAAATTCCTAGCAGAGCATATTTGGATCTATGGGATACATGTTCAGAGGACAGAATGGCTTGGAGTTTGAGAAACTTTTAATGTCAGTCTTTCTGTGCTCAAGAGGTAGGCTCATATGCTCCCATCTTTGGAAAGGAACTGTTTTCAGAGATTATCCCTCAACAAAGTAAGATTCTTTGTGGAGATGGCATTTAATGTCAGTTAGTGATTTCCAGCTCTTTTCCTTTACCCAATTCAAAAGACATTTATTAAATATCTAGTAGGTGCTAGGACCCTGTGAGGTGCTATGGACCACCACAAAGAAATAAGCTGAAGTAGCAGCAAAACAAAATGAAACCATTTTAGAGAACTTCTTAGGAATTTCATTACTAGAAGCAATGAATAAAGCTGAACCCCGAATAAGTGATAGGCCCTGCCATTCTTCATACACACACACACAGATGTGTTCAGGTAGAAATGCCCTCTAAGGTAAAAATAGCCAGGGCTTTTCACTCAGTGCCAGTCTGCCTTGCCTTGGCTACCCCATGGTGTCCTGCAATTGATGAAATGCTGATTAGGCTGCTTTGTGTTCCACAATGGACCCATGGGTCATTCTCTGTTTCTTGTCAACTTCAAACAGGCTGAGTTTGTTTTAACTCTACTGACCCCAAATGCCTTTTGTCTTTATCAGACTTTACTCTTATCTTTTCAGAAATGGAAGTGTTTCTCTTTTTCCTATTTCCTCATATATATTTTTAAAGGCACAAAGGTAAAAAAGATGTTTCTAAAAGTGGAGCAGACAGGAAAATCACTCAGTTTTGGTTTGTTTCTAAATATCTACTTATAGAGTTTTCCAAATTCAGTCCTTTTGTGGTGTCACAGACAGGGGATTCAATTTCAAGCTACCTTGAAAGGTGATTGAATTAAACAAGCATTTGTATTGGGCTTTGTTATGAGGGCTTTGGAGATGAAGTAGGAGTTGTCCCTGTCCTTAAGGAGTTTAAAATCTAATTGAACAAGAGAGGCAATACTTATTAAGCCAAGAATTTACTTATCAGTTCCTGAAGTCACATTCTTTTCATCAACATACAATAGCCAAATGGCCCACTGTTTTTTTTTTTTTTTAAGATTTTATTTATTTATTCATTTATCCCCCCCTTGCTGCTTGTGCTCGCTGGGTCAGCTAACCACGCCGTGTGGGCGGGCTTGCCTTCACCAGGAGGCCCCGGGAACCGAACCCGGGGCCTCCCATATGATAAACGGGAGCCCTACTGATCGAGCCACAGCCGCTTCCCTCCCACTGGTTTTAATGTATGCAACAGAGTTTAGTTGTTCATGAAAAATGCCTCTGAACCGAAATGGAGGGAACCTAATCTAGACCACTGGGGATGCTTTAACTAATTTTCAAGCTAATTTGGTTTACTTGGTTTTTTCCTAATAGTACTTTGTTCCAGGTTCTACGACTTGACCATTACACTTTCATCCAGTCCTGTCACTCACCCTGGAGATACAAAGTTGCATCAGAGATAGATCTGGCTCTCAAGGAGCTTACTGTCAAGCCCATTAGGGAGACAGGACACAAGAGTGAAGGCCATTGGTGCACAGGAACAATCAGAACCCAAGACCAGCAACTGGAGTCTTGTCCTGAGAGGATGGGAGAGTCACTACATTGCTTTATACTTCAGAGTTTCTTTGTCTCCTTATATCATGATACACTGTAAGGATTGTGGGAAAATGCCTTGCATTCTTTGGATGAAGGGTATATTACAAGGTCCATAAATAGGTTTTGGATAAGTTCTAGAAAAAAAAAATGCTTGCCATTGATAGTAATAAAAACATCTAGCAATTTTTGAGTGCTAGTTATATGGCTGGCACTAAGCTAACAATGGAAATAACTCTAACTCTATTTTATATTTGTTGATCCTAAAATGATCAAAATAACCATTTCTAAGTGGGGTGTGATTATTAGCTTTCATAATTGTTTACCTGGGTGATGGATTCAAAGAGATTCATTATGCCATTTTCTCTACTTTTGTATTTGAAAAATTTTCCATATTAAAAGACTAGGCATAAGGGGGGTGCTGATTAAATTTCATTGGCCTAAATAATACCTCAGATGTAATAGGAAGGAGAAGACAGAAGGGAGTCAACATTTATCCAGCATCTACTGTGCCAAACCCTTCACATCCTCTAACTCTTTTAACTCTGTAAATTAAGTGTGAGCCTCATTTTATAAATGAGGCAACTCAGGCTCAGAAAGGTTAAACAACTTTTCAAGGAATTGAACCGTGGCCACAGCTCATGTTCTTTCCAATACAGCACGTCGCTCTACTGGTCCATAAGGTTTGCAAGGGCAGGATTCCAGTCTTATAACTTGGCTATCCCATAGCACTGAGCCTTCAAAAGTCTTTCAGACCTACTTATAGTTCAAAACCAAATAAAGTGTTCTCAAATCAATATGACATTTAGGCTTTAAACATGAAAATGTTCAAAGTACTATGATGGCTAATGGTAATTATTTTTAACTTTTTATTTTGAAATAATTTCAAACTTACAGGACAGTAGCAAAAATAATATAATACCCAACAGAGAACCCAAGAGCCCTCCACCCGGATACCCAGATCCAGGAACTTTTAACAGTTTGCCATATTTTGCCATATCATTCCATCTATTCATCATTCTATCTATCATCTACCTATTGGTACTTTTTATTTGATAGGAATTTCCTTAAGTGTACATTCTCTCTGTATGTGTGTGTATGTATTTGTGTGTGGGGGGGAGGGGGAGGATGTTGTACACACGGGTATGTAACATTTGGGATGTCTCTATAAGATTAGGAATAAGCCCGGTTTTACATAAAAGAAAAAAGGAGTCTGAGAGGGGTCAAAGTTGGCAAAACCAGTGTATAGTGGATACTTTGGAGTAGTGGAATGTGGTGCAGCTGCGTTCAAATCCAGATGGGCCTGACTCCAAACCCTGTCTCTTTCCGCCATAGGCCTCAGAGTTGGAAGAGTTGGTTGAACAAAATGACATGGCTTCTTTATCATTAGGCAAAACTCCCTCTACTCTGTTTAAATCTGTCTGCACAGACCAAACTGAACAGAAGTGAATTGTCCCATCTGTTGTCAAAATCATCCTCACTGACTTCAAAGAATTCCGGCTCAGGAGGGAGAGACCCCCGGGGTGCAAGGGAGATGGAAGGCTCCTAGCCTTCCTATCAATCCTTCTGGGGGCTGGAGCCCCATACAGCCACGGGCTGTCATCCCAGCTGACTTCTCTTTGAATCTGAGGCTCTTCAAAGCTCCCACCCTTCCCCTTAGCCCAAACACACTCCAAGGTCCAATTTCTGTTTGAAGTGAATGTGCTATTCTTCACACTGCATGGCTGTGGAGGCACAACTGGATTAGAGGAAGCGGCTCCCGGTGCCTGGGGTGGGGGTGGGGGTGGCCTAAGCCTCAGCCCTCAGTGTGAGCTGCTTTCAGTCCCTCACTAGGTGATAATAGCATTTTGGGCTTTTCCATGGGGATCCTTAGGCCCCAGGGGAGGGGAGGGTCTTAATTAAGGTGGCTGTGTGGATCTTTCAGGCAGTCACAGGCTGAGAACTGAGTGTGGGACCTCGTTCTGAGTTTTGGTTCGGTTTCTGCCTGGCCTCAGAGATGCTTGGTTCCTAAGAGCAAATGAAATGAAAGAACTGGGCCAGTTGTCTAGATCTTAAAGCAAAACATCTACTTTCATGCCAATAATTGAGGGCTTTCTAGCAAAAACGTTGTCTCATTCATTTCTTTCTACTAGTGTGGAAACCATATTGGAGATTGTTTACGGTACCAGGGGCTGAAATGATGCTTTCTCTTTCTCTTTTCTGGGATTGTTCTTAGAAAAAGCTAATAAATAGATTTGTAAGGTAATTAGTTATCTCAGAATTTATTTACATATACTAGTTACTACCCTCAATAAATGATATTTAGATGAAAATATTGAATTGTTAGGTGATAGAGCACTTTTCTCACTTTAAATATTTCAAATGTAGCTTTAAGGAGAATATTAAAAAAAAAAAAAAAAAAAAAAAAGACAATAAAGAGTAAAATGTAAGATCTCATTCCCTGCAAAAAAACAAGTTTTATAAAAGCCAGTAAATTTTTTTGTGATTTGAGTATGAGTTTTTGGATATAATCAGAGAATATATCTGCTTTTTAAAATATCATTTTGCTAATTGTGGTAGTTTCACAATTTGGAATTTTATATATATATACATAAAATACATACATAAGTATGTGTGTGTATAAAATTATTTAATTAGGGCCAGTTTCTTTCCTAGACCATAAACTCCATAAAGATAGGTACTATGCGTGATTTGATCACCATTGTATCCCCAGAGCTTAGCATAGTGTTTGACATATATTAAGTGCTCAATAAATATCTGTTGATTAAATGATTCCTCAAAGAGGTACAATGTAGTGATGCTGGTATATACTTGCTTTCTTTGATTTTTCTCTTATTAAAGGTTTTTCATTTAGAGTTTGTTGTTTTAAGCAATCGCTAATGCTCATCTACAAAAAATATGTTTGAAAATGTTCTATGGTTTATCAAATCATGTAGTCCATGAGATTGAGAATTTCAAATAATTGGCCAATGGTTCCAATAAAGCAGAGTAAGGCCCACAAAATTGTCCTAATACAATTGTTTAACGAGACCATTTATCTCTGAAACACCTTTTAATTGTGCCTGGGGATAGAGTAGTCTTAATTGTTTCATGGCGTGAGTACCAGGATATGTCATTCTAGGGTATTTGCACACTCCAGGCATTGCACCTTCTATCTGTAAAGATGATCAGCAGAGCCAAGAGACTGAAATCTGAGCTTTGTGGAGACATCGTGATTAAGACCATGGACAACGCAATTCATTCTCAGACAGATTAGAGTGTCTTTGGAATTCACAGTGCTCAGAATGAGGAAGCCTGAGCAGCTTGAAAACTCCCTACCATACTTCATGATACTTCTTCAGCAGAAATCTTGTGACCTGGAACCTCCTTAACAATGCAAAAACAGCTAAAAGACAACCTTTTCTTCCAAGGATCAGGATGCCTTGGTTGTGTACCAGTCAGTGAGGCTGGAAGGAGCCGTTTCACAGTCTTTCGAACAAGACCGGCATTGTCAAAAGTTGGCTGTCTCTCCAGCCATTGCCTTCTTCCCCTCTGCCCTCAAAAGATTTTTAGTGTTCAGGGCTATAATATTGAGCAGTTTTGCTACCAACTTTCCTTTTTCTTGATCTTTTGTTTCAATGTCTGCTTTCTTTACTCTATGTGTTCACTGAAGCCTGATTGTGGGGCCAGGTTATAATTAGTTTATACGCCAAGTTTAATTCAATGTGGCTCTTCTGGCATTAGACTCAAATGGGCTTTGATGTCTGGCTGATGCTTTGATCCCAGACCCTCAAATGGTGGTCATCACCCCAACTCAAAGGGTTGCTCTTTACTTTTTTCCCCTTCCTATTCCAAGACAGCTTTTCCCAATTACATCATCTGTGTTTGGCCATAAAAGCTGCAAGGCATCAATTTGTTGCTTTGCTCTATAGCAAAATGTGCGATAGATGACCCTTACTTTGCTTGGCTGCTGGATAAGGCATTTGTAGAATGCTCAGACTTATGTGCGGGTGGTTGTTGGGAGTTGTTCTGCCCAAGGCAAGGCGTCAGGCTGTGACCTGAGGGACTCAGGGACCCAGGAAATAGCTTTCAGCAGAAGCTACTCGACCACAATCATAATATATTCAATCAAGACTCTTTTTCACACTAGCAACTTTGTCTTAATCTCCTGATTTTCTGGGCAACAGGTCCACCCCATTTTTAGTACCACACTTTCTGAGTGTGGATTACCAGCATTTCTGAAAAGACAGAGGCCTTTAGGGAAAGCAAAAGAACTAGCTAGGGCTGAGCAATACTAGAAAGGAGATGATGAAGTAGCATTAGTTGAGAAAGAAGCACCAGCTTTAAAAAGAAAGGAAAAGAGAAATCAAAACAGTAGGGGGAAGTGAGATCCTGTTGGAAACAGAAGGGAGCAGTGGGTGATTGCTTTCAACTGCCTCCCAACTACCTACAAACAAAACAAGAAATTAAAGAGGAAAGAAGAGCCAGGAACTAATCTAGAGAGGAGCATATTTGGCTGTTGGGTTAAGAAGAGAATAGGGGCAACCCAACCAGTCACACTTAATCTGACTGTATCGGGAAGTTTCCTGGAAAAACAATTACAGCATTGAGCTCCTTGTTTCTAACTTCATTTGACAGCCCGAGTTTGTTTTAATTGGCATGTGAATGAACATCATTATTTATTAATGTGTAATGGATACTTTGGAAAGCATAAACTTTTTTCCTATTGGTGACCATTTTATTGGCAGAACCATCTGAATACATTAGTTTTAATATTTAAACTTGCTGGGAACACTTTTTCATGGAGATGTACAAGCTGTTATGGCAAATGGTTTGCTGTGGACTAATGAACCAGCTCAAAGTGGCATTTGGTAGGGAGGGGGGTGGGTGGGAGGAGGTTTGGAGACATAACGACTTGTCTGTCTGCTTTAACAAGATTTATTAGAAGTGTGTTAAAACATGTTTAAGCTTTTTTTTTTTACTCTTAAATATAGTTGTCGATGATGTGTGACATAACACAGGCCACAATAGACTCCACCCAGCCAGCGGGAATGTAATTCAGAACTAGGAAGCAAGAAGATTGCTTAGAAACGAATAGGATGTAACAATGACAGAGGACATGGGTGAATGGCATTTGGCAGGCAGGATAAGTCATTATTCTTTAGTGTCTTACTAAAAACTAGGGAGGAAAATTAGTGCCCGTATTATCACATATAGTGTTTGACACACAGTTTGCATAAGGAATAGGTGACCTGAATATAATTGATTTTGTATGCTTATGAACACCTGAACATAATTTCACTTTTAGAGCTAATATATAATCTTGTTAATTATGAATCAAGGTTGTAGTTAGTATGTTAACCAATCTACATTTTCTTGAGTCTCTCTTTAGCAATCATCAGTTGGATGCTTGCAAGGCACTGCGCTGAGTACTGGGATACCAAGAGGGTATTAAAAAAAACTCCAGGGAAGCGGCTGTGGCTCAATCAGTAGGGCTCCCGTTTACCATATGGGAGGCCCCGGGCCCGGTTCCCGGGGCCTCCTGGTGAAGGCAAGCCCGCTCACACGGAGCGATTAGCTGACCCAGCGAGCACAAGCAGCAAGGGGGGGATAAATGAATAAATAAATAAAATCTTTAAAAAAAAAAAAAAAAAAGACTCCTTCAGGGAGCTTGAAGAGAAGAGATAATTATACACACCTACATGCACATCCAGATAAATAATCATACAAGTAGCATGTGGTAAGCGTCAGATAGGTGTTCATGCAGTAACTGGTGTTCAGAGGAGAGAAGCTAGTGAACTGATCTTGGAAGGAAGGTTAGAACATACAGAGAGGGGAGGAGAGCTGGAGAATTCCAGGCAGGAGGAAGTAGCTCAGCAAAGGTGCAAGGGTCTGAAATAATAGGATGCACTCGTCACAAATGCTTTGGCTGAACTTCAGCAAATTGTGATTTGATGGATTCAATTTCTGAGGCTTTTGGATGTACTGCCTCTTAAAATTATTATTTATATGGTTCCTTTCCATAGACAAGCCAGCTGGTGGCATTTCCAGATCCCTATCAGACTGAGATTCCCTGTTACCAGTGACCCAAACAGAGATGACCATACCATAAATGATACTCCAGCAGGAACTTTTTCATTTCAAGTCCTTTCCGGGGGAAGGGAGGGACCCAAACTGCCCAAACTCATAAAACAGTTAAAATGTGCCAATCACGTTCTAAACGCACCCCTCCCCCGCCCATATATATTATATACTGTGTATTATTATAATTCTTACAACAGGGAAGTTCTGTTAATAGCTCCATTTTACTGACGGGGAAATGGAGGGACAGAGAGGTGAGGTCATTTGCCCGCATAAGTGGAACTGTGATTCAAATTCAGGCCGTCTGGTTTCAGAGAGCTCTTTTGAATGCAGATTAAATGCCAACTATAAAATCCGCAAAACAACAAAGCGGGAACGTGCCTACACACAAACGAGCACGTAAAAGTATTGATGCAGTCGCTTGCGATACAGCGAAATCCCCCGACCTTGTTTTAAATGCCTTCCGTAGTAAGATTATCGCCACATGTATTGTTAAAAAATTAAAAAACCAATAATATTAGGAATTAAACAGTTTCAAAGTCGCATTGCATTGTACTTTGTATTGCCTGCTTTTATAAAGTGGAGTTCAATAATCCCACAAGAAATTGTCTTTGAATACACTCGTATTGCTTGGTAAGGTGAAAAGAAATGTAAACCAGTCCGGGTGGATATGAACAGTGGACACGCGGAGAAAGGGTTAAGATTTTGGGCTGAAACTTGGTCGGGTTTCAGAAAGTTCTCTGGGGAGCCAAAGTGCTGTGTCCTTCGCGGACCCTGCCTGCGAGTCCGACTGTAACAGGATGCTGGGCTCGAGGCGGTCGCCCCTCGCATTGTGCGATGGAGAAGAACCAATAAGGAACGACTGAAATATTGGGCGCAGTAAATGAGAAAAGGGGGCGAGGAGGCCCGCGGGCAGAGAGGGGAGGAGAGAGGGAGGAGAGGGGAGGGCCGAGCGAGGAGGAGGGCCGGGTGTGAGCGCCGAGCGGCTGGCTGGCGCGCCTGACAGAAAGAGGGGCGAGCCTGAGGAGCGAGCCTCGGAGCAGAGGGGCCAGCGAGGGGCGGCTGCGGGCGCGAGGCGGGGGTCTGCTGGGCCGCGGCGCTTGACATAGCGCAGAGCAGGGCGTTATCAGCTGCCTGGCCCGCGGCTAGGGACGCGCGGCGACAGCAGACGGCACCGCCCGAAGCCCGAGCGCAGACTGCGCGCGGGTCGCGAGCGCTTCTCGCAGCTGTGGCTGGATACCGGGCGGAATGAGCCGGCGGCCGCAGCCCTAGCGCTCCCGCTCCTCCGCCCGGGCAGCCGGGCTCCGGTGACGGGTGCTGGCTGCGGGGTTGGGCCATGAAGCCGAGTCCCGCCGGGACGGCGAGGGAGCCGGAGCCGCTAGCGCCGGCCCGGGGCGAGCAGCGCGCGGCGGAGCCCGAGGGGCGCTGGCGGGAGAAGGGCGAGGCGGACACGGAGCGACAGCGCACTCGGGAGCGGCAGGAGGCCACGCTGGCCGGGCTAGCGGAGCTGGAGTACCTGCGCCAGCGCCAGGAGCTGCTGGTCCGGGGCGCCCTGCGCGGCGCGGGAGAAGCGGGGGCCATTGCGCCCCGAGCCGGAGAGCTGCCGGGGGAGGCGGCGCAGCGCAGCCGCCTGGAGGAGAAGTTCTTGGAGGAGAACATCTTGCTGCTGCGTAAGCAGTTGGTAAGTCGTGTCCCGGGGTGGGGCACGGCTGTTCCAGCAGCGGGACTAGGGGTCGGGACAGGTGGCCTGGGGTCGGCGCGTGGGTTGATTGCTTCTGGCTGCGGTAATTCATGCTGTTACCAGGACCCTCTCCCCATGCCGATCTCCCTGAACCCCATTCCTGCGTGTGCCCTGTACGCGTGGGCTGCCCACGCTTACGCATTTCTGGTGTGTCGCTTTGTGTCGGGCAGGTGAGGGGCTGGCGACCCCGCGTGGATCGTGGGGAGGGGGGTGGCCGTTTTCCCCTCCTCCTCTGTCTGCCTTGGGGATTCTCGGAGTCGCCTGGTTGTAACCTTCGATCTCCCTGGTTAGATGAATACCTGTCCTGCCCACGAAGGCTTGCACACTCTCACAACACCATTTCATTTGCAGGTCTTCTTAGTTCATCTTATCCCGCCGAGAGGGGACAAAAGCCGAGGAAGGGGCTTGTGGCGAGGCTAACAGTCCAAAGCCGAGTTACACCCAAGCGCCTGTGGGGAGCCGTGCCCCTCCCAGGGATCTCCCCAGCGTGCCAGTTTCGTCCCGGCTGGTGCTTGATTTCAAATAAAAGCTCTTTGTAAAAGAGAGCTAAAACTAGATGCAAATGATGGAAATTTGGCTGGAGAATGAGCCTCTCTCCTCATATTTTATACGTACTGCTAGCTGTGATTGGTGGTGGAGGTGGAAGAGCGAACCTGCTCTCAGGGGGCATTTATCTTATTGGATTTCTGTCAGCGTCTCAGTCGTTCTATGCGTCTTCATTAACGGGGTAGAAAAAGAACTTTGGAGCTTAATGTATCGATGAACAGCTTTTGACCCCGCCTCAGAATAATGGCGGCAGCTTTGTTTCAGTGACTTCAAAATTGTAGTTTTGCAAACGGCAAAAAATTCTTACCTGACCATGTGATACTATCTGAAACTGGACACATGCCACATAATGCCCCTTTTACAATGAAGTAGTGATACTGTGTGGTTATTTATGTGTTTTCTTAGTGTATCTTTTTTTCAGATTTCTCTTTTTTAAGTATCAAAGTGCTTTTATTGGTTTGGTTTATTTTCCCTAAAGAAACTCATTCTAGCAAGAAAGCATATGGTTTGTGTCTTCGAGCTTTTTATTTTTAAATCAAAGGACAGACAGGGGGAGTAGATATTCATATGAATCTATTTTTAAAGGATGTACCTTCTGATTTGTGTAGTACCTCTGTTTTGGCAGTTTAATGTGTTTCTTTGGTAGCAGACCAGATTTGTATGTAACATCAAATGGTTATGCCTGGTCATTCACATTTTATGCATTGCCTTGGGCAAAGCACCGTTTTGTCTTCATGAATCTCAAGATTGTGATTGGTGCATTCCTATTGTCCTCTGGAGGGAAGCAAGGCAGTCCAGTCAGTGTTTGTGGTACTATTTTCATTTGTAGACTTGGCATTTCTGATTTGAACCAGATGCCTTTTGCTTTTCCAGCAATAGGAAGCACTAGGTGGCGGTGTGAGTTAGCACAACAGATCTGTCACCTTTGGAAACCTGAGCTGAGTTCAAATCTTCATAGGCCTTCCCTTGAGGGTTTTGGATTCTGCCAACTCACATTATACTTGGCACTGGCTATTAGTATTAGTTTCTCACTTTCAAAGGCCCTAAGACTGATTAAACCCCACAAAGCAACTAATAGAAAACAAAACTCTGTGGGCCAAGACATTTGGCCAGAAAATCTCACCTAGGTAAGATTATAGCATATTGTAGAAAATCTGTTACTCTGACTTCAAATTAAAGAGTCTATTGTAAAGTACTGTTTTTTTTTTTTTTTTTTTTTTTAAAACCTGGCTGCACACCAGAGGATTTAAAACATACCAGTACATTTTTCTTGTCCCTACCTATGAAAAAATTTGTTTGTATATATTAGTTAAAAATGAAAGCAAGTTTTGTTTTTATGAAGAAACTATATATCATGACAAAATGTGAGAAAGTAGCATTAAACATAGGACATGTTTTCGACAGTTTTCTTTTTTTCACATCATCCAGCAAAATTTTGGTTTTGGAAGATTTAATGAACTGAAGAGTAATTTAGTGAAACTGATGGGTAATTTGAATACTTACAGCTGATTTGCTGGTTCTTTGTCACCAAAGTATGTTTTTCTTTCTTTCTCTGTTTCCTCCTAATCAGAATTGTTTGAGGAGAAGAGATGCTGGCTTGTTGAACCAGTTGCAGGAACTTGACAAGCAGATAAGTGACCTGCGGTTGGATGTGGAAAAGACATCTGAAGAGCACCTGGAGACAGACAGCCGGCCTAGCTCAGGTGAGTGAGCACAAGGACAGAATTCTGCACTCACTTGGTATACCTTGCCCTCCCTACCCTTCCCCCCATGGTTAACATTCTCAGACCTGCAAATGGCAGTTTCCAGCGCAGAGAGGGGATAAAAAAGGCAGTCTACTGTTCAGTTATATGAGTGGGAAATAAAGCCAGACTACAACATTTTTAATAATGAGATTGATTTGTCTGGAGTCCCCTGAGTTTAAAATAAAAGCTTGTATTCAAATTTCTGGAAGAGCAGTCCTCCTTAGAAACTTGAGAAAGTTATAACTAGGCTAGAATATTAGTCACACTTCAACTTTCTGAGAACACTTCAAAAGTATTTTGATTTTTAAAAAACCATTTGGCTCCCCTCAAATAGATTTATTTTTTTTTAAGTTATTTCTTCTGAAATGTTCATGATAAAGTCAAGGCTTTGATAGATCTAGATCTCTTCCCTTGTATATCATTAAAGGTGGGGGCAGAGAGGAAGATCAACTTGAGCGTGAGAGTAGCTTTGAAATGTACCCATAATTATGGGCTCTTTGCCTTCTCCTAAGGATTGTTTGAGATAAAAACATAAAATTAGGACACCAAATCCAGTGAACCAAAATTGGCTGAAGAAAATCTCTCTTTATTAGATAATTACACCTTTTCCTTTTAATCACAAATGTGTATTATTGCTTGACATGATCTTAATTCCAAATGGTATTTTTATTTGTAGGGTTTTATGAGCTGAGTGATGGAGCTTCAGGATCCCTTTCTAATTCTTCTAACTCAGTCTTCAGTGAGTGTTTATCCAGTTGTCATTCTAGCACCTGCTTTTGTAGCCCCTTGGATGCAACCCTGACTATCTCAGATGGTTGCCTCAAATCTGCAGGTAAGAATTTTTAGAGTTGATAGAAATTTTTAATTGGAAAGGGTCAAGGGTCCTTAGAATTTACCTAGCTCCAACCCTTTTTACTGATGGAAAAACAAAGCCTTGGAAATTTCATTGTCATTGACTTGCTGTGTTTAGTGCCATAGTTAAATCCAGAACCCAGATGACCACTACATTCTTGGTTTTTTTTTTTGGGTGGCAATTGACTTTATATAATAATGGGTTAGCTTTAGAAATCCTTTCCCAATATTAAAGGTCTTGAACTTTGTTTCTGATCCTTTGCTGCATTTAACTTCTATGCATTTTCTTTTGAAAACCACTTTGATCCCCTTTCTTTCTATAATCATTTAAAGCTAAAGCTCACCATTAAGTTAAATATGTCTGCCCAAGGGCTGCTGTTAAATATGTCTGACCAGCCTGGTCAAGGACTGCTTCGTATTTCAGGGAGAAGTGGCCTCTCCATGTTCTCCAGAATGCCTTTTAGCAGGCATTCTGGGTGAGATGGGATACCACTAGCCCATGTGCTATTGTTCCTCTTTTTAGATTATCCTTGCAAGGATCTCTATGGAGAATCATATTATTGTCGGTATTGGAAAAGTTTCTGCATTTCCACTTTATGCCACACATTGTACTGGAGGATTTGCCTTTACTTAGTCCGTTGAATCCTCAAAAGAGGTCTTGCAAGATGCAGGTGTTGTTAGCTCCATTTTATGTATCAGAAAAATGAGACTCAACAAGATTAGTTGTGTAAGGCTATAGAGCTAGGGGGTAGCAGAGGCAAGTTTCAAGCTCAGACCTAACTGTCAGGTCCATGTTTTTCTATCATGACTTGAGAAATTGTTGTGTTCAGCCTCCTCATGCAACACAAGGAAGTGTGGCCTATAAGCTGCAGAATGCAGCCTATAAGCCACATAAGTTGAATTGCAGAGTTGGTGCTGAAATTCAGACTCCTTCCCTAGTTCTCCTTTATCATGATTCCTTGGAAGAATAGAAAATATGTGGGGATTAGAGGAACTGTAGGTGCTGTTACAAGTCACTACCACCTTGGTTTGTCTGTATTCTCCAGTTGGGTTTAATACTGAATCCGAGTCCAGGCAACATAGACATAAGATGGAACAGCTGAGAGTTGCTAATTGGTGTCTTTGTATTTGCATCATGTGTTTTATCAGCAGCAATCGATTGGGGAAGCACAGATTTGCATTATCTGGAGTGTCTATTTGTGCCTCAAGTTCACTGGATAATTGCTTCCCCTCACTCTGCAGATCTGGTTTCAGAGGGATACATTATAAACCCATTAAAGGCAGTTGGGTACAGGTTTTCCTAGAAGTCAGAAGTTTAAGGGAGATGCGCCAACACTACATAGTTGAGACAGTTTGGTTGGGCCTTAGGGGCTAGGATGTCTGTTTTGTTCCTTAACTTTAAGTGGGAAAAAGGAAGAATGGTGAAGAGTAGGTAAATGTGGCTTTAAGTAAGGCAAAGATAGGGATGGGGAAAGGTTAGCTAGAGAGTTTTCCCCTTCTTAGAACTAACTACTTAGTGGGCATGGGGGTGGGATAGATAGGGACATGGTACTTTTATTTTATAGTAATCTTGTCTTTACAAATGAACCACATAAACTCCGGGTCTAAACTGTTTTTGCCCTGGGACTGCTAATTATCATTAAGTCCATGGAGCTGTCTCTTTGAATTAAATAATTAATACTGTAGGAGAAATGAAAGCACTCAATGTTTTCGAGTAAAGGAAGTCAGTGAATCTGTATTTTAAAACACTATGTTCATAGCTATCAGAATATTAACAAGTGGCTATATATATATATATTTGTTCTTTTATGGTGTTGTTAAATTATTACTGTAAGAGAATATCTCTTTATGGCAGAAACCTTTTATCTGTGGATAGATCCTAAACATGAGGCTATTTTAGAGACTGGAACACAGTGGGTTCTTAATATTTGAGGGTTCTTAATATTTGAGGCTATTTTAGAGTCTGGAACACAGTCGGTTCTTAATTACAATGGAGGACAAATTAAATAGTGATAAACTCAACTTTGATTTTATCTAACTGAAGATCATTAAAAGGATTTTTGATATTTATAATATTCAGCTGGATAAAAGATCAAAATTATTTACTTAAGCAAGAAAGCTTGGCTTCATTGTATTTTGACATCTTCATTTTTGAGATGTGGGAAATTTATCCACTAATTCTACTACTCAATATTTTCCTTTAAATCTTATAAAGAATTCATTTTCCTATTAAACATTTTTAGTGTCACTACTGAACACATAAGGTGATTATTAAAGTGTTTTCCCATATTAGTCAATACAGCTTGAAGGCATTTTAGTGGCTGAATATTTATTTCGAGGATATATCATATCTTGTTAAAAATTTGTTAAACATTTAAATTATCTCTAGTATTATTTTTTACTGTTTTAAATAACATTATGTTAAGTATCCTTGTATATAATTTTTTTTATACATCCTAACCATTTCTTTATGTAAAAATGAGCATTTTTAACATTTGTGTCATGCTGTCAAAATTCTCTCTAAAAGGGTTGTAGTAAACCTAACAAAAGTGTAAAAATGACATTTTTATTGCTCCTTTTTATTCCTTATTGACCTGCCTAAAGAAATCTGGAGGGAGAGAAGACTATGATGTAACCATGGAAATATCATTTTTCCCCCTTCATCCAGTAGTATGATCTGTTTAAAATGGTAGAATAGCTAGTAGAATATTTTTTAGTCTTGGCCTTCTTTCTCTAGCCATGGATTTGTCTTCATAGAAATTGGCCAAAGCGTTAAGATGATGCTCACTAGTTCATTTCTTCAGAGTATACCTTTAAATGTTTTTCAGATATCATAGGATGGTTGGAATGTAAAGAAGGCCACTGTGAAGACCAGGCCTCAGGGGCAGTTTGCCATTCCCTCTCTATACTACAATTTAATCCCCTTGATGTCATTGCAGATGTGAACCCCAAGTACCAGTGTGATCTGGTGTCTAAAAACGGGAATGATATATATCGCTATCCCAGTCCGCTTCATGCCGTGGCTGTGCAGAGCCCGATGTTTCTTCTTTGTCTGACGGGCAACCCTCTGAGAGAAGAGGAGAGGCTTGGTAACCATGCCAGTGACATTTGCGTCAGATCTGAGCTAGACTCCATCAAAACAGACAGCTCCTTACCATCTCCAAGCAGTTTGTGGTCTGCTTCCCATCCATCATCCAGTAAGAAAATGGATGGCTACATTCTGAGCCTTGTCCAGAAAAAAACCCACCCTGTAAGGACCAACAAACCAAGAACCAGTGTGAACGCTGACCCCCCTAAAGGGCTTCTGAGGAATGGAAGCATTTGTGTCAGAGTGACTGGTGGCAGCTCACAGGGCAGTGGTATGACCCTTAAGAATGCTAAACAGGCTTGTGTGCCCTCTGGCGGAATACCCTCTTTGGACAATGGGACATTCTCCCCAAGGAAGCAGTGGTCAAAAGAATCAAAGGTAGAACTGGAAAGCAAGAGGTTGCTCCCACCAGAGGGCTGCTCGCCAGGCACTGCCACTGAACTTCAAAGTAAGCATCTGCCAAAAAATGTCAAACCAGTTTCCCAAGAACATGCTCGGTGTCCCATTCCTATGACAGGGGAGTTCCCTAAAGAAAGCAGTCAGATCTCAGCTGCCTCTCCAAAAGAGAGCCCTGGGAGAGTCCCTGTCCCTCTGCAAGACAACAAAATTGTCCAGCCACTGAAAAAGATGTCACAGAAAAATAGCCTGCAGGTTGTTCTTCCGGCAGCTCCCCCTCCTGCTTCTCCTTTACTCGTGTCTTCAGCTCTCCCTGTGGAAGAGAGGCCTGCCTTGGATCTCAAAAGCGAGGGCTCTTCTTCCCAAAGCCTAGAGGAAGGGCACCTGGTCAACGCTCAGTTCATCCCCGGGCAGCAGCAGCCCAGCGTCAGGCTTCACCGGGGCAACAAGAACGTGGGAATTCCGAAAAACTCAACCCTGAAGCACAGAATGCAGGCCCTTCATGGGGTGGAAAACGGATTGCCTACTGTGAGAGAGAGAACCCGCGTAGTGGGCAAGAAATGTCGGTTTTCCGATGATTTGGATACAAATAAGAAACTCAAGAAGGCCTCTTCCAAGGGGAGGAGGGGCGGGAACGCCCAGCCTGAGGCGGGTCTTCCCAGCAGGCCCCTGGGTGGGGGTCACAGGGCTGTGAACAAGCCCCACGGCCACGGACGGGATGCGGTTGTGGCCAAACCTAAGCATAAGCGAACTGATTATCGGCGGTGGAAGTCATCGGCCGAGATTTCCTATGAAGAAGCCCTGAGAAGAGCTAGGAGAAATCGCCGGGAAAATGTGGGTGTGTACGCAGCGCCAGTCCCTCTTCCGTACGCCAGTCCCTACGCTTATGTAGCTAGTGACTCCGAATATTCCGCTGAGTGTGAGTCGCTGTTCCACTCCACTGTGGTGGACACCAGCGAGGATGAGCAGAGCAATTACACCACAAACTGCTTTGGGGACAGTGAGTCCAGCGTGAGCGAGGGGGAGTTTGTAGGGGAGAGCACGACCACCAGTGACTCTGAGGAAAGTGGGGGATTAATTTGGTCCCAGTTTGTTCAAACTCTCCCCATTCAAACGGTCACAGCCCCAGACCTCCACAACCATGCCACAAAAACATTTGTTAAAATTAAGGCGTCACATAACCTCAAGAAGAAAATCCTCCGCTTTAGGTCCGGCTCTTTGAAACTGATGACAACGGTTTGAGTAACATCGTTGGTGTAGAAAGTCACCGAAAAAAAAAAAAGTGGTGTTTTAGTTTTTGTGTAGTACTTTTACGGGATTTTTTTTTTTTTTAAGATAAAATCAAAGTAAATTATGTTACATCTTCATCACATGGAAGGTAAAGAAAGGTTATGCTAGTTAGAAGTAAATATTGGGTTTTAATGGTGATGTTGAATGAATTTTGTGATTATCAGCCAAGTTTTATTTTAAATTTCCTGAGCCTCTGTGCAGGTATAGGTTTTGGTATTTTCTGCAGGTTTTATTGCTCTTTTTGATCTTCAGGTCAGGTGGATGGAATTTTAGGACATACTTTTGCCCCTTGGTTCTTTAGGGCAATGTCTCCACGAGGGTTTTCCTCTTGGGGGGGCGGGGAATATCACTTAAAATTGTGTGAAGTAGGCACGAGGGGCAGCCATTATTTTCTTATAATGTTTTAGATAGTCACCAGTTCTCAGATGTTTCCCCATTCTTTTCTGTTTACTGTACATACAACTTGTAAAGCAGACCTTAAATTGAGAGAGATGGTGACTTGCTTGGGGAGGCCCGTGATAAAAGGATTCACTCTTGGTGCCTAGGCCCGGGTTACTGTAATCCCATTCTAGGGTCATTTATTCAACATTTAGGTGCCTTTTTTTCCTTCCCGAATTTGCAGCAGATGCAACTGTTCCTCCTTGGGAGGACTTGCCCTTGTAATAAAATTTTGGTACTTGGGTACAGAGAAATTCACGCCTAACGAAGTAACCCCTTTGATCCAACCTAAGATTGTTTGCTGAGCATTGTGCCAACTAAGCATTGGTCCCAGCCTTTTAGTGCAATCCAGTCCAGATTGGACCACTGACCCTGTCTTGGAAGGGTTTTTTTAAAATTTAAAAAAAATTTTTTTGATAAGTGGTATTGTGTAAAATTGCTTTTTAAAAAACAATATATGCATGTTTTGTGCATGAGTAGTATTTGTTTTGATATTCCTGTTGTTAAATTTTTGTATGATATAAGCAGTATGTGATTTTATATATCATTGTGTAAATTTAATATAACACAGTATATGCTGTAATAAACATTTTGTTTTACTGCTGTTAACTTTGTTCTTTGGGTATAAAACTAGATTGTTTATACCTTTAAATTTTGTGCTGGTTATTGGTGTTATCTGTGAAATTTATATTAGGTCTATTCTAGCTTTAGAATATTATTTGCAATAATTGAGGCATGTTTTAGGAGTATTATTGGGATGTATGATGAGTAAGCAATTGTGGAAAAGTGAACCATTTCTTTAAAATAGTTAAAGAACTTTAAAATATAAGGTAAAATTGATAAGTGTCTTTTCTAGAAAGCGTTTCTGAGACGAATTCCTCCAACCTTTTATTATAAAAAATTTCAAACATATAGGAAAGTTGAAAGGATAGTACAATAAATCCTGTATACCCACTACCTAGATTCAACAGTCGCTAGCATTTTGCTGTGTTTGCTTTAACTCTCTATATGTATGCATTAGATTAAACTATTTTGCTGGTTTTGTAGGTCAAAAGACAGATACTGGCGGTTCTCCTTCTACTTCCACATATAATCCTTTACCATTTTAAAGTAAATTACAGGCATCATGAAATTTCATCCTAAAAACTTAAGCATACAGTTTCTAAGAACAAGGAAATTCTATATACCCAATTCATGATAACACCTAGGAAATAACTATTTAAAATATTAAATATTTAATCTAAATTCAGATAGTTTGTTCCAAATATTTAAAAATGTTTTCCCCCAACCAGGATCCAGTCAAGTTTTGTGCATTGCAGTTGGTTATTAGGTTGCTTTAAAAGTTTTTTTTAGTTTAGACTAGTCTTTCTACTTTAGAAAAAAAATGACATTGACTTTTTGAAGAATTCAAGACAGTTGTCTTGTAAAGGGCCCATATTCTGTATTTTGTTGTTTTCTTATGTTGTCCTTTGACATATCCTAGCCCCTCTATTTCCTGTAAACTATGTAAGCCTTCATTGGATTCAGGGTAAACATTCTTGGCAAGGTTTCAGTAGTGATGTGTACTTTGTATTGTTCCACATAAAGAACCATATAATATCAGGTAGCCCCACCATTACTGAATTTGAATGATCACTTGGTTAAGTTGGTGTGCACAAGATTTCTCCATTATGAAGATGTTTTTTTTTTTTTTCTTTTCATTTTGCAGATGGTTGGTTTTGTGTGTATATATGGGAAATTCTTTGGTAGTGTGTGGATTCCTTAACAACCTTTCACTTAATAGCTTTAGCATATATTCCTGATCTTTGCTCGAATTGGTTACTGCTTTGGAGGGTACAAAATGGTAGTTTTTGAAATATCTTCTCTTCTACTTTTATTAGCTGGCACTCTTCTACAAAAATAGAACTCTCCTAGTTTTTTCCCCTTTCTGTCTTTTGAATATCACTATGGACTCACAGATTTTTATTTATTTGGCATGTTATAATCACTTGCAGTCATTTTCCTATTTCATGCTCAACTTTCCTCAAATATGACCAGTAGAATATATTTTGTTTTAAAGCAAACAATAGAATTAGTTCAGCCTCATAATTCAGATATTTAGTCTCAAATATATTTAATGAAATTTTCAAAGGCTAATTCAGATGCTAACTTTTAATGCAATGAAAATCTCTTAACTACCTTTTTAAAAATTCTTCATTTGGGGCTTAACTACCCATTTTTTGGTTCAGTTGTGGAATTTTTCTCTTTTCCTGTGTTTTACATACCTCTTATCTCTAGCAAGGCTTTTGTCCTTGGAACACAGCAAATTATTCTCCCTGTGGCTTATAAAGATGTCCTTTTAGCAAGATATCCCAAGCAACTCAATTCTTCAAAATGTTGTCTATTTTAGTATTGATATGTTTTCACAAAGTCATTCTACATTGGCTAGAAATTCTTTTATTACCTGACTAAATGTGAACCAAGCACAAGTGAGGGGATGATCTCACCACCTTTTCTAATGCTGTGATCTGATCTCTAGGGCATGAGTATAAAATTTATTATGTAAGGTATTTGTGACCTGCAGTCAGTTCTTGAATCATTTCCAAGTTGTTCTCAATGAGCATTATTCTCAGAAGGGGACACTTTCTGAAAACCAGCTTCTGAATAATTATGCTATAGGTGAAAGAATACCAAACTAAGAGATGTGTGAAAAACAGGATTTTCAAAGGCTTATTTATCCTCCTAGTCTATTACTTGACTTTCCTGTAGCAGTTGTACAGCACTTGAAAAACTGGGCTTTGTCCATTATTTTCAAAGACAAAAACAGCTGCTATTGTTGTAACAAACAAAAGAATTCTTTAGAATGCTTTTCTTTATTGTAAAAAATTACAAATGCTTATTGCAAAAGAAAAATATCTCAACAATATATAGGTGTTTAAAACTCATCCCCTTTAGTCCTTTCCAAATCCTGCTCTTCTGTAAGTTAGATGTATTTATTTCCATACCCTGTTATGTGTGCGTACAAATGTATAACCTTGGTAGTTTTTCTTTAAAAGAAAAAAGATGGCCTAAACTATATATATTATTCCATGACTTGCTTCCTGCATTTCATGAACCTGCAGGGTGGATAATCTTCCCATTCTTTTTAATGGGATTTCGAGTATTGCTTCACTGAGAAAAAAGACACCAGATTTTATAGATTACTTGAATCTGCCTTGCTTAGAAAAATTCCAGTACTTAGCAACAAAATTGTGACTTAAGTGCTATACATTTTCACACATATTTCCATACTAGTTTTCTCACATTTTGTATTGTGAGCTCACTTTCAGTGATGTGTTATCGTGGGAATACTGTGGGGCTTGGCTAAGGGTTTTTCCATACAGAGAAGTTTTGTTCTTTTTTATCCCAGTTGCCTTGGATATTTCTAGGCTGGACCACTTTTTAAAGTAATTTATATATTTTGAGTTTCTTGACTACAGAGGTAATATAGATTCAAATCCCAAACTCACATGAAGATAGGCTGTAGTTAAAAGTTTTCAGGGGAGACCTTTTCTCTCATTCAGAGCCCGTGCCAAGGCAGACAAGCTGCCTTATTTTCATCCTGGGTCAGCAAGAGGATTTTTAGCCTGATCTAACCTTTCACTGAGTCCTTCAGTGATCCCAGAAATATGGGGGAGTCTCACTCCCAAATCCTACCTTGTGAGGGTCAAACCCTTGTCCCTGAGTGACTGTTGAAACCAAAACCCGTTGCTTAAGAGACCAGCAACTTTTCCAGCAACTCTCCAAGCTTGGATGGCTTTCTTTCTAGTGAAGTCAGCTGTACACTTAAAATGATATTTGTTAATAGTTGACCCAGCATTCTGAGTGTTCCATAATGAGAAGAACAGGTTATCTAGCCCACTGTATTGCTGGAAACAGGAACCATAGCACCATCTGTTGCCTTTGGCAATAAGTTGGATCTCTGTTTCCCCCTTTTTTGGGTACAACTTTATTAAAAAAGTACAGTTGTACAATAAACTGCACATATTTAAAGTTACAATTTGATCAGTTTTGATATATGTATATACCTGGGAAATCATCACAACAATTAAGATAACAAACATTTCTGTCACTCTGAAAAGTTTCTTTGAGATCCTTTGTAATCCATTTCTCCTGCCACCCCTGTCCCCAAGCAACCACTTATCTGCTTCCCATCACTATAGATTACTTTGCATTTTCAACTATTATATATAAATGGAAACAAACAGTATGCACTCTTTTTTTTTTTTTTTTTTTTTTTTGCCTGAATTTTAAGTTCAGCATAATGGTTTTTAGATCTATCCATGTTGTTTCATGCAATAGTCCATTCCTTTTGATTGCTGAGTTGTATTCCTTTGTATACCACAGTTTGTTTTTCCATTTACCTGTTGATAAACATTTGGGTTATTTCCAGTTTGGGGTAATAAAGCTGCTATGATCACTTATACACAGATTTTTGTGGGGGCTATATATCTTGGTTTTTTTTTGGGTAAATTCTTAGGAGTGGAATGCCTGGGTCATATGGTAGGCATATATTTCACTTTTTAAGAAACTGCCAGTGCCTAATAAAAGAAAACAGACCAGTATGTCAAGCCCTGAATATTATTGCAAGTGACAATGAACCTTATTCTTCAAAAATTGAAACTTAGTGGTTACCATAGGTTCCAAGGGGAGGGGGAGGGAAGAATAGAATAGATGGAACATAGGGCATTTTTAGACTTGTTCTGCATGATCTTGCAATAATGGGTGCAGGCCATTTTAAATTTTGCCAAGCATATTAGAGTGTATGGTGCAAAATGTAAACCATAATGGAAACCATTGACCATGGTTAGTAGCAATGCTTCAATATTTGTACATCACTTGTAACAAATGTACCATCCACATGTAAAATGTTATTAATAGAGGAGAATGGAAAAGGAGGAGGGTGTTGGGTATATGGGAATCCCCTATATTTTCTATGTGACTTCTCTGTAACCTAAAGCTTCTTTGAAGATAAAAATGAAAAAACAAACAAACAAACAAAAAAAACGGGGAACATATGGTAGAAATTGTCACTGTGCATACAAGATAACAGATCTTACAGTGATGAAAGACACAATATGTAAAAAATTTTAAATTTTATTTCAAATTATTTTTATTTTTGTATTTTATTTGTTATTTTAAAAATTATTTTATTTTCTTATTAGTTTAATTTGGTTATTTTTTGGCTTCATTTTTGGAGAAGTTTTGGATTACAGAAGGGTCACAACTCTGGCAGGGGAGGATCACTGGTGTGGAGTGTTGGTGATGGGGAGACGTGTGGGGAGGGTGGCACCTGGGGCTTGCCTCTAAGGCTTATGAATATGTTCAAGTGTTCATGGGGCGTTGTCTCGGTGGGTGGAGACCCACACAAAAACCGAAAGAATATTGAATTCCATCCTGCTACATTCTCTAATAGAACAGCAAAACTGCTCTGAGTACATGGGTGGTGCCTAGTGAAGACAGACAGACCATTATGCCAGACCTTTGATACTGATGATTGTACTTATGAACCTTTTCTTGTGAAATGAAACTTAGCTTAGTATTATATATTGCCTAAGAGTTACCTCCTGAAAGTTTCCTTGTTGCTCAAATGTGGCCTTTCTCTAAGCCAAACTCAGCATATAAACACACTGCCTTCCCCCTGGAGTGGGACATGACTCCTGGGGATAAGCCTCCCTGGCACCAAGGGAATTATTGCCAAATGCTAGCTAGCAATGAATCTGGAAAAAGATCTTGACCAAAAGGGGGAAATATTAAATACAAATGAGTTTTTATGGCTAAGAGATTTCAAATTGAGTCAGAAGGTCATTCCACAGGTTATGCTTATGCACGTCTCAGCAGGATCTCATTGACTGCCACAGTAAACAGTGCCTCAAACAGTGGGGCTCCTGAGCGTTCTAGAGACATCTGAACAGTATAAGAGGGCAGACAAGCTCAGGAATCCAGCACCCTGTCAGTGGGCCTTAGTTTGGAATTTATGCTCCCCAGTGTAATAGAGTTAAACTTTTATAGTTTCCCTACACATGGCTCTTCTGCCCCCTTTATTTGAACCTGTAATTAGCACTATACTTGTTAAATATGTGTCCCAGAGACTTAAATCTTTGGTCCATTCACGTGCTGGTTGAGTCCTGAGTCTCAGCAGAGTTGCAACACCTACTGTCCAGTTCATTGGATTCACCCAGGATAACTAACAAGGAGATGATGATAGACAACACCTATCCCAAGGAACAGAGAGTATATGCAACTGCAAGCAAGATTGCTCCATGGGATCCAAGCTCTCTCTCAATTAGAAGCAGTGTGGGCATCACCATCCCAAAATCCTCAAGATTGGGGAATGAACAATGGACTAAAGTAGATTTATTATTATTTTACTATAGATTTATTATTCTAGCAATGGAAAAACTCTTTATCATTGATAAAAAGGCAGTGGCCACCAGAAGTTCTGAGGGATGGGAGAAGGAAGAATAGGTATAATATGGGGGCACTTTTGGGAAATTGGAGTTGTCCTGCATGACATTGCAGTGAAAGATACAGGCCATTGTATGTTTTGACATAACCTACAAAATTGTGCAGGACAGAGTGTAAACTATAATGTAAACTGTAGTCCATGCTTAGTAGCAATGCTTCAATATGTGTTCATCATTAGTAACAAATGTACCACTCTAATGAAAGATGTTGTTAATGTGGGAAAGTGTGGGAGGGGGGTAGGGGTGGGGCATATGGGAATCCCCTATATTTTTTTATATAACATTTATGTAATCTAAAGCTTCTTTAAAAATTAAAAAAAAAAAAAATGCCAAACTGCTTTCCAAACTCATTGTACCATTTACATTACTACCAGCAGTGTTCTCCTATACTTCCTTTTAGAAGTTCTATAGTTTTAGGTTTTACATGTAGGTCAGTGACCCATTTTGAGTTAAATTTTGTATATGGTGTGAGGTAAAGGTAGATGTTCCGCTTTTTTCCATACAGATATGCAGTTGCCAGAACTATTTGTTGAAAAGATTTTCCCTTCTGCCTTCGTACCTTTATCAAAACAATTGACTATATGCATGTGGGTCTATTTCTGGACTCTCTTCTATTTCATTGATCTGTTATGTCTTTTTTTCACCAATACCAAACTGTCTTGATTTCTGTAGCTTTATAGTAAATCTTGAAATCAGGTAGATTAAGTCCTACAACTTTGCTGCAGCTCTTCCTCCTCCTCTTCCTTCCTTCTCTGCCACCTTCTCTGCTGCTGTCTCCTCCTTCTCCTTCTGCTTCCTATTCTTCTTTTTCCTTCTCCTCCTCCTCCAACTACCGTTCTGCTGCTGCTGCTTCTCCTTCCCCTCCTTTTCCTCTTCCTCTTCCTCCATTCCTTTGGTTATTCTAGATTCTTTGCATTATCATCTACATTTTAAAATCTGGTTATCAATTTCTACAAAAAACAAACAAAACGCCTGTTGAAATTTTGATTGGGATCACATTGAATCGATAGATCAGTATAGGAAGAATTGCCATCTTAACAATAATGGGTCTTCCAATCTGTAAATATGGTATAGTTTTTATTTATTTATGTCTTCTTTACTTTTTCTCAGCAATGTTTTATAGTTTTTAATGTGGAGGCCTTGGACATCTTTTATTCCTAGGTATTTTGTTTTTTTATGCTACTTCAAATTTCATTTTTCTATTTGTTTGCTGCTGGTATAGAAGAATAAATTGATATTTGTGTTTTAACCTTAAATCCTGTGTTTTGCTAAATTCATTTAGCAAACTAGTTCTAGTAGTTGTTTTGTAAAATTCCAATTATGTGACTTTTAGACCTTTTAATATTGTCCTAAATGTTTGGAAGGATTTGTTCATTTTCTCCCTGTTCTTCAATGTGGGTAATTTCTAATGCTCTACATTTTAAGTGAATCTTTTGTCATCTGCATTCTGCTATTGAGCTTATCTAGTGCATTTTTAAAAAAACATTCAAACATTGGAATTTTTCACTTCTAAAATTTCCATTTTTTTTTAATAGTTCCTATTTTCTACTGAGAATTTTTAACTTTTCATTTCAAGTGTGTTTTCCTTTAACTTACAGAGCATAGCTATAATAGCTCCTTTATGTCTTTGATAATTTCAATATCTGGATCATTTGGGGATTGGCATCTTTTGATTGTTTTTCTCTGAGAATTGGTCACATTTTTCTGATTTCTTTGGTTGTTAAGTAAGTTTAGATTGTATCCTGGACATTGTGAATGTTATATTGTGTAGATTCTGAGTCCTTTTATATTCCTCAGCATCAACATCCTGTTGATGTTTTTGTTTTAGCAGACAGTCAACTCAGGCTCTGACTCTAAGTTCTGCTCACCTACTGTGGGCAGTGATTTAAATCTCAGTTCAATTATCTAAACCTTTGCTGAGCTGCTTTGGGTCTGTCCGGCATATGTGTAGTTCAGGGGTTAGTCTGAGAGTGGGTGGTTCATATCTCAGTTCAATTCTCAAAGCCTGTGCTATGTTGGTTTGGACCTATGCCTTGTATGCTTGGCTCAGAGGTTAGACTGTGAGTGTTCCTACCCAGAATTAGAGGCTCCTTTCCTCTAGCTCTTGAGATTTCTCCCATTTTCTCAGTGTCACAGGGTCAACTTTTTCTGGTTTCTCTGGTCAGAAAGACATGTTTCTATTGGAATCTTAGCTGTCGGTGTGGCCACACTGCTCTGCCATTGGGGCTTGTCCTTAAGACAAAGCTGCATGAGAAAATAAAAAAATAATGCGAAACGCCTTACTCTTTCCTTGCCCTCCCACCCCCAATTTTTCTGTTTTTGTTTATTTTTTATAATCCTTAGATAGTTTTTTCCCCTTCATATTTTGGTCAGATTTTTTAGTTGTAATCAGTGGGAGGGATAGGCTATAGTGGGCTCATACTGCCATAACAGAACCAGAATTACACTGACCCATTTATTTATTTATTTATTTATTTATTTATTTATTTATAAAGATTTATTTATTTATCTCCCCCTCCCCCCTCGTTGTCTACTCTCTGTGTCCTTTTGCTGTGTGTTCTCTGTTTGCTTGTCTTCTCTTTAGGCGGCACTGGGAACTGATCCTGGCACCTTACGGAGTGGGAGAGAGGCGCTCAATTGCTTGAGCCACATTCACTTCCCCCATTTATTTATTTATTTATTTAATTTATTTACCCCCCACCCCCTTGTTGTTTTTGTGCTTGCTGTCTGCTCTCTGTGTGTTCTTCTGTGTCTTCTTGTCTTCTCTTTAGGTCGCACCGGGAACTGATCCTGGGACCTTCCAGAGTGGGAAAGAGGCATTCAATCTCTTGTGCCACCGCAGTTCTCTGGTCTGCTGCATCTCTCATTGTCTCTCCTCTATGTCTCTTTTTGTTGTGTCATCTTGCTGCTCCAGCTCTCTGTGTGGGCCAGCACTCCTGTACCTGCCAGCACTCTGTGCGGGCCAGCACTCCTGTACCTGCTAGCACTCTGTGTGGGCCAGCACTCCACGTGGGTCAGCTCTCTGCTTGGACCAGCTTGCCATGCGGGCAGCTTGCCTTTCACCAGGAGGCCCCGGGAATTGAACCCTGGACCTCGCATATGGTAGACGGGAGCCCAATCGCTTGAGCCACATCCATTTCCCCCCCATTTATTTTTAATATGGATAGAATTCAAAGACCCAGCAGAGTCTTGTAGAAGAGTCAGTCGTATCTTCCCCCAAATTCCCCATCCTACTCTGAAAAATACATATAGTCTTTCTGTTTTCTGGTTTTTAAATCTTATATAATAGTAAGGGTTGTTAAAAGCAGGGAAATCCTTTATCAACATTGAAGACTGTGCATTTAATATTGGCTTAATAGATTTTAACTTTCTTCTGGGTGTAAACCTTTAATTTGGAAGGTAGAGGAGGAGCTTTGTAATTATTTCTATACAATTTTTTCTTTGGGAACTAGAAAAAAATAACATTCTCCACTTGTGTGTACTGTCTGAAAGGCGACATAAAAGTGATTTTTGTTTCCTTGGGAGTCATTGTGTTTGGTTTTAGATCTGTCACTTTTAAGTATTTACCTGATCATCATATCTCTGACTATAATATAAATACAGTATATAATTATACTTTTGAAAATCGTTATTTACTTCTTGGCCCATGGTGGTTTTGGATCTGTTACAACCTATCTGTTAAACATAAGGACTAGCAGCATGGAGCCCAAAGCTGAAGCAGAGAATTATTTTAATTTGAGGACTGTTGCCCAGGTAAATAATAGCTGCTTTGGAATCATTACAACTGAAACAGTAAAGAGTAATTTACCTTTATATTTAATTATAACAGATAAATACTTCAGGGTTACCAAAGTATTAAAAAAATCTTAACTACTACTAGTCTATTTAGTTGTTATATTTTAAAGGGAATGCTATAAACAGATGCTAGGATATAAAGTTGCAGCCTGGAGACTTTCTTTTTTTTCATCATTTGATTAATGATGGACAGAATAAAAATGATCGGAGTATGGGTTTGGTTTGAGTAAACACCCTAAAATCTGTTTATTATTAAAATCGTATGTAAAATGTGTTAAGCCTTTGAACTGGCAAACTTGGGCAAGGAATCTTGCAAGAGCAACTTTTCCCCATATTTAAAAAAAATCTATATTCCTTACTTAGGAAGATGTTGTACCCACATTTCTGGCTTTCTAGTGGCTTTTATTTTACTCTGAATATTGTACTAGGCCAGAACCAGGGAATGCAAAGGTCTAAAGTTTTAAAACTAAAGGCAATTTTTAAAATTGAAAATAATCTTTTATTATAAACACAGTATGTGTGTATTATAGAAGGTAACAAAATACAAATAAGCAAAAAATAAGGAAGTAAAAACACTATTTTTTATTAATTAGAGATAATCTCTGCCAACCATTTATTGTGTATCCTTTCAGATCCTCTTTCAAGTATGCACGTGCCCAAGAATGAGATCTCACCTTACTTGCTATTTTGCCACTTGCTTTGGGGGGCTGGTGGTCAACAGTTTATAATGATTTATAAGTGTTATTTTAAAAACATCAGTCCATTAAACCATATAGAAATAAGTATTCAAAAAGTCTACAAAACAATACATACTTTAAATGTGTTTAAGTACATAGATCATGTGAAATTCCAGATTATTCAGTCACTTCATTATGGCAGCCAAGTAATCCTTGACTTCAGCTCGAGTAAGCCTCCTAAATCCTACTTCATTGCAGATTCCAACTTCTATGTTATCTTCTGTCATTTGCCCTTCAAAGCTTTCCTTTAGGGTTAAGAGGGCTGTATGAATGGCATCAAGTTCCAGATCTTAATTATATCTTTTCTCCAGGAAAGTTTTCCCATTCACACAGTTCTTTCCCATTGCTGTGACTTTCCAGGCAAAGTAAGCACCAGATGGATCTGAGTGAAATAAATATGGCCGTCCTTCATTCCAACCACAAATAAGTAAAGAGATTCCAAATGGATGAACACCACCTGACTGGGTGTATTCTTGCGTCAGAGAAGCTACTCTCTGTACACCTAAGCTGTGGGAATGGCTTCTTGGTAAACAATAATATTGCTGAGCTAGTTTCCGGCTTTGTGCACAAGCACTCTGTAATCTGGGCCCATTCCACTGTACACGAAACCTCTATGTTTGATAATTGGTTCCACGTTGTGTACACTTAGCTCATCATACAGAATGGACTTATGATTCTTCTCAATTGCCGACACCACACCATTTGCAGCTTTAATTCCCACTGAAGCGTCTCCTCCAGCTGCAGCAGCCAAAGCGTATTCAATCTGGACAAGTTTACCAGTTGAGCTGAATGTGGGTAACTGTGTTCCTCTCACCTTTACTCAGAGTCAAGGCACATCTGCCACTTGATTTTTACAATCAAGGATCTCCACCTTCCATGTAAACACATTTTCTTCTTATCTAATAACAATTCCACATTCACGTTTCCCCAATTGTTTAGGGGAGCTTTTTAAAAACATTTAATAAAAAAGTTGTAAATCAATCCTTGATAGCTAAGGATAGTCTGGATTGATTTGATTCAGGGATTTCATGGAAGGCCTGTGGCAAGCCTAATAGTTAATATTGATAACTAAGTGGTCAGTCTATCATGTAGAGTAATTGACTCTGATCATGGCTATAAAGTATTAAGATTACAAATGAACTGCTTGTGCTGTGGTGAATTCAGGGACTGAAATGACATCCATTCTGTCAGGAAGTTCCTAATAGGAATGAAAAAATATATAACGAGAGAAATATAACAATACTTATATTTGTATTACTTTACAGTTTAGAGAATACTTCCTTTTGTGTTACCACATATAATGTGTGAGTAAGATTCACCATGGGATCAAGTTGGGATCTTTGGGAAGGGCCCAGATAATTGCTGACCATTAGAGTATATCCCATAAAGAAATTTTAAATTTTATCCCTGAATGAAATTCCAGTGTCAGGCAAGAGTTACAGTTCTCCCCAAAAATCCAAAACTAGTCCAAGGATGGAACATTCTTTCTCCAGAATCTCATCAAGTGGTATTTAGAGGAAAAGATTTAGGATACTGAAAATATGGCTTGTTGCCCAAGACACACACATTTTATTCTTAAAAAACATGTTTCTGGAAGAGTAGCACTTAACATTTAGATAAATGTACCTATTCCCCCCCCACCCGAGTTTTTAAGTATAAAAATAATTTAAAGACTACACACTTAATAAAATTTAATGGCGATAAAAAACGCAAATAATTTCCTTCCTAATCAAACAATGTTAGCATTTCGGTGTGGTTCCTTCAAGTATTTTTTTCAATGCATATGCCGTAGTTGTTATATATATATATGTAAAAACATATACATGTACATATATACACATATAAGGAAGACGTACTTATTTACATATTTATAGTATATAAATATATAAGTACTTGCCAGATGTGCTATATGTGTATAAGTACATACTATATGCACTTAGTATAAGCCAGGGCTATATGTGTAAAAGTACATACTATATGCACTTACTGTAAGCCAGGGCTATTCTCAGATTACTATAGTTGTTTTTTTTTTTTTTTTTTCCCATCAGCATTTTATAATGTTTACATGGTTACATAGTATTTTATTGCATTATTCAACAGTTTATTTAACCCATTCCTCTTATGATAGAAATTTATTTTATTTCTTTTCAGGACCCAGTATCTCCTGGCCCATCTATTGTCTGTGCTTGAGATGCTGTATGGAATCTCCTTCCTTTCACCACCCATTCTCAGGGCATGTCTCCAGTATCTACATTCTGGAAGTTCCCTTGAGGGGCCTGACTTAAGGGGTCAAGCTTCATTTTGGCTCTCTTGCTCTGCTTTCTCCCGATATACTTGACAATTTGAACTATTCCTTCGGATAAGTCTGCCTTGCCAAATATTTGGACTTAAGTTCTTCTTTCTTTGCCTCTTCCAAACCCTGCCTACATCTCCCTAGTTAGTCCTGGGTTTATAGATTTTGGCTTGTGCCAGAGTGCTAGACCCTAGCTCATCATGGGGATGGAAGTGGAGGTGTCAGGGAAAGTCATTAAATTTCCAGTTTGTGCCTATTATTAATGACACTGGGATGAACATTTTTGTTATAAGATTCCCCGACCCCCCATATTTAGGATTATTTTCTTAGGATAAAGTCCCAGGCATGGAATTGCTGAATTAAAGGATATGACTGGGAAGCGGCTGTGGCTCAATCAGTAGGGCTCCCGTTTACCATATGGGAGGCCCCGGGTTCGGTTCCCGGGGCCTCCTGGTGAAGGCAAGCCCGCACGCACGGCGTGGTTAGCTGACCCAGCGAGCACAAGCAGCAAGGGGGGGATAAATGAATAAATAAATAAATAAATCTTTAAAAAAAAAAAAGGATATGACTTTTAAAAATTGTTAATATTTTTTGCCACCTAAATATAGCTAATATTTATTAACCATTTCTGGGACAGTATCTAATTTAATTCTCATGAGAATCCTATAAACACTCCCATTTTGGATGAGGAAATGAAGCATAGAGGGGTATGTGTAACACTACAATGTGTTATTTTCAACCACCATCATGTCACCATCATTGTACTTTATAATTTAAAAGGCAACAATAGACCTTGTTAATGTTTACCTATTTGGGGGGGGGTAGGGGGAGTATGGTAGCAGGAAAGTTTGGTTAAATGATTTTATTTCTTTTAAAAGACAGTTGTGATTTGTAAATGACATAATCCTATATATAGAAAGTTCCCAAAAATTTACAATGAAGCTACTCGAGCTAATAAACGAGTTCAGCAAAGTGGTGGGATACAAGATCAACATGCAAAAATCAGTGGTGTTTCTATAAACTAGTAACAAGCAATCTGAGGAGGAAATTGGGAAAAAATTCCATTTACAATGGCAACTAAAAGAATCAAATATCTAGGAATAAATTTAACTGAGGATGTAAAGGACTTGTACAAAGAAAACTACAAAACATTGCTTAAAGAATTCAAAGAAGACCTAAATAAATGGAAGGACATTTTGTGTTCATGGATAGGAAGAAAATATCATCAAGATGTCAATTCTGGGAGTTGATGTGGCTCAAGTGGTTAAGCACCTGCCTCCCACACGGTCCTGGGTTTGGTTCCTGGTGCCTCCTGAAAAAACAAAAAAACAACAAGCAAAACAAATGAAAAAACCAATTTGGGGAAGCTGATGGGCTCAGTGGTTGAGTGCCAGCTTCCCACATACAAGGTCCCAGGTTCAATCCCTTGCCCCCAGTACCTCAAAATAAAAGAAAAAAAAAGATATCAATTCTACCCAAATTGATTTACAGATTCAGCACATTCCTAATCAAAATCCCAAAGCCTATGTTACAAAAATGGAAAAAACAATCATCAAATTTATTTGGAAGGGTAAGATACCCCAAAAAGCCAAAAACATCTTGAAAAAGAAGAACAAGGTGGGAGGACTCACATTTACTGACTTAAAAGCATATTGGAAAGCTACAGTGGTCAAAATAGCATGAAACTGGCATAAAAATAGTTAAAACTGACCAATGGAGTCAAATTGAAAGTTCAGAAATAGACCCTCACATCTGTTGCCAATTGATTTGGATGCCACGTCCACTCAATGGACAGAACAGTCTCTTCAGCAAATGGTGCTGGGAAAACTGGATATCCATATCCAACAGAATGAAAGAGGATCCCTACCTCATACCTTATACAAAAATGAACTCAGAATGGATCAAAGATGTGAACCTTAGAGCCAGGACCATAAAACTCCGAGAAGAAAATGTAGGGAAACATCTTTAAAGTCTGTGTTAGGCAATGATTTCTTAGACTTTATACACAAAGCATAAGCAATAAAAGAAAAAAACAGATAAATGGGATCTCCTCAAAATTAAATAATTTTATGCTTCAAAGGACTTTGTCAAGAAAGTGAAAAGGCAACCTACACAATGGGAGAAAATATTTGAAAACCACATATCTGATAAAGGTTTAAAATTCTATAACTCAACAACAAAAAGACAAACAACCTTATTTAAAAATGGGAAAAAGACTTGAATAGACATTTTTCCAAAGAGGAAATGCAAATGGCTGAAAAGCACATGAAAGATGCTCAATCACTAGCTATAAAGGAAATGCAAATCAAAACCACAATGTGATATCATTTTACACCTACTAGAATGGCCACTATTAAAAAGACAGAAAACTACAGTGTTGGAGAGGATGTGGAGAAAGAGGAATACTCATTCCTTGCTGGTGGGCATGTAAAATGTTGCAGCTGCTGTGGAAGACAGTTTGGCGGTTTCTCAGGAAGCTAAGTATAGAATTGCCATATGATCTGGTAATCCCGCTACCAGGTATAAACCCAGAGGAACTGAAAGCAAGGATGTGAACAGACATTTTCACACTGATGTTTATAGGGGCATATTCACAGTTTCCAAAAGATGGAAGCAACCCAAGTGTCCATCAACCGATGAGTAGATAAATAAAATGTGGTATATTCATTCAATGGAATATTATTCAGCTGTAAGAAGGAATGAAGTCCTGATGCATGAGACAACATGGATGAATTTTGAGGACATTATGTTGAGTGAAATAAGCCAGACACAAGAGGGCAACTATTGTATAATCTCATTAATATGAACTAAGTATAATAAGCAAACTCATAGATTTAGAATCTAGAATATAGGTTACGGGAAGATAGAATGGGGGTGGAGAATGGGGAGCTGATGCTAAATTTGTGCAGAATTTCTATTTAGGATGCTTGTAAATGTTTGGAAATGGATAGAAGTGATGGTAGCACATTTCTGTGAGTATAAGTAACAGGGCTGAATGATGCATATGAATGTGGTTGAAAGGAGAAGTTTTGGGTTGTATACGTTAATAGAAGGAAAGCTAGAAGATAAAACATGGGACTGTATAACGTAGTGAACCCTGTGGTGGATGATGACTGTGGTGAATAGTACAAACATTTTCATGAACTATAGCAAATATATGTCACTATTACAAGGTGCTAATAATAGGTGGTGTGATGGTTAGGCTAATGTGTCAACTCGGCCAGGTATTTGTGTCCAGGTGTTTGTTCCAGCAAGCACTGGGCTAATTGTAATACAAGAGCATTTATGCACTTCAATCACCAGTGAGTTTACTGCGTGGATGGCTGATTACATCTGCAACAGTCAGGGAGATTACATCATCAATGGGTGGTGCTTTTATCCAATCAGTTGAATGACTTAAAAGTGGAAGTGATTTTAACATTCAGGGAGAATTTCCCAGCTCGTCCTTGGACAGGTAACTTCTCCCAGAAACTCATCAACGACCTTTCATCCGGCTTTCATCAGAGCCACTGGTTTGCAGCCTGCCTGCAGAACCTGGACTTGTGCATCCCCTCGGTCGCGTGAGAGACTCTTTTAAAATTTCATATTATTGACAGATATCTCCTGCTGATTCTGTTTCCCGAGAGAACCCTGACTAATACAGGTGGTATATGGGAAAAATTTACCTAATGCAAAATATGGACTATAGTTAACAGTAATATTTTAATATTTTTTCATCAATTGAAACAAAGGTACCACACCAATGCAAAGGGGCAACAATAGGAGGGTATATGGGAGTATTGTATTCGTTACATTACTTTTATGTAAACCTACAACTTCTCTAATAAAAAAAAAATACTATAATTAAAAAAACATGCTAAGTGAAAGAAACTAGACACATATGGTATGATTCCATTTGTATAAAGTGTAAATATAAATAAATCTACAGAGACAGAATTAGATTGGTGGTTATGTAGGGATGAGGAAGGATAGAGGAATTGAAAGGTGACTGCAAAGGGATGTGGGATTTTTCTTTTTGGAGCCATGAAAATGTTCTGAAATTGATTGTAGTGATGAATGCACAACTCTGTGGTTTTACTAAAAGCCGCTGATTGTATACCTTGGATGAATTGTATGGTATGTGGATATATCTCAATAAAACTACGTAAAAAGGGGGGAGTGAGCAATCCTTATAGAACTGTTGTTCATATTAAGTGAGATAATGACTGAACTCTAGTAGATACACAATAAATGACAATCAGAACTTGTGACCTGCTGGCTGCAGAGAGACCCAAGGTGGGAAGTCACACAGAAGTCTGTGTGCAGAATGTGTCAAGATGTTATGAGCTGGGGCCTTGTACTCTGTGCCTGTCTTCACCTCCCACAAGGACTGCTTAAATCCTTTCGACTCTGTGGCTGGCTAGCTTTAATTTGTATTGCTATGCTGATTATCTTAAGTGGTGTTAAAATGGGCAGAGAGCTTTTCATTGTTATTTTTTTAAATATTAAAAAGAAAAATATTTTATTATGTGTAGTGTCCATAACCCAGTATATATATATATAACTTTTTATTTTGAAATACTTTCAAACTTATAGGACAGTTACAAAAATAATACAAACCCCATACAGAGAACTCCAACATACTCTTATTCCCCAGATCCATCAAATTTTGACATTTTGCCACATTTACCATATGGCCTTTTTTTTAAAAAAAAGATTTTATTTATTTATTCATTTATCCCCCCCTTGCTGCTTGTGCTCGCTGTGTCCATTTGCTGTGCGTTTTTCTGTATCTGCTTGTCTCCCCTTGCTGGGTCGTCCTGCTGCATCAGCTCACCGCGCTGCGTGGGCCAGCTTGCCTTCACCAGGAGGCCCCGGGAACCGAACCCGGGGCCTCCCTGCCATATGGCTTTTTATTATTTAAAGTACTGGATGCTGACACTTTTTTATTATCCAGTAAATCCTGCTGCCACCTTAGTAAGTAAAGATTTCTGCCATTTACTACTTTCCTTTGATTGTATCTGGGAGACGTGGGATGACGGCCTGATGTCAGACTTTTTTGGAATGCTTCTCAATTATAAATTTTGCAATTAATTAGAAATGATTCTTTCCAATAGGATATGTTAATTTAGATAAATAATAAGTTAGCTCTTCTTGGAGGTGGATGTGGCTCAAGTGCTTGGGCATCCGTCTACCATATGGAAGGACCTGGGTTTAATCCCCGAGACCTCCTGATAAAAGGAAAAAAAAAAAAATTTTAGCTCTTCTTTTCCTTGTTGCTGTTTATAATTCAAAAATGCATTTGTAAACAATTAAATGCAAACTTTCTCAATTGACTGTGGTTGTTTCATTTTCATGATGTAAAAAAAATGTATTTTTCTACTACAAAAAAATCAGCTGTGAGTTTTCCCTCTCAGCATTAATTATACAAAGATTCTTAGGCTTATAAACACAAAATTAGTTTTAAAACAAAGGATAAAGAGGAGGGCTCGTTGCTGACTCATTCATCAACTATTTCACAGGACTGTGTTAGGAACTGTGTGGCTGCCCAGCTAGAATGTAGGCTCTGTGAGGAGAGGGGGAGGGACTCTGCCTGCTTTGTTCACTGCTTTCATTTCCAGAGGTAGAGCAGTGCTTGGCACACAGTAGGTGCTTAGGAAATACTTGTAGAATGAATGAAAATATGATCATTAGTTTTATCACTTAGAATTAGGTTCAGCGGTGAGTGACAGAAACCCCAAAATAACAAAGGCTTAAACTGGATAAAATTTTTTTTCATACATAAAATAAATCTAGAGAAAAACAATACAGGCTGCTAGGAAAGGTTCATAATATCATCAGGGCCTAGCCTCCTCCAGTCATCTTGTTCTGTATTCTTTGGTATCATTTTTGCTTTGTGGTCCCAACTAACTGCCCTCACATCAACATTTCTAAGAAAAAGGAGAAAAGAGAGGGCATGCTCCCTTTCTTTAAGGACACCTTCTGGAATTGCCCACGATCCTTTTATTTTCATCATATTGGCCAAAACTTAGTCACATGGTCACATGTAGCTGCAATGAGGCTTGGAAATGCAAACTTTATTATGGGTGACCATGTGCCCTGGGTGAAAATTGGGTGTTCTATTACTCTGGAAGAAGGAAGGAATGTATTTTGGGGACAATGTGGGGGATCTCATGATAAATGAGCCTTAAATCTTCTTAGGGATGAAGCTATATACACATTAAATAACAACAGGGGAGCATGTGTAGCTCAGTGGTTTGAGTGCCTCCTTCCCATGTACAAGGTCCTGGGTTCAATCCCTGGTACCTCCTAAAAAAAACAAAGCAAAAAAACCCAATTATTATATATATAAAAAAATAACAACAAAAAGCTGTATATTATTGAAACCAAAGAGTGGTACAGATGATATGAGGCACTGAGGGAATAAGGAAAAGATTGGTTGACTGACTCAAATTAGTTAAGAATGGCATCATATTTGAGGGCGTGGGCCTGGATGTATGGAGAGGAGTGGGGAGAATTGGAAGCCAGTCCCAGGGTAGCAGATGTTTTACATTAGGTAGAGTGGTAAAAATATAAAAAATTAATCACGATGGTTATGAATAAAATTCTTTCTGCTCTTGATCATCAAGAAAGTGTCAAATTACTGGTTTCAAAGTCAATATGTTTTATTTATAGGGTGTTTTTGCTTCCTTTAAACAAATCTTTAAAGTCTTATTTCCTCCCTGCTTCAAGCCTCTTGTGGTTCTTTTGTGTTTAACCAGGGTTCTCCAGTGCCTCAGTTTTCTTTATAAGGCTCTTTTATTCTCCTGTAGGGCACAGAGCACTCACAGAACTCTTGGGGTCAGTGGTGATTTCGGGTGGAACCCCAGAGTTAGGGAACTGTGGTGTCCCTGTTCTACAACTTCCATCTCAAAAGCTTTCAACAATGAAAGGAAAGAGTGAAAAATTGGTTTACATATTTAGAGGCTGAATTTCTTTCTCTTACTTTAAAAATTACATAGCTAGGATACATTCATCCCTTATTAGAAAATAAGAGAGAGCAAAAAGAAAAAATAACTTGTATTATACATATGTTCATATAATCATTTACCAAAAAAAAAAAGACCTCACTGTCATTACTCTCATATTTGGCATTTAACATTTAATAATCTAGTGTGAATATTTTTCTATGTCAGTAAATATAATTCTGTGTTATTCCAAATGTGTAACTTTTATTTGAGTGTCTGTGGAGGTACTGATTTTCAAAGTGATATGGAATATGTACATCTTCAGTGCTTACTGAGAATTTAGGAGAACTGCTAATTTGTAGATGAGTGGGAGCAGAAGGCTTGAAAGGAAGGTCATCAGAAAAGGTTAGTTGCACCATTGCCTGTGGCTGAGAGACTAAATCTAATACATGGACAACTGGTTGCCACAGAAAGAGGCTGTCTGGAGACATGGTTGTAAGCAGCTCATAGCTTGAGGCTCCCCCAGGAAGTGGCCTGGAGCCCAGGTGAGGGCCTCTTAGGAGGCAGATGGCTCTGGAAAAGACACCTCAGGCCAGCTGGTATTCTGTAAACAGCTCTCAACTGCTGTATCCTAGCCTTTTCTCCAGTCGGTGTTAGAGAGTAGAGTAAGAGCTCTGTCAAATTGTGTATAGTTTTGTAACTTCTTTAACTGCTACCTCACTCCCAGTTACCTTACCTCTCATTCCCCTGCATTACTAGCATTCGGCTACCAATATTTGATGTACATTGAAAGCAATTACTTCATGAGCTAGGTATGTGCAGTGCTTAAATCTTCCCACTAAGGGGCCTTTAGAAAGAAAACTCAGATTAGGTAACAGCTAGGGCAGGATAATCGAGTACATTTTTTAATGGTGACATAATGACTTTTCTCAGTTATTTCTTACTGTTTGAAGGGGACCATTATCTCTCTGTGAAACCACATCTGACATCAAGGCTAAAGTGAATTGCTGAAATACTCATCCTTACCTCTGAATGATAAGAGCCCACCTGCCTCCTTCTAATGGGCTTTACACCATCAGGGCACTGAATGGATGCTGGGTGCTTGCAGGCTGCCATGATGTTATGCATTAAGGGCACCTATCTTATAATGTGAGAGCTACATCTGATACAGATTCTTCTCCACAAGAATAAACTTGTTCTTTCATGAGGATAAATGACCTCAGGGATCATTGGCTTTTAAGTGTTATAAATTTTTATGACATTATGAAAGAAATGAGGCTACAGTAAACCACTTAGTATTATATTTCCATTTTCTGGATAATGGGTTAGGTGTAATGTTCCAGCAAATGTGAGTAGACTACAGAGGGAGACTTGAAATAGAAGAAGATATAAAATATGTACAGCAGTATTGCCCAGGAAAGTCAAGTTGTCTTTCCTCTGAAATGACCAGATATTAAAATAAAAGGTGAATGCTCAGGAGAATTGTTGATGATTGATGGGGCATTAAATGAAAATAAAAACTGAGTAAGTTCTTAGAGGACTCTAAAATGGGAATTTGGAAAGGGTAAGGGTAGCAAGAATAGCAGAGGCTAGGACTTGATATCGAAATAGTAAACTGGGGAAGTAATTGGAGATAAAATCATAATTTGGAGGGGATTAATGCTGAGATGTAAATTTGTGAAGACAAGCAAGCAAGCAAGAGGGAAATAATTGCAGACATAACTTTCATATGGTGTGGAAATAAAAGGATTTCAAAATGCTGGAAAGGATTTTTCAACTAAGACAGCAGGAGTTTGAATAGGATTCACAACTTCTACCTATTAAGAAGGATCATTTTCCCCCTTTTTGACAAGGGGAGAAGTGAAAAGACAGTGAGAAAGATGCTTCTCATTTCTTAGGGTTAATTTTTTGTTTTTCAAGTACTTTGCCTGGAAGTTGTTCCTCTTGTTAATAGTCCTGGAGTTAAGAGAAGTAGCTACTTTTAAGAGAACTAAGGTCAGAGACTAGAGTAATGCTGTGATTTGATAGTCAAGGCCATTAGCCCATGGGCTGTGTGTCCAAGGGTCCTGGTGTTCAGAGGAACAGAACAAGTTGAGAGGCAGAGGAGGGAAACAGAGCCAGAGAAGCATAAAACAGTTTGCTGAATGTCACACTGCTAAGTGGTGGCACAGCAAAGTCTTTCATAATTTAGATATTGGTAAGGAATTCAGTGACTCTAGCATAAGTTATGTGATTGATTAGCAGCAGTCAAGTGAGTAGGATGTTTTAGGCCTGTATATGTTGATTGCAGCCACTTGGTTTTTTCTCAGCTTCAGTTCTCACATCCGTAAAATAATGGCATTGGAATGGATGGCTGTGACCCTAGAAAAGACTGGGGAACCTGTGCAGTTGGGAGTGTTGAGTGTTTTTGTCTAAGATAATAATGGATCAGACACCTAGACAGAACTAGCCAGGAGACCATATCTGCATGAACCACAAAGCTTAAATGGGGCTCGATCAAAGATGGAAGAGCAAATTTCTAGGGCTCAGTCCTGAGACATGGTCACATGGTCAATGTTTTGACATTTTCC
Organism: Tolypeutes matacus; assembly: GCA_026826555.1. Classification (NCBI taxonomy): domain Eukaryota; kingdom Metazoa; phylum Chordata; class Mammalia; order Cingulata; family Chlamyphoridae; genus Tolypeutes; species Tolypeutes matacus. The sequence goes on along the minus strand of JAKSZT010054193.1, from coordinate 12,396,669 downwards.
TTTCAAGGTCTTTCTGCCTTGCCAGGACCCAAGCCTTGTCAGTCTGAAAGTGACTATGTTTGGGAGAAGCTGTTAAATACAGATGCATTTGTGGGAAAAAGTTTGCAAGTATCAGCAAACAGTGGAGCAAGTCTGAGCAAAAGAGAACTTATTATTAGGAGACAGGGGTGCCTTGGAAATAGTCAAGAAACAAAGACTGGAAGGTTGTTGGGACTCTCCATCCTTGGTCATCTTTGTTCCTTTCTGTGTCTTTGCTTGGTGTAGTTAGGCAGGAACTTCCTTCTTTTTTTTTTTTTTTATTAAGATTTTACTTATTTATTCATTTCTCCCCCCCTTGCTGCTTGTGCTCGCTGGGTCAGCTAACCACGCCGTGCGGGCGGGCCTGCCTTCACCAGGAGGCCCCAGGAACCGAACCCGGGGCCTCCCATATGGTAAACGGGAGCCCTACTGATTGAGCCACAGCCGCTTCCCAGGAACTTCCTTCTAATCAGCACTTTCTGGTGCACAGTTGGAATACAGTGTCCAGGCCTGGGCTCCACACCCTGAGTTACAGACTGTTTAAAGGAGAGCCATAGAAATGATTAAAGAGCTGAAAAAAATTAGGCCTGGAGAGGAGATGCTAAAGGACAGGGGATAATTCACTTGGGAAAAGTCTGCTCTTGGGCAAAATACAGTCTTCGGTATATATGGGGTTATTACTGTAAGAAGATGGTGACCGGCTGTTCTTGTCCTCACTGAGAATAAAACAAGGGGGTACAGACTTGAATCATAGCAAAAGGGATCCAGGCTGACTGTGAAGACTGTAGGCATTGTGGTGGATTTTGGAAGAAAGTTGAGACCTCTTCTTTAGGAACTTTGACAGATAGGTGATTCTTGTCTTCCTGGGATGATGTTTGCTCTTCTTCAGGCAGAGGGATGGCCTGGAAGGGCCTGCCAGCCCTTCTTAATTTCGGGGGCAGATATTTGGTTAGGTGGTAAAATCCATTTTTTTTTTTTTCCTGGTGAATCAATGATGTTTTTTTCATGCTTAAAACCATATCGTGCCATTAAGTAATTTTCTACCTTCTGTTCATTAGTCTCAAGTTTCAGTGTCTAGCTAGCCAGGTGCATTCAATTTAGATTTGCAGGTTTGGGGCATATTTGTTATGGTAATTTAGAAAATAATATGATGAGCATGCTGCTTTTTACCTTCAAAGCACTCAGTGGCTATTTGAAAGACATGAGACTGCAATGCTTATTTATTTTTATTATTTTTATTTATTTATTTTTGCAATGCTTATTTATTTTGCTTTCAATCACATGGTTTGATTTTTAAAATAAAAACAATTAGGAGAATGGATGTGGCTCAAATGGTTGGGTATCCGTCTCCCATATGGAGGGACCCGGGTTCAATCCCTGGGACCTCCCGGTAAAAAAAATAAAAAAATAAAAAATAAAATAAAATAAAAACAATTACCATATAATCTCCAGTTACAAAAGAAAAATAATCAAGGCTTCCTTCCTCTTAATTGCTTTAAATTCAACTTTTATGCCATTGAGGTACATGTGACTTAAGTATTGAAGGCTGCTCAGCTCACAATGTGAAGGATAAGGCAAGTGTAACATTTTGTAATAAAATCCTCAAAACCAGCTCTAAACGTTAAATGTCTTAGGTGTTGAATGAAAGCCTTCATACGCGGAAAAAAAAGTCAATGGAAATTTTCATCTAATATTTATCAGGAAAAATGTCTTCAGATATTCCTCAGCTAAATATACCATGGCAGAAAAATTATAATGGAAGAGTGAAAGTCTTGTTAGGGTTGTTTAGTGCCTAGAAAGTCATTAGAATAAAACTCATCTCATTTTCATATCTTCCTGGTGCTTTAATCTCACTTGAAAGTCCTTCTTTAGGTTGGTGGTGACTCTGACCTGCTGGAAGTAGTTTCAGTGATGAACAGAGCTCTTCTGATAGAAGAAAGCTGTCACAAAAAGTAAGGCCTTTGAATAAAAATAAGCAGTGGCTGGATCTGATAATTACATACAAAATTTTATGTACCTACATTTTGACACTAATAGATTGTTTTGCTTCCAGATGGATGTCAGTTTAAGTGATCCTAGAATGCCCTCTCCTACCTACTACCCACTTCCCCCATTAGGATATTCCCTAATGGCAGAAATTTCATATCTATTTGAGGTTATTATGGTCCCAGTTGGTATATGTAGAACAGTTACAGTTTAGTCATGTTTATTTTTCTATGTTAAATTCGAGTGAAATGATAAAAAATTGGGTTCAGAGGTGTACTTATCTTCAAAAGCACCCGTCATTCAGGTGAGAGGTATCTTTGAACAGAGTGTGCTGCCTGATGCCACCAGCTGCTAAAATGGTCAGATGAAAGTGGACGGGTGAGCCTTAAAGGGAGCCAGGGCTGCTGGAAAGTGCCTGTGTATCCACAAGTATAGAGTGGGTGCAGCGGGAAAGGGCGGGTGCCGTACATGTGACTTCTCTCTGAGGGTGGACAGGCAGTGACAGACTAGAGAACCAAGGGCAGGCTGAGGCTGCCAGGGTAGAATCAAGACCTTTTTTGGGCTAATGACTGAGAGAGGTATTAGAGACCTGGCCACTGTTGAAACAATGTCCATGCTCCAGGCCTTTGCCCCAATTTTCCCTAAAGTCCTTTTAGAAATGTTGGCTCCTGCACCAGACAGGCTGTTTCCTCCTAGTTTCAGACTAGCCTCATGCTCTAGTCTTGAAATCATTAGGTTTCTTGTGTTTTCCTTATGGTAACATTCTTTATCCCAGTACAATGTTGTTTTAGCAAATAGCCCGAGGAAAAACGGAGTGCCAGGCCTCTCAGTGTTTATCCAGCCCTGCAGCCCTTGGTGCAAGGGGAGCCTGAGAGTTTAGAATACTCTCTCCCTCTCCCTTATCTTGTTTAGTCTTTGCTTTCAGTTAGACGCTGTCCCCAAATGAAAGAGGAATGGTCCTTGTAAAGCAACACCTGGTCTGCAGTGATGGTATAGAGTTATGAATCTTTCTGTGACTCTTCTACATTTAGTGAGGGAAAAGCAGAATGTTCAATTACCCAAAACTGGTTTACCACATTACACTTTAGATGACATTTATTCCCCCTCACTCTCCAAGGACATGATTAATTTGCTTTGTAGTAAATTTCTCAACAAATAGCAACGAGTACTTTTGTCTTTCTCTTAACAGGGAAAACGAGGCAGCTGCCACCTAACCATTGAAATGGTACCACTTTTTGTGAAAGTCATCTGGTGAGGCAATAAGATAACCACATCCTACCACTAAACCATGCCTGTGCTGTTAGTATCTTTTTGCCACAAGGACATAGATTAGAACAGGAATGAGGATGGGTAGGTGGAAGATGATTGGCAAAAATCCCAATGTAGATGATGCATAACTTTAATTTCTTCCTGCCATCTGTTTTTAGGTTTGCTGAAGATAAAGAGCCGAGCTTGAAAGTGAGAACAGTGGCAGACAGGCAGCCTCATGTTAAAGAGGTGTTGGGCAGATTAGGGGTCAGATAGATTCAGAAAAGCCTAGAATTCATTCCAAACGGCAGGGACAGTGTAGTCGGGGCCACTTGGTGAGTGAAGAGTGAGTTAGCCTGCCCAGAGTAAAGCAAAATGAATTAATGAGGACTGTGAGACTCATCAGCAGTTGGACTGACCTCTACTGTCTGATCACCAGGAGTTGGTCCTCAGCACAGTGTAGCCTCATGTTGTGAGCGGCTGAGAGCACGTCCTCCTGACACCACACCATGGAGAAAGGGTTTGCCAGAAAGTCTTGATCCTTAGGCTGTGGAAGAAGCTGAAGAAAGCCTTGCTACCCTAAATAGTGATAGCTGAGGATCACGAGGGAGCCTTCTGTTTGGGGTGTCATGACCTTTCCTGTCACATCTTCACATTCTGGCAGGCTGTTAGGGAGGAGATTTGTGTGACAGGCTCACCTTTCAGCACGCCTCAGTCACACCACTTAGAGCAGGAGTGTAGAGGAAGGAGACAAAAGAGAGCTCACCCTACTTCCTAAACACCCCCTTCTCCCTGAGTCAGGACCAGGTTACAGAGGTCACTAATCACGTGGTAATATCCAATGATAAAGTGGACAGTCTCTTCCCTAATCCCCTAGAGTGTGGCATTTGTATGGATTACTAAAGGAGGGGTGTTTATCTCACCTGGGCCATTGTCCACACACATTGTAGCATCTCTTCCAATCTCCTCAGCAAAGATACCTGTCTTAGAATCCAGGCATTCACAGAGGGTGACTCTTGATTTTTAATTATGTGGAAAACCACTTTCTCTCCTTTCCCTTTAAAAAATGATAAATGACTTAGCTGAAGCAGTCATACCATGCCTTTTCAGGATTGTTTAGAAGCTCTCGAGGTGGAAATATGATGGATGGGATTTGCATTCACTTAGCGCTAAGATAAATTGTCACTAAACTCATAAGGTTGCAGATTTTCACAGTCAAGCCCATTTCACTTTGAAACTAGCTATTCTCTATAGGCTTTTTTGTTTGTTTTTTGTCGGTAACAGGAAAGGAATGGGATTGTAACGATTAGATTAGAAGAACACCATTACAATCAGTAAGGCGGTCGCTTTGCTTAGTGAAATATTTGGTTTGGTTGCCTGTCTCGCTGCTTCCTACAGTGGCAGCAAAAAGCATGTGGACGGGGTTAGTCCCTGCCACCACACTGATAATGAAACATATACATTCCTGTTGTAGCAAGCTCCATGATTTTTCACAATAAATTGAAAGGGATTCATATAAATTTAGAAAAAAATTCTAATTCATCTTTTTTTTTTTTTTTTTTTTTAAGTATTTATTTATTTCTCCCCTGTTCGTTGTGTGTTTGTCTTCTTTTTAGGAGGCCCTGGAATGGAACCAGGGATCTCCCATGTGGGAGGGAGGCGCCTAATTGCTTGAACCACCTCTGCTCCCCGCTTTGTTGTGTCTCTCATTGTGTTTTCCTACTTTTGTCTCTTTGTTGCATCATTTTGTTGTGTCAGTTCACTGTGCCAGCCTGTCGCATTAGCTTGCTGTCTTGCTCGTCTTCTTTAGGAGGCACCGGGAACTGAACCCAGGACCTCCCATGGGTAGGTGGGAGCTCAACCACTTGAGCCACATCTGCCTCCCCTTATTCATCTTTACAATACCAAGATAAAAACAATGGATTTATCTTGTTTTGGGCAGAATTTTCCCGAAGATTATATATTTGTAATTACTTAAATGCATAGGTCACCTCTGAAAGATACGTAAGAAACTGGTAACTTTCATTTCCTCTAGGGAGGATAACTAGATGATTGGGAGAGTAGGCTATTACTTATTAATTTTAAAACTACCCATTAAAATATTACCTATTGGGAAACAGGTGTGGCTCAAGTGGTTGGGTTCCCATCTACCATATGGGAGATCTAGGGTTCAATTCCTGGGGCCTCCTGGTGAAAGGCAAGCTGGTCCACGCAGTGAGCTTGCCTGACTGGAGAGCTGGCCTGGGCAGAGAGCTGGCCTGTGCAGAGTGCTGGCCCATGCAGGAGAGCCGGCCTGCACAGAGAGCTGGCACAGCAAGATGATGCAACAAAAAGAGACACAAAGGAGAGACAATAAGAGACACAGCAGACCAGGGAGCTGAGGTGGCGCAAGAAATTGAGAACCTCTCCCACTCTGGCAGGTTCCAGGATCAGTTTCCGGTGCCGCCTAAAGAGAAGTTAGGCAGACACAGAAGAATACAGAAAGAGCAGAGAGCGAGTGCAAAAACAATGGGTGGGGGTGGGGAAGGAAATGAATTAAAAAAATCTTTAAAAAAATATTACCTATTAAAATTCAAATAAAATTTTTCTTTAAACTTTTTTCTTTATTAAAAACTGGACACCATGTAGGCTGGTTTGCTTTTCAGTTAATGTGTGTGATTGAGCCTCTGTATACATTTTACCGTCCCGGTTTACGTTGAAGACAGATACAAATAGGTGTAGCATATTTATTTGTATTGCATAGGAATAGCAAAGGAGTCAAAGAAAGTAAAACCTCTTTTGGAGCAGTTTCAGATTTATCAGAACAATTGTCCCACCATGTCACATCACCATAGAAGGTTGATGATGTGCTTGGCTAGAGATTGCTAAATAATGTTAATTTAAACATGGATTTAAGATAAGCCATCTTTTATTGCTTATCTTATAAATGTGATATCTTTTTAGAGTAAACAGTTTAGAAATGTTGATAAACAGAAGAAAAGTCATCCACAATCTTACAATTCAGATCACTGTTGTGAACCTTTAAAAATATATCCATATATATCCATATAATCCCTTTTTTATGCTAATTTGTTCTATATGTTGCTATGTCTGTGGTATGTGTGCATGTTGGCATGTGTGATGCTGCAAACTAAAATTCCTCCAAGGACTAGGTAGATGACATAAATGTGTAGAATCAGCTGGGTACATGAGAAATTAGAGAATGAAGAGGATTATGCTAAACCAAATACTTAGCCTAAAGCTATTCAAAGTTACAGTAATAAATGGCCAAATATAACAATCTGGGTTACGTATGTTAACTATATGTATGCATGTATATATATGTATGTGTACATGTATGTGAATATAACAATTTGGATTTAGCTTGTGGGCCACCAATTTGTTTCACAGGAGGTAAAGAATGCTATTAATTTCTTACGTATCCTTTCAGAGATATTCTATGTGTGGATGTGTGTAAAGTATATGTGTGTATGCACATATTCATAAATTTATTCTTTCCCTCCCTTTTATTACACAAATGATAGCATGTCAGTTGTGGTTTTAATTCTGAGGCTCAGCCAACTCCTTTGGCTGACAGTTTGTTGCCCTGTCTGCATTATCACTTGTTCCCTCTCTGCTGATCTTCTAGGTTCTTGGTTCTCTTCCAAGAGTGAAGGAGTTCTTTTATACTGTGGTATATTTGCATTTCCTTTCTGGTGAAAAATATCCTTACTTTAAACCTTATGCAGTTCCCTCTCCTTCATTTCATTTAAGACCCTATCAAGTTCCCTTTACTTTCTTTCCCTAACCCTGTTACAGTTTTTATCACCTATCAGTTTTGATTGTCTTCAGATATCATTAGCATTTTGTTATGCCTGACTGCAAGCATCATAAAAGATGTTAAATAGGAGTAAGCCTGAGCTTGACCCTTGGGTCACTCTATTAGACTCAACCACCTTCCCTAAATTGAAAACTGTGTCATCCATCATTGTACTTTCTAAATGCTCTTGCCAACAGCATTTAACTCTAAGGAGCTGCTTTCAAAATCTACCATCTGCTACCATCCCCCATGTAACAATATAACACATTTAATGAAGAATCTTGTTCAACTTCTAAGACTATTAAGCACGGTTCTGTTGACACTATACACATTGGCAGCTTTTTAAAAAATTACTTGGCTGCAGATAATTTATATACAGCACTTCCTTCCAAGGTGCTTAGAGTTAACACAATGTAGTAAAAAGAATGGAGTTCTAATTTTGATTTGATTAATGTATGATCAATTTAACTGCCTTAGCTATGGTTTCCTCATCTACAAAATAGGGTTAATAATATCCATTCCACTTATCTTACAGGGTTATTGGAATAAAATTATATAAAAGCAACCTTATTAAATGCTATATGAATAGATTCCTTCTCCACTCCAAGGTTGCCAAACAATCAACTGAGAAAATATGGTGGCAGTGTATTTGTAGTTATGCTGTTTAACATCACAATTTCCCCCCAAACCTCTCACTTCCTTCAACCCCTTCCCTAATACTTATTCAGTAAGTGACTTTGACTGACTTCTCAGAGACTCTAGTCGAAGGCTTCCTCAGTGCCTCTCTTCTCTGCTTCCAAAACCTTCACTTTCAGGCCTCCTTTTACTCTTACACTGAAGAGAGCATGTTCACTTCATCCTGGTGTCCCTTTCCACCTATGCCCTACCTCCCATTCTTTTCTATCTTTTCTGTTTTAGTTTGCTAATGGCTGCCAGTGCAATATACCAGAAATGAGTTAGCTTCTACAATGGGATTTATTAGGTTAAAAGCTTATAGTACCAAGGCTGGGAAAAATGTCCAAATCCAGGCATCAGGTAAAGCTCTCTCCCTGAAGCTTGGCTGCTGGTGATGCTGGACTCCTACCATGTGGCACTGCAATATGGTGGCCTTGCTGGTCTCTGCGTTTTCTTCCAGGCTCACTTTCTCCCCAAGCTCAGCTGTGGGCAATCAGGCACATGGTGGTGTCCGCTCGTCTCTCCCCTCTCCTCTGGACCTTATTTCTTCAGCTTTGGGCTGTTCCATCTGTAGCTTTTCTTTCTCCCAGGTTCATTGATTTCAACTTCTGGAGGCTTCTCTCCGTCCCTGAAGTTTTTTTTTTTTTTTTTTTGCGTCTGTGGCTTTTTACTCCTTGTCTATAAAGGACTTAAATAATAGGATTAAGACCCACCCTGGGTCATGCCCTTCTGAAATGATCTAATGAAAAGGAAGTTCCGTTAATTGAATCCAATCCAAAGGCCCCATCTACAGTAGGCTGACATGCACAGGAATGGATTGGCTTTAAGAATAGGGTTTTCTGGGGGTCCACAAAAGATTCAAACTGCCACACTTCTCTGGCTTTGCTCCATCTTTCTATGGTATAGTTTTTCCTTTTCTCTACTGGTTTTTCCTCCTCACCTACAAGTGTGCTTTTTTTCTGATAACTTTCCCTGTGAGCAACTATCCCATAGCTACCACTGATCCCATCTTCCTCCTCACTGTCAAACATTTGTTCCTTCCCATTTTTGCCAGAATTGATCGTTCCAAGTTCTTGGTCACGCATCACACTTATAAGAAAGTTAGAAAAGAATTTAATAAGGAGAAAGTACACCCTTAAGACATGAGTGCGGGCATGCTCAAGGGAGAGATGTGCTTCCTCTCTCTAGGGTTTTCTGTTATTATTGGCTATCAAAGGGGGTTAAAATCTGCACTGATTGGTGTATTTAAGACAAAGCAGGGGAAACTCATTGGGTGGTTTGGTTTCTAGGGGTTGTTGTCCAGTGGTGGTTGGCTTCTGCTTGCTGTCCATGAGCTCTGCAGGTCACGTTGAGTGGCAGTGATTGTCCTCTGGCCACTGTCCAAGAACCCAGCTGGTGTTTACTGCATGAGGTGTTTATGAAAGTACATGGGTGGTGGGCCTTTCCTGTTTTTCCTTCTTTCTGCTGTGTGGAAATGTTGCAAATTGCATTATGATAAGGATGTTTGTGTTCTGAGACTTGGCACTTGGGGTTTTCTTCTCCTCCTCCTCAGGTCCCTATTTTATCCTGCCTCAACATTTCCTTCTCACCCACTTTGCCCTTAGCTTCTTGCAGTCAGATCTCCCCCACCCCCAAATTACCCTGCTGAATCTGATGCCTTGAAGGTCACATTCTTGTAACCAATCTACTGGTTTTTACTCAGTGTACAGCTTTCTTGAATTCCTTACATTTAACGTCACAATAATAAAGCACAATCCTGCTTTCCACCCCCACCTTCCTGATAAGGGCTGGTTTCTCATTTTTTGCTCCTTAAATTTAAGCATTTTTTAAGGTTCTGTCCCCATCAAGTCTCATGTCTTCAACTATTACTTCCTAGGATAATCCCCAAATATTCAGGTCAAATCCCGATTGCAGTCCCAAATTCCAGACCTGCATTCCTAAAAAGCAGGCCATCTCCACATGAACGTCATGATGAAGTCATTCAAACTCAACAATTCCAAGTCAAACTCATAATATTTTTTGTCAAAGTTAGTCTCTACACCTGATTTTCCTATTTCTGTTCAGATGGCTTTCCTATAAATTGACAAGTACTTCTACAGCTGCAAAATAAACTGAACTCCAGGCCTGTGGGCAACCAGTGAGGAATTAGGTGGAAACAAATCAGGAAAAATAATAGAGTAGTAGCAGTCTCAGTGAAATCAACATGAGCCACAAGGAGAAAAGCAGGCAGGGGAACAGGAAATTAATATTAAGCGTTTTGCTTATTGTGGAGTCAGAAGACCAAGACTGTTCAATACCCCAGTATTTGTTTTTCTAGTCCTTTATCAAGGATCCTCAGGAGCAGATACAAAGCCTGGGTCCTTACCACAATAACTCATTGTCTAAAAACTGCTGTGTGATGTCAGTATATCTTCAGATTATCTAATTTTTTTTCATTTAAAATACTTTTATTGAAGTATATCATTCATACATGAACATACATAAACAATAAGTGTATAGTAATCAATGTGCACTTGCAAAACAAACATGCATATCATTATTCAGGGTTCCCTATATAACCCCACCACTAATAACTTGCATTGTTGTGAAACATATATTACAAACTATGAAAGCACATGGTCAAAATATTGCTACTAACTATAGTCCATATTGTACATTTGGTGTATTTTTTCCCCAACCCACCTGATTACTAAGACCCTATATTAGTATTACATATTTGTTGTAGTTCATGAGAGAACATTCTCATATTTGTCTTGTTAGCCACAGTCCATCTTCCACCACTGGATTCGCTGTGTTATACAGTCCCATGCTGGGTACAAAACATTCAAAGTGTACACTCAGTGGCTCCCATTTTCATCACTTCAATGAATTTTAGAACGTTTTCATTAATCCAGAAGGAAGAATCCCATACTCTTATATACCCCCCTATTTTTGTCCCTTAGTATTGAAAAAAATATCTTCTTTGCCATTCTGCAAAGATATTACAATATTACTTTTAACTATTGTCCATGACTTATATTAGTTGTAATTTTCCCGTGTATCACCATATTCTGAACACTTTGTAAAAGTAGAACATTCTTATATTTATACTACTAAACACAATCTTCAACTACCACAATTGCTGTTATACAGCCCCTAGATTATTCTCTAGCTTCCTTTCAATTGACATTTACAGCCATAGACTACCCCTTTCAATCACAATCACACTTACAAATCAGCAGTGTTAGTTATACTCACTATAATGTTACCATCAACTCTATCCACATTTTTACAATAAACCTTATTAAAAACTCTATATACATTAAGCATCAGCTCCTATTCTCAACCCACATTCTATCTCCTAGTAACCTATATTCTAGAGTTTACCTCTGTAAGTTTACTCATCATATTTAGTTTATATCAGGGAGACCATACAATATTTGTCCTTCTGCATCTGACTTATTTCACTCAACATAAATGTCCTCAGGGTTCATCCATGTTGTCATATGCATCCCGACTTCATTAGATCTTATCTCCAAATGGCTGTTTTAATTTCTATTTCTACCAATGAAGTGTGAGAGTCTCTATTTTTTTTTTTTTACTTCTTCACCAACACTTGATGGGTAGATGGGAAATTGTATTTTATCTGCAATTTCCTGATTATTATTGAGGCTGAGTATCTTTTCACATTTACTAGCCATTCCTCTCCTATAAGTCAACTGTTCATAGTCTTTAGTTCATATGAATTAACTGTTCATAATCTTTTGCCCATGTTTTTCTGTTGGATTGTCATTCTCTTGCTGATTTGCAGTTTTTAAAATAGATTCCAGTTCCTGACACTTTGCTGGTTATATGTGATGCCATTATTGCTTCTCAGTCTATGGCTTGTCTTCTTTTTTTTTTTTTTTTTACCGGGAGGTCCCGGGGATCAAACCCGGGTCCCTCAATATGGGAGACGGACGCCCAACCAGTTGAGCCACATCCGACCCCCTATGGCTTGTCTTCTAACATTGCTTCAAGTGTCTTTTTATCCTTCTAAATTTCAATTCAGTCTTCCAAGTGGGTTTCCTAATTGGGCATTTTAATGAAATTGCCTTTGTCATGCTATTCATAAATCAATTTCCTTTTAACTAAATTTGTTCACCAGGAGTTTAGAATAACTGGATGAATTAAAAGATGAATTTTTGAACTTAGGGATCAAAAGCCCACTCAGAGATGTTAAAAAAAAAAAACCCTGAAACACCAAAAAGCAACTTTGATCCTTTAATAAATGAGGTGTAACCTTCATATGTTTCTTTGTAATAGAATCTGAGGCTGGGAAGAGGGGACTTTGATATCTATAATATCCAATTTAAAATTCACTGAATTCTAGACATAAAGAAATAGAAGGAACCATAGGGACTGTCTGGTTCAACCCTCTCATTTTACAGGAAATAGAGGCTTAGAGAGATGAAATTAAATATTTGGGGTTGAGACCTACTTTCTTTTCTCCCAAAGGTTCCATTTTTTTAAAGGATAGATTTAGCTCATCATTCCCCCAGGGAATTGGACTCTCACAATTTGATTTGGACATACATAATCTCCTAGAAGTTTCCCTCTTCTTTTGAGGTACCTGCTCCTCATTTACCAACACACTAGAAGTTGTACCTAAATCCTGGTCAAATGCTTTGGACACATAGCTGTTAATATTACCCTGAACCTCATGGGTATTATAAATCAGGCTGTAGAATGGATGGGGGTCTTCCATTTTCTGTTTTCTTCCTTCCCTTTCTTTCCTTTTTTTTTTTTTTTTTTTTTCTTAATTAAGGTCCATTTCCCTTCTCTAGGGAGTGAACACAATAATATTCTTTCTTGGACTTAAGGCAACTTTAGTTAGAAATAAATCTCTCCAAACGGTTAGATGAGAGTCCCTTGAGCAAGACTAAAAGGCCTCACTATTTTTTCCTCACTTATTTTTCTTATGCATACTCCACATCTAAATGACCGAAAAGTTTATTTTGGTTAAATCAGTTTTCTTTTCTAAATAAAGCACACTAAACGAGGGGTTATGTTTCTTGTTAGAGTCCTTTTTAGCTCTAAAATGTCTATGAATCTAGGATAAGATACATCAAAAGGGATTTGAGAAAAAGCAGAGAATGTCAAAGTCCTTTGGGGCTGCTACTAATGACCATCTATTTTAACTGCCCAGTGTTGTTTAGTGACTCCCGGATTTTCTTAAGCTACTTTCTATAGTAATTGTCAGATTTCTCTGGGTACTTATTTGAAAAACAGCTTTCTACAAACAACAGCTCTGCATGCTAGAAACCAGGTGATTAGCTCCGAAAGGACAGTGGTCATGTCTTAATCGCCTTTGTCCACCAGTGCTGCCTGATGATGAGGATAAATATTAAAATGTAATTATGCTTACTGCAGGCCAGGCAGTAACAATACTGGTCTGAGTATTTTGCATCCATTAATAACTCATTTAATTCTCACAACTCTAGGGAGGAAGTTATTATTATCATCTCCACTTTACTCCCCGGGGTTTTAGCTTTTTGAGCCTTCTCCTTTCTGTCCCATGGCAGGATCAAAATGTCAAAGTTCTCTCCTCTGTGTGTGTCTTCTTGAGGGAGTGTCCATTTATATTGGCCCACCAAGGGGGCGGGGACTCAACCCGAGTCACGCCTTACTGACAAAGCCCTAATCTTAACAGGTAATTTAATCAAGGGCCCCTCAACTGAATCCAATATAGTCTGGTATCACACCCAGAAAAATAGATTAGTTTACAAACATAATTTTTCTCTTTTTGGGATTCATAAAAATACTCTTGAACTGTCACAGCTGGCTCAATAAATGGTGGCAGAATGACTGGGCAGATTCTCAGATTTCAACTGTATGTTTTGATGGCAAAAAGAACCAGCAGTACTCTGCCACTCGCCAAAAAATAAAAAAATAAAAAAGAACCAGCAGTACAATGTTGATTTCATGACTTATTTATTTATATGTATCTAGCTTGATCCAGAAAGGAATTGAAGCTGTTTGATTCATATTCCTCTCCATAATTAATCATATAGTGAATTTCTCATATAATTGAATTAATCATATAATTAATCATACAATTGAATTTTTAAGTAGAGCAAAAATCTACTAATCATTGCCCAATTATATATACTTTCTTGTAGTTGTATTCTTTTATAGATCATTTCAAAATAACTTAATTTTAGTTGAATTGCAGTTGAAAGTTGCTAAGGACTAAATTGCTCTCTTTTAGTTTCCAGTTTTAGGGGAGATCACATAAACTGAGCTGAATGCAGAATCTAATTTTTAAAGCAATTACCAATTACTATAAGAAACACCCATCACTGGGATAAAATGTTTTGATACTATTGTTGTTTTCAATGTAATTTCTCTTTTACATAATGGAAAAGTCCTAGGGGACTGTGCGGTCATCCTGGATTAGGAAAGCTGGTGTTGTAGTTTCCTAGTCTGCTTAAAGCAGAAACCATAAAATGGGTTGGCTTAACCAATGGAAATTTATTAGTTTACAGTTTGAGGCTGAGAAAATGTCCAAATCAAGGCATCATCAAGGTGATGCTTTCTTCCCAAAGACTGGTTGCCAGCAATCCTTGGTTCCTCTGCCACATGGCAAGGCACATGGTGGTGTCTGCTGGTCTGTCCCTTTTCTTCTGCATTTCATGGCCTTCAGCTTCTTGCTTCTGTGGCTTTCTGTTTTCTCTCTTTCTTCTCCCACCCCCTTATCATTCCATTTATTAAGAATTCCAGTAATAGGATTAAGTCCCATCCTGAATGAAGTGGGTCACAACTAAATCAGCCTCATCAAAAGATACTACTTACAATGGGTTCACATCCACAGGAATGGATTAGATTTAAGAACATGTTTTTCTGGGGTACATGCAGCTTAAAACCACCACAGCTGGTATCAGTAATTTTTGATTCAGTTTGAAAAGTGAGGCCAGGAATGGAGTGTATGTTCCATCCCAGGGGAGTGACCTAAAGACAGATTTCACATCAGAGGCTTCATCAAGGAGGTGGCCCAAAGGAAACGTACAGTTGGAAGGATAGAGGAAAGAAAATAGAGTTAGGAGAACACCAAGTGCTATTTTAGAAAGATGCCTTTGATTTTCCTTTTTAAATTTTGTGACTTGAAAATTTGTCAACTCAGAGAAGAATTCTGACTCAAATAAGACTACTCAATTTTCAATTTATTCTGGTTTCAAAACAAAGAGTAATATAAAATATAAGAAAGGTAGCTGCAGCACTCTCAAACTTCTTTACGTTTAATCAAGATTTGCCCAGCTCTAGAGGGAAAAACCCTGGGACTCAGAGGGCAGATATTTGTCTTTAAATAAAAGAACTCATTCTCACTGCATGAGGAAAGAATATACGAGGTGCTTCACTTGAAGATCTTTTCTCTCAATTAGTGAAGCACTAAGTATAATATGGAACTCTGATGTAATCTTTTTTGAGGTATGAGCAACTTTAAACTGCCAAAGCCTGTAGAGAACAGCTTCATCACTGGGAACCACAAAGTCATTTTAATGACTGACTGCTCAGGAGTCTGAATAGCATTTTTCAGTGAAATTAATAATCACGATGGCACTCTTGAGAATCAGTAACTTCAGCCGAATGCACCAGTCCAACATGGTCCGTCAAGGTTCTCCACAGATGCTCTGAGGAGGAGTGTGGTGGGATGCTCTACAAGAGGACTTTCCTGCCAGAGAGTACATTTCTGTGTTCTTTCTTTCCCCACTCTTCCTTTAGGAAGACGAAGTTGCCAGCTGCTTCACATACAGGAAAAGACAGAAAATAATTTTGAAGTAGATTTTCCTTTTTCTTTAAAAGAATCATTTGCACGGTCTCTCTTAGTTGCACCTGTGAATGAGTAGGTGAGTCTGGAGAGAGATATGTGTGAGATGCTGGAGCTGGTCCTCACCTAGCCTTCCTGGGGGCAGCTTGCTCACTTGGAAGTGGCTAATTATGTGAACTAAAATAACTGCTCACTAAAATAACTGCTCACTAATAACTGCAACACTTGGGGCTCAGGCCTTTTGAGGAGAGGGTTCGATGGGAGGAAGGGTCGCCATGCCTTGAAGAACTACCATGAAGGAGCTCTGTTTGACAGTCATGACAGTAGCTGGCACTGAGAACTCAGCTGCAGTACCTTGCTTTCGATCCAAATTTTGTGGATAACTTTTCTGGTGCAGGTAGCACTTCCTCTCTTTCTAGCCTGTATCTTCTTGGTTGACCACAGACTGAGTTTCCCATTCCTCACACCAGTGAGAACTGACATAAGAACCCTCCCCATCCGACTCAACCTTGGAGGGCTTAACTCCTTGTGACAGGAAAAAGCCTGAGGCCAAAGGTCACTGGCTGGTTTGGAAAGGTGCCTCTTTATTGAGCTTAAACGTGGGGAATAGATAGCCCACTCTTGAAGAGCTGGTACCACCTTAGCCCCTGAGTTCCTATAGGAACCGGAAACATTGCCCAGCTTTTGCACTTGGGAAATGATTCATGAAATATCCCACCAGCATCCCTCAACTCAGTCTGTGCCTTGTACTGGGAAATCTGATGGACTGAACTTTCTCTTCAGACACCTTGGGTGATCCCAGGACACAGAGAGGAGAGGGCACTAGAGCCTTGGAAAGATTAGAAGTCCTGCTATTGGTAATAGCACATAGATGTTTCAACTTCACTCTCTAGGAATTACTAATGTGTGTTATTTGCAACCCAAACTGTGTAGATTGTTCTCTGCTTATAGAACATATAATGCCCCCATCCATAAAGAGGGTTTCCGTTTAAAAATGTTTGTGAATATATAAAGGATATTTAGACATTTTATCATGTGCCTAGTGATTTGCATATCTGGGTGCAAAGCATGGAATGAGTTAATTTTAAATATATCTTTTTAACTGGACAACTGCAGGACAGGGATGAAGAAATGAAATCTTCCTTATGATACTGCTTTCTTTGCAGACACTTATTTGAAATTTGATTCAAGAGCTACCATACTTTGCTTGGCAAGGTTTCTGCTGGCCTTGAAATTCTTCAGCCAGCATTTGGTGTGAGGGGTGGGAGGAGGCTGGATGGTGTTGTCTGGTTTAGATTCTTGAAACAGATGTTACAACGAACACATTCCTATTTGACCGAGTAGCTTAAGAGCTCAACATTAAGCAGGGATGGAGGGATACCTATATTGAAATAGTGCTGTGCTTTATGATTTGGGACTGAGCAGTAGAGCAGAGATAGAATTGAACTCAAGGAGCAGCTTATAAATTTTCAGCTCTAATACTCTTTTCCATGAGACTGTTAGATGAAAGAGAAAGCTAAAGAGCATTAGGATTTAGGGACAGTGGAACTGAACTTATATGCAACTCCACACCATGCTAGGGCAAAAGAATCACCAGCTATGCTCTGAACAACCCAGAGAAAATAGTATTTCCCCTCGCTGTGGAGAGTGCACCCCATAGCTCCCTCCTTTGAGTTTCTTTACATTGAGAGAGCAAGTCGTAGTCTATTTTGAGGTGACCTAGAGTCCGCCTCTGGACTTTTAAACAAGAGCTCTTCTCAAGCAGGTCACTTTCTACAGACATGCATATAGGAGCTCCCTTGTCTGTGAAGCAGAGATCTCTTACAAGAGAAAAAATCAGAAATTGAGATTGGGGCTGGGGAAGCTGGCTGTTCGTTACCAGCACCTGGCAGAGTGCCTGACCATCCTAGGGCCTGACTTAGTGGATATTTATTGGTCCTCTATGTGTCAAGTACAGTCCCTACTCTCAAGGCACTTAAAACTTTTTGTTCACTCCTTACAACTTTTTTGGAGATGAGAAGCACTGGTGTTATAATTTAATGCTATAAGGATTCAGTTAAGCTCAGAGTATTTATTGGGCATTTGCCTTGCACCTAACTCCATGTTAAGGCTTTTCAGGTACTTTATCAGAAATGATCCTAACCTTCAAGATACTTGAACTTGGGAGCAAGAAAGGTTTAGAAAATAATATATGACCAAGTATCATTGAAAGCTTTAGTAACTAGGCATAAGAATGGCTGCCACTGCCTTAAGATTTTGTCCACGAGGAAGGCAATATTATACTTCATGGAGGAAGTCAAATCTCTTCAATCTTCCTTTTTTCTCTTTGTTTCCCAGGAACAGGGTGTCTTTGTGTTAGTAACTGACTCTGAATAATTTCCATTTATTCATTAATTAATTTATTATTTTATATGTTCAACAAATATCTGAGTGCATGTCATTTTGCTAGGTATGGGAGAAGGAACAGAGAGCAGAGCAGTGCTTCCCTGGCCCATGGAGCTTACTTTTATGCCAGAGAGAAAGATGTTAAACAGATAATTACACACTGAGTTAATTGTATTTGTGTTAAATGTATGATGGCAAAATACATGTTCTAAGAGCATATTAACAGAGGACTTGCCTTAATTTGTAGAATCAGTGAAAGATATTTGAGCTGAACTTTGAAGGATGAGTAGTAATTCATTAGGCAAAGGAACAGGGGGTGTTTAGTTTCCTTGGCTGCTCAAGCAAATACCATGCAATGCGTTGGTTTAAACAATGGGAGTATATTAGCTCAGGGTTTGGAGGCTAAAAGAAAGCCCAAATCAAGGCATTGTCAGGTGATGCTTTCTTCCCAAAGACTGGAATTCTAGGGCTGACTGCCTGTGATTTGGATCCTCTGTCACATGGAATGTGGGAAATATCTTATGTTGCCATGTTGATGACATCTCTCTGCCTCATTTTTGATTGGGTTGTTTGTCTTTTGTTGTTGAGTTGTAAGAGCTCTTTATATAGTCAGGATACTTGAATATTATCATATTTGCAAGAACTTTTTTCCCCATTCCACAGGTTGTCTTTTTCACTTTCTTAATAATGTTGTTTGATGTACAAAAATTTTTCATTTTTATTAAGTCCAATTTATCTCATTTTTATTTTGTTACTTGTGCTTCTGGTGTCATATTTATGAATCCATTGCCAAATCCAAGGTCACAATGATTTACCACTATGTTTTCTTTGAAGAGCTTATGGGTTTAGCTCACAGGTTATTTATACATTCTATGCCAATTTTTTTATATGGTTTGTAGTAAAAGCCCAACTTCATTCTTTTGCATTGGGATATCCAGTTTCTCCACCACCATTTGATGAAGATACTACTCTTTTCCCATTGAATTGTTCTGGATCCTTTTCAAAATTGGCTATAAATATATGGGCTTATTTCTGGATGCTCAATTCTATACCATTAACCTATATGTCTGTCATTATGTAATACATTCTTATAGCTGCTTTTCCAGATAACTCTCAGCTCCTTGATGACAAGGTCAACTCATTTTATGTCTTTGTATCCTCAGATCTGTGAACAGTGCCTGTCACAATGAATGCCTAGTGAATGAGTGCTACCAGGCAGTATTTGAGATATTTAATGTCATATAAGTGGTGTGGATTAGGTAATAAGGAGGAAACTGGGTGAACAATTGTCCTGGCAGTTAAAGCAGATGAGTGGGGACTGAGGTAAAATGGAGAGGGTGTATTGGTTTTTACATTTTTATTTTATTTTTATTATTATTTGGTTTGCCTTTTTGCCTCGTTTGGTCTAGAGGGTTTCAATGGGGCAATTGTTGCTCAGCTCCAGCTGAGTATTACCCCGTGGGAAGACTGAGTCAGTGTTGCTAGTTGTTGATGTCCTCTTCCTCCTCTTCCTCCTCCTCCTTCTCCTTCTTCTTGAGAGAAGCTAGAAATCTAGAAGTTCATAAGAAATCTCCTGATTTTTGAATGCTGGAAAATAATTCAAAGTTTTTACTGTGCTCTGAAGACCCAACAAAACATGTCTTTGGGCTATAGAAGGCCTGAAGACTGTCTGCTTGCTAACTATTTAAGCTTTTGGAAACTGTAATGCAAGTGTCTGGCAGGAGATTTCAGCCTTTTTGTCCTGTCATGTCCTTCCACTGAAAAGCAAACCCATAATAGATTCTCAATTTAAAGCAAGAGTTAGTATTAGGTATAATAAAGAAAGGGAAAGGAGTAAATAATGGGAGACTAAATCAATTAATATTAAAAAATTTTATACTATCTCATGTACAGCAGATTATAAACAGCATGTCCACCTTTTTCTGTGAAGTACCGGCCACCAATGATATGAACTACTTGATTTTCTTCAAGAGAAATTGGAATCTTCATATTCTATGCATTTTTCTGAGATACATTACAAAGCTAATCATTCAAACAAGTTGACTCAGCCTTCAGTTCTAACTGAAACAAGGGACCCACACCTCCCACAGCTCCTCTGATGAGGTAGCTGATGTGTCCAAGTGACTATTTTTGCACTGGGACTGAATCCAGGTACAGCTAGGGAAATCCACAATAAGTTCAACATAATAAGCTCTAAGTGTCTAAATCAGGAATGGCAAATGTGTGGCATACATGCTGCTGATGCATGACTCTTCTTGTCCATGACAGACATCACTAATCTATTGCGCTACTTTTTTTTTTTTTTCCTACCAAAAACCCAAAGGCAGTCTTGGAATTGTTCTCAACATGAGGGTCCAGAAAATTGATCAGATTGACACATAGGTAGAATTCCTTGGACCAGGAATTAAAATCAAATGGAATGTCTAATTTTGTTATGACCACAAATATATGTTAAATACTTTTAGTATTATCCATCTATGAGTCAACTAATGCAAAAACTTTATCTTTGGCTGTTTTCTTTCCAGAAGCCCTATCCTTTTTGAAATGGGGCAGTGGGTACAGTGGAAAGCTCTTGGTCCCTGGGTAGGGATGCTTGTGTGACCTGCGTCAGTCACCTAATATATCTCAGTTTCACTCTTCTCATGTTCAATGAGGAATCTTAAATGGAAATACTTAAATGTGTCTGGGCAATGATGTTTAAGTAAAACTCGGTGTATATGTGTAGATGTTGGGTTGCAAACAACTGTAAAACACTCTATTTAGCTCTTTTTAATGACCTGGAAAACTTTGCTTCAATTTGCCAATTTTTTGTCTGCTTTTTCTGTCTTAATAGTTTTATTAAACACCACTTAAACTCTAACCAGAATCCAGGGCACATGTTACCTCTTAATCTTTACATTAATTGGATATAGATTTGGCAAGATGACTCTATTTGCTTACAGGTTACATCCTTCTTTACTTCACTGGCATTCAGGAGCACTTCTATAAATCCTGTTGCTTACAGTCATTACACACTTGAGAAGTAAGCCTTCTCAATTATGAATGCTTTCTCAATTATATCTGTAGGCCTGTTTTTCAATTTAGCATTCACATATCTAAAGTCAGATACTTATTGGTCTGCTGCTTTCACATTGTTTCAGCATGGATACTAATTCCAGGGTCCCTAGGGATAAAGAAAGCAAGATAATTTTATTCACCTTTTTCGGTAGGTTTAACTCATTCCTTAATTACTGTTAATTAGAAAACTTGCCAAGGATATTGAGTGTCATGGTTTGGTGGTAAGCATGGTTTGTTTTAGAAAGACTGGGTTTCACATCTCTTTAGACAATGTTTAGTGTATATAATCATTAGCCTATTATTTAATTAGTGATTGGCCAGTAAATCTTGCTGAGTTTTACACATTATTAGAGGGTCAGAAGGTAAGTCAAGGTCATTGACCAAAGTAAGATGTTTAACTGTCTGTGGATGATTTTGTCTAATCAAACACCAAAGCAAAACTTCTCTACATGTATAATCAGATATGATTGTCAGCTATTTATTGACACTTATTATAGGGCATCATGCTAGGCTCTGTGGTATTTGGCTGAAATAGTGTTTTGATTTGTGTTTAAATTTATATTAGTTGTCAATGCTTAACAGTTGGAAGAATTCACTAAAATACCTGTTTCATTTATCTATTTCTGTATAACAAATCATCACAAAACTTAGTGGTTTAAAATTCACAGTTCTGAGGGTTGACTGAGCTCAGCTAGGAGATTCTTATTCAGGGTTTTCATGAAGTTGCAGCCGGATGGTGGCTGGGATTGGTCTTGAAAGCTTCCCACCCACATATCTGGTGGTTGACATTGGCTATTGACCAGCCTACACTTGGCTTCTCCATGTGACCTGGATGTACCAGCCTGGGAGAGTAGCTCTGTATCCAGCTGGACTGGGCACTGGCCCCGTAGACAAGTCCAAGACCAGGGACAGAGATGGAGCCTCATCTGCCTCATTGCTGCCACCACCAACCCAACCCTGAGAATCCCGACATCCTCATCTTCTGGTCATCCTGGCTGACGTCGTTCCCAGTGGATCCTGTTAATAAGGTACACTGTAAAACAACTATGATTCTAAAACCATATGTGTGAGGCAATATTTGCCTGGTGAAAATGGATTAATTTGCAATTTGTGATCATTTTTAACAAAAGCTAAAGTTATCCTTTATTTTAGAAATAGATTTTAGAAAAGGAAAAAAATTCAAATAAGTAGAATGCATAAGATTTCAAGAGGGTATTTACCTCCTCCAGGAAAGGAAATATTTTCTAGTGCTTTAGAAGGAGTCATTTGCATAGAAACAAAGCCGTTGCAGGCTGAGGCCAGCTTGGCTTGACTGCTGTCTTACAGTTAATTATGAGTCATTTTTCTTCTTTAACTAAAGCAGTGTTTCGTCCTCTACACCTCCCCTGCTTTGATGCCACCTGCACTTGAAATTAAGAAAATCACATTTCCTCATTCACAAACACCATTCAGATATTCGTAATTTAAGCAGTGCTCTTTCCTCAGATAGTGGGATACAAATTAGGGAGGAGAAGAAAAACGGATGAAAAGAATTCACAAAACTTTAAATTCACATGAATGTTGTTTGACCATTCTCCCCACTATCCTGCTCTCTTAATTCCTATTTGCTGCAGAAAAGGCCTGAGCTGAGCCCAGAGCCTTGCGTCTCTGTGAACATGTTCACAGCCAGCTGGAGAGTGTTCCTCTTCCCAAATTGTATCTCTGGCAAGCTGCAAATCCAGTATGTCTTATATGGCAACTGTACAGGGATCCCTGTCCCCCTCCCCCCAAAAAATAGATGCACAGAGATGATGTATTTTTATTTAAAGGGGGAAAAGCCTCGATATTTTCACTTAAGATTACAAAACCCTCCAAATCGTTGTACACATCCACAAAGCTGCTACTGCTTTTTTCCTTGACCCTGAGATACCTGGTTCAGCTTCCATTCTAAGGTTTGAACATGAACACAGTGACTTCTTGAATCACCACTCTGGGCACAAACAGTCCTTAAACTGTCTCAATTTCCTTCCTCCCTCCCTCCCTCCCTTTCTCCCTCCCCCTCTCCTTCTTTTTCTTTCTTTCTCTGTTTAAACATATCAAGTCAGTGTGCAAAGCATCAGAAAATGGCTCTGATGTAATTAGTAACAATGTTACCTCTCTGCCGAAGCCTGTAATTCCCTCTTGATTAAGATGGAGATATTGATTTTTCTGGGATTGCATGTAAATAAATGGTGCGAATAAACGTCTTGGGGTAGGTGCAATTTTTCAGTCTGCCAGCAAATCTATGCTTTCAGTCTAGTAGTCAGGTTTCCCCCACCCATGTGGTTTGACTACAGCCTTTATATGGATTAATAACTGCCTCCTAGGCTCAGATGGAAACCATAGTGATCAAAAGTTCTCATCTGGAGTCTTTGTTTAGGTTGTGCCAATCAACCACAGCCATCTCTGCTCTTACATTTATCAGAGTAATTGAAGAGGCTGACTGTCAAAAGGTCAAGGTGCTTCAGAATAAGACAGGTGGAGGAGGGGATTGGGAAAATATTATAAGACAGTGGAGTGATTTGGCAATTGGCCATCAAAGAAGAATCTGTACTGCCTTCTCCAGTAATGAATTGGAGTATATGGTTGCTTAAAATAAATGGCCACTGGTTCATATTTACTTGGAAAATTTTCTTTCCAGGGTAAGAAAAACAAAATGCTTTGGAAGGACATAACTATATCTACCACCCAAACAAACTTTGTGTTACTTGGAGGAGTTCCAGTGTAAGAGGGATCAGACGGAGTGACGTTGAAGGAATATCTGGGAGCAATGAATAGGCAGGCATTCCTTGACAAAATTAATTGGGATTGTGTGCAACTCAAATGAAACTCTCTGAATTAAAAATGGATGCTTTTTTTGTGTGTGGAAATGTTCCAAATTAAAGGGGACCAAAGAGCTATGGTAACTAAATGCAATACCTGACCCCAGACTGGATCCTGTCTTGGAGGGAGAAAATGTTAAAATGGACATTGTTGGGATGGATGTGGCTCAAAGGGTTGGGCATCCGTCTCCCATATGGAGGGACCCGGGTTCGATCCCTGGGACCTCCTGGTAAAAAAATAAATAAATAAAATAATTAAAAAAAAAAAAAAAAAAAAAAGAAATGGTTCTTTTTTTTTAAAAAAAAGGACACTGTTAGGTCAATTTGACAAGATTGGAATATGGATAGTAGATTAGATAAAATTTTCACATGAATGCTAAAATTGTTGAAGTTGTAAACTGTACTGTGGTTACATATGAGAATCTCCCTATTCTTAGGTAATACATGCTATATGCTACTTATTCTTAAATGATTCAAAATTTATATATATATATGTTTTGTATACAGAGAGATAGGGAGAGGGAAAGACAGAGAAAAAACAAATGGTAAAGTAAAGAGGGTAAAATGTTACCAGTAGATAACATTGGATAAATAACATTGGTTAAATTGGATAACATCTGGATAAAGGGTATACAGAGTTCTTTTATCTATTCTTATTCTTACAACTTTTCTATATATTTGAAATTATTTCCAAATAAAAAGTGAAAAAAGGAAAAAAGAAAAAAAAAAGAGGGAGGATACCTTTAGAAGTATGACCCAAAGCTTGTCTGACCCAAGGCTCTTTTGTCGTGGGGTAAGTAAAAATCTTGTTCACAAATTTCAAATTCCTTCTGCTCATACTTTGTCCATTCTCATCCGCCAAGTTCCTATGATTTCCCATAATCTACCCCAAAACAGAACTTCCCTTCATCTCTGCTGATTAGTCCAACTCCAACTTTATACACTCCAACCAAACATAGTTTTCAAATCATTTAAATTTTCTTCCTTTTTTATCATGTGGCTTTTAAAAAATAACTTATGAAAATAATGAATGTTTATAATAGATTTGGAAAATACAGGAAATTACAGAAATAGAAAATGAATAAGTCACTGATAATCTCAACAAAGACAACCACTGTTAATCTTTTGGTTTATTTCCTTTCCTTTTTTTTCTAGTGTATGTGCATATAGATGATATATTACAAGGTCTTCGCTCTTTTTTTCACTTAATTTTCATTGTGATATCATTAAATATTATTATTATTATTTTTACATAAAAGTTATATATTTTTAAACATATTTTAAAAGATGCTTAGATTACATAAATGTTACACAAAAATTACAGGATGCCCATGTTCCCCACCTCCCACACCTCCCATAACATCCTACATAAACATCCTTCATTAGTGTGGCACATCACCTGCAATGGATATACACAACCTGGGGCTTTGCCACTAAGCATGGACCATAGTTCACATTGTAGACCACACTCTCTCCCACACAGTTCTGCATGGTATATGCTGATGTAAAATGGCCTATATCTGTCATTGTAATGTCACTCAGGATAATTCCCAAGTCCTGAGAAACTCCCTATATTACAACTCCTTTTCCCTTCCCTTCCCCGAAAGCGTCTAGTGGCCACTGGCTCCACCTCACTGTTATAATTTCTTCCATTGCTTGACTCACAATATGTCTACAACAGAATACTGTTAAGTCCACTCTAGTCCATAACTCTTCCCCCAATCCTGAGGAGTCTGGGATGGTGATGTCCACTCTACCTCCAAGTGAGAGGGGGCTTATATCCCATGGATACAGTGGATGGGATTATCCTGCGCAGCTGCAGGCTCTCTCTATTCCCTGGGATGGCTGTTGTCCATCATCGTCTCTTCACCAGGTGACTTTGGTGAGTCCATTGAGCTGTAGAGTAGGAGTTGCAGCTCCACCAAGATTCCAGGCACAGCTGGCACATGGGCAGGCCAGAGGCTCCAGTCTCTGGAAGTACACCTACAAACTCCAGCATCACATATAGGTTTGAATAGAAGGGACTGATGGACCATGTGCAGGGAGGACTTATTTGAGTCCAACTCTGTCACTCTCAGGAGCACAGATTCCAAAGTAGAGCCCACTGATAAGACATCAATCTCTGGAGCTATCCCCCCTTATATAGGACCTGGGTGTCTCCAGAGCCCTCAGGAGCCCCTTTATGTGGAGTGATATCCACTTTTGTGATCTATGAGATCCTACTGAGGTGTGCGTAAGCGTTACCTCTGGGATGACCTCCCGACTCACTTTGAAGTCTCTTAGCCACATGAACTCATTTGTCTTTACCTTTTCCTCCTTTTATTCATCTCTTTCCAGTCGTATTGCCAGTGGACACTTGGTATTAATCCCTCGTTGCCAGGGAGGCTCATCCCTGGGAGTCAGGTCCCACACTGGGGGGAAGGTAATGCATTCATATACTGAGTTTGGCTTAGAGAGAGGCCACATTTAAGCAACAAGGAGGCTCTCAGGTGGCAACCCTTAGGCACCCCATAACAGTAGGCCAAGTTTCAATTACAAGAGCAAAGACTTGCAAGGCTAGTCATCAATAACAATAACCCATCAGTGGACTCTCCTCCTTTGCCAGACACTGCCCCTGCACTCGGGGGACTGTTTCTGCTCCCTTGGTAAATATTATTTTAAAACATAGTATTTAATGGTTACATGAATTTTGGTTATATGGAGGGAGCAGAGGCTAGTCTGATATCCAACTGTAAACTATAGATGAGTTATCTACACCTCTGGTATAACTGTTTGGTGCATCTGTTATGATTGGTTGGTTTTTAAATTTTGATTGGTATGTCCTTTCTGATTGGCTGGTGTATTAGCTACAATTATAATTGGTCATTACCTGTGCCATATCAGTTGTTAAAGATTTTGAATATCATCTATGGGAATACTATCACAGAGTTAACCTTTTTCCAATCATTGGGTATTTAGGTTGCATTTAATTCATGCTATTATAATCTGCAAAAAATATCCTTACAAAATAAAGTTCTTTTTGTAAATGTCTGATAATTTTCTCCAGTTAAATTTCTGGAAGTTAAATAAGGTAAAAGATATATTATTTTAAAGGTGTTTTGATACACATTGGTCTTGGGGAAAATTGGACTCATTTACAGTATACTCCTGCCAGAAGGGTTCATGGGTTTCCCTGAACCCTGCAAACCTTCATATTATCATTTTTACAAAGATCTTTGCTAATCAGATAGTTGAAAAGTAGTGTCTTGCTTTAATTTGTATTTATTTTGATTATATTTTTAATACTAACATCGAAATATATATTTTTTACAATATTCTTTGCCATTTTTCCCTGTTCACTTTTCTGCTCAACACTTCATCATTGTTTCTTTACTCTTTTGTAGATGTGACAGCTGTCCCCTCACTCATTGCCAGGGATCATTTGGCTAATCTCCTTGGCAGGGCTGGTGCCACTTTCTTTCTTTACAAGTTTAGTTGCAAGCTCCTTAAGGCAGTTCCTCAGCTGAAGAATTTTATTTTTGTATTTGTGGATAAGTAATGTTGTAAGGTATTTATGTGGGTATGTTGCTTCCTCACCTGAAGTCTAAGCTCTCCAAGAGTAAGGTTTTTCCTTTTTATTCCCTTTTCTTCCTCACAACTTTTTATTTAAAATATATGTGTGCAGTTGTCACTTTACCTAATTACTTTGTTTTTTTTTTAAGAGAAGTTGTGGATTTTCAGAAAAAATCATGCATAAAATACAGGGTTCTCATGTACCACCCTTTTAGTAATATCTTGCTTTGTCGTGATACATTTGCTACAATTGATGAAAGCACATTTTTATAATTGTGCTATTAACTATAATCCATGCTTTAATTTAGGGTTAACTGTGTTGTATAGATCTATGGATTTAAAAAAAAAATTTTATTCTAGTAGCACATATACAACTAAAATTTCCCTTTTTAATGACATTCAAATATTCAGTGTTTTTAATCACATTCACAATGTAGTGCTACCATCACCACTATCCATTACGAAAACTTTTCCATTATCCCAAATAGAAACTGCACATTTTAAGCATCAACTCCTCATTCCCTACCCTCATAATGTCCCCTAGTAATCTATATTCTAGATTCTGACTCTATGAGTTTGCTTATTCCAATTATTTCATATCAATGAGATCATACAATTTTGTCTTTTTGTGCCTGGCTTATTTCACTCAATATGATACCTTCAAGGTTCATCCATGTTGTCACATTATCAGGATGTCATTACTACTGATGACTGAATAATATTCCATTGCATGTATTTACCACATTTTGTTTATCCACTGATGAGTTGATGGACACTTGGTCTGCTTTCATCTTTGTCAATTGTGTATAATGCTGCTATGAACATAGATATGTAAATGTCTATTTGAGTCCCTGCTTTCAATTCTTTTTGGGTATATATATATCGAGAAGTGGGATTTCCAGGTCATATGGTAATTTTATATTTAACTTTCTGAGCAACTGCCAAACTGTCTGTCACGGCAACTGCACCATTTTACATTCCCACTAACAATGAATGAGTGTTCCTATTTTTCCACAGCCTCTCCAACATTTGTAATTTTCTGATTTTTAAAAAATAATAGCCATTATAGTGGGTATGAAATGATATCTCATTTTGGTTTTTATTTGCATTTCCCTAATAGCTAATAACATTGAGCATCTGTTTATGTGTTTTTTGGCCATTTGTTTATCTTCTTTGGAGAAAGGTCTATTCACATCTTTTGCCCATTATTAAATTGGGTTGTCTGTCTTTTTTTTTCACCTAAGATTTATTTTTATTTATTTATTTCTCTCCCACCCCTCATTTGTGCTCACTGTCTGCTCTCTGTGTCTGTTGTGTGCTCATCTTCTTTTTAGGAGGCACTGGGAACTGAACCCAGGACCTCCCATGTGGGAGGGAGGTGCCCAATGGCTTGAGCCACCTCTGCTCTCACTTGTTGTGACTCTCATTGTGTTTCCTTGTTGTGTCTCTTTGTTGTGTCATCTTGTTACGCCATCTTGTTGCGTCAGCTTGCCATGCCAGCCCATTGCATCAGCTCACTGTCTTGCTGTCTTCTTTAGAAGGCACCAGAAACTGAACCCAGGACCTCCCACGTGGTAGGTGGGCACCCAGCTGCTTGAGCCACATCCACTTCCCTTGTCTGTCTTTTTGTTATTGAGTTGAATGAGTTCTCTGTATATATTGGGTATTAAACCCTTATTGGCATATGGTTTCCAAATATTTTCTCCCATTGTGTAGGTTGTTGTTTTACTTTCATGATAAAGTCCTTTGTGGCACAAAACTTTTAAATTTTGATGAGGTCTCATTTATCTTTTTCTTTTGTTGCTTGTGCTTTGTGTGTAAAGTCTAAGAAATGATTGCTCAACACAACATTCTGAAGATGCTTCCTTACATTTTCTTCTAGAAGATTTATAGTTTGGCTCTTATATTTAGGTCTTTGATCCATTTTAAGTTGATTTTTTTATATGGTGTGAGGTAGGGGTCCCCCTTCATTCTTTTGCAAATGGAGATCTAATTTTCCCAGAACCATTTGTTGAAGAGACCATTCTTTTTCAACTGAGTAGACTTGGCACCCTTGTCAGAATCAATTGGCCATAAATGTGAGGGTTGATTTCTGAACTCTCAATTCAATTCCATTGGCCTATATGTCTGTCCTTGTGCCCATAATGGTGCTTTACTTACTGTGATTTTATAATAAGATTAAGAGTGGGAGGAGTGAGTCCTCCAACTTCATCCTTCTTTTTCAGGATGGCTTCCCTTCCAAATAAATTTGATGATTGGTTTTTCCATTTCTGCAAAGAAAGCTGTTGGAATTTTGATTGCGATTGCTTTGTATCTGTAAGTTGCTTTGGGTAGAATTGACATCTTAACAGTATTTTGTCTTCTAGTCCATGAACATGGAATATCACTCCATTTATTTAGGTCTTCTTTGATTTCTTTTAACAATGTTCTGTAGTTTTCTATGTACAAGTCCTTTACATCCTTGGTTAGATTTATTCCTAGGTATTTAATTCTTTTAGTGGCTATTGTAAATGGAATTTTTGCTTGATTTCTTCTTCTGACTGTTCATTCTTTTTTTTTTTTTTAAAGATTTTATTTATTTATTCATTTATTCCCCCCCTTGCTGCTTGTGCTCACTGGGTCAGCTAACCATGCCGTTCGGGCAGGCTTGCCTTCACCAGGAGGCCCCAGGAACTGAACCCGGGGCCTCCCATATGGTAAACGGGAGCCCTACTGATTGAGCCACAGCCGCTTCCCTGTTCATTCTTAATGTATAGAAACACCACTGATTTTTGGGTGTTGATCTTTGCCTCTTTTTTTTTTTACAGGGGAGAGCGCGAACACAGTCCCCCACTACCACAAATTATGCAGTCGAGTTTCCCACATTTGGGGAAATTGCAGGGGTCAGCACATCCGGAGTGCAATGAATAAGCCTCGCCTTGGGAAAACCACCTTTGTGATCATGGTATCTCCCCTGCCAGGTAAGTATTCTTTGCCTCTTAATAAAAATAAAATGTTACTTCGAGCTAGTTTGGTTGTTTATTGCTGTATAACAAACCACCCCAAGCCTTAGAGATTTACAACAAGAATTTATTATTATCACTTCTGTTTTTCACACATGTTAGCTGGACTATTCTTGCTTGAGGTCTCTCATATAGTTGTTGTCAGATAGTGGAATGGATCTGAAGGTTTGACTGGGCTGGGCACCCAAGATGGCCTCTTGTCTCACATATCTGGCTCCTGATATAAGACAGCTGAAAAGCTATGGGTGCTCTCTCTGTGTTTCTCTGTCTGTCTCTGTCTCTCTCTCTCTTCATGTGGTCTTTTATATCAGTAGCTTGTGCTTCCTCAAATCATGGCAGTCTCAGGATATTTGAACTCCTTACATGATGACTGGCTTCTTCCTGAGCTACTACCCTAAAGAAATCAAGGTGGAAACTACAAGGCCTTTTATGATCTAGCCTTCGAAGCCATGCAGCATCAGTATAGCCACAATCTATTGGTGAAAAGTGAGTCACAGAGTCTCAAAAGTGAGGGTCCAGATTAAAGAGGAGGGGACTTCATAAGAATAAAATACCAGAAGGCATGGTTGTGGGGCATCTTTGGGAAAATCTACCACATGTGTCTAGCATTATGTTAGGCCCATATTAAGCATTCAATAAATTCATATTAAATGAACATTCTAGAAAACTGAGCTCTTTTCTGTAAAAAAAATTTGACCTTTAATTTCCTTTGCTGGTAGGGAGGTCTCAGAGGGTGAGCCATGAAAATTGAGATGTTGGCATAGCTGCAGTCTAATCTTGGAAGAGCAAGTAACTTGAAGAAATTTACTTATTGGTATAAATATATCCTACTGACAACTGAATATTTTATCCCAAGATTCTATTGTCCTTACTTACCTAACCAATATTTTCCTATTTATCCCCGTTCTTTGACTCTGAGTAGGGAGACAGCTGCACTGATGCCAAATATCCTATTACACATGCTGTTGTTAAACATTACAAAGTGACTTCAATGCCATTGCATTTCCTTGTCTTAATCATAACATTTAAAAGTTTGGTGTTGGTTACAGTGGTAGTCCACCTTCTCACAAGAGATTTGGACCTCAAGGTTTGTTTCTGAGTATGGGTAATGGGCAGGATTAACCATAGTTTCTCTAATGTTTTAGGTCAAGTCTGCTTTAGACTTTAGCATAAAATTGATCCATTCATTTTCCACATAATAATGATAACATATTCTGGTAGCCTCCAAATAGAAAGCATATGTTGCTTTAAGGTATCATTTATTCAATTACAAATTAGTGTTCATTTACTATATTTGAGATTATGCCACTTGCCTTCCAGAAGCTTATACAGAGAGAGAGGAGATAAGATATACATGCTTAGATACAAGATCAGGCAACCTACACTAAACACCATATACACACTGTAGATGTGAAATACTACAAGGCTCAAAGTAGAGAAAAATTATTCTGACTAAGGTAGCACTTGGCTTCCGAATAGGGTTTTGACAGCCAGATAATTTTGTCTAAGTTCAGAGCGAAAAGCAATCTCAACACAGAGCCAGATATGACTGGGGAAGTAATGAAGCTTTGTTTCTCTGGCAGCCTTTTCTAAGGTTGCTTAGGTGGCATAGGGAGACCAAAGAGGATTAAGCCCCTCTGTGCCTTTAAAACAGAAAACAGATAACCTGCAGAGGAGCCTCCAGGAAGTCCCATGGAACGCTGTCTCTTGTCCTCTCAACTTGTGCCAATATTTGAAACAGCAGTAAGTGTGGTGGTTTCTTTGCTGTAGGTTTGCAGGTCCCCTGATGAGTGGGGAGGCCTGGCAGAGAAACAATCCCCGGCCACATTGGGAAACAAATGTTCGAATGCTCATTTGGGGACCTTGAACAGCAGACATTGGTTTCAGCTCTGGAGACTGCAAAGGTTCTCAGCAGGGAAGCAGTTAATGTGTCGCAGCACATATTTAAATCCAGAAGTTCTTACCCCCGCCTGCCCCCAACTGGGGCTGGCTTCTAATGGAGTTTAGGGGATTTGGAAGGGATTTGAAGTGGGTGTGGTTGTGGTGTTTCAGTTTCTAGGAAATAAAATGAGCTATTCCTTTGACTTTTAATGAGATTCAGATCAGTTTCTCCTTGGCCTGAAGACTTTTCTATGCAGCTTGGTGAGCATTTCTACTCTACATCAGTTTCCTGCTTCCCTCTGTGGCCAACAGCCTGAATTCTGAGTGGGAAGCCGAGGGATTCAGAGCTCAACCTCTGTCTCTTGCACTGACTGACACTCAGGAAGTTCAAAATCCCAGCTCAAAGCCTAACTCCTCAGATAATTGCTTCTCTTCCCTTATCTGTAAATGATGGACTGGAAGAAGCCGCCATTAACACTTAGTGAATGGCAAAATTGCAGGGGCTTAAGGAAGGATTTATAACTAGTGATTGGATGGTCAGGAGCCATATTTTGGGATTGTCACCTGATCACTAATGGCACGCATTGGGCTTTCCAGAGAGAAGCTGAAAAACAAGAATTAAAGAAATTAGGGACAAAGGAACATACAATAATCTCCCTCACAAACCAGGGATTTGATTAATCCTGGTGGAGTCATGAATCTGACCAGAGCAAGTTCTGTTTTTCCTGTACTTCATGATGCATATTGCCTTTCTGTTGTAACAGAAATCTTATCATGTATTGGGTGATGTCTTTTTCCCTCAGCTTTGATATTATAATATGGTTCTGCCATGGAATTTGTAGCTAAGAAAGAGGAACATAAAATAAAAATAATATAAAATCCAAAATTAAAGTCTAGATGAGGTTATCAGGTAGCTTTCAAAATCTGTAAAGACTCAATATAAGAAAGATAATATTTTTTATTGTTGAGGGAACATAGATTTTGTTTAGTCAATGGAGCATAAATAGGCTTAATGACAAAATCAATGAACTGGAGGTAGACAATTTACCTTAAGTGTTAAAGACTAAGTATTCAAATGGAAGTCAATGTGCAGAGAAACATTATAAAAGGCAGAAAGGACTACAGTGGTTCTCAGACTTCAGTGGACATAAGAACTTCCAGGGGAACTTGTTAAAGACATAAGTTCTCAGGTCCATTTTGATTCAGCAGATCCATTTTGAGGGCAAGGAACCAAAGTTTTAAAGAAGCACCCCAGATAGTTCTAATGCTTTGTAGTCCACACATTGAAATGTGGATGATGGTCCTAAGGCAGATCTTATATATTTATTATTTTGTATTAGAGCAGTTATTCATGTAAAGTGCTCCCCCTCACACACAGTTTTCCCCATTATTGTCATTTTGCATTAGTGTGGTACCTTTGTTACAATTGATAAAATGTTATTATAATTACTCTATTAAGTATAGTCCATAGTTTACATTAGGGTTCATTCTTTGTGCTATACAGTTATCTTAGTTTGCTGAAGGCTGCCACTGCAAAACAACAGCAATGTGTTGGCTTTTATAATGGAAATGTATTAGGTTAAAAGCTTAGAGTTCTGAGACTGAGAAAATGTCCAAATCAAGGCATCACTGAAGTTCTACTGCTGGTGATCCTGGATTCTTGCCACGTAGCAAGGCACAATGGTGGAGGGTCTCTGCAGAGGTCTCTACCTTACCCTCCAGGCTCACTTTCTCCTTGAGCTAAGCTGTGGGCAATCAGGCACATGGCAGGGTATAAGTAGTGGCTCTGCTGGTATCTGGAGCTCAGCTCTGGGCAGTCAGGCTCTTCTCTCCCCTCTCCTCTGGGCCTCATCTTTTTCAGCCTCTCAGGGGCCTCTTTCCATGCCTCTATGCTCAGCTGATTCCAGCTTCTCGGGGTTTCTCTGTCTCTGCTGATTTTCTCTGTATGTCTTTGCTTTCAGTCCTCTGAAAATGACTCCAGCAAGAAGGCCAAGACCCACCCTGGGTCATGCCTCACTAAAGTAATCCAATCAAAGTCCCCCTGGCTGAAACCCAACCCAATCAAAGGGTCCCACACCTACAGGAATGGATTAGCTCCAAGAACCTGATCTTTTCTGGAATTCACAAAAAAGCCCCAAACTGTCACAGCAGTTCTGTTTTTCTTTTAATTTTATTCTGGTAACATGTATCCAACCTAAAATTGTCCATTTTGTCAACTTTAAATGACACAATTCAGTGGTGTTAATTACATTCACAGTATTGTGCTACCATTACCACCACCACTACCAAAACTTTTCCATCACCCCAAAAAGAAACACGGTGCCATTTTAGCATTAACTCTACATTCTGCATCCCTATCCAATCCCTGGTAACCTGTATTCTAGTTTCTGATTTTTGAATTTGCATATTCTAATTATTTAACATCTGTAAGAACATACAATATTTGCCCTTTTGTGTCTGGCTTATTTCACACAACATGATGTCTTCAAGGTTCATCTATGTTGTAGCATGCATAGAACTTCATTTCTTTTTACAGCTGAATAATATTCCATTGTATGTAAACATTTTATTTATCCATTCATATGTTGATGGACACTTGGGTTGTTTCCATCTTTTGGCAGTTATGAATAATGCCACTGTGAACATAGGTGTGCAAATGTCAGTTTGAGTCCCTGCTTTCAATTTTTCTGGTACATACCTAGAAGTGGCATTGCCAGGCTCTATGGTAATTCTATACTTAACTTTCTGAGTCACTGCCAAACTGTCTTCCACACTGATTGCACCATTTTACATTCTCACAAACAATGAATGAGTGTTCCTATTTCTCTACATCCTCTCCAACACTGGTAATTTTCCATTTTTAAAATAATGTGAGGTAGGTGTCCACCCTCATTCTTTGACATATGGATATCCTATTTTCCCAGCACCATTTGTTGAAGAGACAATTCTTTCCCTGTTGAATGGATTTGACATCCTTATCAGAATCAATTGGTTATATGAGGGTTGATTTCTGAACTCTCAATTCAATTCCATCAGCCTATATGTCTGTCTTTGTGCCAGTACTATGCTGTTTTGATTACTGTAGCTTTGTAATAAGTTTTAAAATCATTAAGTGTGTGTCTTCCAACTTTGTACTTCTTTTTCAAGATGGCTTTGGCTGTTTGGGGCCATTTACCCTTCCATATGAGTTTTATGATTGGCTTTTCCACCTCATTTTGATTGGGATTGCATTGAACCTGTAAATCGCTTTGAGTAGAATGGACATATTAACAACATTTAGCCTTCCAATCCATGAATATAGAATGTCCTTCTATTTAATTAGTTATTCTTTGATTTCTTTCAGCAATACTTTGTAGTTTTTTGTGTACAGGTCCTTTATATCCTTGGTTAAATTTATTCCTAGGTATTTGATTCTTTTTTGGTACTAGAGAAGTTATAGGTTCACAGAAAAATCATGCATAAAATACAGAATTCCCATATACCACCCTATTATTAACACCTTGCATTAGTGTGATACATTTATTACAATTCATGAAAGAACATTTTTATAATTGTATTATTAACTATAGTCCATCATTTGCAATATGGTTAACTGTTTGTGTTGTGCAGTCCTATGTTTTTAAAATATTTATTCTAGTAAGATATGTACAACTTAAAATTCCCCCTCTTAACCACATTCAGATATATAATTCAGTACTGTTAATTATATTTGCAATGTTTACTGCCATCACCACCATCAATTTCCAAAACTTTATAATTAATCTAAATAGAAATTTTGTATAAATTATGCATCAACTCCCTATTTTCTACCCCCAGTCCATCCCATGGTGCCCTATATTCTAGATTCTAACTCTATGAATTTGCTTAACCTAATTATTTCACATCAGCGAGATGATACAATATTTGTCCTTTTGTGTCCAGCTTATTTCATTCAACATCTTATCTTCAAGGTTCATCCATGTTGTTGCATATATCAGAATATCACTACTGTTTACAACTGAATAATATTTCATTGTATGTATGTACTACATTTTATTTATTCATTCATCAGTTGATGAACACTTGAGTTGCTTCCGTCTTTTGACTGTTGTGAATAATGCTTCTATGAATATTGGTTTACAAAAACCTGTTTGAGTCCCTGCCTTCAATTTTTTTTTGGTATATATACCTAGAAGCAGCATTGCCGGGCCATATGATAATTCTATACTTTACTTTCTGAGGAACTGCTAAACTGTCTTTCATAGCAGCTGTACCATTCATTATCACCAGCAATGAATGAGTGCTCCTATTTCTCCACATCCTCTCCAACACTTGTAATTTTCTGTCTTTTTTTTTTTTAATAGTAGCCATTATAGTGGGTATGAAATGGTATCTCACTGTGGTTTTGATTTGCATTTCCCTAATAGTTAATGATGTGGAGCATCTTTGTGTGTGCTTTTTGGCCATTTGTTTATCTTTGGAGAAATGTCTATTCAAGTCTTTTGCCCACCTTTTAAATTGGGTTTGTCTTTTTGTTGCTGAGTCATGAAATTCCTTTATATATTCTGTATATTAAACCCTTCTAGGGTCTCTCAGAGGGACCATAGCCCTGTCAGTTTTCAGATTTCTAGCCTTTAGAACAGTGTGAGAATAAATTTCCATTGTTCTAAGCCACTGATGTAATTAAGTTTGTGGTTATTTGTTACAGCAGACCTAGGGCATGAATACACCAGTGCTGGTATAGAGGTTTCACCAGGGACCATGTTTCGTTCTGTCTTTCTGCTCAGCCATCCTTAGCATGGGCTTATTTTCCCATGGTCATGAGATAGCTGTTCGATCTCCTGTATGGTGTCTGCATTCCAGGCAGGTAGAAGAGGAAGAGCAAAAAGCACTTCTCTTGGCCAGCTTTTGGTTAATAAACACTCAGGTCCCCAAAGAGGCCATTGCAGTGATGGTACAAGCCATGGTTTCAGGATGCCTTGACGATAAGCAAAAAAGGCATTGGCTACTTTAGTCTGCCCCTATGATAAGGAGTTTTTTGGGAAGTCTAGCTTCATAACTTCCTTTCATCGGCCAGAACTGGGTCAAATAGTCACACTCCACCTGTAACAGAGGCTTGGAAATGTAATATATATTAATACTGGGTAAATTTTTACCCTCAACAAAGTTGGGGTTTTATTAGTAAAAGGGAAGATGGAAATTGGATAGGGAATTAGAAAACCTTGCTACCGGCAAGTATGCCAATTTCTAGGTAAAAAGGAACTTTTTTTTGGAAGCTGGGCAGTGAGAGGCTGAGACTGCTAGTCTGAGCTGCCTGAAAACACTAAATGAGGAGCAGAGACTCCTTGCTGACCAATCCATGGTGATTAATACCTTCTTATCATGAAAGGGGTCAACCTATGGTAAAGGAGCTTCTGTGACCTGTTGACCTTACTGTGTCAAAGAGGAGTTTGCTTTTGACCAAAAATGGCAAGTTTCTATCCTATGACTCACCAGTATTGCAAACTTGGATCTCTGGCATTCTTATTAAAGATGTCTCCTTTTAATAGTTTCTTTCAAAACACCATGCTTTTTCTAAGTTGTTTTCTTTACATTAGAAAATAAAGCAGTTGATATGGCAGTTGCCTAGCCAGGTGGATGTGCTTGAAAGCAACAGGGTAGTCCTTCTTCCCCATCGGTGGGGGCTTAGAAAGGCTGAATGTGGCTAAGGAGCTTGTGTTTTTAAGAATTAAAGCTCTACTTTTCTGGGCCAGCCTGTGGTTAGTAAACACTTAGTACCCCACAGAGGCCTTTGTAGTGATGATACAAACTCTGGCCTCATAATGGCTGGACGGGAAGCAAAACTGCCCTATCAGCGCCCTGCTACAAACAATGGCTGCTGTTGACCCCTCACAGCCTCTGTTTCCTTTTTTAGCAGCCATCTTACTTTGCTGCAGAACATTCTTGCATGAAACAGGATTTCTTGAGCCAAGCTTTTACATTTAGAGTTCTCACTGGGGGCAGGCAGTAGGGCAGCATTTGGCAATTCCTGGAGACATTTTGGTTGTCACAGCTTGAGGTGGGGGTGCTACTGGCATCTAATGAGTAGAGGCGGGAGATGCTGCTGAACACCTTACAAGGCATAGTACAACCCCTAAACAAATTATCCGGCCTTCATACTCATCTTTGGTATGAGAAACCCTGGCATAAATGAACAATGATTTTTTAAAATCAAATCAATTTTATTGATATATATTAATAAAGCATACAATTTATCCAAAGTGTACAATCTATGGTATTTGGTATAATCACATAGCTGTGTGTTAATCACTTCAATCATTTTTAAAGCATTTTCATTATGGACAATAATTTTAAGGTTAAAAATAAAAACCCCTTAAATTAAAAAAACAAAATAAAGCACAAAACCATTTTCCTAGTATCCTTCTAAATCTTCCATCAAATACAAAATAAAGCCAAACTGGCTGCTCGCTAAGGATGGAATTATTATTTTTTGTCTGAATGAAGAGGGTTCTTTTTGTACGTTAGATAATAACTGGTAAAGTTTTTCAAAAATAAATAGCTAATATTTTCACAGTGTTATCTTGCCTTTTTGAATAGGTTTTAAATAGAGCACATTAGATGTTGTCAGGAGTTTCTGCATTAGTCATCCTGACAGGACTTCCTGGGAGGGGAATGGCTGAGACTAGCCTGTCAAGATCTTTTGACAAGTCCCAGATCATCCCCCCGAACCATGGAGAGGTTGGTGATATGCTTGCTACTCTGTGTGAATGGAATATTGGATTTTGAGCCAGGCACTTCCTAATTATTATGAATGCATCAGAGCATATTGGTCAAAGGAGTGCAGGCTGTTGCAAAATGTAACCATACATTTTTGAGAAAGCTTGTGCAATGTCATGGACTTAATGGTGTTAGTCTATATTGTGTGGTTTGTTTTTTCCCTTCCATTTGCTGGCCTCTTTAGTTCACATCAGGGTGAGGATCTGTTAAGTACATTAACTAAAACCCATGGGAGATAACATTACTGTTTGAAGTATTCCAAACAACCATGGGAAGGCTTTGTCTCTTAAGTTTCAGTTAATTTACATTAAAAGTTGTATTCCAATGAGTTGATCACATTGGAATTAAGTGCCTCAAATAATGTTCCTTGATAGTTTTCAAGTTGTTTCAATATCTTTTCACTCCAGCTTTTGCCCATAATTCTTCAGTGTTAGTAGACAGACAACCCAATCAATTGCTTATTAATAGTTGCACTTGACCTAGGAAAAAAGTTGGTAGAAACATCTGTGAAGAACCCAGTCCTTCACTGCCTAGATTAAGGACTAACCGCTAAGAAAACCCGTATGATTCATGTTTACTCCTTTTTTGGGCACTACTTGTATCCAAGTTTTGCACACAAATCCAAATTAAACAGGTAAGTTTCTTTCCCTGAGTATTATTATTTACGTAATTCTCTAGACCTTGGCGTTTAAGCTCATAAAAGCCAATACGTAAATATCCTTCTTGAGCTTTTAAAAATTGTAAGTGATCTTTGGCTACACAAGAACATTTGGTTTGCTGAACATTTAGGGAAGAGAAGTCTATTAAATGTCTGCTTTTGCTTGTAAAATATAATTGAGGAGATTGGCTGACTGCTTGGTGATTAAGTCAATTCTCTTGGGGCAGACTTAAATCTGTGAGAGTCTGTGACCCATGGTCAAGAAATGCAAATATATGTGAGCGTGTATGGAAAACTGTTCCTGGACCAATTTAGAAATACCCAAAATTGATTTTGCTTGTTTCCTAGCTCTAAGTGGATACATCTTTATTGTTTCTCCTCCCTCTTTTCTCAGTCCTTTCTTGTTTCCCACCATCTTTGCTAACCTATTGTTTTGATATTGAGTGAATTCCTAGCTTTGCAATAACAGACTACATTATTGCTTCTAGTTGCTGAGGGACTTGCCAAGCAAAATTCTGATTCTGAGCTAGAAGTTATGCCTTGGAGGCCTTTGGTTTGAAAAGAAAGCTTTTTAAAGTCCCTAGTACTTTGTTTCCTGGGGTTATCCTAGAAGTTCCCACCTGTAATGTTTATAACCTCAGTTATCTGGAAGCAAATGAAACTGTCTATTCTAATTTAGGACATCTATTCTTCAATTAACCATCAAAGGTCTGCATCTTAATCTCTAATATTTGAATCAAGAAAGAATTTCACAATTTGCATAGCTGGAGCCATGTAAATTGGGCAAGTTATTTAACCTCTATGCGCTATTTCCTTATCTATATAGTATTAGAGAAATCACACTAAGTAACCGCTAATATTTCTTCAATATCTAAAGTCACATGATTCTATGATTTATTTTTCCATATGCATATTACCTGCTGTTGAAGTGAAGTTAAAGGTCTGCAGCACACACCAAAATTAAGTAAAACACAGTTTGCAGACTTTGGATCAAATCCTAGCTCCTCACCACTTATTTGCTATATGAATTTAAACTATTTTTGTACCTCTCTGAGCTGGGTTCCTTTATCCAAGAAATGGGGATAGTATTACTATCTTGTAATAGTCTCATGAGAATCAAAAGAAATAATGCTATAAGGTGCCTTGAATAGTGTTGGATACTTAGTAGATGCTCAATAAATGAGCTTTAGAATAAAATTATTGGATTCTCTGTGGCATGCCTGCCCCTCTTTATTGAGAGGGTCAAGTGGCATGAGGTGAAATCCAGTCCAAAGGATCTGCTTGCTGCAGACACAACTTCCTCATTTTGCTCTTGGCAGCAAAAACAATTTGGGATTTAACCAGAAAAAGCTATCAGCCAAATTAACTCCTGTCAAAGGCTCCATGTCAATAAACATTTACAAGAAGTGAAGCTTGATAAGTGAGGCCTCATTCCAAGAAATGTATGATAATGGCAGCTTTGTGTCTGGTGTGAAGATCTTTTAAGGTTATTTTTCCATTCTGTGTAAGCTTCCCTCCAGTACAGAAGTAACTGAAACCAAGTGCCTATGAAGAATTTTACATATAGTGACACTGACTTATTTTAACCAAGGAAAGTAGTAACAAAGGAAGAGATTTTTCCTTCTAAAATAACTCAGATTTCCTTCTGCATTTGAGACTCGAAAATCCTTGCCTTTTTGCTGAGGATGAACCTGCTGTTTTTCATACTGGTCAAACATAGCTGAGATTTATTTTGGCCTCAACAACTTTATTTGTTCAGACTTTGTTATGGTGATGGAATCTTAGAATTCTGGAACTAAAAGGGAACTTAGAAATAGTTGTCTGAGTTCCTCTCTTTCTCCCACTTGGAAGTAAATGGGGTAGGCCCAAGGGCTATGTTAGTCTAGTAGACCAGGGTCTGAACTAAAGAGTGGTCTATGGGGGTGAGCCAAGTCATCCTTTTAGGAGAGTCAAAGACAAAACAGGAAAGGGGCTTCAGATAAAGGCAAGAGAGGGAAACCAAGCAAGAGCTGGAAGAAAGCAAGGAGGGTTCTGGACCATCGCCCCAAAGACTGGGGATGTACGCATAGTACATTTGGCAAGTGCCCAGGGTATGGGAGAGTCAGGCTGGCTTGAAAATCCAAACAATA
This sequence comes from Tolypeutes matacus, assembly GCA_026826555.1. Classification (NCBI taxonomy): domain Eukaryota; kingdom Metazoa; phylum Chordata; class Mammalia; order Cingulata; family Chlamyphoridae; genus Tolypeutes; species Tolypeutes matacus. The sequence goes on along the minus strand of JAKSZT010054193.1, from coordinate 12,354,897 downwards.
AAGCTCCAATTCTTCATTTTTTTTTCAGAAGAGAAAACTGCTGCATAGAGAAGAGTAAATGCTAAAATTGACACAGCTAGTCGGTGACAGAAAGGACGAGTTCTGGGGTCTCCAGATTTTTTGTCTATCTCTCTTTCCATAATTCATTTGGTTCTTCTTTGGTATTTAGTTCATGGGCCCCCATTTGTATTGCAATATTTTGTATATTACAATGATTCTATTTAATTTCCATTTCGTGTTTAAGATAAGTAGTGGATGCTCTTCTGTTCAGGGTACCCTAATTTTATGGCAAGCAAAATTGTAGTAAAACTATATATGTTCAGTAACCTATCTCTTCAGAAATGGATTTCTCATGTAACACTGCATTAATCAAGATGTAGTAAGAGTGAATTTAGGACTAAATTGCAGAATTAGATAAATTTCTTCAGTTTCCCCCTATCTTGTCTCTATGACTAAAAAAAAAAAGATTTCATTTTGTTAGTTTTTAAAAAATATTCTTCTGGTATCAAGGGTAAGTTATAAAAAATTATAGAAAGTTATAGAAAATTTCATTAGAATATTTTCCTTAAAGCATTTGTATTAATGATATAAGTAAAAATTAAGGGAAACGGATGTGGCTCAAAAGGTTCGGCGTCCGTCTACCATATGGAGAGACCGGGGTTCGATCCCTGGTACTTCCCGGTAAAAAAAAAAAAAAAAAAAAAAAAAAAAAAGTAAAAATTAAAGCCAACTTATAACTTTATATTTTGAAATAGAAAAGGGAAGTCTGGCTAAACATGGAATTTATATATGTGTTTATATCCTATTTCTCCTGAATGAGAGGGGTATTAGGAATTAAAAAGGAATAAATCCAAAGAACAAAGATTACAGATGAGGCATCACCCAATGAGAGATGTATGTATACACACTTTGGAAAATGGAAGCAGATGAATGAGCAGGAACTGACTTAGCAGAGTGGAGAATGCTGAAATCTGATGTGAGCAGACAAACTAACAAGAAGCATGCTTCAGAATCCTAGAAGTGCTAAGGAATTGGAAGCTTCATCTGAAGGCAAATGTGAGGTATGGAGTTGAAAAAAGATTGGTTGAAGCCGGTTCCAAACCCCCACTTGGTTATAAGAGCTGATAAATTTCCTTTAAAAAAAAAAAGAACTATATATATGTATATAATTCACTTCACATTTTATGTGGGCCTATGTCTCCACACAAAAATTGGATTGAATAACTCTTTTTTTGAAATTAATTTGACAAATATCTATCTACTATGCTGAGTTGATGATATAAAGATGACTAAGCCAAAAACTCCTCCCTTTCTGAGTCTCAGAATCTAACTGGGGATACAGACATCCCAGCTAACTATCAACATGGCAGAATGCACTGAAGACTGTGAGAGAGGCATGAGCTGCAATAGGATCACAGAGGGAGAAGTCATGTCAAGCCAGTAGCAGGCATGGAAGGCATCAGAGAGAAACGGCCACTTGACTAGATCATGAACAACATGTAGGATGTGACTGGAAAGGGAGAGGCTTTCTAGAAGCAAAGATCCAGAGGTCTGAAAGAATGTTCCTGGGAATATTGAGGTTGCGACTGATCAGCAATGTGAAGCATATTTAGGAAAGAAGTACACATAAGGCTTATATTGTGAAATTGATATAGAAGTCTACCACACTGGCTTTGGAGATGAGAAAATAGTTGGGTTTTTAGCTTTTCTCTTAGGCCATTGCTCTAATTGTACCACACTGTGTAAGTCTCCAGAGAAATATAAGGAATTATTTTTTCACTAGTGTGTTGTTGTTGTTATCATTTAGAACGGGGGACTTAAAGGAATCTTCTAGGATGAGCAGGCTGATAGTCACAGATGACCTTCTCTGGGGAAGTCATCTTCCAAGAGCATCACCTTCTGGGATATCACGGCCTTGACTTGAGGGTGACTCTACCACTGGAGCATTCAGACATGAAAGCCTTGAGGGAGAGATCTTGGAGTGCAGGGGGCTTAGCGGGGCTCATTAGGTCATAGTGTTTGTGAGGAGCCCACTCAGGCAGTCAGACTGATCATAACTTCCAAGGATCCATCACATGGTGTAACGGAGGATATTAATAAGAAGTCAGTGGACTGATGAGGCCCCACATGTATTATTGATGGCTACTAGAATGCATGAGCTACAGGGTGCTTAGCTTGACATCCCCAGAGTGCCTCGTGCTAACCTGGCATATAGGAGTGAATGATACTGAATTTCCCCTTCTTACTGGTAGAAGTTAATGATGTTCCTACCTGTTCTGTCAGCTTAGCTGCTCGGTAGTGTTTAGCGAATTAATTCAACAACAATTACTGAATAGCTTCCATATTCCAGGTACTATTCTTTGAGTTTCTTACCTCCTAAGGACACCTGCCTTCCTGAGTCCCATGAGTTTTGAGAGGATGAGCCCATTCCTAAATTATTTTGCTAGGAGCCCCTTGTGTCATGGATAACATGGACTTAAGTCACCATTTTGTGCTTGCTAGATTTTATGATTTAAAACTTATTATTTGACTATTAAGTTCTGAATTTTATTGGCTACTTATAATGATTTATGTTCCATTTATTTACTTAACCATTTGGAGTTATAAGAGTTGTTTTATAAGCATTATAATTTACTGGGCTGGATTAAGTATCCATTTTTAAAAGTTCCTAGTATTTGCTGCAAATTCAAAACTTAACCAGCACAAGGTTTATTTTGAAATCACAGCAGTGAAATTGTATGGTCCTCAGTGTCCATGAGGGAACAGATTTTTGTCTGCAATCTGGACCACAATTTATTATTGTTTAAATCAATGCATGACTCTTTGCATACCAGCCTGTACTTTGGGTCATACGGACTTAACCTCAGAACAAAATCACTTTGTTCAATGAAAAACAGGGCCCCTCCAGTCCTCTAGACCCCTTTCCATGTATTCCATAAGAAAAAAGGTTTATTTGACTGCATGATAACCTTAAGCATAATTCCTCATAGAAGTAAACCTGACAAACGTCTTACCCACCCGGCTGCAGAAAGGAGCTTAATGGCAGCTTCCCGGTTAACTCCTGCAAGTCAGGTAGTACTTCCTGAAACAGTTTTGGCACAGTACTCTAAAAGACAAGAGTCCAGGAGAAGAGGAAACAATTTCTTGATAAAACAATAATAATAAAAAAAAATTCTCATACTTGTGGAAAGTTCTTTTATATACATTTTCAATTTTACCCTTTCAATAGTGTCTAGTCTTTCACAATGTTATACTATGGTGGTAGGCTGAATTATGTGCCCCAATTTAGACATGTTCTTAATGTTAATCTGTGTTCTTGTGGGTATGAAACCATTGTAAATAGGACATCTTAAAGATGTTATTTTTAGGTAAGGTGTGTACCAACTGAATGAGGGTGCGCCTTAATCTGGACTGCTTGAGTCCTTTATAATCAGAAGAAATCCAGACATAATAGGAAAGAAAGCCACAGGGAAGATCTGGAAACAAGAATTCAGTGGGAACCTGGAAGAGAAAGGAGAGGACATTGCCATGTGATGGGAAAGCAAAGGAATCCCTACGACTGTGGCAAGCCAGTACCTGAACCCTCCCAATCACAGGAGAAAGCAAGCCTCTTAGCTTCCAAAACTATAAGTCAATAAATTCCTATTGTTTAAGCCAACTCATTGAATGGTATTTGTCATAGCAGCCTGACAAACTAAGACAACTACTAAAAAAGTTTTCTAGAATTATGGAAATTACTTCAGTTTTAATTCCCATAAAAGAAGGTAGTTAGTAGGTGAGCAGGGATTTGAAACTTTCTAGTGTGTCTGTAGTTTACCTCCCCATTTAATAAAGGCATTTGTCCAGTATGTTGGGGTTGTCTTAAAGATGGAGCTGCTTCTTCTTAAGGGTTTACTATATGATTTGAGAGGTGATTGAGTTCATCCTCACATAATATTTTGTAATAATACTTGGATGAGTGTATCTAAGATACTTAAAAAAGATGATTTTACTTAAGCTATTTAAACTTAGAAGCTTGATGGGTCCAGGATTCTATAAACCTCATTTTTGGTTAGCAAGGATAGCAATAGTGCTTTATAAAATTGCAATAAAGGCATAGTTTGTCCCCTTCACCTCCATTGATTATTAGTCTCCCAACGCCCTCTCTGGCCTGGTCTCTCTGGTCACTGCTTGTTACTAGCTCCGTCATATACATTAGGATCTGTGTGTAGTGGAGATTTAGTGTTCTGTTTTTATTTTTTTTTAATTTAATATTTTGGAAACTCTAATTTATAAAGAACAATTATTATATATTGTATGATTTCAAAATATGGCTATATTTATAATTTATTAGGTCGCATGTTCTACTAGTAATCTTTTTTTTTTTTTTTGTTCCACCATGGTAAAACACCTCTATATAATCTCTGCTTTTAAAAACAAAACAAGAACAAGCTAACCAAACCCAGGAAGAGAAAGCTGGAGATGGGACAAATAATGTGGAGATATTCTGATATATAACAAACAACTTCTGCTGTTTTGGTGCCAAGAAATAAAATCACACAAGGAAGATGGGAGATTTGGGTAGCTGGAAGGGACTTTCAGTGATTGCCTAAATTTTTCTTTTTTTCATTAAAGAAGTTCTGGGTTTACAGAACAATCATGCCTAAAATACAGGATTCCCATATACCATCCCACCACTAACACCTTGCCTCAGCATGGAACATGTTACAATTGATGATAGCACATTTATATAATTGTACTATTAACTCTAATCAGTGGTTTAAGTTAGAGTTCACTGTGTTGTACAGTTCCATGGACTTTTTTAGAAAATTTTATTCAAGTAACATATTTACAACCTAAAATTTCCCTTTTTATCCACATTCAAATATATAATTCAGTGATATTAATTACATTCACAATGTTGTTCTACCACACCACCATCCATTACCAAAATTTTTCCATCTTCCCAAGTAGAAAATCTATATATTTTAAGCCTTAACACCCTACTCCCTATCCTCTCCTTGTAACCTATATTCTATATTCTGAGTCTATGAGTTTGCTAATTCTAATTATTTCACACCAGTGAGGTCATACAATAGTTATCCTTTTGTGTCTGGCTTATTTCAAACTCAGCATGATGTCTTCAAGGTTCAGCCATGTTGTCGTATGTATCAGAACTTTTCTATTTACGGCATAATATTCTGTTGTATGTGTATACCACATTTTGTTTATCCATTCATTGGTTGATGGACACTCAAGTTGTTTCCATCTTTTGGCAATTGTGAATAAGGCTGCTATGAGCATTGGTGTGCAAAATCTGTTTGAATTCCTGCTTTCAGTTCTTTGATTTGTAGTTTTCTGTGTACAAGTCCTTTTCATCCTTGGCTAGATTTATTCCTAGATATTTGATTCTTTTACTTGCTATTGTAAATGGAATTTTTTCTTGATTTCTTCTTCCAATTGTTCATTGCTTGTGTATAGAAACACTACTGATATTGGAGTGTTGATCTCATACACTGCCACTTTCCTGAATTCATTTATTAGCTCTAGAATCTTTGCTGTGGGTTTCTCAGGATTTTCTGTATATAGGATCATGTTAATCTTGTACCTGCCACTTTACTGAATTTATTAGTTCTAGGTGCTTTGTTATGGATTTTTCAGGACTTTCTATATATAGGAACATGCCATCTTCAAAAAGGGCTTGTGCTTGTTAGTGGTCTTAGGAGTTCCCCTGATTTGCAGGAGTTTGAATGCCCCCTCTTCTTCCCAGGAGACAGACCTTCTTCTTCTGGGTGTTCCACTGCTGGGCTTAAAGTAGGTAAGCCTTTGCCCCAAACCATCCACCTCAATTGTTTCTTATACTGCTTTCCTTGTCTCAAGCTACTTTTGCCTAGAGGCAAATTCTGGGCAGGGAGGAGTGGCATCCAGGAGAGGAGTTTCCCAAGTCATTCTTTCCCAGTCAGAACAAGGCCAGGGACCCACAAAGGGTGCCCCAGACACCTCCAAACTTCCCTGGAGAGGGGATAATCAAGGGAACAGGAAGAGCATCAGGAGCTTCTTCCATGGCTCCCCAAAGCTTTCTTTTCTTTTTTTTTTTTTTTTTTTTTTTTTTTACCAGGAGGTCCCGGAGATCGAACCCAGTTCCCTCCATATGGGAGACAGACACCCAACCATTTGAGCCACATCCGTCCCCCAAGCTTTACTTTCTTGACTCGGCTCCCACCCAGGAAACACAGCCCTTCACCTGTCCTCCGCAGCTCTGAGGAAATGTACCTTCTTCAAGTCTCCTCCATCGCCTTTGTTCAGGGTGGGTTGGAATAATGGCCATCCTCAGAGCTGGATTCCCATCAATCCAAAGTAGCTAATCAAAAGCAGAGACTAGTAAGCTGCCCAGGCCCATCCCAGATTTGGGGGAAGTGGACTTTTATGTCGTTTTCTAGCACTAGGAAACTGCACCAGTAGGCAGACCCCACAGCTACATGTCATTAGAAATGTGACTAGGCAATGGTAACTACCATGTAGAGAGAGCAATTTACCATAATTTTCCAGCCTCTTTCTCCCACTCTTCCCTGGAGGCTGTAAGGTGCTCTACTGGACTCCAGGGTTTTAAAAATAGTTTCTGCCTTTTTAATAGTTGTTCCGGTGGAGAGACTGATTCCTGGAACAGGAATACTCTGCCATCTTCCCACAATCCAATCCTCCCGGTGTTCTGTTTTTCTAAAACATTCTTTTTGTCTGAGAATCATTCCCCTTCCACACATACTAAATTTTTGAGAACTTCTGCTCTCCTTACTCTCACCATGTGGTTCCAGTGAAAGTTGCCATGATCTTTCATGTACATGCACGGTGGCCCTCATTGCCATAGCTAATTAGCCCAGAGTTGGCAGTGACTTAGTCCTTCTCTGGGAATTTTTCAAACTGGAATGAAAAATTACTTACACTGGAGGTGTAAGTAATGGATTGTAAAGTTCAGGAGAGTGCTTGGAGTCTTTGTTTCCTGTCATGTAAAGGTGATTGTTCGGCAGTGAAAGATGGAGCTGCTATGTAGAGAGAAGGAGCATAAGAGATGGAACCAGGATTTGTGTCTCTGGTTCTAACTGCTCTTAAGCAAAGCTGTAACCATACCTTTCCTTCAGTTTGGTCCTTCAACACTTCCTTGGATCTTGTGAACTAATATAGTCCCCCTTCAATTCTGCTAAATTGGACTTCTATCACAGTCAAAAGAGACCCTCTTCTTATAAGTCCCCCTTCCAAACATTTGAAAGACATATCTTGCAATTCATCTTTTTGTGTGTGTGCCCAAAATATCAACTATTTAATTTGATTAAATTATCAGTTATTTGTGATTGAGATGAAACATACATGAACTGACACTGGACTTCTGGAGAAATTTTCCTACTTAGTTATCTTATAGATTATTGATCCTAAGGTGGGGAGTTTTGGACTTGGCAGACAGTTGTTGAGAGACCTGGTGATGTACCTCAAATCACACAGAGACAGCTTACTGGGACCCTGCCATTGCATTAATACCTTCTGCCTTTGGAAGAAGAGAGCCCTCAATTTGAGACACCTTGCTCACTAAAGTGTTGAGGAAATAGGAACCTGAAAGAATGTTTCTGATAATAGTTTTTGAAAAATTATTTAAAAAAATACAAATTGTACAATACAATTTCTTGGTTAATATCTGGGTCAGACTTTAAGGAATTCTATATGATTACTTTATCCTTCTTGCTTACCTTGTGGCTGGTAAATTTCCAGGTTGATGTGGCTTCCTGGGAGTAAAAACTGATACTCAAATAAAGTCTTAGAAGGAATGATAGTATATGTGATGGTTAGGCTAATGTGTCAACTTGGAGAGGTAATGGTGCCCAGTTGTTTGTCAAGCAAGCACAGGGCCAATTGTAATGCAAGGACATTTTATGGACTTTAATCATCAGTGAGTTGATTGCATCTATGGCTGACTACATCTACAATCAACTGAAGTTGCCTTCAGCAATGAATGGGTAATGTCTAATTCAATCAGTTGAAGGCCTTAAAATTCTCAGAGAGAGAATTCCCATCTCTATTTCAGACAGCCAGTGTCTCCTGGGGAACTCATTCAGGACCTTCACTGGAGTTCCTGGCTTGCAGCCTGCCCTGTGGAATTTGAACTTATACATCCCCACAGTTGCGTGAGCAGTTTTATAAATCTCATACTATTTAAAGATATCTCCTATCGGTTCTGTTTCCCTATAGAACCCCAAACTAATACAGTGTACAAAGAGAGAAAAATGTAGAACTGGAAAAGGACACAAAGAATAGAGAAAGAATGCAACAAAGAAGATAGGAAAATAGGTTAAGGAGTGACAGGCAAACATAATCTTGAAATGGGGTAGAAAGAAAATATCAGTGGAACCAAAAAATAACCCTAAATAGGGAGATTGAAAACTATTCATCAGTTTTGGAAGAAATGGAGAGCTTTCTTTGCTTCCAGAAGAGAAAAATTCCAAAGCAAAGTTCCAACCCACGATTTCCTGTCCAGCTGGAGTGAGCCATTAGCTAAGGAATGACCGCCAGTCGTATTAGCCTAGTAGCATTTCCTACTTGCTTGCAACCCAGGTTGGTTCTGATTTGACTCTGGACATTTTTGAGCCAATGTAAGTCTGTCCACTTTAGATTGGGTAAGTGGCCCAAACCGCTTTGGTTTCACTAGCACCCTTAGGTCTCGAAAGATGCTGTTAGGAACAGAGTCTGACATCTGAGAGCTCTTCCCTGGTCTCTCGTGGTGGGTATGACTTGAACACAGGGATTCATGCAGCACCCTGGCAAGCTGTCTGATTGACTTAGAACTCCAGGCATGCAATTGCTCATCTCCCTAGAAACAGTTTCTAATTTTGGTCCTGGAATGAGTGAGTGAGATGAATACTATCTCTGAAGGATGATTTATCTATCTCATGGTCTCATTTTTCTCGTTTGTTTTCCTTTTTGTGCCATCAAGTATTGATCAAATGAGCTATTCTCTTACGTTTTCACTAACTAATGCCTCTACTGGCTTGTAAAGCACAAAGAATCAGCTGATTCATCTAGCATATAACTTCATGTTCCCTATACATGGTGGATTCAGCATAAATGTAGTGTAATCCCATCACCTCCTAGACAAAGTCAGCCTTTCAGTTCTTTCTTGAAGGGAGAAAAAGAATAAAATCTGTGTGTTTTAGTGGTTTCAGAATAATTGGGAGCAAGAATGTTACAAGCCATAGAATATACAAAACCTTTGCTAGCCAGTATGTTTGATAGATGATAAATGTATTTGTAAAATAAGTCCACCCTTGGGCAGGGACTCATTATCAACAGCTGCAAAGCTTAAAGAGGATATCCTGCAGGGATATGTTTCACCAACATAAAAACACATAAATAAATACCAGGGTTGTTTTAGACAGATTGTGTAACCACTGAAAATTCTCTTCAGAGATAAAATATCACCATGAAAATTTTGTTCTTCAAGAATGACCTTCATGATGTTATATATGGTCTATAATGGATGATAAGGTCTTTTCCTCAATATGCCACTTTTTTGGGCTGGAAAATAAAATAGAGCCAAGATGGTGGAGAAGAATTCTTGTTTTGTGTGTTGTGATAGAGAAACATAAGGACATCAACTGTTAAAACAGCCACATCATAAATAACCCATACAGCACAGGTGCCATTTGTGTGTTTGTATGGGTGTGTGCAGGAAGGACATGTTTGTGACTGGAGTGGTTACCACATAAAGCCTTCTATAAATATTAAAAGGTAACTAAATTACTAGCTCATATTTTTATTAAAAACCTGAGTTAGAAAGTTAGATCTAAGACTCAATGGTTTTGTAATAGCCAGGTTTCATGGATTTGGTATTTTAGTGAATCTACATTCCATTTTATACAGTCCTCCAAGTCAGAAAATTGAACACAAAATCTCTTTCTCTTCCACTCCCCACATCCAGTCAGTCACCAAGCTTATCAATTCTACTTCCTAGATATTTTTTAAATCCAGTCTCACCTCTTAATTCCTATGGTCAATGATCTTGGTTCAGGTTATGTAAGATATTTTTGACTGAGATTCTACTCCACTCTTAAGAGTCCTTGCCTTACCCATCCAAGACACTTTCCATACTATTCAAGAGATCAAATTTTTGCAGGGGGGGAGGCGGGGGTTAAAATGGATAAAAGTAAAAATAAAAAAAAAATTTGCTTAATGTATCTAGCTCAGTGCTTCTCATATCTTCATGCAGGATAAAATCTAAATTCCTGAATATGGACTGTAAAACCCAACATGAAAAGTCTCAATTATCACAACTTCCCACAGGCACACTATATGCCATTCATGCAGCGCTTACTTGCATTTCCTGGAAAGATCCTGACTTTTTGCCTGTCCACTGCATTTGTGCATGGTGTTCATGCAGCTTTGAATGGCTTGTCTACCCTCATCCCAGCCTTCTTTGGCCTATAAAACTCCTACTCATCCTTAACAACTTAGTTCCAAACTCTCTCCCAGTCTTCTTTGTGAAATGTTTCTTGATCATTCCTGCAGAGTTGGGGCAGCAACTTTGCCATTCAGCACCTGCATGTACTTCTTGGAGAAACAATTTTACTTTGACAGCACCCGTTCTCCATTTTCAGTCCATGTGCTTCATGTGAAATTGAATTCACCCACTGGGCCTGAGGGAATAGACCACATGAGCTAGATTAAGCCAGTCTGTGCAGTCCATTCCATTGGTCATGACCATTGTTCAGGTATGAACACGTGATTGAAAGTTGGCCAAAGCCAAATAAAATTCAATTCTGGCTCTGCTGTTTGAGCTATTGGGGAAGCAGATTTTCTTTTTGTTGGATTGGGGTTTGTGGAAATAAAAAGAGGTGGAAAGAGGATGCCTGTGACATTGTTTGTGATTGTACCAATATACACCAAAAGTAAGATCAGACATGGACTCTTCAGTTTTATGAGCCATAAAAGACCCCTTTTCTCAGCTGAGGTTGAGTTTTCTAGCACTTGTAACCAAAAGAATCCCAAAAGATACCTCAATTATTCCTCTATGCTCAGTACCTTTTATATCCCTGTATTTTGCCGTTGCCCCACTGTCGAGGGTTGGCAGATACCAGGTATTTAGTTGAAGGTGGAGAATCTGGGTCATTCCTGTCAAAGGAAGGTATGGAAGTCAATGATCAAGGTCTTCCCTCTATGCTAACGATTAAACAGATTATGTATTTGGCATAGAATTGTATGCCAGGAAGGAGAAAGGACAAAAAATGGAGAAGGCAAAAGTGGAAGGAAGTAAGGCAAGGAAAGAGGTGGTTTCCACACACAGCACTGAGCACCAAAGAAGACCTTGGTGTCCTGTTTATGTTTGCAAGGATTATGGAGGCTAGAGTCAGACAAACCTTGACTTGATATTCTTTGGTCATGGTTCCCATGGAAATTGGACATAGACATTTTCACAAAATATAATTGCACATAGAGATACGCCTTGATTTTAGAATTTAATGGTGAAACCAAGGCAGTAGAATTTCCTAAGGTGACAACCTGGTTATTGTGGGTTCATTTTGTAGTCCAGTTTGAGAACTATAGCTCAGTGATCATGATGATGTTCAACAGTGCTCTTATGATCTTTTTCTAAAATTGAATTTGCTTTGAAAGCCCCCAGGAGCTCTGTTTGATAAAATCTTAATACTTCTCACACAAGGCTCAGGATTTTCTTATTTGAGAATTATGAGCCTGGATGCATCCTCAACAGATCATATGGTGAATGCTGGAAAATCACATGCAGAGAAGTATGTTATTTCAACATTCCCTTGAATTGAAGAAGAGGCCAAAGGCTGTTAGATCTCCATGTTAAAATATACATTAAATGTTCCTTATTCTGGAAGGTAGAGACACTCTTGTAAAAAACAAAGATTCCACTGTTAACTAGTCAAGCACACACATGGAGTCTAGGAACATTTTAAATCCATTATGTCGGATTTGACTGCTATGTTCTATCTACTTCAAAGTCTTTAGGGTGGTGGAAATTGGGTGTGGTTTCTCAGGCTGTTAACTTGTCCTTCATTTCTCTGGGTTTGCCTCTAGGTCTCTCTGTCTCGTCTAGCTCTTCAGCTCTGCTCTCCTGTTCTGTCTTTCTTCTTACCCTCTTCCTGTCTAAATTTTTGTCTAGCCCCAGGAGAGGGTTGTCTATCATTCTCTGCTCTGACTGGGGGTGGGGGCAGTAGTGAAGTGGGCCTTTGGGTCCTGAATATAGAGGAGAGATGGGAAAAGTTCTCTCTGGAGGCAGCCTTAGGATAGAGGATTTAAATAATTGGATTGCAAATATTAGTTTTCTGCTAGCTTATCCTTGATTATATTAAAAGAGAGTCAATCTTCTACTACTCAACCTTGAAACACCTTATCTTTGAGAGATGTCAGCCTCCAAGAGTGAGTGTGGCAAAGACCTGTTACATGAGAAAAGTAGCTGCACAGAGAAGGGGATCCCTATGACCCTGAGATCTAGTACAGGAGAACTCAGATATTCTTTTACTTTATTTCTTTCTCTATTTTTCATTTTTGTTTAGATATTCTTTTAGATTTTTATTTGGCCCCATGGCAATTGCCCTATTTGATGGCTTTTGAATTAAAGTTCCAATACTGAGAAATCAGGGCCTGAGTGAATTATTTTTTTCTTGGCTTTCACTAGGAAAACAAGTTGTGGCCTTGGCAGGCATAGCAGTATCTTCTTGATTTTCTACCACCTCAGAACAGATGGAACCCTTGTGCAACTCTATTTTTAGCTTCGTTAAACAGTATATGGAAGTTGAATGTGATGCTACTTAAATACATCATATTTATCCCATTGTGTTGTAATTATCTATTTCCTAGCATATCTCTTCCCACTAGACTGGAGGCCCCTGAAAGGCAGGACCGGTATCTATCTTTTCACCTTTATGTCCCCATTGCCTCACACAGTTCATGGCACATCACTGGTGCTCACATCAGTTGAATGCAAGGGTGAAATAACCACATGGTAGAGAACATTAAGAATGTTTATTTGAAGTTTTCAGAAGAGGCTTGGGGAAATTTCCTTGCTTCCTTAATGTGTGGAGCATTATTGACAAAACGTTGTTTTTAAGGAAGCAATGACAAAAATAAATATAAGCTGAAGGAATAGTCACTGTTGGCAATATTTCTCAAAATGTGGCCTGCAGACCACCAGCTTCCTCCTGACAGCATGCTTGTGGGCCACACTGCTGTTTTTTCTCCCTTTCATTCTATCTGTCCCCACTGACTTCCCCTCCCTACAATTTATTGAGTTTGACTTATTCTGGCTTTGAATCAAGGAAATAGTGCAGAGTTTTATAGTCCTCATTTTCTAGGGGATGAAACTGAGGTCACAGAAATGCAATGAATTGCCCTATGATGCCCAATGAATCCCTGGACTCAGATCTAACTGTTTTTTACTTGCCTTTTTTAGGCATCCTGTTTGAGTTTGGGCTGGATGCCCTCTTCTGACCTTTCTGGCAGCAGATGGAAGAAAATGGCAGTAAGACTGATATGGAGATATGTGGGTTTGTTTACTGAAAAACAAATGTAACAAGAACATATATTTTTTGCATTTTATTAATATCACCAAAAATACCATCTGGATCAGTGAATATTTATATTGGAAATACAAAATGATTTATCCTCAGAGATACCAGCTGTTTGTAAATTTTATTCAGAAAAGAAAAGAAGTATAAGTTATATATTTGATATATTTTTCTTTATACACACATATTATTTGTTTTCTTTCATTTGCTTTAATTTCTTCTTGGTTGGCTATAGAATTATTTTGCTTGGCAATTTATGGAATAATTGTTTGGCAAGTTCACAAAAAGAAGTTAAAATGGAAAACAATTCATTCTTAGGCATACAAATTTTGTTCTAAGTCACAGTTGAGTGAGCCTGATATTTTAAGAATTAACAATCACTAAAATGTGTCCCATATGCTTAATGGCTGCTAAAAAAGTATAAAAGACGTGGAGAAGGGTTCCTTTTCTACATTTTCCCCCTGTACTTTCCCTTCCCTTCCCTTTTCTTTTCTAGAATGCTCTATGTATTAAGGACAAACATCTCCCAGGGTATTTGGTTGGAGTAACCTCTTATCCTTACCCGCATTTGGGGACCCATTTGCATCCCAGAGATTTAAGGTTGCCTGATGCCTTTCAGCTTGCACTAAGGCAAATTGGGTAAGCTGAGGTTACTACCATCCTATGTGAGGAACATTCAGATTTCCATATTTCCAGCTTTCAGTGACTTTGTGGCATTTGTTGAAACAGGTTGCTGTGTGAAGTGTGTTTTGACTGGAGATGGGATGGTGGTGGGGGATAAGAAATATTTCACTAATAATAATAGCAAGACAGAAGGAATTAGAACTTTAGATTTTCAATCAATAAACATTTTTTAAAAATTTAGTAACTCAAGAAAGTAGAACCTAGCCTCAAGGAACTCATGGTTTCACTCCCTTCCCCTGACTTTATGTTTTCCTGGACCAGAGTTTCAATAAAATGAATATGCCATTGACCTTCCTTCATGGGAATCTAGAGGCAAACAAAGGAGTCATAAAAGAGTTTTCCTATTCTTGCATATGAAAAGTGCTATAATACTACAAAGTGCTGTTCTATTTTGTAGTGGGAAGCATGTAGTAACAGAAACTTTATGATGAGGTTTTTGGAATTTTTGTAATGCGTGTGGATCTGAGGATGCAGATGGGATGTAAGTTATTAAACATCAAGGCCATGGCAATAAAGATGCCACTGTTCTTTTGATAATGTACAGAACTTTGTATTTTTTTGTGTGTGCCTGCTTGTGTGGGCTTTCGTTTCAAAAGATAAATATATTTTAAGGCATTGACAAATGAAGTGTATTTTGACTGGTTGTGAGTTAAGGGAAAAGGGAGCAACGGCATGAAATCAGTAATGTGCCCAGTGATTGAGTGGACACACATTTATATTGAGAGTAAATCTCTCATAGACACTTCTTTTTTTTTTTTTTTTTTTAAGATTTTTAAAATTTATTTATTTATCCCCCCTTGCTGCTTGTGCTTGCTGTGTCCATTTGCTGTGCGTTTTTCTGTGTCTACTTGTCTCCCTTTGTTGCGTCATCCCGCTGCGTCAGCTCACCACACCGCACAGGCCAGCTTGCTTTCACCAGGAGGCCCCGGGAACCGAACCCGGGGCCTCCCATATGGTAAACGGGAGCCCTATCGATTGAGCCACATCCGCTTCCCTAGACACTTCTATTATAAAGTTTTTCCATATGATATATTTAGAGTTTTATGTGCCCATTTTAAAAATTTTACTCCTAACAGATTTTCTCTTGTAGGATAGTTTTTTTATTGTTTGTTTGTTTTTGCTAGCTGCTGTTCATTGGTATAATGTTTAAAAAAGGATTGACTGTATCTGGGACTTAAATATCTTGAAATTTTATTGTCTTTTTTTTCTTCTGAAAAGTCAAGATACCTCTGAAGATCAAAGGACTCTTTTTTCCCAGATTAGTCAGAAGTAGAATTTGGGATTTTATCTTAGTAGAAGTATGTTCAGAAAATATAAAAAGAAAAACAGCGAAAGTCCCAGCTGGCGTGAGAAAGATCAAACCCTTGCAGATATTTTTTGTCTGTGGCCAACTGGTGACTTTCCAACAAGGTCTGACTTTTGAAATCTGGTTTTCACTCTCCAAAATTAAGCCCCAGTTGTGTCTTAAAAAGAAAAGCCTTTACTGTTTTGTCTAACATGACTTATAAATTTTTCTTCATGAAGGAAAGGGAGAGCATTTCTGAGAGTCTTGAAACAGTCAGCAAAGTGATTTCACAGGTGAATTCTCAATCTTTGCATTCTCCTCTGTAATATTTCCTTACACTAAAACAAATCCTATGTTGAAATATCAATAGCATCAGAAATCTTCCTTAAGAACAAGAAGTCTCCATAAAAGTTTGTTGTAATATAATATAATATAATATAATATAATATAATATAATATAATATA
>JAKSZT010054193.1:12268345-12338903 GCA_026826555.1 Tolypeutes matacus | reverse complement strand
TAATATAATATAATATAATATAATATAATATAATATAATATAATATAATATTTCATATAGTATCCATACAGTATAATATCACAAGTAGCCTTTAATTTCATACTGATGATCTTTTTGGGTCATCAAACTGTGGGCTAGTGAAATGTTTGAGGATGTTCAGCTATGGAGAGAAAGCAAGCCAATATAACAAAATGAAAAGTAACCTATCTACCCATATGCATTGTTTATTCTCTGTACCTGCCAATGTGCAAGGAGCTAGAGTGGATAAAGCAGATGATACAGCTCCTGTCTATAAGGAACTTGGAGTCTGGAAGGAGATGCAGAGGCAAAATAGCATTAACATGTCCTGGAAGCAGAGATCTCAGTTGCAGGAGAAAGGAAGGCAAGAAACAGTTTCCAGATGTCAGCAAACATAGTAACAGAAAAATATTAGACAGTATTACTTTCAGCTTAACACCCTTTGAATTTTACTTTTAGAAATTAACATTCTGCATTTCAAATGTCAGTGGCTTTCTTTTGGCAATTATATCCCCTATCTGTCCCCTAAGGACCCTGGAAGCTTAGCAAATGACTATTTGCA
The DNA here is from genome assembly GCA_026826555.1 of Tolypeutes matacus. NCBI lineage: Eukaryota > Metazoa > Chordata > Mammalia > Cingulata > Chlamyphoridae > Tolypeutes > Tolypeutes matacus. The sequence continues at coordinate 12,338,323 of JAKSZT010054193.1, read as the reverse complement.
AGCTACACCAGCAATTACTACCCTCCTCACTCTATAGATCTGCTCTTATGTAAGGCAGGTGACGAGTTAATGGAGACCACCATTATCAGAAATAATTAGCCATTTAGCCAGAGGGGAAGGCTTAGTGGCCTAACCATGGGCTTGCCCACCCAGGTGGAATCAGGGGCTCATTTCTCTAGAGGGTCTATTCAGATCGATCTATCTATCTATCATCTATCTATCTATCTATCTATCTATCTATCTATCTATCTATCTATCTATATCTATATAGATATACAGGTATATAGATATATATTTTTAATCTCAGAATTAGCTCAGTTTGCTCTTTGCATCTTTTGGGTAAGAATATTTTCCCCTCTCAAAAATCTTTGAAAATTCACTGGGGTACAATTTGGGAGAAGCATACTTTACTTTAAAGGAGTAAGAATTTCTTTCCTCCATTAGGGTATTCAGTGATGTTTTCTTACAGTTCCTCCTGCAGACTCCAATTTCCTGGAGTGACTGCTCCCACAGGAGTGATTAGGGAGCCCCAAGTGTCTACAGCAATCATTCCTGCAGGAACAGCAGAATTGGGGTAACAATGGGCAGCCTGTGGGACAGCTCAATGGGTAGACATGCCATGTGTATTAAGTCTTCAAGGACAGAGAAAATGAAGAGCAGGGTCACATAGGAACCGAAAATTGAAAAACATAAGAGCAGACATGCTGAAATACAGGAGTTCATTTAGAATAAAGCAGTTTCTCACATGGGCATTTCTATGTAGCATTCTCCAGGGTGAATTGCCACATTATTACTTATTTAATGAATGTCGTTTTTATTTTTGTTATGCTCTTATCTCTTTTTTATTAGAGAAGTTGTGAGTTTACAGAAAAATCAAGCATGAAATACAGGCTTCTCATATTCCCTATTTTTAACACTTTGTATTGGTGTGGTACATTTGTTATAGTTGATGAAAGCACATTTTTATAATTGTAATATTAGCTGTAGTCCATGGTTTAACTTAGGGGTCACCATTAGTATTGTGCAGTTCCATGGATTTTTAAAAAAATTTGTTCTAGTAACTTATGTAAAACTAAAATTTCCCTTTTTAACCACATTCAAATATATGTCAGTGCTGTTGATTACGTTCACAAAGTTGTGCCACCACCACCATCCATTACAAAACATTTCCTTTGTCCCAAAAAGAAACTCTGTACTTTATAAGAGTTTACTTCCCATTCCTTACCCTCACTCCGTCTCCTCGTAAACTCTATTCTAGATTCTGACTCTGTGAGTTTGCTTATTCTAATTATTGCATATCAGTGATTTCATACAATATTTGTCCTTTTGTATCTGACTTGTTTCACTCAACATGATGACTTCAAGGTTCACCCATGTTGTCACATGTTTCAGAACTTCATTCCTTTTTACAGATGAATAATATTCCATTACATGTATATACCACAATTTGTTTATCCATTAATTGTTGATGGAGACTTGGGTTGCTTCCATTTTTTGGCAATTGTAAATAATGCTGCTATGATCATTGGTGTGCAAATATCTGTTCGAGTCTCTGCTTTCATTTCTTTAGGGTATATATCTAGAAGTGGGATTGCCAGGTCATATAGTAATTCTATACTTAACTTTCTGAGGACCTGCCAAACTGTATTCCACAGCAGCTTCACCATTTTACATTCCCACCAGCAATGAATGAGTGTTCCTATTTCTCCACATTCTCTCCAATATTTGTAGTTTTCCATTTTTTAAAATAGCAGCCACTCTAGTGGGTGTGAAATGGTATCTCATTGTGCTTTTGAGTTGTAGTTCCCTAATCCCTAATGATGTGGAGCATCTTTTCATGTGCTTTTTGGCCATATGAATATCTTCTTTGGAGAAATGCCTACTCAGGTCTTTTGCCCATTTTTAAACTGGGTTGTTTGTCTTTCTGTTGTTGAGTTATAGGATTTCTTTATATATTCTGGATATTAAACTCTTATCAGATATGTGTTTTCCAAATATTTTCTCCCATTATGTAGATTGTCATTTTACTTTCATGATAAAATCCTTTGAGGCACAAAATTTTTAATTGTGGTGAGGTCTCATATATCTACTTTTTCTTTTGTTGCTTGTGCTTTGAGTGTAAAGGCAAAGAAACCATTGCCTAACATGAGGTCCTGAAGATGCTTTCCTACGTTTTCTTCTAGGAATTTTATAATTTAGGCTCTTAAATTTAGTTCTTTGATCCATTTTGAGTTGATTTTTAAATTTGGTATGAGGTGGGGGATCCACCTTCACTCTTTTTCAAATGGAGATCCTGTTTTCCTGGCACCATTTGTTGAGGAGACTATTCTTTCCCAATTGAGTGGTGTTTTAGTTTCCTAGGCTGCTTTAAACAAATACCATTAAATGGCTCAGTTTGAACAATGGGAATTTATTATCTAACAGTTTGAGACCAGGAAATGTCCAAATCAATATATCAACAAGGCAATGCTTTCTTCATGAAGACCAGATATTGGTGATCCTTGACTCCTCTGCCATATGGCAAGGCACATGGCAGCATCTCCTGATCTCTCCCTTCTCTTCCAGGTTTCATGCTTTCAACTTATTGCTTCTGTGGCTTTCTCTCTCTGTATTCATTCCTTTTATAAAACACTCCCATAATAGGCTTAAGTCCCCCCCTGAATGGGGTGGGTCACATCTTAACTGAAGTAGCCTCATCAAAAGATCTTACTTACAATGAGTTTACACCCACAGGACTATTTTAGATTTAAGAACATGTTTTTCTGGGGATACATACAGCTTCAAACCACCACAAGTGGTCTCTTGCCCTTTGTCAAAAATCAGTTGGCCATAAATGTGAGAGTTTACTTCTGAGCTCTCAATTTTATTCCATTGGTCTATATGTCTGTCCTTGTACCACTACCGTGCTGGCATTGTAATAGTTTAAAATCAGGAAGTTATAGTTCTCCAACTTTGTTCTTCATTTTCAAGATGGCTTTGGCTATTCAGAGTCCCTTACCCTTCCAAATAACTTTGACCATTAGCTTTTCCATTTCTGCAAAGAAGGTTGTTGGAATTATGATTTGGAATGCATTGAATATGCAAATTACTTAGAGTAGAATTGACATCTTAACAATGTTTAGTTTTTCAATCCATGAACATGGAATGTCCTTCTATTTGTTTAGGTCTTTGATTTCTTTTACCAATGTTTTGTAGTTTTCTGTGTACTAGTTATTTAAATCCTTGGTTAGATCCATTTTTAGATATCTGATTGTTTTAGCTGGTATTGTAAATGGAATTTTTTTTCTTGATTTCTTCTTCTAAATGTTCATCACTAGTGTTTAGAAACACTACTGATTTTGGGGTGTCAATATTGTACCCGCCACTTTGTTGAATTTAGTAGTTCTAGGAGCTTTGTTGTAGATTTTTCAGGACTTTCTATATATAGGAACATGTCATATTCAAATAGGAAAAGTTTTACTTCTTCCTTTGCAAATTGGATGTCTTTTATTTCTTTTCCTTGTTTAATTGCTCTGGCTAGAATTACCAGGTCAAGGTTGAACAACAGTGGTGACAGTGGGTATCCTTATCTTGTTTCTGATCTTAGAGGGAAAACTTTCAGTCTTTCACCCTTAAGTATGATGTTAGCTGTGGGTTTTTCATATGTGCCTTTTATTACGTTGAGAAAGTTTCCTCCTATTCCGAGTTTCTAAGTGTTTTTATCAAAAGCAGTGCTGAATTTTGTCAAATGCATTTTCTGCATCAATTGGGATGATCATGCAGTTTTTTCTTTATTCTGTTAATGTGATGTATTGTATGAATTGATTTGCTTATTGAACCATCCCTGCATACCTGGGATAAATTCCACTTGATAAAAAGTATATAATTCTTTTAATGTGCTGTTAGATTCAGTTTGCTAATATTTAGTTGAGGATTTTTGCATCCATTCATAAGAGATATTGGTCTTAATTTTCTTTTCTTGTGGTATCTTTATCTGGCTTTGGTATGAAGGTGATGTTAGCCTTGCAGAGTGAATCAGGGAGTGTTTCCTCCTTTTCAGATACCAAACATTCCGAGAAGAATTAATACCAATTCAACTCAAACTCTTCTGGATTGGAAGAGTTTGAGTTGAATTGGTATTAATTCTTCTCGGAATGTTTGGTACAGTTCTCCTGTGAAGCTTTTCTTTGTTGGGAGTTGTTTGATTACTGATTCAACCTCTGTAATAGTTCTCTTTTGCATTTCTTCTTCATTTAGTGTAGATAGTTTTTGTGTTTTGAAGAATTTTTTCTGTTTCACCTATATTATCTAGTTTGTTGGCATATAATTTTTCATACTATCCTTTTATAATCCTTTTTTATTTCAGTGTGGTTGGTAGTAATATCCCTCTCTTCATTTCTGATTTTAGTCATTTGTGTTCTCTCTCACATCCCATATGTAACTTTTAATTTTCTAGTAGACACATTAAAGAAGTGAAAAGAAACATGTGAAATTGATTTTAGTAATATATAATAAAAATAGTAATATCTTTTATCTAACCCAATATACCAAATATTATCATTTCATCCTGTATCAATATAAAATCAATAATGAGAGATATTACATTCTTTTTTCTTTTGTACTAGGTCTTCAATATTTAATGTGAATTTTACACTTATAGTTATTTCAATTTGGCCTAGCCATGTTTCAAATGGTAATATGCACAAGAGGTGAATGTTCTATATTGGACACTCTAGAGCATGGTCCAATATGCCAATTGACCTTCTATAGTCTACACGAATAAAATAAGTGTTTTATTATTATTATTTACCTGCATCACTGAACAACAATAACCACAACAACTACCACACACTACTACTCTTCCCCACCTTATCCCCTCCCCTCAGAAAAACAAAACAAAACACCAAACCCTAACCAACCAACCAAAGAAACAAAAAACCAATAAGAGAAGCTGACTAAATTCTCACCAAATTTGAAATCATTATAAGGAGGGGTGGGCTTTGGTGAGATAAGCAACTCTTCCCATAGAAGCTGTAGTGAAGATTTTGTGAATAAACTGTTCCCACCAGTACAACTCTATGTAGTGTGCTGCAGGGGGTTCTGGTAAGTAAGCTAGGGAAGGCCAACTAGTGTTTTTATACTCAGACAGCTTCATAGGTCCCTCACACTTGGACAGACCATTGGAAGAAGAACGAAGTCAAATTCATTCTCTTTTAGGCCCTCCCGTTTAGATTCAACCCAGATGGTTTTCTCTGTTAGCCAGGTCTGTATGCCACAGTGCCTTGGCTGGCAGATGACACTGTTGGAATCATCTGAGGAATGGAAATGGTGAGGGGGTTTGCAATAAAGAATGTTTGCAATAGAATGAAAAATGATTATTGGCTTGCTAGCCTAGCTTTTCTGCATACTTAAATAAGCAAAGTGGGTATATTTAAAACATGTTAAAAGCAGTTCGGGAAAGAGGAGCCTTATTAGGCAAACTTTTTATGGTGCAAATTTACTGGGCACCACTATTCTTCCTCAGAAAGCCTAAATAATACAAAATGACAAATTTGTTTTTCTTACTGTTGCTGTGTTGCTGGGTAAAAATTTGATTTGTAATAAAAAGTGTATCCAGGTGACTTTTTTTGTTTTTGTGTGTGTGTGTTTCCTATTATAAAAGTAATTTTATAAGAAATTGGAAAATTCAGAAGAGTATAAAGAAGAAAATACAAAATACTCATTGTCACACCATCCAGTCATATACCAATGTAATGTTAACAGTTATTATTTTCTTGAGTTGTTATTTTCTGCAAATGCAAATTCATTTAAGAGTTGGGATCATAAATAAATTTGTGTTCTTTTTCCCTTGACAGGCCATAAAAATTTTACTATGTTTTAAATCCTTCTTTATAAACTATATATTTATACATTTATAGAATATACTGTACTAACAATGTACTAGTTCTTTCCTTTGTTGTTCGACTTTGAAGCTATTTATAATGTTTGCTCAGTGACGTGAAGAAAATTTTTTATTGGAATCTTACTTAAATAGAGTAGCTTGACTTAAAAATCACTATTTGGCATTTACATTAAAATGATAGTCTATAAGGAGAAGCTAAAATAAAAATGTTTTTATTTTATGACCCCTTGCCTTGTATCCAGGGACTTTTCACTGAAGTTGAGTTGTGCTGTGTCTTGAATAAAGTAACTACCAATTGTTGAAAATCAGTGAGAACTTTTTTATTTTCTGGTCATGGTATTCCTGAGTTATTAGACACAGATACAAGAATAGCAGGCAATGTATATCAAGAGAAAAACATACCCTCCGTAATCCCTCTCGTGACATGTTCTGCCTTTTGCTCAGGAGATGTCTGTTTTGGTGGTCTTTATTCCTACAGTGGCATTTGGTTCCTAAATGAACTTTTTCTGGAAAAAATATTTTGTAAAAAGTGTTATGCAAAGTGCTCATGAGAGTGACTAAATTGTCAAGAGACTTGTCTTTATTTTTTATTTTTAGCTTTTTATTATGGAAATTTTCAAACAGATACAAAGTAAACAGAATAGTAAATGACCGTCATGTACTGATCATCCAGTTTCAACAATTAATGACCTGCCATTCTTGCTACATCTGTATTTTCAACTATTCCCCATGCCCTCCACTTTATTATTATTATTTTTTGTAGTTTTTTAAGGTAAAATTTACATGCGATGAAATGTACAAATATTAACTGTACACTTTTTACAAATGGATACACCATGTAACTCACACCCATATCATGATATAGAACATTTCCATCTCTCCAGAGAGTTCCCTTATGCCCCTTAACAAGCAATCATCCTATGCATCCCCCTCTCCCAAAAGGCAACTACCATTCTAGTAATTTTCACCATAGATTTGCTTTGCCTATTTTAGAACTCCATGTAAGTGGAATCATACAGTTTGTATATTCTTATGTGTCTAGCTTCTTTCACTAAGCATTATGTCTGTGAGAGTCATCACTGTTGTTGCATAATAGTTCATTTATTTTTATTGCTAAGTAATACTCCATTATAGAAATAGATCACAATTTGTTTATATCCACTCTCCTTTTTCACTACTATTTGGATTGCTTCCAGTTTGGGGCTGCGAGCATTTTTGTTTAAGCCTTTGCATGAGCATATGTTTTCATTTCTCTTGAGTAAATATGGAGTGGAATTTCTGGGTCAAAGGGTAGATACTGCCAACCCTTTTTCTTTTCCCATGGATAAGAGTTCCAGTTGTTCCATATCCCTGCCAACGTTTGTGGTTGTCAGTCTTTTTAATTTTAGCCATTTTAGTCAGTGTATAATGGTATCTCATTTTCCTGGTTGTTTGGAGCAATGTATCCCAGAAAAAAACATGTTCTTAAATCTTAATCCATTCCTGTAGGTGTGAACACTTGTAAAATAGGAACTTTTGATAAGGTTACTTTAGTTAAGGTGTGGTCTAGCTGAATCAGTATGAATCTTAATCCTACTGCTGAAGGCCTTATAGGGAATGTTATAGAGGAAGTAAGAAAGGGAGCAGACAGTAGCTGAATGCCAGTGGAACCTGGAAGATAAGGGAAAAGCCAAGAGAGACTGCCATTTGCATTGCCATGGGACAGAGAAGCCAAGGGCCAATGGTCACCAGCAGCTAGCCCTGGAATGCCACAGTCTTCTGGAAGAAAACATCACCTTGAAGACACCTTGATTTAGTACTTTTTCTAGCCTCAAAACATGAGCCAATAAATTTCCATTGTTTAAACCAACCCATTGCATGGCATTTGCTTTAACAATGAGGCATCTAAAACATCAATAATGTCAAACATTTTTAAATGTTCTTATTGGTCATTTAGCATTCTTTTTATGAGGTGTCTGTTCCAGAGAGACTTATCTTTTTAAGATCTGCTGGACTAAGCTTATATCCTAGGCACTGTTCTTTTGGGCAGAGGCTAGAAGTGGATTTCTGAGTAGGGTGCAAAGGAAAGCTCTGCAAGGTCACAGCTTGCTATGGTACTTTATTTTAGATTTTCCCACCTTTTGTGATCCCTATTCTGATTCTCTGGTATCACTCATTTCCTAGTAATTGCCTTCTGTGACTTCTCTTTTATTTAGGATTTGGGATTCTTTTTACCTTGTACTCTGTCTACTTAGGGCAAGGTTAACTGGGAAGAAGCCATTGCTGAGCTCCTCAGTGCTATGTAGTTGTAACTCAAATTCAACTGAGAACTCAGAATTGCATTCTAACCTGGAGCCATGAGAACTAAAAATACCTCAAATAACTATTTTAAAACACTGGAACTGAGTCAAGAAGTAATATATTCTGGGATTTTCATGTGACACCAACATTATTCATAGAAACTTAGGAGCATTTGGACAGAAGCCATGATTTATATCTAAATCACTATGCTTATGCTAGAAGCTAAATAATGTTCCTCAAACTCTGGTGAAGGACAAGATTTTAAAAAAAATTTCCAATCCATCATGGACTAATACTTTATTTATTTATTTATTTATTTATTTATCCCCCCTCCCCCATTGTTTTGTGCTCACTATCTGCTCTCTGTGTGTTCTTCTGTGTCTGCTTGACTTCTCTTTAGGCAGCACCTGGGACCTTCCATAGTGGAGAGAGGCTGCTCAATCTCTTGTGCCACCTCAGCTCCCTGATCTGCTGGGACTCTCATTGTCTGTCTTCTGTGTCTCTTTTTGTTGTGTCATCTTGCTTTGCCAGCTCTCTGTGCGAGTCAGTACTCTGTGTAGGCCAGCACTCCTGCAAGGGCCAGCACTCCACATAGGCCAGGTCTCCACTCGGGCGGGTCTTCTAAAATATGGTCTGCTTAACAACAGGATATGGTGTGTTGGAAATATTTAGCAAAAATGTCTTTATAAAATTCACCAGCATGAACCAGAAGAGCCTAACCTCTCACTAGCATAAGAAATTTGAGTAGTCTAAATGTGGAAAATCTGAGTTCAGGGACACAGATGGAGCACCTGCAGTTGAGAAAAAAGAAGGAATCGACATTTTGCTCAAATCAAATGAGGTGAATGGGCGCCCCTTCTATTGCATCATTTGTTGGGAAAGTCTGTGCAGAGAACTCTGTAGGGTCTTTGTATAATGTGATGGAGGAAATGATCAGAGTTGTGAATGTTCTTCTCATTTGTGCCCTTAATGTTTGCCAGCTTATGAGAGGTTGGGAAGAAATTGGTTGATGCAGAGCAAGGAAACTTAGTTTATTTCTATGCAGGCAGATGGCTAGGTCATGGAAACTTGTTAGAAAGATGAGATTTACTGAGCTGCTTTCTTTGAACAAGGGTTTTTTGGGATTAAGGGGCTCTGAGAGGCCCAATTTATTGGATCCCAGAGACTCACAAGATTGTACTTCTTTACTAATGAGAGAAGACATCTGAGCACATTCAACCTGACTCTACAGAGGAATAAAAACAAGACCTGCTGATGTGGTTAAGGGAGTATAGGTATCCACAGTCACATACCACAGGTAATGGAATACTGCACTCATTTTCCATTGGTGAACCACCCTGAACATCCCAGAATCACAAAATTTGAAGAACTTAATTGCTATTTAATAAAGACGAAGTCCATTTTTAGACCAATTTCACAAATTTTGACCCGTATGAATCCTACTTTAAATTTCTGCACCTGTGTTTTAGAGTATAAAATCTCAGGGTGTATCTGAATTATCAAGCATCCCCTGTCAGAATACCTTAATTTCAAGAAAGTGCTTGCATAGAATTCCCAATTTTGCCTATGTAGATGAAAAATGGCTCTGGAATTTTGGAGTTGAGTACATAAATTTCAAATGATCTAGAAATGTGGCCAAACTTTAGGAAATGTTTGCATCAACCTGCTTTGTGAGGCAAACTGGAAGTTTTGAAATTGAATCTGTGCCACACCAATAATATTGGAAACCTGATATTGGGATTGAGTTGAACCTTAACTGAATATACTAAGTGATACTCAAACATGGTTTAGGACTCCTTGCTACTCAGAGTGTGGTCCATGGACCAGCATCATAGCATAACCTGTGGGCTTGTTAGAAATGCACAATCTCACCCTGTTCACCTCCCAGATCTAGTGATTCAGAATCTGCATTTAAAAAAGAGCCTCAAGTAATTCCAATCCAATACTCATTGAAGTTGAGAAGCATTAATATATATCTTTTTTTTATCTCCATCAGATACCTGGGATGATGATCAAAACTCAATTTTTGTGCACTGCTCAAGACTTTCTGAATAGGAGTCTCTAGAAGACTGGGATTCTGTTTTTCATAAATCCCAAGAGGATTCTGCTGAATGGTCTAGTTTTCAAATCTTTAGTTAGTCTCTTAAATATGGATTCTCATTAATTTGAATAAATTTGATCAATGATTAGTACTAGACCTCTGTGTGCTTTTATCTAGGTAAAGTTGATAGAACTGCTTTTACATTTCTGCAAGACTGCATGTTTTTGAATAACTAACAAGTAATTCTTTACTATTGTTATCAGTAAAAACTCATGTGAAGTTAAGTCAGTGCAACTGTTTTGATATTAAATGATCTGCTAAAGTGGTATTTGTGGTGTGAAATCACAGAATATGTATCAGTGTCTTTTTCACATTTTCCTGATCAGAATATAATTTTGAAATAAAATTTCTCATTGTGATTAAAAAGGTATGGCATAAACCCAAATCATAGTAATGTACCCCTTTATTTAATTAATTAATTAATTATTTTTATAAATATATATGCATATATGTGTATTTGCTTACAAAAATGTTATTTATATATATTAATGCACCCCTTTAGATAGTCTCTGTCCTGCTACTGTGTTGTACTCTCATTAACATTAAAGAGGACGCATTTTTGGAGGTCTATGGGTAAATTCATTGTTGTCATATTTATTTGTGATAGTTTCTCATTGACCTGTTCTATTGTCCTGAGCATCTTTGGTTGGTCTGGGCCTCTAAAAAGTTTCTGAAATATATTCCTTTATCTTAAAATGTGATAATTAGGAATTATTGCATTGACTCTTGATTTTTTGTAGTTATCAAAATATGTAAGCTTGTCTTACTCAAGCTAGTTATAAAGATGTTGACCAAAAATTCATACTTGGTGACATTTTGGGGTGGTATATGATAACTGTGTGAATATCATGTATTTGTTTCTAGAAGCAGAATTTGTATATTGTTGGAGTCTATGGCAAAAACATTGTTAGGAAGTCAGTGCCAAATGTTAGGATATCGTAGTCCTGGGAGGCAATAGCATTGAAGGCTCTTTAGTTTCTTGGTAGGTTATATGATAAACAGAATATATTCAGGTAATAATATATTGTTTTTGCTGCATAATTATGTTTTATTGATAATTATGGACCGTCTTAATTTAGGAGTATCCGAATATTATATAGTACTACTACCAGTGAAATAAGCTTGTTCACCTTCCTAGCCTAGAACTTATTTTTAAATGGTTTTTGGCCCTAAGCTTATAAGAAACTTATTCATAGAAATGCAATGTAGTCTAATAATCTGAAGTAAAAAATTTAGGGGAATAAAATCTACATGCATTAACTGGATTCTGCAAAGAAATAGGCAGCTTAAGTTTGAACAAGGCAGTGATTCCTGCGGTAAACTTGACACTCGTTTTCATAATGGAGGCTAATGAAAATAAAGAGCCATGTTTATTTTGGGTCAGAGGCAAAAAAAACAAACAAAAAAACACACACAAAAAACATGTGATTCTCCTCTGCCCCTTTTCCTACCCTGGAATTTTTTTTTTTTTTTTTTTTTTAAGATTTATTTTATTTTTTTATCCCCCGCCTTGCTGCTTGTGCTCACTGTGTCCATTTGCTGTGCGTTTTTCTGTGTCTGCTTGTCTCCCTTTTGTTGCATTGTCATGCTGCGTCAGCTCACCGAGCCGCACGGGCCAGTTTGCCTAGACCAGGAGGGCCCAGGAAGCGGACCCGGGGCCTCCCATATGGTAAACGGGAGCCCTGTCGATTGAGCCACATCCGCTTCCCTACCCTGGAATTTTGACACTGTGTTTTACTAATGGGAAAAATTTTTGAGATGTTCTGGCCATCATGGAATCTATTTGAGCATAACTATTTGGATATACATATCTTTGCTTCTAGATTTTAAGGGAGTTACACACATTTTATTACAAAAGAGACAATTATAAGCAACTTAAGGAGCAAATTTTTATAAGATAATTAAGAGTACAAATTCTGGAGATTCAAAGGAGGGAGAAGAGAGATCATACCTGATTTGTGTGTACCAGGAATGGTTTTGTTGAGATTTGAAATGTGTGAAAGACTCCGAAGTGGATAAACATGGTGGATGTTTGGGGAATAAAGAACAGTTTGGTGGTTGCATAAAAAGGTTTAAATAAAGCTGATGTGGGGTTTAAGCCTTGGAAACTAACTTAAGGCCATTGTTTGGAGAGTCTTAATATGATGAGGAGTTTGAACTTCATTATTTAGACAATCAGAAACTAGTTTTAGGGAGTATACTGACCAGGCCTTTGTCTTAGGAAGGTTTATCTGGGAAAAGGACTTTGGAAGGATGAGATTTGGGAGGATATAGAGGTAGGAAGAAACTAGTTTCCTAACTAGAAGTTAGGAAAAGTGACTAACTGCAGACATGGTTTCCTAAGAAAAAGTTGTTAGGGTGATATGTGGAGGGTTTGGAAAAAGCATTTGGTTGGGGGCCTACCACCTGGTCCCCATCATCTACCTGGCAGATGACGATGGCTACAAAAATACAGATAATAACTCAGAAAGATTTAAAGGAATTTAATTTTTTAAATTATATAACCATATTAGCCTACATTTTAAGTGGTAGAATTTGCTACTACATGGAAGTTATTCATTGGAAAAATCCTATCCAAAGGTTTACCATGATATTTTCCACAATTACCCCAAGGAAAAACTAGACCCTTTACTAGCTGAGAGAAGAGCAAGGATGTCAAAGGAAACATAGAATGTGGCAACTAGAGTATAAGAGAAGAAATGGAGAGCTATCTGTGAATGGGCTGTTTTCTTTGGGAACTAAGTCCACCCTGAATATTTTCTGCCTTATTTTCCTTCCTCTGTGTTTGGACTGCTGATAAGATTTGTTTCTATCAGTGTCCAGACAGGACAATGGAGACCACACTAGGTGTTTCAAAGAAGATAATTTAACAACAATGAAAAAAGAATCTTCAAGGGAGTAATGGAGGCAAGCAATTTTAGGAGACCGTGGAAGGAAGCAGCTTTAGGAGAGCAATGAAGATCCAAGGCAGACCACAAGGACTTAAAACCATGTGTGGGTACATAGGTCATGAAGGCAGGGAGTGAAGACTACTTTCTCGACTGGTGGTGAAGAAAAAGCGAAATAGAAGACCTTGGTTTTAAGGACTACAGAATTGATCAAAGCCTTTTTTATGTTAATGTGATGACTGGCATTTATTAGAGGGCAGAGATGATGAGATGGATCCAACCGTATGGGGAAAACTGATATAATCATGATTGAGATAATATATGGAACACAGGATTCAGGAGGTCGGGAGGAGGTAGGAGAGGATATGATCAAATACAAGGCTGCCTGTTTCTCCTTCAGACACAGGCTAGCTTCAGAGAGAGTCACTTCCTGCTTTCAAGGAGTTCCAAGCTAATAAGGAGATCAGAGATGTACACAGAAGGTCCCACTGTAAACCCCTACAGATCCTTCTTCTTCCATGTATTCCTAGAGATTTTTTTTCTCCTTTGCTTCCACAGCCATGAATAGTGTAAACAGTGTCATTCTCTTCTGAGCCACAAATGCTGGCTTTTTTTCTTTAAAGTTTCATCAGAGACAAGCTCCTTTCCATTGGCACTCCAGTGGGTTCTTCCATTTTTTTCCCAGTGTTTTGGCAGATTGTATTATAATAGAGACTTGAACTTGCAGTGGGAGAAGGTAGATTGAATCCTATATTTGTAAATTGGAAATTATCTTGGTAAAAATTAATGAATTTCCCTGAGCCTCAGTTCTGCTCACCTGTAAAACTGAGAATAGTAGCTACTTCAATTGGTGGTTGTAAGTATGTCATGAGAAGATGTCCACAGAGCACAGAGTGTCCAGTGAGCACTCAATAAATACTCTTTGAGGGAAGTGGATGTAGCTCAAGAAGTTGGGCGCCTGCTTACCCTTGGTTCAGTTCCTGGTGCCTCCTAAAGAAGACAAGCAAGACAGCAAGCTGACGTGATGGGCTGGCAAGATGGGATGGTGTGGTGACCGGATGCAACAAGATGATGCAACAAGATGACACAACAAGTTGGCACAACAAGATGACACAATGAAGAAACACAATGAGAGGAGAAACATAAGCAGGGAGTGGATGTGGCTCAAGAGATTCGGTGCCTCCTTCCCATATGGGAGGTCCGGGATTCAGTTCCCGGTGCCTCCTAAAAAAAGAAAGAAGATGAGCAAACACAGAGAGTAGACAGCGAGTACAAACAACGAGGGGGGTGGTGGTGGTGGAGAGAAACAAGCAAGTAAGTAAGTAAATAAATAAATCTTAAAAAAATAATGTGAATATTCTCGTTGTCCTGATTTTGTGATAATCAGGGTAGGCTAAACATTCGCTATATTAGAAACCATGCATGTGTTTCCAGACCTAGTTTTTCTCCCTAGGTCTGGTTTTTAGAATGCTGGTGATAAACTAAAAAAAAAAAAAAAAAAAAAGTCTTTGAAGCGATTCAGCAAGTTCCAAGACAGCAGAGGCTGCACCTCATCTCCATGTATGTCTTCTGTGGTTAGTGGGGTTGATGTCTTCCCTGAAGACTTATTCTATTGTGTTAGTATACTATTTGATTGCTTTCGCCTTAAACAACTGTTGCCTCCCCGACTTCCCTTTCCTTTTGGTGTCATTTTCTCTCTATACTTACCAATTTCATGCTGAAATGTCCATGATGAACCTGTTGACCTTTCAGGGAGTGTTTCACTTTCTGGAGAGGATGGTGGGACGAGGGTGATGTTCAACACTGTGGACCAAAATGCCAAAAGGAGGTGGAATTTTCACATCAGTCTCTCATCACATAAAATTACTGCCACTGTTCTAAACCAGATCTGCAAATGTGGGCCACAGCAAGCATTTTTTGGCATCTCCCAGGTGATGGTGTGCTTGCTAGAAATGCAGGTTCTCAGGCCTCATCTCAGACCTATTGAATTGGAATCTCTGTATGTTAACTAGATCCCCAGGTGATTCATATGCATGTTAAAGTCTGAGAAGCACGGTTCTAAGGAATGAGCTGTTTCATAGGGAGTTTGTGAGGATTTAATGAGAAAGCATGCAGAGAGTAAAGTACATGTAGATGTGTAAGTCGGAAATACCCAGAGGGCAGAGATAGTCCTCTGTCATCGTAGGGCCAATGGTGTGTACTGCAGATAAAGGGAAAGGGAAAACAACATAGAGCTCTTTAGAATACTAAAAAAGGAGGTTTTTGTTTGTTTTGTTTTGCTGGTGGAAAGGAAAACATTAAAGGCAGAGGAAGGAATGAACATAATTGGCAAGTAAGAGCAAGAAAATATGGAATGGAAAAACAAAGCACTAGGAATGTAATACCTTGAGGTGGTGAAAGAAGAAATAAACAAGGGATAAAGGCTCTTAAAATGTGTACTGCTGAAATTTTGGATGCAGGAAACCAGATTTCTGGATCCAGATTGGCAAGGTGGTATGAGGGTGTGGTATGTAGAGGGAGACAGTCAAACCCAAGCGATCTAACATAGGACTGGCATAAAAAATTTAATAGCCCTCATGTAACATGGTAATCTTATGTTTTGATTTTACTCAAGGACATCTTTGTACAGAAGAACAGCATGGTTTGGTTTTGTGCCCAGGTAACTGGAACGAGTAGGAGGCAGGGGGCCAAAACCGAGATTGTAGAGTTATGTTGAGGTGTCAGTAAACAGGCAGGAAAGCACTGGCCCTCAACAACAGACTCTTTTTGGGGTCCAGATGCCTGGGTGAGTCTTCTGTTAATCGTGTCCACATAAGTGAATGGGAACTAAATCACACCCCTCTCACCCACATCATGGGTAGGGATGGGAGGGTTGCCAGCATATGGGGTGAGTTAGGGCCATGATGGCTTCCCTGGGAATCCTCACAGCAGACAGTGAGGGATGGTGGTCAGCATTAGGGAAAGGTAGAGGGAGTCATTCTGTTTCCTTTTGGCCAACCTCATCCAATGTCAATGAAGAATCTCAAGACAGAATGGGGAAGAAGTAGGGTCTGGCAATGCCGGAGATAGTTGTTGGCTCTCTGATAAAGTACTGTGTAAGGCCTCTAACGTTTCTGAATCTTGATTTTTCATCTGCAAAATGGGCCATGCCTTTCCAGAAGTCATGAAGGTGAATTAGTATCAATTCTTAGAAATCTTAGCTTTAAGACAAGATGGGAACCTAGAGATCTTGTAGAGCAAAATCCCCCTCTTTTACAGGTGAGGGCCTCAGGCTAGGGCAGCCAAACAACATGCTTAAGAACAAAGTTACTTTATAAGTGATCTAGGAGTAGCACTGGGGTCTCCTGATCCCCAACCTAGGGCTTGATACACTTAAAACACTTGGAAACTTATTCCACCATCTTCTATGTTACTTCTGGAGATAAAGATACTTGCACTTAAATTTCTGGATCATTAACCGTATTGACCTACAGAGCTAAGGTATAATGATAAGTATTTTAACAGTTGGTAATTCTAAGTCTGACTTTCCATCTTACTGAAAGAAATAACCTTTTCATTTCTCTGACTGCAGGTAGTTATTTGTGTGTGTGTTTGTTTGTTTAATACTCAAGAAATAAACGTTTCCTATGGCGCTGTGGAGCCTTGGTCACTCTTCTTTCCCACTGATGGTCTTGGTTGTTCTGCTCGCCTTCTCTGGCTGCTCTAATGCTAGCTTGGGGACTGCTTTTCCTTTAGGGGGTTCACCAGTCTGACTTGAGCTGTAACACTTTGCCAATGAGAAGGAGGATGGGAGGTTTCTCCTTTCCTGGGTCATTTGTTGTTTAGCTGCCTTTCTGCATTCATGTTTTCCTTGCATCTTGAAGTTCAGTTCCTTGTTTCCCCTGGAGGTCTCTTGTTTGGTGCCCAGGCTGACAGCAATAAATTCTAGGACATGTGGTAGGACTAAAGAAGAGCTGCTTTTACAAAGAAAAGGTTTGAGTACACAGACGGGAATGGGAATCAACTTGCCTGCTTTTATTTTATTTTATTTTTTAAAGAAAGAGCAATTCACTTTTTACTGTTTTGTGTAGAGTGAGTAGTTTGGGCTTCATCCATATTGATAAGTGGTAAAGGGGCTATTCATGCGACAACTGGGAAATGACTTTTTGTGACTGCAGTAGGAAGAGACATGCTAATGGTGATATTGAGCAGGGTGTGGATTTCTGCTTTGTCTTGTGATTGGTCTTTCTGTCCAGGGAGACACACAGTGCAGCTCTGGAACAGTGACAGCAGCAGCGTTAGTATTCAGTGGAAAGCCCTGATCTTTTGGTCTTGGAATAATGGTGTGAAGAGGGATATGGAATAAATAATTAGAATGTAATCTAATATTAGCAGCCATGGCCTGGTTTCCTGGGAGATGGATTTAGGGATGCTTCTATTGTTAATACCACCAACACGCAATTGAAATGTACACACACGTCAGACACTGGGTCACAGGTGGTGTGCCATTGGGGTATTTTCAGGAAAGGAAATCAAGGATTTATGCGGAACAGAAGTAAATAAGCTACATTTCCCCTTGTTTCTGTTGTGCCAGACAGGGAGACTGTATATTTGTAAAATAATCCATTTCACTGTGTATTTCCTAAAGTGTACAGGGAAATGCTGGTCATTCCCTTTAAAATACTCCCTTTATATCACTATCTTAAAAATTTAGGGTGAAATGCCCTTCAATCTTCTAAGGCTAGGTAAGGCCCCACTAACTCAAGGGGGTTAATGTAGCAAGATAGATTCTTATCTGCTAATCTCAAGGCCAGCAAAGCCAATTTGGGGTTATTTTAATAATGATTGAAAGCTTGCTTCTAACAGAGAGTTGAGAAATAGATGTTAAAGTTTCATTTAAGCATTTACCATCCTACATGACATTTAGTCTTTAAGGGAATATATGGAATTGCTTATGGGAGACATTTAAGAAAAGAATGAGATCCTAATTTTCTCTACTCTCAGAGTAAAGTGAAAGGAGTGGATATTGCTTTATTTGTACAACAGCATTAGACAGCTTGCTTGTGAAATGGAGAATACAGGCTGAGTTTTGTGACTAGCATCCAGTGTGGCTGGTTTATATTTAAATGGAGCAATAAAAACTGGAAAGCATGAGGCAATTCAGCAAGGATCAAAAAGATATGTTAGCAAAAAAAAAAAAAAAAAGATATGTTGGCTCTCAGCTATCCTGTCTCAGAAAAAATAATCAGCACTGTGATGGTTTTCTGTTTTGGCTATTGTATTGATTGTACCAGTCTGATATATTTCAAGAAAACTTGTTGATCCATTACTCAAGCAGGTTCCGGCTAGTCTTGATTAATTTTTGTTCTTTTCCAGCCACATTCCACTGTTGCTTGCTTAAGGAGCGTTTGGAAAGCATGCTCGGTGGGTGGTCAACAATCGAAACTCCAAGCCATCAATCTTTTATTTTCAGAAGGCAGAAGATGCCCTCAGATTATCCTCTCTATAACTGCCAGATTTTAAAGGATAAGCCTGAGGACAGCTCTGACTGGTGTCATCTGGATCTGATTTTGGCATACTGGAGGAGACTGGGGGGAGGAGGAAGTATGATCTGGCAAGCCTGATTGCAGCTTGCCAGGACCTTGTTTCTCAGGTGCTGCTTTGGGACATCCATCAAAACACAGGATTCCATTGACGTCCTGTGGCTTAGTGATCTCACACATTCAAAAGAGCTAGAGTGATTCTTTTTCTGGCAACAAATAAAAATGGCCCCTGATGTAAAATCTAAATTCTCCCTGCCAAGACTACCAAAATGCCTCCATCCCCTTTTCTTCTTTGAGCAGAGGTTTAGTGGTTTTGGCTAAGCAAAGATGAGGCTCTTGTATGGTGGGTGACCTGGGTGTCTTTTGTGGAGAAAGGGGATCTTGGGGGTCAGAAGAGAATATAAGATAGAGAGACAGTGCTGATGGCGGACTTGCCCTTGCTCACTTCACTCACAGAGAGGTGAAGGGGCTCCAGGGTGATCACACCCCAGATCCCGCCTTGTTCAAAATCATATAAGCCTGTGTCAAGGCCTCTGAGCCTGGTACCATTGTGTCATCACCTCACCCTGCCTGCCCAGGGCACTGCTGCTTTCGGGTGGGCATGGGGTGAGGGATGGCCTCTCCATTGGGTTTATGCAAGGCCCAGCCAAAGTTAAGACAGCTCACCTGTGAGTGATGACTCTTGTCAGTTTCTGAGTTTCGGTTCTGACAAAGTCCCTTATTTGGGGAAGAGTCAGATTTGGGGATCTTGCTGGAAATCTTTTTTATTTGTATTTTTTTTTTTTTTTCAGTTATGTTAGAGGGGCCATTTTGTAGAGTTAGGGGCCATCTAGCATTTTACCTCATCTCCTGAAAGAGGGGTACTAGGAAATACCCAGAGGTGTCTCAGACTCATCTGAGTATTTATAACAAGGCAGAACCCAGAATAGGACTTGACTTCTAGGGCCATTGTGCCTGACCTCAGGAAGATTGGTAAGAAGGTTTCATGGCTCAGGGCAGGGTGGGAGATAATACAGTCTAATTTGCTGTATTTAACTCCAAGTGAAGCTTCCTCATAGAAGTGGCTTGAAATGAGTTCTATGCATAACAAAGGTTCCGGACTTACATAGTTCACACTGAAGTTACTGTGAAATCTGAGTTTGCAAATGGAATTTTAGGAGGCAGTCATCACTGCATCATGGTGGCTTTTGTCCAGGAACTTCCCAGCCCCACGAGCTCATTATGCTCACAGTATCTTGAGTGGTAGCACACAGGAATGGCCTTGTCTTGCAGATGAAACAAAAGCAGAGACAGGAGTTCTTGGGGTTAGGTAGGCTGAATTTGTATCCATTTCTTATTAATCACAGATTTTCGGAAAAGCTCACTTTCCTGCGGGGCATCTCTGCTCCTGAATGGTGAGTATGGCTCTTAGTAACCTGGATTGTTATTGGTGCTCCTCTTCTTCACAGGGGGATGAACTGAGAGATCTGAGACTTCTGAACAGAAAGTAGTTGCCTAAATGCCAGAGACTATTATATTCAGTGTAGAGGGGGAAAGAATGCAAGAATTTCTATTTTTGGCACTAAGATGGTACAAGAAATAAAGTCAGTTTACTTGGTCATTTTTCATGCAGCAAACGACAGACTGAACAGTCCTAAATCAGGCAATAATTTTAGTTACGATAGTTTTAGTTTTCCTTGAATGATTGGAGAATGCTAAAGGAAACAGCTATTTCTTCATAATGAGTTCCCTCCATTCAATTGTGAGAGTGGTCATGAATTTACTAATCTCTGGGATGGGTGTGGGCAGAGGGGGAGGTCCCATAAGCAGTGCTGGATGACATGGAGGCCAGGCAAGCCTTCCTCAGAGGGGGAACTTCACAGCCCCCCGCCTTGCTCCCTGCTGGGTTAGCCCACCCTGCTCTTCTGCCAGGTTTTGCCAACCAGGCAAACCACTAGTAGACTCCTTGGATCCTGGGTAACCACACTGGCTCAGAAGGCAGATGAAGAAGCTACTTTTAATTGCTGCAATAAGTATGCAGGCTGGGGTTTACTGAGCAAGAATCTTGCTTTAGCATTGCCCAAGACCAGCAAAAAAAACCCAAATACCCCATGATAATGATTAAGAATGACTGATTTCTCACTCTGCTGTGTTGGATGTGGACAATATTGTCATTGACAAAATTGCAGCTGAATCAGAGATCATGAGCTATTTCTTTCTCTGTGAAATATTACCTTGAATGCTGGACGGAAGCTTGATTTTTATTGTGAAGAGTGAATTCTGAGTATGGCAGGGAAGGGAACAGTGGGAAAGTCACTTACAAAGGTTTTTAACCTCTCCTACTGCAACAAAATGTTATTGTTAAACTTATATTCAATTCAAAGGCTCAGGGAATATTTGTGCTGTAATCTCCTGTTTATTTATTTCCTATATTATCATTTGTCTAAACATGACCTTTTAAAAAATTAATTAAATGATACCATGAATTTCTGTGACACTGTCACTAATGCAAGAACTAGAACAAATAAAAAAATTACATTGATCCAAGTATTCCTCCTGATTCTGTCTTCTCTTTCCTTCTCCCCCAGAGACATTTGTCATTCACTAAATTTTTTTTTGGTTTATGGCAATGTATTATTTAGTTTTATTCATTTAATAAAACTAAATAATTCAACTAATAAAACTAAATAATAATAAAATAATAAAACTAAATAATACATTGCCATAAACCAAAAAAAATTTAGACTTTTGGCATTTGCCTTTTTACAATACTAAAATTTTTGTCTTGAACATAATTTAGTTCTTCATTTTCACTGCTGTAGAATATTCCACTAAGTGGATACATTACTATTTATTTATTCTTTCTGCTGTTTGACAGGCAACTGGTTGTTTCCAGTTTTTTTCTATTACCCTGTTCAATGCTATGAGCATTTAAAAAAATCTCTCTCTCCTGTTATACATGTGTGTTTCTCTTGGGTAGATATCTAGGAATGGAATGATAAGGTAAGTTATAAAATCAGTCAACTTTATAAAATAATGCCAGTTGGTCTTCCAGGAGCTGTATTTAATATCTAAAGACATGTCTAGTATAATTCTTCACACAGCATGCAACAGGTCTGTTCTTTTCAAGATCTTATATTATTTGTGAATAATCTTGAAGGCGAGTGTTCAGTGGGCTTCTGTGGTGGGCAAGTAAGTCAATATGGAGAATTTGGCAAGGTTTTCAAAGAGGCCTTGTCAGCCAGATGTTTTCAGAATTTAAATGAGTCAAAGAATTGTTTGTCTTTGGACTAAAGCTAGTATCTTCCAGAGCTGGTGAGGACGGATTTTGGATAAAGGGGGATGATAGAGCATCTACCACAGAAGTTCTGAAAAAAAAAATGAGGGCTGACATTATTATATAGGGATAGTCAGGAGTGAGACCCTCTGGAAATTTGATTGCCATAATTGACTACTTTTAACATGTAGTTAAGCTGCCTGCTTTCAACTCACAGCACCATTCACAGATTTATTATCTGCTCTCACCAAAACTTCAGAGGCTTTCAATACTGCTTGTTTTCACAGTCAGCCAAGGACAAAATAACATGGGGGATGGCAGATTTGTCTTCATTTTTGCTTGCGAAATGGTTAGAAAATGTTTGTGTTAGTAAGGTGAATATATAGTCCTATCATGACCTCATTTTTGGAAGGTGGGAATATTTCTCTCTCTTTGATAGTTGCTTTTCTTTTCTATGGGGTCTCCAATGGCAATTGCTAATCTTCAGGGTTTTCCTCTCTTTTTTCAAATTTCCTTTGGCCAGTGGTCAATGGTCTGTGCTTTTCTCTTGAATCAAAGGAACAAGATTTCTTATTTTTCCTCTATGATTTCTTTTCGTACAATGGAAATCTTTTTCGGTGACCCAATGGAAATTTGAAATAAAGGCATGCCATTGCATTTTTTTTTTCTTTTTCTTTAACTTTATTTGTACATTTAATAATTGAAAATACAAACAATTAAAAACTAAAAAGTAAACACAGATGAATAAATATATACATTTCTCAATTAAATGTAATGGATACATATAAAATTTTTTTTTTTTTTTTGATCAAACAGTATGTTACACAATATATTTGGTTCATAGTAACTCATTCATACAGTATTTGTCCTTTTGTGTCTGGCTTGCTTCACTCAACATAATGTTCTCCAGGTTCATCCATGTTGCCATATGCTTTATGACCTCATTTCTTCTTACAGTTGCATAATATTCCATCGTGTGAATAGACCACAATTTGTTTATTCATTCATCTGTTGATGGACACCTGGGTTGTTTCCAACTTTTGGCAATGGTGAATAATGTTGCTATGAACATCGATGTGCAGATGTCTGTTTGTGTCACTGCTCTCAGTTCTTCTGGGTATATACCCAGTAGTGGTATTGCAAGGTCACATGGAAAGTCTATATTCAACTTCTTTAGGAACTGCCAAACAGTTCTCCATAGTAGTTGTACCATTCTGCATTCCCACCAACAGTGAAGAAGTGTTCCTGTCTCTCCACATACTCTCCAACACTTGTAGTTCTCTGATTTTTAATAGTGGCCATTCTGATAGGTGTATCTCATTGTAGTTTTGATTTGCATTTCCCTAATCAAGAGTGATGTTGAGCATTTCTTCATGTGTTTTTTTGGCATTTGTATTTCTTCTTTGGAGAATGTCTATTCAAGTCTTTTGCCCATTTTTTAATTGGGTCATTTGTCTTTTAATTGTTGAGTTGTAACATCTCTTTATATATCCTGGATATTAAACCCTTATCAGATATGTGATTTCCAAATATTTTTTCCCATTGAGTTGGCTGCCTTTTCACCCTTCTGACAAAGTCCCGTGAGGTGCAAAAGTGTTTAATTTTGAGGAGGTCCCATTTATCTACTTTTTCTTTTGTTGCACGTGCTTTGGGTGTACGGTCCAAGAAACCACCACCTACTACAAGGTCTTGAAGATGTTTCCCTACATTTTCTTCTGGTAGTTTTATGGTCCTGGCTTTTATATTTAGATCTTTGATCCATTTTGAGTTGATTCTTGTATAGGGGGTGAGATAGGGGTTCTCTTTCATTCTTTTGGTTATAGATATCCAGTTCTCCCAACACCATTTGTTGAAGAGACTGTTTTTTCCCATTAGCGAGGGCTTGGTAGGTTTGTCAAAAACCAGTTGACTATAGGTGAGGGTATATTTCTGGGTCCTCAATTTTATTCCACTGATCGATATGTCTATCTTTATGCCAGTACCATGCTGTTTTTACCACTGTAGCTTTGTAATATGTTTCAAGGTCAGGCAGTGAAATTCCTCCCACATTGCTCTTCTTTTTTAGAATGCTTTTGGCTATTTGGATGCACTTACCCTTCCAGATGAATTTGGTAATTGCCTTCTCTAATTCTGTAAAGTAAGCTGTTGGAATTTTGATTGGTATTGCATTGAATCTATAAATCAGTTTGGGCAAGATTGACATCTTCACGATATTTATTCTTCCAATCCATGAACATGGAATGTCTTTCTATTTGTTTAGGTCTTTTAAAATTTCTTTTAGCATTGTTTTATAGTTTTCTGCATATAGGTCCTGTACTTCTTTGGTTAAATTAACTCCTAGGTATTTGAGTCTTTTTGTTGCTATTGAAAATGGAATTTTCCTCCTGATTTCCTCCTCAGATTGTTTAGTACTAGTGTACAAAAACATTACTGATTTTTGTGTGTTGATCTTGTATCCTGCCACTTTGCTGAACTCATTTATTAGTTCAAGTAGCTTTGTCGTGGATACTTCAGAATTTTCTAAGTACAGGATCATGTCATCCGCAAACAGAGAGAGTTTTACTTCCTCTTTTCCTATTTGTATGCCTTTAATTTTTTTGTCTTGTCTAATTGCCCTAGCTAGAACTTCTAGTACAATGTTGAATAACAATGGTGACAGTGGGCATCCTTGTCTTGTTCCCGATCTTAGAGTGAAAGCTTTCAACATTTCCCCATTGAGTATGATGTTGGCTGTGGGTTTTTCATATATGCCTTTTATCATATCGAGGAATTTTCCTTTTATTCCTATCTTTTGAAGTATTTTTATCAGAAAACGATGTTGGATTTTGTCGAATGCCTTTTCTGCATCTATTGAGATGATCATGTGGTTTTTTTCCTTCAATTTGTTAATGTGGTGTATTACATTGATTGATTTTTCTTATGTTGAACCAGCCTTGCATACCAGGAATAAATCCCACTTGGTCGTGATGTATAAGTCTTTTGATATGCTGTTGGATTCTATCTGCAAGTATTTTGTTGAGAATTTTTGCATCTATGTTCATTAGAGAGATCGGTCTGTAATTTTCTTTTCTTGTGGAATCTTTATCTGGCTTTGGTATTAGGGTCATGTTGGCTTCATAAAATGTGTTGGGTAATTTTCCTTCCTCTTCAATTTTTTGGAAGAGTTTAAACAGGATTGGTGTTAATTCTTTTTGAAATGCTTGGTAGAATTCACCTGTGAAGTCATCTGGTCCTGGACTTTTCTTTGCTGGGAGATTTTAGATGATGGATTCAATCTCCTTAATTGTGATTGGTTTGTTAAGTTCTTGTATTTCTTGTAGCATCAGTGTAGGTTGGTTATGTTTCTAGAAAATTGTCCATTTCATCTAGGTTGTCTACTTTGTTGGCATATAGTTTCTCATAATATCCTCTTATGATTCTTTTTATTTCTGTGAGGTCATTTGTAATTTCCCCCCTTTCATTTCTGATTGTATTTATTTGCATATTCTCTCTTTTTTTCTTTGTTAGTCTAGCGAGGGGTTTGTCAATTTTATTGATCTTCTCAAAGAACCAGCTTTTGGTTTTGTTGATTTTCTCTATTGTTTTTCTGTTCTCATTTTCATTTATTTCTGCTCTAATTTCTATTATTTCTTTCCTTCTGCTTGCTTTGGGATTGGTTTGCTGTTCTTTTTCTAGTTTCTCTAGTTGTTCAGTTAAATCTTTGAGTTTAGCTCTTTCTTGTTTTTTAATATAGGCATTTAGGGCTATAAATTTCCCTCTCAAGACTGCCTTCGCTGTATCCCATAAGTTTTGATACGTTGTATTCTCATTTTCATTTGTCTCAATATGTATATTGATTTCACTTGCAATTTCTTCTTTGACCCACTGAATATTTAGGAGTGTGTTGTTCAGTCTCCACACATTTGCAAATTTCCTTTTTTCCTGTCTATTATTGATTTCTAGTTTCATTCCATTATGATCTGATAAGATGCTTTGTATAATTTCAATCTTTTTATATTTATTGAGAGCTGTATTGTGACCTAACATGTGGTCTATCCTGGAGAAAGATCCATGGGCACTTGAGAAGAATGTATAACCTGCTGAGTTTGGATGCAGTGTTCTGTATATGTCTGTTAGGTCTAACTTGTTTATCATATTGTTCAAGTTCTCTGTTTCCTTGTTGATCTTCTGTCTAGTTGTTCTATCTAATGATGTGAGAGGGGTGTTGAAGTCTCCGACGATTATTGTAGAAATGTCTATTTCTCCCTTCAGTTTTGCCAGAGTTTGTCTCATATATTTTGGGGCACCCTGGTTAGGTGCATAGATATTTATGACTATCTTCCTGGAGGATCGTCCCTTTTATTAAAATATAATGGCCTTCCATATCTCTTATCACTTTTTTGCATTTAAAATCTGTTTTGTCTGATATTAGGACAGCTGCCCTTGCTCTTTTCTGTTTACTATTCGCGTGGAGTATCTTTTTTCCAACCTTTTACTTTCAGCTGGCTTGTATCCCTGAGTCTGAGGTGAGTTTCTTGTAAGCAGCATATGGATGGCTCATGTTTTTTCATCCAATCTGTCAGCCTGTATCTTTTGATTGGGGAATTTAATCCATTCACATTCAATGATATTACTGAAAATGCACTATTTATTTCAACCATTGTATTCTTTGGTTTTCATATGTCATCTTGTTTTTGTCTCTCTTTTTTACTCTTTTGGTTATCCTTTCTGCTTTTCTTTCTTCTATACTCTCCTCCAAGCCTCTCTCTCCTGTCTTTTTCTTTCAGGTTCTAAGGCTTCCTTTAATATTTCCTGCAAAGGTGGATTCTTTTTTGCAAACTCTCTTAGTTTCTGTTTGTTTGTGAATACTTGCCATTGCATATTGAAGTTGAGACCTGAAGCTGCTAGGTTGCAGTGAAGCTTAAATTAGTAGGGGAAATGGGATTGCTGACTTTAACTCTCCCCAGGGATCTAAATCACCCATTGGTTTAGAATGGGTTAGGTGTAATCCTGCTTGGAAACAAAGGAACAAAAATGTGACTAATGACCTGTACAGCTGTAATCTTTAATTGTCTCCACATGGTCTGTTCTGAGCACCTCCTTGAGCCAAGCCAAGGAACTGCCTTTAGGTCTCCTCCTCACTCCCTCTGGAAATTCTTCCCGCTCCAATGCCTTCCTCTCTTCCCCACCCCTTCTTCCCACTCTCTTTCCTTGCTTTCACTTCTTCTGGCAGCCAGTAGAGAAGACCGAAGGAAACAATTAACTAAGAGTCATCAATTTGGACAATATTTTGTTCACACTTATTTGAGTCTTGTTCTACAATGTATATGTGAACATATGGAAGATAAAGGAAATAAAATAAGAGGCCTGAAAACCATAAGAAATGATGGTAACCCTACCCATTTATTTTTTGGCATTTAGGATGGGGAGTAACAGTAAAAACTGTGTGGCTTTGTGGATGGAACCAATTTTTCATTCACTTAAGTCCAGCAGTATCTCCCAACAAACAGCCAGCATCATGCCACGCTCCCTTTCTCCATTCTAGTCATCCCACTTTAGAAGTCTGATCCAATTTGATCCTCACAAAAGTCTATGAGGCAAATATTATTATTGTGACCATTTTACAGACGAGGAAACCAAGGCTTAGGAAAGGTCAATACTTTGCCCAAAGATATATCTCTAGGAAGGACAGGAGCTAGGTTATTAACCATGACTGAAAGCCTGGCTTGGCAAAGTTCCCCCTGAGTGGCTTGCTGTCGTTAGAAGGAACATCAGCTACTACTAGCTGATGGAGAAGAAGAGGTTCGTGATAAACTGCTGACCCTTCATGTTTACCTCTGAGCTACCAAAGCCGGGTTATATAAACTACAGTCTTTGTCACTGGCAGCTGGTGCCCACCCTTATCCCAAGACTGGGACTTAAGCCACAAATGGCCTGCTTCAGTGTGTTTCTTAATTCAAATCAGGAATAGTTTATTTTGCTCCATAAAACAAGTCCATTAAATTATGAGTGTAGTTGTTCTGTCTAAATAATCGGAAGCAAAACCTCTTTCACATTAGAGCACATACTGTGCCTTGAGGAAAAACTTGGCCTCTTATAAGTTAAATATGTGAAAGGAGGTGGTATTTTAATGAAAACCTTCATAAACGTACAACTCTTGTGAATGCAATGTTTATTCAAAGCTCAAGATATGGCTCAAAGCCCTTTGGGTTTTATTCATACTTTCAGCCAAGTGCCATGACTCAAAGGGTGTTCATGGCAAGGTCTAGGCTTGGTTACTAAAGAGGCAACAAAAGAAAACATAGCTCCAAGTGAAAGCGTGAGTGGAAGAGCATTGCTGACAGGGAGCAGATAGGGCAGGCAGTGGCAGGGCACTTTTGGAAACTCTGCAGACCAGTGTCCAGATTACTCAAGAGGCCCACCAGAGAAGCTAGGGGAACCGAAAGAAGGGGATCAGATTTGACCAGTCTACTCTGCCTTCTGAGGAGAGAACATTGCATATTCCCTGACCGACACTCGAATCCATGTTATTAGTTCCCGTTTATCTATTAAATGTTACTATTTAACAGAATAAACTTACTGGTGCTGATTTAACTAACAAAACTAAAATGGGATCTTAAATTGTTAGAGTCAAATGTAGAAGAGGAAGCAGAAAATTCTTACAACCATATGCAACTATTTAAAGGACAAAGGGGCCAGGGCTTTGTGTTGTTTTTCAATATTTAAAAAAATTTATTGATGTATTTCATTCATACATGAACATACATAAACAATAAGTGTATGGTAAAAGTTGTGAACTTATGAAAGAAGCATGCATAATATCATACAGGGCTTCATATTTTAATTGCAAATTAAAAAAAATTAAAAACTTGATCTTGCAATTTTCTTCCAAGTCAACTGTCACTCAGTTCCTAACACTTCTCCTTGTGTTCTCGGCCTCTTTAATGACTCTTTTCACTTTTGCCTCACAGGAGCAACATCCAATTTACAAACATCCTTTCTTCTAAAAGATTATTTGTAAACTGAATGTTGGGAAATAAAAATGCATTTCCCACAAAATGTTATATGTTATAAATAGCAGTTAGAATTCCAATCAACTATTAGTGTAGTAAAACTCAGACTAATTATTTCTAAAGGGAAATGAATCCCTCATTCTAATTCCATATCAAGTCTCCACCTAATCAATCAATGCCTCTGGGCTCTTCATTTTTCCAATTAAACACAGAAGTCAAGTAATAAGAAAACAATTCAAAATAAAAAATATCAAATGTTATCAAGTGTTTGTGTAGAATGTAATATTGCTCAATGAGACTTCAAAAAGAATGGCATAAGGGTGTTAGGGCAGGATTTGTGTGTGGGGTGTATCAAGCTTTCAGTTAGGTTTTGAAGAACTTTTCCCTTTGTATTGGTGAAGGGAAAAAGGGAGCACATTTCAGGCAAAATGAACAAAAACAAAAAATAGGAATAATCATTGTTTGGAAATGGGGCATGATCGGGGGAAGCACTGGTGAAATCAAAGATTTGAATTGGGATGTAGTAGAAGACCATACTTGGGATAGTGGTTCAGCATCTGGACTTATGTATGAGGAATTTGGAATTCAAGGAGGGAAGAAGGCATTCAGTAAATATTTGTTGAATAAGTGAATGAATGACTGTCTTATTTATACTATAGTCTCTAGCCCTCTTGTCCTCTGGTTTATTTTAACTGTTTCTGTTTGTGTTTCTTCCTTCCCAGACTTCTGGAGTCTTATAGTCACTTCCTCTTCTTTGCAGCTTATATAAGATTTTCTTCATCTTCTTACTTAAGGGACTGGGAGAATTTAATTTATTCTTTTTTTTAAATTTTTTTTACCGGGAGGTACCGGGGATCGAACCCTGGTCTCTCCATATGGTAGACGGACGCCGAACCTCTTGAGCCACATCCGTTTCCCTTAATTTATTCTTATTCAGATCCAGGTGTTTTATTAGAAATCTTGCTAACGAGAATATAGTGTATCCCATCTCTACTTTCTGGTCCTTCGTTTCTGTTATGGGGCCTCCTGTTCTCCCCAAGTAGGTCTGGGCCCTGGGAGAGAGTTCATTTGGATATTTGTACAGTTTATGG
Organism: Tolypeutes matacus; assembly: GCA_026826555.1. Lineage (NCBI taxonomy): Eukaryota > Metazoa > Chordata > Mammalia > Cingulata > Chlamyphoridae > Tolypeutes > Tolypeutes matacus. The sequence goes on along the minus strand of JAKSZT010054193.1, from coordinate 12,308,312 downwards.
GCATACTGTTCAGCATGGACTTCTCTGGCAGGTCTCCAGCAATCCAGAGCCTGTGGTTTTGCACACATGGCAGGTTTTAGTTGAGCATCGTTCAGGCTAGAAATTGGTGGGATGAGTATCTTGCATTATTTTTCTTTTTAAAAAAATTTTATTGAAGTATATCATTCATACATGAACATACAGAAACAATAAGTGTATAGTAAAAGTTGTGAACTTGTAAAACAAACATGTATAACAGCATACAGGGGTCCCATACATCAACCCATCACCAACACCCTGCATTGCCATGAGACACCTGCTACAAATTATGAAAAAACATCATTAAAATCCTATTACTAACTGTAGTCCATATCTTACATTTGGTGTATTTTTTCCCCCAATCCAACCTATTATTATTTTTAAAAATATGTTTTTATTACAGAAGTTATGAACTTACAAAACAATCATGCACATGTGTAGAATTCCCATACAGCACTCCTTCATCAACACACCACACTGGTGGAACATTTGTTACAGATTATGAGATAATGTCATCAGACTATTACCACCAACCATGGTCCATAGTGTACATTTGGCACACTTTTTCCATACTCCCCCATTATCAACACAGTATATCTTTGGCATAGATGCATGAATATTACAGTATTGTTGTTAACCACAGTCCATAGGTTACACCAATTGTATTTTACCTATGCTTCTCCACATTCCTACCACCCTGCAACAGTGACATACATCTGCTCTAGCTCACAGAAGGACACTCTTACATGTGTACCATCAACCACAATTCTCATCCACCTCTGGGTTCACTGTGTTATTCAGTCCCTAGATTATTCTCTAGCTTTCTTTCAATTGACATGTATATCCCTTGACTACCCTTTCCAGCCACATTCCCATTTATAAACCAGCTGCTACCTACTATAACTTGTTACTATCAACTCTATCCATTTCCACACTTTTACAGTCAATTTAATTAAAACTTCTACATATATTAAGCATCAGTACTCCTCAGTCCTCCTCTTATCTCCTAATAACCTATACTCTAGGTTTTAACTCCATGTATTCTTCATATTTAGTTCATATTAATGAGATCACACAATTTTTGTTCTTTTGTGACTGGCTTACCTCATTTAGCTTAATGTCTTTGAGATTCATCCATGTTATCATATGTGTTCCAATTTCATTTCTTCTTACTTTCCATTACAATGGAAATACTACATTTTGTTTATCCATTCATTGGTTGATGGATACGTGGGTTGTTTCCATCTTTTGGCAATTGTGAATAACGCCACTATGAACATTGGTGTGCAGATGTCTGTTTGTGTCACAGTTTTCAGTTCTTCTGGATATGTTCCTAGTAGAGGAATTGCTGTATCATGTGGCAGTACTATATTTAGCTTCCTGAGGAACTGGCAAATTGTCTTCCTCAGAGGCTGCACTAGTTTACAATCTGACCAATAGTAAAGGAGTGTTCCTATTTCTCCACATCCTCTCCAGCACTTATTGTTATCTATTTTTTAAAAAATGGCCATTTGATGTGGTGTGAGATGATATCTCATTGTTGTTTTGATTCGCATTTCCCTAATTGCTAGTGATATGGAACATTTTTTTATGTGCTTTTTCTTTTCTTTTTTTTTGCCATTTGTATTTCCTCTTTGGATAAATGTCTATTTAAATCTTTTGCTCATTTTTAAATTGGATTGCTTGGTCTTTTATTGTTAAGTTGTATGATCTCTTTATAGAGCATGAGAATTCATTGCATTTTGATCCTGGCCATGACATTGGCAGTGGAGAATATGTAGGATTTGCCTTTACCTTTGCCTGTCCATCCCTCCCCTACAACCATTTTTTTTTGCTGCTCTTAGCTTACCTCAGCCATGGACTCTATTAATTTGAAGTTTTGGATGTGTACCTGCTATTTTATGTTCCCAACACAACAATCCCCACAAACTCTATCGCTGGATCCAATTCTCCATTTTTAGAGAGTCATTTCTTTCCTTTAAGCTAGAGTCCAATTAAAATGTAGGGAGCCATATGGTAAAGCCTTGTTGCTCATTCAATCCTAAATGTGAATTAATTTTAGTCCTTCGAGCTGTTAGACCCTTAAATATGTGCTCCAAATAGTATCAGGATGTATATCAGGCGAAGTCACCAAGGTTCTTCGAATTCCCCTCAGCTGTTGCTCCCAATTTGGTACTCTAAAAAGTACAGACTTGGGGTCCCCACCATTAGAAATACTGATTAAATAGGTCTGGGGAATGGCTTGGGGATTTGCCTTATAAACTCCCCAAGTGATTCTACAGTTAGTCCAAGCTTTGTGGTCACTGACTATAGCATAGGACCTTTCTCTTAGCAGAGAATCATTGTGTTAACGGCTTGAATGGGTGGCCTAGCCCCTAATGGATGGGCAGGCCCTGGTGAGGTTCTGCAATAGGGGCTTGCTTTGAAACAGGGCTCTGTGTTAAAATGGTGGCAGTCTTCACAGAAGATTTCTGGCCAGCTTGGGCTAATTGGGATAAGTTTTGCTACCCTTAGGAGATGGGGGAGATATTTACCACTTTGGAGTCTCCTCTACGTTTGCCAAACTGAGTGTTATTTGGGTGCTGTGTTGTGCAGAACATCTGGGGCGATGAGGAAATAGCAGCCTGCAGCTGACCCTGAAATTAGCATCAGTGTGTAAAATACATGGGTACCTATAAGTCAGCAGCTCCGGTATTTTTCGTAACCCTCCTCCCTGGAACGTGTCTACTCAGTGACTGTTGGGCCTGCTGTTTCTACATTGATCCTTTCATCAGGGCCTTCTTTGAGGCTTGTGGTTCCCGGATTTCCCCAGTTTAGAAGTATTTGGTAGGGGAGCGGGACCCTGAACAAAGTTACATAGCTGTGTGATCTCCCTAGGCAGGGCCTTGCAGGTCCTTCTTCCCTTGTTACCACCCACAACATCCATATAGCAAAAGTAAAAACAAACTCAGCCCTCTGTCTGCATCATTATAATTTGCAGGGTTTGCCCAGGCAGAGTGTAGACAGAGGAAAGGAGTCATGATTTCGAGCAGATGTGCTATTCTTACATAACCTGAGCTTGAGGAGCTAAGGGAAAACTTTTGAATCATTCAGGTTTTGAAGATCACCTCTGGGGGTTTGTTTTCCTGACAACCATCTTTCTTCCTTTGCCTCCTCCATCCCCACCCCCTGCCTCAGGAGGAAAGGCAATTGTTGTAAACTCTAGTCATGAGAGAATTCCCTGAGGGAGAGTTCTTTAGGGTGGGGCATGGTTCTGCCTTCTGTCCCAGCTGCAGAGAGGCTGTCAGTATTCCCCCTTTCTCCTGCCTCTGCCTAAGAACTGCTGTCCTTCCATATGTGCTCTTTTTAAAACACATTCCACTGGGGGCCCAGGGGAGACATTTCAAACCCTTGGAGGGGACTGTGGTACGTTTGTCATTGTATCCCTGGCATCAACCACGGTTCTTGGCACATAGTGGGTGCTTTAAAATGTTTGTTGAATAAATAGTAATGCTCATTCTGGTTTTGGTCGAATTAAGGCGATTCCTTTTCCTTTTCATAGCTACCAAGTTTTTCTCCTCATCTCAGCAATATCGTCATGCCCTGCAAATTTGGGTCCTCAGAGACGGAATATAATTATGTCCATATGGCATATATAAAACTATACTCCTCTCCTCCTGTTTTTTCTTAGCTTCTCTTCTCCCACCTCTGACAAGCTGAGACTTGTAAAATGCTCCTTAAATAAGGCAAAGCAGCGTGTCACCGACACAGGCAGTATCAGCTCCAGCTCCAGCTGCCAGTCAGGCTTCTTGGGCCAAGGCCAGCAGCAAGCACACATTCTTTATCTGTAGAGTAAGGATACAAATACCACTTCATTTGTGATGAGGAGACAAAAATATTTAGGTAGTGGGAAAATAGTGTTGTGTTTAAAAGTGTGCTCTGGATCTTGATGTGTGACGATCCCAGCTCCATCACTTCCTAGGTATGTGACCTCGAGCAAGTGAGTTGATCTTTCAGTGCCTCAATGTCGACCACAGCAAAATCACACTAATAACAGTACCTACCACTTGGGGCTGCTATGAGAAAAAAATTAAATTATGTGTATAGTGTGAGATCAGTGGCTGGCACATAGTAAGGCTCAGGATATATGAATTGACAGCAGACTATTGAAATCATTCAATGATCATTATCATTTTGTGACACTGGAATTTTGTTATGATTTTTCTCAACTTCCTGCTCAAATAACAGACTGAATTAATACTACTGTTTTGGCATTTAGAATCTGCTAAAAGTCTAGAGTGGAAGACTTTTGAAGCATTTTATTACCTTTTTCCCTTTAGAAACAGAAAAAGTAGGGTTTCTTTTTAGGTTGGAATTGTGGTGTAAAGGGGCAGCCAACAAATTGGAGGCTCAGTGGATGGGGCTTTTGATCTGGGTTAGGAAGAATATTTATTGTAAAACCCTTAAACTTCCTATTTAGGGTTTTTTGAAGGGGAGGGGAGACATATATCATGCACACAAAATTCTGTATAGCATAGGTAATAAGGCAGGGGTTGGCAAACTAAGGCTGGCTGTCAAATCTGGCCAGTGGCCTGTTTTTGGATGGCCCATGAGCTAAGAGGAATCTACGAGGGGGTGGTATGTGGTCCACAACGTCTAAAATATAAAGGTAGTGTAAAACGTATTCATCTAATTTGAGGACATCATTTCTCCTCCTTTTCTCTATGTAGAAATGAAATATACTTAGTTGACTTCCAAAGCTGGGAAAAAATAACTTTTTTAATGCTCTGTAGGAATTGGTATTGCAGTTTTCAGAAAGGGGCAGGGCTGACCTCATGGTGTACAGAGCAAGGTTGAAGAGTAGTTATATTCTCTTCATCTAAATCAAAGCAAAATTGCAGCTTTTGTGATTTGAGCAGCCTAGGGTAAGGATGAGAATGTCCTTACCACAGTATGTTTTGTATCATTCTTTCCTTAGAAACTAAGTCAGTGTCATTGGTCAATTTTCTGATCTTTGCTGTTCTTTTTCCCAGTGGATAAGAACAAAACACATCAGCACCTGGACATTTACAATGAAAAATCCACTCTGCCATAGCTTGAGCATTCCCAGGTCAAGAGCCAAAATCTACCAAAATTAGTGGAAATTTCTCACGGTGATAGACGTTCATGACCTAATTTTTTTTTTCTTTTTTCTTGATATATTTCATTCTTGGCATGGATTCCCCAATCCTAGAGGAAAATATGTCTTCTCAGATACATTTCAGCAGTAACCCCTGAGTTCAACTCAAAACTGCTTTCCATGACTAGGTTAATTGCTAATTCATGGGATCCCAAATTCCAAACCATTTGGAATTTCTTCTTGCATACACTATTCCTTCTCCAAACTTCAACCCCTTTCTTTCACTGACTGAGTTAATTTTCTCCATTCTTCTCTTCTCAGCTTGCTCTTTTCTAGGCACTCTTTTTGATTCACTTTTCTTACTCCTAGCATCCTTTGGGAGGCATCAATATGTTTCCTCACCTTTATTACATTTCCTCTCAACCAGCTTCTCTTTCATTAAAAATCAGTACTTCCAGGTCTTTACCTGTGCCTGTTGCTTTGAAGGCTGCTCAGAGTGGTTTGGGTTAGAGTTTTACCTATAATACTTAACAGAATTTTGAATATTGTTCCCAAAGGGATGAGATGTGGGTTTTACATAGGGTCATTCATACTTTGTTTCCTTGCAGCTTTTGCCCTCCAGAATTTTGGATTAGTGGCTCACCAGTGTGGTGTCACTTTCTGCTGCTCTGTTATTAGCTGAAAGCTGGACTGAAGTTCTGATCACGCAGGAAATCTCCAGCTGCTGGTATGACACACACACCTACCCACACACACTTAAAACAGAAAAATTAGAAGTTCTTTAAGTTTTAAAATCTCAAGCAAGATTTTTTTTTTTTTTTTTTACCGGGAGGTCCCGGGGATCGAACCCGGGTCCCTCCATATGGGAGATGGACGCCCAACCAGTTGAGCCACATCTGACCCCCTCAAGCAAGATTTTTAAAAAAGATCTACTAATATATTGGTGGTTGAAAAGATAACAGACGTAAAGGAGGAAAAATTGGGAATACAGCACCCACTTGATTGTAGGAGACCCGTTTCTTGCACGGTGGTGTTCTGGGTCCTGACAACTCTCTCCTCCCGACGATTACCAGCCTTTTTAGTTCCTAGAAATGGATTTTCGATTGTGGTGACCTCTAATGGCAACCATATGACACGGAGTCAGGGAGGAGCCTGCAGATGTCTCTTGTGGCAGTGATGATGCCAAAGAAGTGTGAAAAGGTGTCTACCTCTTCCTTAAATCAAAGCTAACGATTAACTTGAAAAGAATCCATCAAATAATAGAGAGCTTTAAACTTTATTTTAACATCAATAGGAACAGGACTTTTGGTTCTACTTCACAGGGCACGGGGTGGAGGGAGATGTCTGACAAGCTTTTCTGGGATCCTAAGGGACATACCTCTTACTGTGAACACAAACAAAAATGTGTAAGTGGATGTTGTCCTTTTTTTCTACATTGAATCAGACGTATTTTCTAGGTGATCTCTAGGATATCTTCTTGCTACAAAATTCTACAAGTCTGTGTAGAAATGGAGTCATTAGCATGAAATACTGAGTCAGAATCTCGAGATGCTATTTCTTTCTCCTTCTGGCTTCTCCAGTTTATGATGTTTATTAGATGCCCTCTTTTTAGACTTTCAGGGATGTTAGAATCAAAACAAAACACAACAAAATGGTCTCTATGGACCTCATTGGTGTCTCCAGGTAATCACTGTCCTGTTTTGGGTGAGGAGGTGATTTATTCCAGAGTCAGCTGTCTTCCCCAGGATTGATGGAACACAATCTTTTCATGAAATGCGTTCCTGAGGGGAGTCACATGAGGCTGCCAGAACCAGGAAGGCTTGAGATTCCAGACCCAGTGCTGATCTCACACGGATGCTTCAGCAAATGGGTACTTGCTTTAGCTTAAATTTCCTCCTCCCTTCTACTCAGGCTGCCTCTGCCTTTTTTTTTTTTTCCCCCTCAAAAGCTATGAATGATTTATTTGTCTTTGCTTTTTAAGTGAAGTCCCATTATGCTTAAGTACTATATACTATATATACCTGAATAAAAGACTGTTAAGATTTTAAAAAGTGTCTTGGCCAGTTTGGAAATTCTTTATGTACTTCTAGGCATGTATATGAGGTAGTCAGATGTTAACTGTTATTTCATTTCTTAATACAGGTAGTCATCCATATTAAGACAACATACCTAACATAATATATTGACTTAGAAATATTACTTTTTCCTCTACTCCCTATTTCCTGAAACAACTTTATTTAAATTCTTTATATGTTTTTCCCCACAACGAGCTATTCTTTGAATCACCAAACACAGCTTACAAGTACTCATCATTCTTACTTCTAAGCTCTTTGAGAAACAGCACTTTTTTTTTTAAAGATTTTTATTTATTTATTCATGTATCCTCCCCTTGCTGCTTGTGCTCGCTGGGTCAGCCAACCACGCCGTGCGGGCGGGCTTGCCTTCACCAGGAGGCCCTGGGAACCGAACCCGGGGCCTCCCATATGGCAAACGGGAGCCCTACTGATTGAGCCACAGCCGCTTCCCAAGAAACAGCACTTTTGACTTCATGTTTAATGCAGTCAGAATAACTGTTGTGCCAAGTTGCAAGTACCTATTTGACTAACATTGGTAGTTGGTTTTTCATTGTCATGTAGGTATATATTTGTGATCTCCAAAATGCAACCACTTACTATACTGCCTTTAAAATTTATTTTGAAAGGCCTATTGGTTTGTTTTAAATTACATTCAATACTTGCAGACATAAATTTTAAACTTCAGGAATAAATGACTAAATCTTGGGTCAATTCTTTTTGCTTTCTCTTTTGTTGATTCCATACTGATTTCTAGAAGCATCCCAAAAAAGCATAGATTGGAGCTATGAGGCTATTTTAGGCTGTGTGCCTTCACACCAAAGCCCTTTGTAATTCAAAATAAATGATTGAGAAAATACCTTGCTATTTGAGAGATTCTGTAAGGACTCTAATGTTAGACCATTCCTTTTTTTTTTTTAAAGATTTATTTTATTTATTTAATCCCCCACCCCACGTGTTATTTGTGCTTGCTGTCTGCTCTCTGTGTCTGTTCATTATGTGTTCTCTGTGTCTGCTTGTCTTCTTTTTAGGAGGCACCTGGAACCGTACCTGGGACCTCCTATGTGGGAGGGAGGTGCCCTATCGCTTGAACCACCTCTGCACCCATAGGCAATTCCTTCTATGATGGATAATTCTAGGGACGTAAAAGAAAACTTTTGCCTTATATTAGGACATTCACAATATAAAAAGTGAGTTTACCAACAAGAGATAGGACTGTGAGAGTCCTATGTTTCTATTTAAAGTGCCCATTTTATTTGCATAGTATGTAGAAGTACTTCTTAGTTCATTCCTTTCTCTTAATATCTACTTGGTTGAGAAATCAGTGGGATAAAACTTGGACGAGGCTCCTCTGTTTACTTACCAGTTACATTCAGAAATCCCCTTAGAAAAGAGACAAGGAGGATTAAGCTTGCTGATCAAACCCTTTTGAATTTAGCACTTTAGAATATAGAAATTGGCTCATGTTAAAACAGTTGGTTTTCAGTATTGAAGATATGTATAATGAGTGCCCAAGTGGCACAACTGTCAGGCTGCACGAGGTGGTTTTTAATACGAATTTTTGGACCGACCTTGATCATTTCTTGATCCTCACCATCATTGTCATCATCATTTTGCTGATTATTTACAGTGCCAAGAACTGCACAAGTTGATTTACACACATCATCTTTCCTGGCCTGCACAGTTATGCTCCAGCTTACCTGTGATAGGAAGATGGGAGAGGAAGATAGCTTGCATGCAATAACTGTTTTGCACACCTCGGTAGCTTGTTTTCGGTCCCACACCAATCTTTGCAATATTAAAACCCAGAAGGTTGTGAAGATAACTAGCCTTATACAAAATGACAAAGAAAGACAAAGGATTTTTCCAGTCCCCTTCATTCTCCTTTCATCTTCCCTTTGGCAGTAGACCCAGCTCCATGTCCATCCTTCTTTTAATTTTCCTCTCTGCCTTCTTATTCTTGCTGTCTTTTGGGATTCATTCCCCTGGAAAGGGTAATCTAAGGCAATTGTATTGTCATGGAAAAGGTCTAAATTTGAAAAGTTGAAGACTTGACCTTGAAGCCTGGGTTTTCTACTTAAGAACTGTGTTATCTTGAGCAAATCACTTAAGCTTTCTAAATCTTAGTTTCCTTATCTATGTTAAATGTGGCCACGTGGGAATTAAGAGACAATGTGTGTAAAGTGTTATTATGGCACCAGCTCTCATTTGCATCTTAATGTAGCATTTAATCTGAAGGAGTGTCTGACAGTGGGAATTTGAGTTAGAGAAGCCTGATGAGGGAGACAGACAGTTTTTGAGGGGTGGTAGTGGTGGGGAAATGGGGTTGGGAGCAAGGCTATCAGCTCCCTGGAATAAATTGTGGTTGGTGGATAGTGCTTGTTGCCTATCCACATCTGTCCTGCTGTTTTAGTTCTGAGATTAGAACCATAGACTCTAGAAGCTCAGACCTTAGAGGCTGAATGGGCCCAGGTGAGGTAACTGAAGCCAGAAGAGGTGAATGGTCTTGCCCAAGATTATGTAACTAGCTAGTGTTGGAGCTGGGGCCAGAGCCAGATGTCATCACTGGCAGTAGTGAAATTGGGAATTAAAGACCAGGCTTTCAAAGTATCCATGTTTAGTCTGAAGGAGGCTTGTAAAATTCCATTTCCTTTCTAAGAGTTCCTAGCAGAAGCTTTTAGATGCCTAATGCTTGCATTTTTGTGAATCCTCTAGGTGAAATAATTTCACAAGAGCCTTAGAAAGAGCGTCCTCTGGCCCCATCACTCCCTCACAAAGGCTGGTTAGGGCTGTTCCAGGAAAGAACAACTCTTGGATCCAGAGGCCCTATCTGAGGTTCTTCCAGATATGGGAGGAAATGTGGTGCGACTATTGGTGAATTTGGTGGGTGTCTGAAGTTGGACACTGATTTTCACATGAAGACTCTTGTCTGAGGTACTAAAAATTTTTTTATGGTGAAATATTTCAAGCACACAGAAAAACATTAAAAAATGTAACGAACACTGTGTACTCACAGCATCTTCTCAAATCTTAAAATTTTTCCAATATCTGTTTCATGTCACCTTTTAAAGAAATAAAACAGGTATTTTTTAAAATCTTTTTTTAATAATAATTTTTTTTTAAAGCTACTTAGATTACATAAATATTATACAAAAATTATAGGGATTCCCATGTTCCCACACCTCCACAACCTCCCACATAAACATCTTTCATTAGTGTGGCACATCACCTGCAATGGATATACACATCCTGGGGCTTTGCCACTAAGCATGGACCACAGTTCACATCGTAGACCACACTCTCTCCCACACAGCTGTGCATGCTATATGCTGATATAAAATGGCCTATGTCTGTCATTGCAATGTCACTCAGGATAATTCCCAAGTCCCGAAAAAGCCCCTGTATTACAACTGCTTTTCCCTCTCCCTGCCCCCAAAGCATCCAGTGGCCACTGGCTCCACATTAATGTTGTAATTTCTTCCATTGCTTGAATCACAATATGTCTATAACAGAATACCAGTAAGTCCACTCTAGTCCATAGCTCTTCCCCCAATCCTGAGGAGTCTGGGATGGTGATGTCCATTCCACCTCCAAGTGAGAGGGGGCTTATATCCCATGGATAAGATGGATGGGATTATCCTGCCTGCAGCTGCAGACTCTCTCCATTCCTTATGATGGCTGTTGTCCATCATCATCTCCCCACCAGGTGTCCTGGGTGAGTCCATTGAGCTAAAATAGGTATTTTTATTCCTTCCCTTTCCTTCTTCCTTTTAGGAAACCATGATTCTGAATTTGGCTTTTATCATCTTTTTGTATATTTTTATACTTTAACACGCACATATATATCCTAAACATTTATATTTATCCATAAACGAAGTTTTTTTAAATATATAGGTAGCACATTAGATGGTATGATTTCCTTACCTTTCTTATTTTGTTCAACATTATGTTTTGGAGATTTATCCATGTTGTAGTCCATAATTTTTCAACTGTTATAATTTGCTTTCTGTGGATATGCCACTATTTGTTTGCACATTTTCCTTTTGATCACTTGTATCACAATCTTCATTCAGTGCTGCAATCTCCTCTCAATCATTAATTTCTTTTGTGACTCTTTAAGGGTTCTGGAGTAAAACATAGCTTGCTATTGGAACAAGAAAATGCAGGTCATGACACAGAATCTAGAGGTGGGCAAGTAATGATTTGAATGGTAATAAATGTAGAATTCTATTCTGGATGTTGTGATGGCCAACCCTAAGATTTGTGGAAGAAAATTTGTTTTTGTAATGCTGTTTCATTTTTTCCTAAAGCACATTTAAAGCAGAACTTTGAGTGACTTTAGGGTTATGTTTTTAAGATACTTTTTAAAAAAAAAAACAAAAATATTTCCCCCTTGAGCTGTGTGCTCTTCTTCCAGCTTGTGATGACGCACAGTTAGACCTGAAATGTTGCCCGGGAACTTTGGGCTTATTCATCCTCTCTCTACTTGCTACACATTCTTGAAAATCAACAAAAGGAGAGCAGAAAAAGTCGGTAGGAGGGTAATTTATTTCAGGGAGAAATTTCAGCAAATATTGTCCCCCCAGTTCCCCCACACCCTCCAAAGAGTACCTTCCACTGGTCCCTAAGTCTGCCAGGCTAACTCAATATGACTTTATCTCTACCAGGGCCCCCTTTTGTCACTTTGCTTTCTTTTCCTTGATCCGTGCATCTCACTGAAGTCATCCCACCTGGCTATGAGACGTCAGTGAATTTAGCTTAATTATATTTAGTGAGGCTGGGACTGTGTGTCTCAGAGCCCTTGATGGAGAGCTATTTCCAGGGAAGCAGAGGGCTCAGGGGAGGGGGTGGGGAGAAGAGTGGAGGTGGTAGAGCAGACGGAGCAGCTGCAGGGGATGGTTGTAAAAAAGATTAAACCTTCCCTACAGCTGAGTGTATTTTACCAATGTAAATGTTGATCTCCTTTTTTAAATCCTCAAGGGACCCCAGGGAGAGGCTTGTGTGTCTGTCTCTGGAACTTTAACTGGGCAAAAATGGTATTATGGTTGGAAATGCAGCTAACCCAAGGCCAGAAGCTTCAAGAGCTGAGAGAGGGTCGAAGAAAGGTCAAGGGGAAGGAAGGTCGGGGAATGAAGGGGCTAAGATAGAATATTTCAGGCACTGTAAGCTTTTAAATAAATATTCTTACCACTACCCTTGGCTTATCAAGTCCTTCTAACCGTTTGAAGTTTACTAATCTTGCCACCCTCAAACTCAACTGTGTTCTGCTCAGTGGAGACTGATCTGTTTAACTGTCACATTGTCCCAGAAATGAAGGCAAAGAAATGCTGGGAGGTTTGTTATCAGGGAGGCAGTATATGTGGGAGCCCTGGGGCCTGCTGAGAAAGCCCTCCTGATCCTCAGATCAGATCCTCTCACTCTTTTCTTCCACTTGGTTTGTAAGGACAGAGATGCTCAAGTGGCCCCTGGCTGGGTCTTAACATCCCTTCTTACAAACTCGTGGTTTCTCTTTCTGATGTAAGCTAATGATTTATTTATGATATTTCAACAAAGATACTTCCTGCTTAATTGCAGGATTATCAAAACCAAAACAGCAAGAGCCAGGCGTGACAAGCTGGTGGTGTAGAAGTGGTCATAGGACTAATACTGTTTGAGAATCATTATTTTGTCAGTGTTTCCTGCTGGCCACATGGATGCCATAGTCTATATTAGGACACAATGAATGATATTTAAGAAGAGTTAGATTTTCTGAACACTCTCCATATGTCCCACACTTTGCTAAGTCGCATACATGTGCTCTCATTTGAATAAGTCCTATTTTACAGATGGGAAAACTGAGGCTTAGATTGTGTAAGTAATTTGTCGAAGGTAATGGTGCTGGTATGTGGAAGACCTCAAATTTGAACCCAAGTCTGAAAGGGTCTGGAGCACATGTTCTTCACTGTTATACTGTCCTGGTGTAAGCCATGCATCTGCTTGTGGTGTACATCTATAAGGGATTATATTTCAACTGGTAGGCCAACTGATCTAGAAATTATCATTCTTGTATTAGTTTTCTATAAAACATCTACATTTTCTATAAAACATTTTGTTTAATGTTCCTGGCATTAAACAAAATTAGGAAGAATCTTTGGATGTTATAGGAATTTTTTGTTTTTTGTTTTGCTTGTTTTTTTTTTTTTTTTTTTGGTTAGGCTGAACACCTAAATCATTCATCCATTCATTCAATATTTATTAAATGTCTAGTATGTGCCAGACACTGCTAAATGTTGTGGAGACAATGGTAAGCAATCACAAACATGCACCCTGGATCCATGGAGCTTACAGTCTAGTGGAATCAAATAATTACAAAAATTTCCCTATAAATGTTTATCCCCAAAGAGCAGTATTTACTTGCTTAGTGATTGCTACCAGTTTTAAATGGACTGTTTTCAATAGATGCCACTTAAATTTTTATAGCCAAATATGATGGAATTAGATATGTGAGTATCCCAAATCAACATAATGAAGCCTGAGGATATTGATGATGATGATGATGATAGCTTATACTTATATAATGCTTAATATGATTTTAGGAATTGTTCCAACTGCTTTAATGGTTTAATGATAAACCATTTTATTTTCATGATAATCATTGAAAGAATGTATTATTATATTTTCCATTATACAGATGAGGAGGCTGTGGTGGAAGATTAAGTACTAGGATGTTAAAATACCACCTTTAGTTCTACACTAACTCTATAATTCTTCATTTCATTCCCCAATCTTCACTAAGTATACTGAAACCATTTCCTAGTCAGTTGTTTGCTGTGCAAGCTTAGAGTGATTTTTTTCAATCTAAGTCAGAGCTGATGTTGACGTTGGCCACCAACAGTTGTACTGTGCCCCCCCCCCGACCCCCAACTCTCCTCACCAAACTTTCCAGGGAAATCAAAGCTTCAGGTAAAAGCCACAGCATACTCTTCACCCTGCTTCAGTTAACTTTCAGCTATGTCTTTCTAATGATATGCTTCTAATGAGCTTACCTTTGCAATTGAAATGCTGGTTTTGTTTTGCTTTATATTGTGCTGGCTCTGAGGGAGGTCATTTAACACATGGAAATACCCCTCACCCCCTTCAGGGCTGCAGATTGTGGCCCAATTCAATTGGTTAGGCTGCTGGCTTTTGGCAAGGCATGATGGATGTATGGGACTCAGAGGTCAAAAGTTCTCCTTCCTTGCTACTCAGTGTGGTCCCCAGACCTGCAGTCCCTGGGAGCTTGTTAGAAATGCATATTCCTGGGCCCCAACCCAGACCTACTCAACCAGAATCTGCATTTTAACAGAACTTCTATTAAAGTGTGAGAATGCTCTTCTACTTACAGTCCAGAAAATAGGATTGGTTCGGTTAATTTTATGATTTTATCCTTCATTTCTTTTTCTCTCTTGTACCCCTTTTCCCAAGTGTCCAGAGCAGATTTTGATTTTGTTAATTTTTCCCATTAATATGCTTTTCTATAAACATATTCATTTATGACTGAAAGTGGCTGTTCCCCTTTGGGTTTCACACCTGTTCTTTTTTCATGAAGCATCATGTCTTTATGCAGCTTACATTAAAAAAAACAAAAACAAAAACAAAAAAAACCGAGATGCTGTGTGTGTTTCACAGTGTGGCATTACTTATTTCTCTGAAGTTTTCAAGAAATATTATCCTTGTTTTCCCATGCTTCACATTGCTTGAAAATAATTGTTTTCCTTTCATAAGCCGACTTCGACACAGCTGCTTTTGATGTGCGATTAGAACCAACATCGCAGAGCCAAATTATTTTGCTTTGAAGTCTTGTGATTGCAGCTTGATTTCAATGAGATGTATTTCTTATCTAAATAAACCAACAGTCAATACTTCATTGGGAGCATTCTACTGTTGTGATATGTTTGGAGTAGTACTTTACTTCTCAAACTACTTCTTTATTTTTCAAGTAAAAAATATATTACATCTTTAACTGTATTTTGTAGTCCCCAGGATTTAAATAAGAGCTCTTAAGTTTTAGTTTTAAATTTAGTTTTAATCTTATAAAGAAAATCATGATTTTGTTATAAAATGGACCAGGCAAAGATTCATAGCATATTGGCATAGTCCTAAAGCCTGAAGGAAATTAGGATTTAGAAAAACCTACCTCTGGGTAGGACTTATGAAGAAAATTTTAAATGCTTTTTGTAAGGCTACTATGATTTTCAATGCAGGCATGTATTGGGCACCTACTGTTTACATAGTACTGGGTTACTATAGCTCTGAAGAACATATGTCCTAGATTTTCTGGAACAGACTTAATTTCATTTTTCATGGCCAGACCATATGTCTCAATTTTTGGTCCAGCAAATATGTTCACCAAGAAGCAAAGAGAGCAGAAGGTGGAGGAGCTGAATCTCAGTGAGAAGTCAAGATGCCTCTTCCTTATTCAGACAAGCCCTTGCTCAAACTGGTAAGTGTAAGAAATGGTTCAGAAAGCCTACCAGCCTGGGAAGAGGTTATACATGTTGAAAGATTTTCAGGGAACACTTCCACTTCCTTCTTGCCCCCTTTATCCCACCCTATCCTAGAAAAGTTTAGTCATCTGCAAAACCCAATTTTAGGCCAAATTAAAGTTTGCATTTGGATCTTGGAGAGTTTTGCAAACAAATCCTGCAGGCAATGAACCAGACATCAAGCAATAAACTACACGCAATACAGTGTTTTGTTGATTTATGCACAAGACTAACGGTTCGATCTTGCCTGATTTTATAACTGATTTAGATTAGCGAGAATAAGGAGGTTAGCCAATATGGTGAATCTAAATTGAAAGAAAATTATAAACATCTTTTAAAAAATGTACTTTCAATTTTCCACCCTTCAGTCCCCTTCTAATAACCTTCACCTCTTAAATGAAAACAAGACCCTATAATTGGTTACAAACAACAATAATGCCTGCTTTGAATTTATCTTTACAATTATTTCTGCTCTGTAGTCTCTGGTGGAGGTGCTAATGTGCAGACGAATGAGGGGATTAACTTGCTGGTTTTAGAGGCAAGGATCTGAGTGAGGAAGTTAACTGTGCCAGCAGTCTCTGCTTTTCTATGTGTTGTGTACTTAATGGGCAGGCTGCAGATCAGGGATGTGCCCAGCCCTCTCTCTGCTAGCTTGAAATGTTCAAAACAAAAAGATTGGGAACTTCTGGTTTAGACTCAGTATCCTCACTTTCTTTTTGAATGGTTGTGGCTCTGTTTCTTTACAAAACCATTTGCCATTTACCTTTCCACCCTGGAGTTGGAGTTAACACTGTGGCATCATTCTTTGAAGGAAACACAGACTCCTTCAGGGTGGTGGGAAGGACAGGGAGTGAGTGAAGGAGCCAGTCATCTGGAACCGAATCATGGCTACACTGCTTTCTGGCTCTTGATTTTGGGTGTCACTTAAACCCTATCAACTCCAGTTTCCTCAACTGTAAAATGGGCACAACAATACTGTTTCTTCACAGGCTCATTGTATTAAATGAGAGAACATATATCAACTCACCTAGGGAGACACAAAGAAAATCCTCAAAGGTTAATTTTTCTCTTATGAATGCCTTTAAGGGTACTAGCTGCTGTGCAATCTGTATATCCTCCACCTCTGCTGCTGCACACGCACACTGTGACATATCCCAGGGGATGCTTCTGCATGAAAATGCTTATAAATCATTCATTCATTCATTTGCACATTCATTCAGCATATATTATGTTTAAGGCATTAGAAACATGAAAACAAACAATACAGTCTTCTCCTGAGGGACTTTTTATAGATTCCTAATAACATTTTTCTAAATTACCCTCTCTTACAAAGACCTCTTTTATGATTTCTTATTTCTGGCTTGCCATCTGGAATTGCTTGCTTGCTTTAATTTTGAGGGCATTGATTGGCCAGTTGTGCTGACCAGCAGACCATTGTTTTTTAAAGACTCTTGATTTGTCTTTATTAAAACGAATTTGAATTCAGATTGATTGTCACTGCTTATCATATTCACAGGGAATTATTGGTAATGGGAATTAAAACCCATATTTACCAGGGAAAGATACAAAGACACTTTCACCTCTCTCTATTTAGTGATGCCTCCTATAGTATTTACTGTTAATATTACATTGATTAATATTTTCTGACACACAGTAGGCACCTAATATTAACATGAGTGAATTATAGTTCTCAGAGGGCAGAAAATACAGCATTTATTATTCTGTAGCCCCCTAAATTAACATATAAACTATTTGGATAAAAGAACCCAAGATCAATATCATCTGTAGCCTCCGGGTAGACGGGATTATTTTGGGTAGACGGGATTATTTTCTCAGGTGGACTCCTCCCAGTGTGATTATGCTCTTGGATTGGCCACTCATCCTTGTGAACAACTAGGTTTGAAACTAGTCAATCAAGTGTTAGCTGTGATTTTGGGCAAGTCACTTGATCTCTCTGAGCGTCTGTCTCCTCATCTGTAAAAGGAGCATTGTAACAGCACACAGCTCCCTGGATTGTGGTAAGGATTAAATGGGATAATTTGTGTAAAATGCCTGGCCCCACGGGAACAGTCAGTAAAGGGTGGCTTATTCATTAAGTCAGGTGCAAGGGACCCATGAGGTTGGAATTTTGGGTGAATGGCTTTGCCTTTGGAGAATAACATTCACATTATTATCACATAAATCAAATGGACAGTCTTTGGGGTTTATGGCTCTTCCATCTTCTTAGGAGGCACTGCTTCCTCCAGATGTAGTTCTTAAGCCAGAGGCCACCTGGAGGGGTTCCTGAGGCACCGTCTATTAACAGGCTCCAGGCTGGCTCGGGCTGAATATGCCCAGGAGGGAGGAGGGCAGCAAGTCCTGGGTTGTCCCAGGTTCCTTTCCACTCCCTCCCCCCCACCCCCTTTATTTAGCTTTAGTTCAGGGACGAGGGCACTCAGGCCCACAGATGGGAGCTGTTTCATCTTAGCTGGGTCAGAGGTTAATGGAGATAAGTAGTGTCTTCTTACCAGGAGGCCTCAGGAAAGCACACTGTGTTGGTGGAGTTGAATCAGGATCTTAGAGATTGGACAGACTGATATTCTCCTACTTTGGGGGCAGAGAGTGTGGGGCCCTGTGAGAGAAAGCTGCCGCGGGGCTAGTTGGAGGGAGGGGAGATAGGGGACTGTGCTAATCTTCAAATGGCTCAGAGTGAAACAGGGTAATTGCCCACTAAAGGATCAGAAGTCTGGGCTCCTTGGCAGCGTCTGCATGGCCCCACCTTGAAATAAAAGCAGTCGCCTTCTCGCCTTCTGGCTCAGGCCCTTTCCTGACGGCAGCTTGGAGCATGATTCCGTGCTCCCTCTGGCCAGGGCCGGTTTTGACGAGAGAGTAGCAGCAGCCTGTCTGGGAAGTGGATGGGGTTGAGATTTGGGGCTTCTTTTCTGAGTTGATGCAGTCTCAACAAGTCAGTTCAGTTTACTTAGGGGGGAAGTATTTATATATTAAGAATGTTTCTAAACATCCAGCAAACTCTTTCTCCTCTGGAAAGCCTTTCCTGGTCTCCCACATGGGAATAATTCTCCCTCTGTATTCTAGAGCACTTGGTGGTATTTCCTCTCTGAGGCCTTAATCTTTGGCTTTCCTTCATAAAACTCCTTCGCATCTCTCACCTAATGTCCTAAAAGAGATTGAAACAGCCAGCTTGCCTGTCTGCCTGCCTGCCTTCCTTCCTTCCTTCCTTCCTTCCTTCCTTCCTTCCTTCCTTCCTTCCTTCCTTCCTTCCTTCCTTCCTTCCTTCCATCCATTTAACAGTAGTCCTGGGCAACTGCATGCCATGTTCTAGGTGGTGCAAACAGCTGTGAACAAAACAGGCATAGTCCCTGCCCCTGTGGAGCTGACCTTCTAGTTGGCACGTTGACTCATTTGTCCCTTTCCATGGGACCATACTCACCTGGAGGCATGAACCATGTCATACTTCTTATATCCCTGTGGCAGCTTGTGCAGTGCTGCCCAAGGAGGCTAAAATGCTTGTTGAATGCTTCTTGGTATGTGTGTAGAGGCTGCCACTTCAGAAGTGACTGGGACCAGGTAAATGAATGAAGCAGGCTGAGTGTCTGGGATCTCTGGGAAGTGGTGGTGCCGTTGGCGAACTGGAGAAGGTGGGCACTGCTGTTTCTTTAGCTAGGTGTGGCCATCTAGGAACGTGAGTCCTGCCTTGCCAAATCGTCTGATTTTTCAGGAGAAGCTGGAAATTGAAAGTTTTATGTGAAATATCATTTTTAAAAGTTGGAAATGAATTTAATTAAAAGATCCACCAAAATACACCTGTGGGCCAGATGAAAAGCATGGGCTTGCCAGTCAGAGAGTTCTTCTTGTTAGGGATTTGCTCTTTCGGGTGTGTGTGAAGAGACTGAATGCCACATTCCAGGTCATCACACTAGACATCTATGACAGCTCACGGTTTCCTCCTCCCATCCCATAGAGCCAAGCAGCCACCTCTGCCCCTTGTCTGTTGCAGAGACACCCTTATCACCTGCCTATCTTTTTAGCTCCTTCCACATTTCCCACAGAACACTCATGTAGCTGAGAGGAAAAGGACATGTCTAAAAGAAGGAAAGTCTGGCAGTGAGAGCCCTGGGCACGGCAGCTCTGCCCTGTGCTTTCTGCATTTGTTTGAAACAGACAGACCTGGTTTGAATCTTGTCACGACCAGCTGCTGGATGGGCTACTGCACTCACCTGGACCTCGGTTTGCATTTTTGTAAAATGATCATAATATCTGTGTTACAGGATGGTGAAAAGAATTAAATTATATATTAAAATTAAAATTATAGATTAAAGATTAAAGTATATATAAGCTCCTTTTTTAATATTCAAGGAAGCGTTGGAGAGCTACTTAGCCCTTCAAGGGTCATGACCTAGACAGCCTGACCCTGGATTTGTCTTGGGGTTTGAGAGATGGTGGTGGGGCAGTGGTGGTTAAGGAGGAATTGGAGGGGTGGCAGCAAGGGTACAAAATTGGGGGCTATATCGCAACTCATTCACAGTTTGAGCTAACTTCAGGCCAAATGATAGCTTCCAATGTTATCAGTATTTTTGTTTTTCAATCAGTGATCAGAACACTACTGAAAGCATGCAAGTAAAAAGATGATGCTCTTTCTTCCTTTCATTCATTGTGGCCAATTTATGTTTGACAGCTGCATAGTTTACACAGGATGACAACTATCTTGCTGGTGCTTGGAAGTGGTGTGTGATGGGAAAAGCTGGAGGGGTCTTTTGTTTGTATTCCTTGAGTGCATGTTGGAAAATGAGGAGAATGTTAAACACTTTGTCTAAGTTGTGGAGATAGGAGTTAGTAAATAGAAGACAGCTTAGGTGGGTAATATTTCACTATATTTAGCATTATCTTGGTATGTGTGTGTTTGCAGTGTACAAACACATTTTGGTTTCCTGAAGATGCTGATAATGTGAGATACTTCTGTGGAAACAAATAAACCATGTAGAGCAAGGGACTAGGACCTTGGTTTCACAAGTATCTCTCTAAAGCCTGCCACACCATTGCTGTTGAGGTTACTGCCCTAGGCCCCACCCTAGAGAGACACCTCCTTGAGCTTGTGATAATGAGGACTTACTTTGCAAGCTTGTAACATAGATATGAAATAAACATTGTAGGTAGAAAGTAGGAAGTGGTGCACAGACTCAAGGGTGGGTAATCAATCTCTCTCTCTCTGACTCTCTCCTTCTGTTGGCCTTGGGGACTTACAGTCAGAGATAGAAAGCTCTGTTGCTGTATAACCGAGTCTCTGTGAAGGTCACAACCTTCCTGAGCATCAGTTTCCCTATTAGTAAGCTGGAGATGATACTACTTATTCTAGAGGCTTATGACAATCATTGAATAGAATAATAAATGAGAAGTGTTTTATATGTGATCAAGTTCTTATGATGACACAGACACTCTAAATTTATATGTGGCTTTAAAGCCAGGGCTGGTCACAGTAAGGTACAGTAACATATAAGATTACTTTGAAAAATGGAAGGAAAATTTTCCATTTTTATCCCAACCCCTACCTCTACCTACTCCCTTTGAAAAAAGCGACTAAGAAGAAAATGTGTGTGGCAAACAGGATCTAAATCCTATCAGCTGCAGACAAAAATTACCAGCCCAGCAGCCTTCTGGCACATCCTTAGGTGGTGTCTCCCCAGAAAGATATACACCAAGCATAACCCGGTTTACTGATCACCAGAACCTCCGGAGTTCCCATGGCTGTCGTGAACTGGGAAGTGGAAATGAAGCAACTGGGCTGTGAGAGCCTCCGAGGTCTCCTACTGCTGACTTCCTCCTATAAATCAGCCGTAGACAGCTGTGTCCACTTGCACTAGGGGATAGAAAAATAGACCCTGTTGCCAGACAGCGACACAGGCTCCACAAACATCGTGGGATCAGAGGGCAGGGGGCTTAGCCCAGGCACTAGCTAAACAGGCCCAGCAGCCCCACTGAACCATTTGTTTATTTTCACAGTGGCATTGTCTGTACCAGATGAAGGGGAAGGACTCCTCCCTGCCCCCTTCTACTCTGCGTTTGTAGGCCCCTTACTCCTCACCACCGGAAGGGCCAGCGACTGAGATGAAGCCCGCTGACCTGCTGGCTGATTCATTTATTTCAGTTGCACGCGGGCTGTGTGCTAGGTCTAAGTTTCGAAGCTGATACGGAAGTCCTGGAGTCTGTTATAGAATATTCCAAGTGAATGGATTTTTTTTTCATTAAAAAAATGTATTGAAGTATATCATTCATACACGAACACACATAAACAATAAGTATATAGTAAAAGTTGTGGACTTACAAAACAAATTTGCATATCATCATACAGGGCTCCCGTACATCACGCACTACCAACACCTTGCATTGTTGTGAAACATTTGTTAAAGACCATGAAAGCAGTGTCAAAATATTACTACTAACCATAGCCCGTATCTTACATTTGGTGTATTTTCCCCCCAACCCACCTGATTATTAACACGCTGTATTGGTATTCTATGTTTGTTATAGTTCATGAGAGAATGTTCTCATATTTGTTCTGTTAACCACAGTCCATCTTCCACCACAGCGTTCACTGTGTTATGCAGTCCCATCAAGCAAATGGATTTTATTTGTTCTGCTGAATATATCTGACTGAGCAAAACCTGGTGCTGGCCTATTCACACAGCCCCACCCCTCTGGTTTCTCCTGCCCTCTCTTACCCCAGCACTTCCATCCAAGGCCTTCACTTTTTTTTTCCTTAAGACATTAATTTTATAGAAGAAATACTTTCAAACAATACAAACAATACAAATGACACAATTAGAAAGAACAGTGACAAAACAAGAAAGAGATGAATACTGATTATAACTTATTCCTACAAGGCCTTCACTTTGTTTTTAGTGTTATGATTTCACATTAGCTTTTTAAAAAATATATTTAAAAATTTTTTTAAAGATACTTAGATTACATAAACGTTACATAAAAATTATAGGGATTCCCATATGCCCTGCTCCCCATACTTCCCACATTTTCCCACATAAACAACATCCTTCATTTGTGTGGTACATTCATTGCAATCGATACCCGCATTTTTGGGCATTGTCATTGAACATGGATTATAGTTTACGTTGTAATTTACACTCTCTCCCATACAATTCTGTAGGTTATGGGAAGATATATACTGGCCTATATCTGTCATTGCAATGTCATTCAGGACGTTTCCCAAGTCCCGAAAATGCCCCGTATTACACCTGTCTTTCCCTCTCCCTGCCCCCAGAGCCTCCAGTGGCCACTGGCTCCACATCTATGTTGTCATTTCTTCCATTAAGGCCCTCACTTTTGAGTCATTATCTGAAGCACCCAGATAAATGGGCTTATGACGGTGGTAAAGTTGAGCCACTCCTTTTTCCTTTAACTTGAACTGATCTCTTCTAAAATAAGAGAATTTTCCCAACATTTTCTTATGAAAAATTTCTAAACATACATTGAAATGGAAAGTTGATTACAAGTCAACGTCTGTAAACCCACCACTTAGATTCTATCATTAACATATTACTCTATTTGCTTTATCACATATCTATTCATCCTTTCATATTATTTTTTGACACATTTCAAAGTAAATTTTAGACATCTAATTACTTCATTATGCATGCTAGTAACTAGAGTTCAATATTTGCACAATTTTCTCTGATATAAAACTTATATACAATGAAATGCACATATCTTTTGTGTTTATTTGCTGAGTTTTGACAAATGCATACACTCATGTAATCCAAATCCCTATCACGAGATAAAAGGTTGGCATCATCCAGAAAGGTCCCTCGTGTCCCTTCCCAATCAGTACCTACCTCTACTTTCCCAGAAGCTAATACTTATTACTTTCCACCATTGATTAGGTTTGCTTGTTCTAGAAGGAAACATACACTATGCTTTCTTTAAGGTCTCACCATAATGTTTTTGAGATTCATGTTGTTGTGTGTATCAATAGCTTGTTTCATAATATTTCATAGTTCTGATATACCACAGTGCATTTATCCTTTCTCCCATTGTTGGACCTGGGCTATTTCCAGTTTGGGGCTATTATTTTTTTAATATAAAATTTTATTGAAGTATAGCATACATACTTGCATGTACATAAACAATAAGTGTGTAATAAAATGTGTGAACTTACAAAACAAACATGCATATCATCATACACGGCTCCCATTCATCATCCCACCACCACCACCACCTTGCATTGTTGTGAAACATTTATTGAAGACTATGAAAAAGCATCGTCAAAATATTACTACTAACTACAGCACATATCTTACATTTGATGTATTTCCCCCCCAACCCACCTGATTTTTAACACCCTGTATTCGTATTATATATTTGCTATAGTTTATGAGAACTGTATTATTATATATGGGGGCTATTATTTTTAAAAGCTGCCATAAATATCTTTGTACAAGTCATGTTGTAGACACATGTTTTCATTTATCTTGGGTAAATATCTAGAATTGGAATTGCCAGGTTACAGGGTATGTGTGGACTTAATTATAAGTCTGCCAGACAGTTTTCCAAAGTGGTTTTAACATTTTACACCCCACCCACACGTATGAGAGTTCCGGTTTTCCATATTCTTGCTGACAATTGGTGGTGGTGCTCTTTTTAACTTTAGCCATTCAGGTGGGTGTATAGTGGCATTTCATTGTGGGTGTAATAAAACATTTTAACTTTAACAATTGATTATATATATTTTCCTTTTGTTCCAAATTTTGAATCATGGTTTTCCTGGCCTGCCTTCCAACCTAAGTTTTCATTTTCTGGAAGTAGGTTGGAGTATAAGGATACTTGCCTTAAATTATCCTGTGGCCAAGTTAAAGTATATTTTTTGAAATTATAATGATCTGTCTTCATTAATAATCACCTGGCATGGGAATTTCTGTTCCAACTGCTTTTATTTTGGTGTATCTTAGGAAATGAGTAAGGGATGTGCTCTCAGGAATAGGGTTCTCTCTCTCTATAAATATGTAGCCTTTGAACGAATGTAGTCAGCAAGCATATCAGTGTTTAGGAATTTGTGCATAGTGTGTTTTGTGGCGGTTCTTGTAGTGCCATTTACTAAACTCTTGGAGGTTTTCCAGTTATTATGAACCTGACATATTCAGGAGACTCTAACCTTACTGGTAGGCCTCCTTAGTTTCTCTAGCAGCCCCATCCTGGTTTCTGTCCTGTCTTTCTTACTGCTGCCTCTTAGGCTACCCCTTAAATACGCCCTTTTTATACTCTGTATGAATTGCCTATGCTTCAAATCCCAGTCTCCTGGCTTCAATTCTCTTGTATAAATAAATTTATCTCCTAGGCTTTGACCTTTCTCCTGAAAGGAGAGCCAGCTCATCAGAACTATTTTCTAAAGGCACATCTGTTTATGATTATTTAACAATTCCTCATCACATGTAAGTGAAAGCCCATGGTAGCTAACAATTTTTGAATGTCCACTATAAGCCCAGTTCTGTGCTAAGCACATTATATGCATTATCTCATTTAATTTTTGCAGCAGGATTTATGAGGTAGATTATAGTTTTATACTCATTTTTAGATGAGAAGACTGAGGCTTAGAGGTTAAACAATTCACTATGGTCTTGTAACTGGTAAGTGGTGGAATCGATATTCAAACCTGGGCAGTTGACAGAAACCAAGGTTTAGTTTTATTTTGTTCCTTTGTAATATGACCCCATCCTGTTTTCTGAGCTTCAGTTCTGGCACTTCCTATCTAGCCCCTTCCCTCATTCTGTGCTTCAGCCAAACTGACAAATTTACTGTAACTTGAAACTAGCCAGGCTCTTTCATATCTTCTTGCCTTGGCAAGTGCGCTGGCATGTGCTTGGACTATTTGCTCTGCTCCCTACCTTTTCCATCATTCCAACTCATTATTCAAGAATGAGTTCAACATCACTTTCTACAAACAAGTGCTATTCCTTGCTCCTCCTACTGTTTTTCTATAGAATGTTTTCTTGTATGTTGCTTTGGTGTTCAGCCTGTGACCGACTTGAGACAGGGACCTTGTTTTACTCAACTTGTACTCCTGGAAGTTAGCCCAGCGTGTGAAAAATTGTAGTTACGCGAAACCTTCGTTAGGGTTCCCTGGAAAACAGACATCCAGAAGTTTGGGGGAAACAACACCTGGGAGGAAGGGAGGGAGGGCAGGTTTGGGCAGAGAGAGGAGGTGAGCTGAAGAACAGTTACTTCAGAGGTCTCAGCTGATCCAAGGGGAACTGTGGAGCTGGATTGTCCTTTAGAGTTGTCTTGAATTGAGGCAAACGGTTCATCCTCTAGCATCTACCAGTTATTAGATGTTGCCCCAGCAAAGGGGCATAACCTTAGATGACGCCTAGAACTTCTGGAATAAGGACTTAGCTGTGAGCCTGCAGCAGCCAAAACTCATTGGGTAGCTCAGGAACAAGTGGATCTGGGCAGATCTGGGATACGAGCAGACACCACTGCATGCAGTTCACTCAGCAAATGGGTACGGAAAGAATGAATAAATAAAGGGAAGCACTCTTAAGCAACTAGATTAAATATAATATAGCCTCTGCTGCATATGGTAGTCTTTAAAAATAGAGGAAAAAATTTTTTTTAGAGAATTTGGAAATGGATCATTAGTAGAATGCCAATTGGTTGAATCTCTGTTTAGAAGAATAGATGTTTGTTCGACTTTACCAGGATAGAAATGTTCCTCACATACCATACATTACATATCAAAACATTTGATGTTATTGGAGGGGGGGAGGGTATATGTGGTTAAAATAAAAAAGCTTTTATTTTGCTTTGTAATCTGATAAATATGCTAAGTGGTAACAAGTGTATGGATAACATGTTTGTTAGTCATTACTAGATCCTGAGACTATGAATGTGACTTTGGTGAATCCTTTTTCTTTTCTTATTTCAGTCTCTTGGATTAAATTTCTAGCAATTCCTGTCTCAAGGAGCACCAGTGCCTTCTGGTCCTAGTGTGTTCTGGGTGTTAGGTTCAGCTTTATCCTACAGGGTTTTTAAGTCTGAAGGTCCCTCTACTCCCTACCACCCCTGTAGATTTGTTGAATTAATCCTAGGATGTGGTTTGGTTGGTTTACAACTTCTCTAAAGATATATTGAAATATGGACATTTTGATATTTTAGTATGTTATTGTTGGAATTTAGACTCTGAAGTGCCTGTTCCTTAAGCTTGTGTCCCACTAGTATTATAATAGCTTTCTTGGATGCCAGGAGCTAACAAGAAAAAAAAAAAAAAAAAGAAAAAGAAGGAAAAAAAGAAAACATCTTTCTCAGTCTTTGGACACTGACCTGTACAAGTGTTCTC
Organism: Tolypeutes matacus; assembly: GCA_026826555.1. Lineage (NCBI taxonomy): Eukaryota > Metazoa > Chordata > Mammalia > Cingulata > Chlamyphoridae > Tolypeutes > Tolypeutes matacus. The sequence continues at coordinate 12,281,279 of JAKSZT010054193.1, read as the reverse complement.
CTTCAGGGATTATCCATACAATGAGTCTGGAGAATAGCTCCAGACCAAAGTATAGAGACCACCCTGATCCTTTCTGCTCCTGCCTCTTGTCCTGGGCATGGATGTATGGCCCTGGGAATTCCTCTGTTTACATGGGTATGAATGTCCCCTCTTCCCTAGGAAACAGTTTCCTCATGGCTCTGGGCACTGCACAGTGTGTCGTACAGTCAGCAATCCCTCGCCCTAGGCAGCACGATGTGACTGCTCTCCCATAGCATTCTGCAGGAGGGCTCAGTGAACTGCCTTGTGCACTCAGGGCAAGTTCTGGGATAGTGAATCCCTCAGGCCACCACCAGACAGACTGGGCCAGATAGATATGATCCCAGTATGTGCACAAGTCTTCCTCTGCTCCCTCCAGACCAGGACCAGGGATCCTCACTGGCAGCGTGGTTGGCTCCTCACTAAGCTGGTGGGAGATGGGGGAGGGGCCAGTCAGGGTGCCCTGAGATTCTACCACTTTTTAGTGGTCTTTTTCTTCATTCAGTGCTTGCCTTTTACTGCAAAAAAAATTTTTTTTTTTTAAACCATGTTCTGGAGCTTTGAGAAAGATGTTTCTGTCAATTCTTGCTGGTTGTTCAAAGCATCTCACTCTGCCTTCTTGATGGGGGCAGACCCTTAAGATATATTGAATTATCATCCTGGTTTCTCTCTCCCAGAAGCAAGCAAACGTAGCCTTTTGGATCAAGACTCTGTCTCCGGAAGCCACAGGACCTTTGACCTCGAGCTGCCCTGTGGAATCTGAGATACCTCTGGAGAGACTAAGAATGACTCAGCCTGTTAATAGACTCCATCCCTTTGTGGAGTATCTCAGATTGTGTTCATTTAGAGCATTGTTATGGAATTGTTTATTGACCTGAATAAACACATATACCATTTATCACTATAAATGTAACAGGTGCTTTCCAAGCTACCAGCTGGTGGTTCATTAGAGTTTTCAAAAATAGTAACAGAAGGTATTTTTTCAGACTAACTTCTTCAAAAGAACAGCAGAAACCTCTCCCCCCTCTAAATTCTTCCTGTGAATTCAGGACAAAGAAGGATGGAGAGAGGGATTCTGTGGCATCACACAAACTTCTGTTTTTCTCCCTGTTCTACATAGCTACATACTCAGCTTCCAGTGAAAATGCCATGGATAAAGTATCTACCCACAATAGCATAATCTCTCTCTTTCTCCCCCTCTCTTTGTCTTTTTCATTGTCATGGAGGAGAATCTTAATCTTTCGTTTCAATGGCCTCATCCTTCCTTCATTCCTTCATTCAAGCAACACTTTTGAATGCCTATTGTATACCAAACATATTTCTAGGTACTAGCTATATACAAAACAGATCAAGTCCTGCTCTCCTAGTGCCTGTGATCTAGTGAGGGGAAAGAGATTCTCTGTGAACAAATCAATCAAGTCAGGTGGTGAAATGTGCTCTGACAAAGAGTAAAGCTAGAAAAGGGGATATAAGATGATGGTGTATGTGAGCTCATTTTATACAGATAAGGTGATATATAAGTAAAGATTTGAAGGAAGTGAAGAAATGAGCAATATGGATATCTGAAGAAAGAGCATTGCAGGCAAAAGAGACAGCAAGTTCAAAGGCTCTGGAGTATAAGCATGCTTGCTATAATTAAGGAACAGCAAGAAGGCCAATATGGCTGGAGTGGAGTGAGTGAGGGAAAAAGAATAGGAGGTAGTCAGTGCAGGTCATATAGGACCATATAGGCCATGGAAGGACTTTGGGTTTTACTCTGAGTGAATAGGAAGCATTGAAGGGTTCTGAGCAGATAAATGACATGATCTGACTTAGAGTTTAACAAAATCACTCTGACTGCTACCAGAGGACAAGCTGTAGGGGAGAGAGGCAAGGGTAGAAGAAGGGATACCAGTTAGGAGGCCACTGCAATAGTCAAGGGTAGAGATGATGATGGCTTGTAATAGGATGGTAATGACAGATGTTCAGAGAAATGGCAAAATTATGAATCTCTTTAGAAGAAAGGGTTAACGGAATTTGGTGATGGATGGAATGTGAAGGTGAGAGGAAGAGAGGACAACTCCAAGGAATTTGGCTTTAGCAATTGGTAAAATGGGGGAAGCCATTTGTTAAGATGGGAACAATTGAAAGAGGATCAGGCTTGAGTGGAAAAAAAAGAGTTCCATTTTGACATATAAGGTGTTGAGTAAGTGGTTGGAAATATGAGGTTGGCAATCAGGGAAGATGGGGTTGGAGATATACATTTAGGAGATATCAGCATATAAAGAATATTTAAAACCAGTGTGCTAGATGAGGTCACCCAGGGGATGAGTATAGATAGAGAATAGAAGGGGTCCAAAGGTGAGGCCTGCAGCTCTCCAATGTTTAGAGGTCAGAAGAGATTGAGAAAGAGGGGCCACTGAGATTTTCCTGGAAATAAAAGTGAGGAAGGTGTTTCAAGAAGGAGGAATCAATTAAGTCAAATACTTCTGATGAGGCATGTTGGATGAAGACTGAGAAATGAGCTTTGGTTTTGATAGGATATCATTGGAGACATTGCCATTAGCAATCTTGGTGAAGTGTGAGATTGAAAGCCAAATTGGGGTGAGTTTAGGAAAGAATTGAAGGAGAAGTAGAAATAAGTATATTTAAGTCTTTGTGGTAATATTGCTTGCTGTATAAGGAGGAGCAGGGAAATGTAGCTGGAGGGGGGATATGGAGTCAAGAGGAGCTTTTAAAAAAGCATGGGGTACAACAAAATGTATGATGGTGGGAGCGATCCAGTAAAACAGGAAAAACAGATAAAATAGGAAGAAGATGAAACAACTGTAGGAACCATGTCCTTAAGCAGATCAGAGAGGGTAGGATACTGTGCCTAAGTGGAAGGTTTGGGCCTTTGCTAGGGCAAGGATGGTTTATTCACTGCAACAGAAGCAAAGGCAGTAATGGGCACAAATGCAGGTGAGATGATCCATTCAGTGGTGGGAGTGTGTGCAAGTCCTCTTTTGATCACTTTTATTTTCTTGTTGATCTGAGATGCAAATCAGGGGCCAAGAGTGAGGATGGTGGAGTGTTGGAATTTTGAAGAGAAGTGAGAAGAATGAAGTAGATGTCTAGGAGAGTGGGAGAGGAAGTCCATACAGGACGTGTAGTATGATAGCTGCAGTGCCAAGGCCTTGCTTGAGATCAGCGGCAATGAATTTGAAGAAAGACCTGGCAGTGCATTTGTGAGCTGTGATCCAGCCATGTTCAGTCACCTGGGTAGAGATGTGGAGTAGGGAAATGTTGGGGTTTTGTCAGGTCATGGCAGAGGGGGAGAGTGACCAATTGCCTTTTAAAAATGAATGGAGATATATATGTCACCACTAGTAATTATATATCTACATTAAACCACAGAGTACATCCCCTCAATGTCTCTGGAACTTGGCCAAAGTGAATGGGACATAAATAAGAGTATTGCTGATCCTCAGACCATGCAAAGTCCCCCTTGTGATACTGTGTGTCATACTCCTGCCATGGTTACCTGCCCCAACATTTTTTCCCCATCATTGCGCTCTTGGACACAAGCAGGATAAGCCCACAAATAAGTATTATTACAGGGTGGTCCTATTTTCCCAGGGCCTTTGTCCAGGGGCTCTCTTACTTCCCCTTACTCCCCAGCATTTTCTTTATGTGGTCCAGTCAAGATTTGGATTGAGGAAGGGTTCCTCAAGTAGCAAGAACCCTTCAGTGGTATGCTCTGTATATTCCTTAGTTCCTTATACACAGAAGTCTGAATGCTGGGACCTCTGCCATCAGATTGCTTCACAAACTTGTTTTCTTACTATGTATAGGTCCTACAGTTCCAGGAAATTGAAGAATAAGTAAAATGCATATATATTTGTGTGATTGCAATAGAAATCCATTCTTGCATTTATTTAGCGACAGACTTAGGAATGACAAGTAAGCTTTCCTTTATTTTTAAAGACTTTTGAAAATGTTTTTCCCAAATAAGATTTTGGGTTTAAAGCACCAAAGATATCCCTGTTATATGAACTGAGAGTTCGTGGATACATCATTTGAAAGTGACCTTTCTGTCATTCTGGGGCTTAACGCATATTTTTATCCTAAATAAATTTGAATTTTCTGTTAAACAATGATGATTTCATAGAAATTTTCTTTCTCACTTTCGATGTCTTTACACACAGTGCCCAATAGGCAGTAATGTAAAATTGAAATCAGAGAAACAAGCCCTCTATTTTGTCTCTGTGATTAAAAAATCTAGAATCTTCCAAGTGTCATGCTGATTTTTTTCAATTGTCCCTAATTTTTAAAAAAAAATATGTGCCCAAGGCAGCTTATCTCTTGTTTGCATGTTTTCTTGTATGGGTTGGAATGAGACATTTTCTTGCCTTATCAGATATCTCTTGTGTTTGTCCTGTTCAAGCTTTCTTTTCTGAAATCCAGCCCTCTTTTGAATCACACACTTTCCAAGCATTAGAAATGGGACTGAGCTGGCTGCAGAGCAGACACCAGCATGGCTGTATCAATCTTTGCATCTTGTTCTCCTCGGCCAGACCTGGGCCTTCCCGCACCCGCTGCCAGTCCTTCACAGCGCTCTCCTTAAATGGCTGTGACTTTGTGACTTCTTTGACTTTATTTTGTCACGGGCTTGCGATAGAGGCTGTCTGTCCAGAGAAATCAGAGGGGCAGAGGGACAGGGGAGAGAAGGAGTGATGGATGACCTTGCAGTGGGCAAGGGAGGCAGTGATGAAAGGGGACTCCCAGAGTTATTTCCATTAGCTTCAGGAGTCTGGGCCTCCTGGTTCTAACTAGGAAAATGGGGGTGGGGAGGGTAGACTAAGGGCTTCTCCTGAGCATGGATACTCCTGAAGTCCTCCCGCCCACACTTACACCGACATTACTCATAGTCAGTCCACCTCCAGAACAGTCAATGCTGAGAGGGACTTAAGAAAAGACAATAGTCCCTTTAACAGAGCAGATGTTTTCAGCTCCTGTTTTAACCTCCTTCACATCCTGTCATCAGTCCTTAAAGTGCAGAGTTTTCACAGATTGGAGTGGAAGTGTCTGGGGAAAAGGTCGATCCCTGCATGTGTTGGGCATGGAGGAGTAGACTTACCAAGCAGGTACAGTGGAGATGAGATGTAGGGAGAGAAAGGGCACACGGGGGACAGTCCCAGCACCTATGCAAATGGCCTTCCATTGTACTTAGTGTATAAGCTAGCTTTTCTATCATAGCTGCATTCCTAGACTTGCCTAGCTCTTTCCTGCTCGGGGACTTCACAAATGATCTGTGTAAAAACAGAGCCCTCCTCCAATTTCCATAGCAGCTCTAATAATAGCTAAGATCTATCAGGTGCTTACTACATATCAGATACTTGGCTAAGTACTGTATATGATTATTAGATCTAATTTTCACATTTTCTAATTTTCCTGTAAAGTAGGAATTATTTTTCTAATTTACAGATGAAGAAACAAACAGAGGAGTTAAGAAAACTGTTAAGGTGTCATAACTAATGAACAGTTGAATCAGGGTTTGCTGGTAGGTCTATTTGACTCCAGGACTTGGGCTCTGTATTGTTTTATTATTTATTTATCTTGAAAAATTATTTTATCCCATTTTCTTCCACTAGATCTAAGTTCCAGGAGGGCAGGGACCACATCTGTTTTATTCAAAACTTTCTCCTTGGCACTGAGCACAGTTCTGGCATACAGTAAATATTTATTAAAATAATGAATAATGAAGTAGAGTTGCAGCCTCAGGAGGCTTCACTATGCACATACTGATGTTTCAATATGGTTCCTATTGTCAGGGAAGATAATGATGGTCAGTCTTTGACCCCCCTGCCCGGGCCCCATCTTGTTTGAACAGTAATTTGGAAGAGAGATTTGGGAAAAGATTCTTCTTCTCTGAGGTCCAAATTCATATACCCAACTACCAGTTTGAATGGCCACTTGGATGCCTAATAGGTTCCCCAAATTTAATATATCTAAATTGGTCTTTCCTCATTCTTGTTCACCTTAGTCAATGGCAGTGCCACCCACTCACCTGCCAAACTGCAGACACTTGAAAGACATTCTTTTTTTTTTTTTTGAGAGACATTCTTGATGCCTACCTTTCCTTTGTTCCTCAAATCCAACCCAATTGCAAGTCCTGTTGTCCAGCCTCCAAAATTTATCTTTACTATATCCATACTTCTATCTCCTTCCACAATCCTTGTTCAAGATGACATCATTTCTCATCTGGACCATTGCCATAGCCTTGTTATCTAGAGGAGCCCTGCTTTAAGCATTGTTCTAGAATCTTTGTGAATTCTCACTGGCTCACAAATCCAATAAAAGGACAAAAAGAAGGAAAGAAAAAAAATATTTGTCTTATTAAGAAAGTATCACCGGTTAGGTCAGTAAACAGAAAAGGGGGTAGAGTTGGTTCATTTGGGCATAAAATGGTCAGGGTAGGCTGTAAAAAGTGGTAGGCAGGACTTGGTGGTTAGAACAGCTCCTCTGCTTGGCATAGAAATGTCACAGCTTGGCCCCAGGCCCCAAGGTGACCTCGGGTGCTGCTTCTCTCCCCTTCCTCACCATCTGTGCGTATTCTCCTCTCAGCTGGAATCTCCTGGGAGATCCAGAAGGCCCCAGTGTTGACAGCATTTCTTACTTCTCTCCTGTCTTTTTTACTGTTCTTGTCTCATCTCACATGCATCTTTCCCCAGGCACACAGGTAGACAAGACCTGGACTCCTAGTTTTAAAAACAGTACCCAGCAGAACTGGGTAGCATCTGGGAATATCCCCTTCTGCTTTTCTGAAAAGCCCAGAGATGTTATGAAGCCAGACCGATAGCTTGAAAATCTCCTAGAACACCTTGGGAACTTAGAGGCTGGGGGTAGTTGTGAGGATTGGTTGGAGGAATCTGAGCTGACCTGTTTATTCTCCTTATTTCCAGGCATGGGCTCAAGCCTGAGACTGGAGACAATTCTGGTCTCAGGGAGCATAAGGAACTTTCTGGAAAACAGCTCAGGAGTGTCCCCAGAACCATCCTTCAGCATCCCCTTATATATACATACATACACACACACACATACAAATAGCCCACCAAGACACTTCAACAATAGAAGAGTAAGAAGCAGTGCTTTTGTTACAAGGTAGAGAGACAGAAAGGGAGGACAAAGTCCAAGAGGTGGTGGGCAAGGGAAGACGAGTTCAGAAGCAGAGAAGAAAATAAGATTCAGAGAAATGAAGATTTTTATGGCAGAACAAGGGAGAAATGAAATTTCCATATTAAGCCATTTTAAAAAATGGTTGTGCAGGAAGAGATGATTCTTTCACATTGGAGTGCAAGTTTCTTGAAGACGAAAGTCATGCTTTAGTCATTTTGTGTTCTCCCACCACCCCATGCTTAGAGTAGTGCTATGCATAAGCTTATCAAATGGTTGTTGTATTTATGTAAACCCTCAGAATAAATTGACACAGAATCCATGTGACACATTCTAGGCACATCTCCTTGCTAGCCCACCATCTGAGCTTCTGGGAGGATGGAAAGTAACTTGTACATCAGGATGGTTCCAAGATTTTTCAGAACTGGCATGGAGAAAATTATCAGAGGGAAAAATTTTGCAGTCAGGCTCTCTGGGACCTCTTTGAAGAAGATGTTTATAACACATTTTGCTAAGTGCTTCCATAAATCCCAAGAGTACTGATAATATTTCCTAAAAAAATAAGAAGTGAAAATGAAGCACGTGGTCTGTGAGAACATCCTTGGATTCTTACTGGTCACTTCTGATGGTAATTTGGCTGTAACTTTTACCATTTGCATTATGGTATGAAGAAGAACACACCCTGTTGCTTTGGAACAGAAAAATATCTAAAAACACCCCGAAGTTCAGAGGGCGAGGAGAATTCTCTGAAACAAGCTTGGCCAGCACTCCTGGGAACACAGGGAGGAAACTTTTCATTCCCTAAGAACGGGAGACCTCAGCCCTCTTTTGACCCTTGTGATGCAAATACTGGATTTGTGGAGGTATCTGGAGGGTCATTAATTAGAAGCTGGTGCTTCTTATGGATAGGGAGCCAACAGTCAGATTCAAGGGTTTGATGTTTGGGATGATGCCAGTGTTCAAACGTATTTTTTTGACTGTCCTTTATTAATTTAAAAAAACCCACATACATATAATACGGCCAATGAGAGCAGGGTATTGGTATAATAATAGCTGACATTTGAGTGCTTAGTAGTTGCCAAGAACTATGTTATGTGCATTAAGTCAGTTAATCCTCACAACCCTATGCTTAGAGATGGGGAAACTGAAGCATGGAAAAGTTTAAAAAGCTGCCCGGTGTCACAGAACATAGTCAGGTTAGCCTGATGTCAAAGCTGAGCGCATTCTCAAGCAACACCACTTCTATTTAGTGCAAAACTAGCAGGGGACCCCTAGGATCATAGGCTTTATATTTGCGCTGAGCTCTTGTACCGAGGTCCAGGTCCCTGAAAAGTTAACCCAGTTTGAAAAATACAAATAAAAAAGGGCTGAAACAGAACTGTCTGCTCTGTGTCATCTGCTAGTCTAAGGCCAAGCTGATGGAGCTAGTTTGGGGTAGCTTAAGATTTTCCTTTTCCATGGCCATATGTGTTTTTGATCAAATTTTCCAGCTGGTCCTGATTTGCAGAATAGTGCTCAGTTTCCCAAATGAGCATGCACTGGCATCTCAGAATTCCATTCCAGCTAATGCTGGTTCAGTTGTGCTACAGTTCCCATAGTTGGGGTAGATGTTAGCCCCCTCTGTTTCTTCATAAAAGTGGAGCATAACAATTCATTCTTCTTATTGCATGTTGAAGTATTTTTACATGCAGTTTCCCCCTTTAGTTCATTGCTCCTTGCAAAGGAGGCTGTGGGTGTGATCATTGTATTATGTTTATAATTGAAAGCAGCTGACTTCATGGATTTCTGTATTTTACCTAGGTTTTCAGCTAGATCTGACTGGCTTGTCATGTGAGGCATGGGGGTGGGGTGGGATTTTTTTTTGGAGGAGAAAGGAAGGTTTCATTTGCCTGCATAGCCAACATCTATATTTAACTAGCTCCAGAGAGGAAAGGACTGGATTCCCCAGTGCTACTCTTTCTGAGCCTAAGGAGAGTTTCTGGAGAACAACTTCGAAATGTAAGAAGGGAAGAGAAAAGGTATCAGTGAATATGTGGGTCACGATGCTGGGGCCACTATTTTATTGAAGGCTTGTTGTATGCCAGGCACTGTGCTAAGCACTTTATGTGAGTTATTTCATTGAATCCTCCCAATAGCCTAACAACCCCATTTTACAGATGAGGCAAATGAAACTAGAGAGGAGAAAAACGAGATGTAAGTTGGAGAGCTGGGATTCAAGCACAAACTTTCTGAGGCCATTTATTCTATTCTTTCTCCCACTGAACTTTACTGCATATGTGAGGTTCCAGTTGAAGAGTCATTCAAAAGCCCATTTAGAACACGTCCAACCTGTTCCACTTTTCGGGTTTCCTGGAATTCCCTGTGGGAAGGTAAATGTCACCTATGATGGCAACCCCTTGCTTAGTCTGATAAGAGCTCTTATTGTCAACACTATATTCTTTCCCACCCCCATCACTTTTATTATTTTTATCTTAAAAAAATTTTTTTAGGAGGTACTGGAAAATGAACCCAGGACCTTGTACATTGTCCTGGGTTGAGCAAGGGTACATGGGTACATGGTTGAGCAAGTGCTCAACCACTGAGCTACATCTACTCCTCTGATCACTTTTTTTTAAAAGATTTATTTTATTTTTTTTTTATCCTCCCCTCAGTGTTTGCACTCACTGTCTGCTCTCTGTGTCTGTTCATTGTGTGCTTGTCATCTTTTTAGGAGGCACCGGGAACCAAACCCAGGACCTCCCATGTGGGAGGGAGGTGCCAAATTGTTTGAGCCACCTCTGCTCCCTGCTTTGTTGTCTCTCATTGCGTTTCCTTATTGTGTCTCTTCATTGTATCATCTTGCCGCATCAGCTCGCTGTACTGCTGGTTTTCTTTAGGAGGCACTGGGAACTGAACCCGGAACCTCTGATGTGGTAGGTGGGTGCCCAACTGCTTGAGCCACATCCGCTCCCTACCCCCCATCACTTTTAATATTACCCTTTCCTTATACTCCTCCTTTAAAGCTCTGGGCTATTGAAACTCTCTTCATAAAAAGGGCAGGGTATTCCATTTTACAAGGGTTTTCCTATATGAGAGGTATTTATGAACTTTGAAGGAAAGGGGAATGGTTGGTCTCATCTGTACTGTACATTGTTTTATTTGCTCAAGATTCTTAGTGTTCAGCTACTGGCCCATGAGGTGAATTTGCTGTGAAGCATTTAGATTTATGGCAGTAGAGATCTAATAACTCAGTTTTCTCAGATACATTCTCTAGCTGTCATTGAATAGATTTAGGAAGATGTCCTGGAATTTTATGTTGACTTAGAATAAAAGAGAAGCAATTTTCCTTAGCAGTCCTGTGTAAGTGATTGCTGGGGCAGGCTGGTTTACCAAATGCTTGACACCTATGGCTTGCTATTCTCATATAAGCCTCCAATCTCTTAGTTGTTGGGTTATGCCCTTTACAAGCAAGTTTAGGACATCTTAAATAAATTAGAAGGGGGGATTTAAAACTGGAAAAATGTATGTGCAATTCATGAATTTTCCTTTAATGTGCCTGTGACATTGAAAATTGATTATTTTTGGCCAGAGTCTATACTATAATTGTATATAATTATTCCAGATTCTGTACAACCGGCCTGAATTTTTGAGGTAGATTCATAGGACTTAATGACTTGCAGTCTGGGTTTCTTATAGAAAGGAACCTGAATAATTTTGATAATCTTTTTGGTTCTTTCTTCATAGATTTAATCACAGACTTATTGTGTTTTCTTGATTTAGTGAGATGCTTGCTATCCCTTCAAAAAATGTTTGTCTGTTTCTTTCTTTCTAGAAAGGAAAGGAAAACATCTTAATTTCCTTATTAGACAAACTATTCTTTAAAATAAATAAACATTGAGTAAGATGCCCTTCACCAATGTGGTTTTTCCATTGGTGTGACTTTTGCTTTGTCTCTAGCGTTGGGTTCTACTCCCTGAGGGAGATGATTAATTTTCTCCTGGGTCGAATGTCTACATTCAGGGGGCTGCAATGTTGTTTAGGCTACGGGCTTGAGGTCCAAAGGGCAAGACTTTCCCTTTAGCTTAGGATGTCTGTTTATATAGCATGTTTCTCACCAAAATGAAGAGAATAATTTTATTCATCTGTAAAATATCAATGAACTTATGTCAACTAATCACATAGTAGCATAGCATTTAAACATAGTTTAGAGCAAGATGGAAAGAAATATGAATAACCAGGTATAACCAAGAAGTTTTGTACCCATCTTTGCCTGTTTTCATTCGATGATACTCTGCAAACTTCAGTTCCCTGGGGACTGAGGTGACCAGAGAAGAGCAGAGAATGGGATGGTGCACACACGGGGAAGAACCAGCCCCTTTTTCTCAATCTAGTAGACTTTGTTCCTTCTTTAAAAATAACAACTGGTTTTGGAATCTTTTTGGATATGTCCAGGCTCTGTCTAGAGCTCTAAGATCATTACAACTCTTGGTTACACTAAGCATTACATTTCCTAGAGTTTTTCTTCTGTTAAAATAGTGGTTTTCAAAACATTCTTCAGCCTCAACCCATGTGAAAGACAGAACACAGTTCCACCATTAATACTGGTGCACAACGAAGGTGTGATTCTTGCTGGGAGAAGGAGACAGAATGCCTCCAGGAAGGTATAAGAGAATGCTGTGGGGGTGTTGGCGGATCCTTTGACAAAACTCCTCCAAATGATTCTAATAAGCCTCTGGGCTCCTCTGAGAATCACTGTGCTAAAAGTTTTCACCAGGAGTCATTTGATGGTGTGACCTTTCTCATTCTGATGGGCAGGGTAGAGTTTTTCATCAAACCATTTGGTCTTATACAAGTGGCAGTAGTGGGAATGCTTGGGAATTTGGATTCCAGGGGTTTGGATTTGACTCTCATTCTAACTGTGTGATCTGGAACAAGTCAGTTAATGGTTCTGAGGCTCAGCATCTTAATCTGTCAAGTGGGCATAACTATCTACCTCCCAGGTTTGTGGAGAAGAATAAATTAAAAAGTTAGAGAGCTTTGTAAGTGGGAAAACTCCTCATAATTGTTATTTATATTATTATGATTTCTTTTCACAAATGAGAAAAGCTGGCTTTTTGCTCCACACAGCTGGCCTAAATGTAAAAAAAAAGGAAATTCCAGTCATTTGTGGAATCACCACAGTTTGAATCCCTTGCATCAATCCTTTTACATTCAGAAGGAGGCATGTTATTCTGGCTGGTATTATATTCCTTGCTCTGTTTTTTTGAACTCCCGAACATATGTGAATCTGTTTTTGGAATTAATTAACATATAACTCTTTTTAAAACTACAACTCTTTCTAGCTTTCTCTGAGTTTTATAGCTTAACACTTCAGTCACAGACACTTTTCTCCTTAGAAGGTGATATCACTTTTTAATTTTAAACTTCGAAATATATTGACGACAGATAATACACTAAAGGCAAATTGTCATATTGCCAGGTGATGAGTGTATAGGTGAATCCTCACACTCCCATTTTCCCTTACTATTGTGAAATTGTTTCTATAATGAATAAGGCAAACATTCATTTAAATCAAACATAGTAAGTTTTTCTTTATAATTTGTTTCCCTTTGTAAAATCAATGTAGATATACTCTTATCAACTTTGAAGAAGAAGATGCATTTGCTTACACCAAAATCAAGACTTAATATTATGGGGGTATATTTCTCCATATTCCCCTTCCCCATATGTGTGTGTGTGTGTGTGTGTGTGTGTGTGTATATATATATATATATTTTTTTTTTTTTTTTTTTTTTTTTTTTTT
>JAKSZT010054193.1:12163146-12268245 GCA_026826555.1 Tolypeutes matacus | reverse complement strand
TTTTTTTTTTTTTTTTTTTTTTTTTTTTTACTGGGAGGTCCCAGGGATTGAACCTAGGTCTCTCCATATGGGAGATGGATGTCCAACCGTTTGAGCCACATCCATCCCCCCCATGTGTATATTTTAATAGCTGCAAACATTGTCATTTTTCACTTTTCTCCTTCCTTAGAACATGAGTATTCCACATTGTTACTACAAATTTTTCATAAACAATGTAATGACTGCACAACAGTCCATCAAACAGATATACCTCAAATTTCCCCCTAGCATTAGATATTTGGTGGCTTGCTTCTGGTAGCTCTTAACATGCATGATATTGAATTGAATAAGAACAAGGGGAGCTAAAGAAGGACAGAGGAACTTCTTTCCTCTCTTTTCACAGCTTCTTCAGTTTTGCTTGGATCCCCTACATGTTTCATTAAAATTTTACCAATTTGATTCACAGTAGCACTCAGAAAGTGTGATAGACAGACACATGCCTTTCACTCCTAATCACAACAGAGAAAACTGTAGTACTGCTCTGGCAGAGACTAATAAGTCATAGGTAAGTGTTATCTTTGGAAACTTCTCTAGAGAAAATATGAACTCAAAAGTCGTGCCGTAACAGCTGGTCCCTTTATACACCTATAAAAACACATTCACAAATGTTGAATATTGGAATCCTAGATGGCTTGTTTTCATTATTCAAAGAAACTCTATAGTAGAGATAATATTTCTGCACAATTATCTTTTAACTCTACACATCTGCTTAGCAAAATGCATCTATAGAAAGTAGGGAGAAACGTGTAGCTGATTTATATTGATAGATATTGCTTCACCCACTTTGAATTTTTTTCCTATTTTTTCCATTTATTAGAGAATTTATGGGTTTATAGAACAATCATGCATAAAATAGAGGATTCCCATACACCACCCAATTATTAACACATTGTGTTGGTGTGGAACATTTATTACAATTGTTGATAGCATGGTTCTATAATTGTACTATTAACTATAGTCCATGGTTTAACTGAGGGTTCACTGTTTGGGTGGTGTAGTTTCATGGATTTTATCAAGTAAATTTTTATTCTCTTGCCATATAAACACTCTAACTGTATTAGTCAGCCAAAAGGGTGCTGATGCAAAGTACCAGAAATTTGTTGGCTTTTATAAAGGGTATTTATTTGGGGTAGAAGCTTACAGTCACAAGGCCCTAAAGAGTCCAACTCATGGTACCATAAGAGGTACTTTCTCACCTGACATCTGTTGCCACATGTTGAAGCAAGATGGCAAGCTATGTCTGTGAGGGTTCAGCCTTCCTCTTTCCTCTTAAGGCTCTGTGGGCCCAGCTTCTTCTGTGTGTCTCAGCTGTAGGCTGGCATAGAGCTCAGCTGCTCTGTTCTCTTCAGCTGCAGACTTTCAGGTGAATGGCTCATCTCCCTTCCTGGAGCTGCAGGATCAAAGCTGACAAAGTTCTCTCCTCTGGCATCTATGGAGCTCTCTCTATTCCTTTGTGTATCTTCTGCTGTCTCATTGATTTTCTGTTTATATAGTTCACCCAGGGGGCAGGGACTCAACTCTGAGTCACCCTAATGACGTGGTCAAATCAAAGCCCTAATCTTAACATAATCAAGCAAATGTAAAACCTTTGAATTTAACAAAATCGAAGGGTATCACTCCCAGAGGAACAGACCAGTTTACAAACATAATCAATATTTCTTTTTGGGATTCATAAATAATATCAAACTGCCACACTAACATTTCACCTTTTAATCACACATTCAGATGTATATCAGTGCTGATAATTATGTTCACAATGTTATGCTACCCTCACCACCATCCATTACCAAAACATTTCCATCATTCCATTTTAAGCCTTAACTTCCCATTCCCTATCCCTCCCTAGTCCTCTGGTAAACAATATTCTAGATTCTGACTCTATGAGTTTGCATATTCTAATTATTTCAAAGTAGTCAGATCATACAATATTTGTCCTTCTGTGTCTGGGCTTATTTCTCTTAACATGATGCCATACATGTTATTGCATAAATCATAACTTCATTCGTTTTTATGGCTGAATAATATGACATTGTATGTATATGCTACATTATATTTATTCAATCATTGGTTGATGGAGACTTGACTTGTGTTGCTTCCATGTTTTGGAAATTGTGACTAATGCTGCTATGAACACTGGTGTGCAAATATCTATTCGAGACCTTACTTTCAATTCTTTTGGTTATATACCTAGTAGTGGCATTGCTGGGTCATATGGTAGTTCTATACTTAGGTTTCTGAGGAACTGCCAAACTGTCTCTCGCAGCAGCTGCACCATTTTATATTGCCAGCAGCAATGAATGAGCGTTCCTATTTCTCCAAATCCTCTCAAACACTTGTTATTTTACATTTTAAAAATAGCAGCCATTCCAATGGACTTTGGGCCAGCATCAGCATCAGCTAGGGATTTGTTAGATATGCAGAATCTCAGGCCCCACCCCAAACTTCTGGGATCAGATTTGGATTTTATAAGGATCCCCAGATGATTTGGAAGTACATTAAAGTTTGAGAAGCAC
The DNA here is from genome assembly GCA_026826555.1 of Tolypeutes matacus. Lineage (NCBI taxonomy): Eukaryota > Metazoa > Chordata > Mammalia > Cingulata > Chlamyphoridae > Tolypeutes > Tolypeutes matacus. Next base: position 12,265,693 of record JAKSZT010054193.1, on the reverse strand, counting down.
TGATAGAGACCACTGAATTGAAGATACCACGGATATGATGAAATCCAAGGAGAGACTGCCTGGCAGCCATGGGCAGGACCCCATGGGAATCAGTACCTTGGAGAGGGCATCACACCTGCTTCTCTGGACCCTAACTTTACAGGTACAGACAGTTAGTGCAGAGATAACTGGCCTACAAGAGACTGGATCTTACTAATCAAACTCACAAGGAACTGACATGCAAACATGCAAATGAGAATTTCTGTGTATTACGGTGTCAACAACATCTATCAGAACAACTTTGCAGACATATATAGGTTTAGGATCTTTCTCCTGGTTAGTACCTCCATTCAGGTATCCAAGTTATAGACCTAAATGTCTTTTGATAAACACAGAATGATGGCAAAGAGAGTATGCATTTCTGAGGGATAGTTCCTTCAGGTTAGGATTGTTTCTCCATTCAAGAGTGCTTGATAAACATAAAGAAATTCTCACCTTTAAAAATGCTCCACCAAAGCCATCCTTGCCCCATGCTAGAAAAGTTACAGTGGGCTTTCCTTTCTATCAATTTCATTTCAGCTATCTTGCTAAGGATATATGCTGATTTCTCATTTCAGAAGCAACATACTCATAAACTATTTCATAGGTGTGCCTGCTTCAATAGCTGTCTAAATTTCTTTGTATATTGATTCTTTTTTATTTCATTCTCCAAGGAGGACTTTTCCCAATTTTATAAATTCTGGAAGCTCCTTGTGACTTTCAAACAATAAACACTTTATTCAAAGTTTGGCTCTCCAGCTGAATTGGGACAAATCACTTAACTTATAGGTATTTAACTTACCTTTTTGAAAAACAGTGGTGAGGAAGATGGAAGGATTTACAAAAAGAGTCAATGCTTTAACTGTAAGGTACTTGGAGCAAGTACGGCCAATATGTTTTTTTAAATCCAGGCATTCTCTGCCAGATGGGAAAAGGCACAGTCTTATGGTCATGCAGGGCTGTGTTTGGTCCACATGGTGCTGTAAACTCCACTTAAAGCCAGACTTGTTGGTTTGCCAAGAGTAGGTTCTACAGACTAAATTCTAAAGAGTAATTGGGGATACTATACATTTGCTTGGCGTGAATAATTTCCAAACATTTCTAAACCTTGGTAGAGGGGAAACTTTCTACTTCTCTAATAAGTTGGAGTGGGAGGACATGTTCCTGGAGAGCTGCATATATTGTGGTACATCTATTTCCATAATCAAAAGACAGCCCTTAATATTTTATATCATTGGACAATAAAAAAAGTCCTTACTGCTTTGCAGTTCTCTTCTTCTAGCTACTTCTGAAAGCCAGTTAAAACCTACCACTCATTACATGAGGGAATCCATGATGCAGGAGCTCGTATTTGGCTTTCAAGTGGTCTCAAATCAGATCCAAAATGTAAGAGGAAAACCAATCAATCACTGATTATGTAACATTAGTCAAATATCTTTCCCAAATCAAGACAGATTTTACATTCTCTAGGGCTTTAATTCTGCTGGTACTTTCTTTTTCAGAAAGGTAGAGACGTGGAATACTTAGCTAGCCGGGGGCCATTTGGCCAGCCGCAGTAACAGACCACACAACAGAGAGGAGCTTGTTTCACATCCAGGCCTTGGCCACAGCATGTGAGACTCAAGTGAAATATTCCAGCAAGTAATTTTCCAAGGTAAAGGTACTAAATAAATGCAAGGTGATTTGTAGGCAAATAAAATGTCTTTATACCTTCATCTTCCTCTAAGTTGTCCAGGAACTAGTGAATTCCTTTTCTCAAGCTGCTTTAGGAAATAACATCATCTGAAGACATTGCCCCTGCACTGTATCCATAGTAGCGCTGGTTTTTTTCACCACTATGCTCACCATGTCTGCTTTTTCATCTTCAAAGAAACCATTTTAGAATCCAAAGTTAGACCTGTGCCTTTACTATCATCTCCCATGCAATGATGCTCAGCCTTTTCCCTATGAATCTCCTGCTTGTTCTTTAATTTGAACTTGAGTCATAGTTTCTCAACGTTCAATTCCTCCATAAATTTCCTCTGAATTCTTACAATGCTTATTAGCACTTATTCTCTGCTTTAAGCATTTGTGCCTGATTAAGTGCTGTTTCATCTTGCTCTTTAATGGTTTCATGTGCATAAGTCTCTTTAACTGTGTTTGTTAGAAGCAAGAGTTTCTAATCCCTTTTCAGTGCTCTCGTTGTTTCAGCAATATTTCAGAAATAAAACAATGGGGGCATATATCAAACATAAGGTCTGCAAGTTGGGCAGAATATTTCAAATCTGGTTTGTCCTGGAAAATCGTAAACACTGCATTTACGATGCCATGTTGTATTCTGTTGTTTAGCCACACATCTTTATACCCCATTAGATTTTGAGCAACTTGAGGTTAAAAAATAGTAACATTTATCTTTGCATTTCCATTGCCCATCATTGTTGCCAACATTGTCATCATTGTGCTGTAACAATCATCATTCACTGAGAGCTTGTATTCAACCTTTCTTCCATGCCAGATACTATATTAAGTACTTTACAAAAAATCATCTCATCTAGTCCTCACAAACCTTATTTTCCTAATAAGGTGATAAGGATCACTTGCCTCCATTTTAAGGATGAGATCTCACTAGCATATAAACAGCAGGTACGCAAATTATTTTGGAATAAATGAATAAACTGATGCTGAAATGATTGACGATCAAGGCATCCTCATGGGAATATTATTCTTCTACCAATTAGAAAGATATCTTAGATACTCTCATCACTCATTTTTTATAGGTAGATTAGGGAATGTGATGATAATACTCATTTTTATTTTTTAACTACTAATACAGTTTATTACTTTCAGTTTGGCATTTTCTTTTGAAGGAGCAATTGGTTTGTCCATGTTCAGTGATACCTCAGTGTTAGTATGACCAGCTTTTCTGTATTAAGTTGAGAGAGTTATGAAGGAATTGTCTGTGAGTAAATGGGAGCGAATAGAAAGGACTAAGGAGAATCAAGTGGTTATGGAAATACTTATTGCATGTATTTAAACATGTATTCATTTAGTAAAACGCATATAGCACAACTAAATGAAATTGAATCTTGGGGTTAATAATTGAGACTCCATGTGAAAGAGAAAGAAGAAAAAATGTTTTAGAAAACTGATTATTTTATATATTTTTTATGAGTGGAGATTAATTGATAGCCTTGATGGGTATTTCAGGAAAATAGAATTTGCAAATAGTTTAATTTTATAGATATGCTTGCCAATTGGTAATTAATTTTAATGGGAAGAAAAATAGATGATATATTTCAAAATTGTAACAGCCTCAGGGTACACAATTCCTGTTAAATATCCTCTGGGTTTACTAAAATGGGGGAAAAAAAGTAAGTTTCGCAACAGTGCAAAATTCTACATTTAAGTTACTTGAGCAAGGACTTGTAAAATATTTTTATCACCTCATAACAGCTGATTGAACAGAAATCTATTATGTGTTATACTACAACCTGGAAATACGTTGCCTTTTTTGATTAAATTTCTTCTGGAGAAAAATAATATAATTAGGCAGAAGATGCTATACCTTGCTCACTGAAAAGGGACTAGCCTTCACTTATTGGGACACTTGTTAATTCCTGCAAGGAATTGAGAATAGAAATTTCAGTAGTTTTCTTGATATGTGCTCTAGCTGAGGTCAGCTCAGTTTGCCTGTTTATTTTCAGTTTGGAGATGTGGATTAATCATCTCAGTCTGGACTCTATGAGGGGATGCCACAGTTTGATCCTTCAGGGTTCAAATTCCTTGTAGATTTGGCCTCCTCTAGTCTTCCTTTAGAGTCCTCATGAGCTGAGCTCTGAAATGAACATGAATTTCCTTGTAAGCCCAGGGTTTGATGAAAACAGACCTTCTCAGGATTCAGCTATCACAGAACTGGCTTTGGATAAATTGTGAGTTGCTCAGCTACTTAAAACATGTCAAAAAATAAAAATAAAAAATATCCCAGCCATTCCTAATTGGCTGGCGTTACAGTTGACTGTGTCATCCTTCTGAGGCAGAAACACAATACAAGAAAGTAAAAACTGTGCTTGTAAATACAGATCTGGGGAGAGTAAAGAGAGTGAAAATCAATGTGAGTGTGGAGTTTAAGAGAGTAGAGGACTGTTTTAAGAACTCAGATTAAAAGATTACTTATATTTGGTGGTATAACTGACTGAAATTACAGGGTAACTGAGAGCAATTTTCTCTGGTTGGAAACTTGAGATAAACTGTAGAAGAGGGCAAGAGAGAGTAATATTGTGCTCAATAGGAAAATACTTCTGCTTTCAGAATGTCCTAGAATATTAATATTTCTAGAATGATATTATATAATAACTTGGTTAGGAGTGGAGTCTCTGGAAATAAATTGCTTGAGTTTAATCCCAGCTCTGCCCCTTAATAGCTCAGTGAATTTGGGCAAGTTACTTTACTTCTCTGTGCTACATTTTCCTCATCCATAAGATGAGGTTAATAATTGCAGTTATGGAAATTAAATGTGGTAGTGGATATCAAGTACTTATTTAGTACAGTACCCAGCATGCAGTGAGGGCTCAATAGGATATTCCTCATTTCTACTTTCCTTCAATTCCTACAACCCATCTATCAGTAGGTTCTGTCAATTCTACCTCCAAAATCTTGAATTCATCCACTTCTCTCCTTCTCCATGACCACTTCCCTACAGTAGTAGTCCCCAACTGGTCTTTCTCTTCTACTCTTGCCTTCTTACAATCTCTTCACTACCCACAAACAGAGCCTTTGCTTAAATCCTTTAATACTCCCTTCTGTTTTATGCAGAAGAAAATTCTAGTTCCTTCAATGGCCTGCAAGACACTGGGTGATCTGGCTCCTGCCTACAACCTTGACCTCATTTCACACCACTGTGCTTCAGCTACAGTGGCCTCCTTTCTATTCTAGAGCAAGCCAAACTTGTTCCTGTCTCAGGGCTCTTGCATTTATTGCTCCCTCAGCTGGAAATGCTCCACCCATAAGTCTTTGCATGGCTGTCTCCAGGTCCCAGCTCACGTGTCACCATTGCTTTCCCAGACCACCATAGCTCTGGTAGGATCTCCTTTTCCCAACATGTTGCTATTCCCTATCACATCTTTCTCTGTAATTTCTTTATAGAATATATTAAAATCTAACTTACCTTTGTTTATTTATTCAATTGTTTATTATTTGCTTCCCTCACATTAGAGTGTAAACATTATGAGGCTCGGGAGATCTTCACTGCTTTATCTTCATGGCCTAGAACAAAGCCTGGCATGTAAGAGGCATTCTATAAATGTTTGTTGAATAACTGGACAGTTGGTAATTGCTGCTGTTGTTATAATATCACACCATGCTTTGTATCCTGTCTTTCTACTTTTGGAAATATTGCTTAGGTTGTGTTCATCTAGACTCCCTCTACTTGGGTAGGGGAGGAGGGACCGGGAAAGCAAGACTCAAGGCAATATTAAAATGGCACAATTGCTTTGGAAACCCTATAAAGTGCAAGATAAGGATTTAGGTCCCTCACTTTTCAAACTGCAGCACCACGGTAAAGTTCATCAAGTTAGATCCTTAATGTTTTGAACACAAAACCAGCCTTTGTGTACTAGGCAATTGGCTATTGTGTATACCATTTTGCAAGTATATTACTACTCAGACATGCAGTCAGTTTTCCAAACAAGATTATCACAGCCAGAAAAGTGTCTTTTGATCTTTCTCTAAGGTCTCTGATTATCTTGAGCAATCAGGCAATGGTTTGAGCTATCTGATGGCCCTTTGTGACCACACAAGGTTATGGTTATTTCTTTGATTCCACTCCCCCGCGCCCCCCCCCCGAACTATAGAGTTCCCAAGAACCTGGGTATTTCAGCAAGGTTTTCTTCATGTCTCCCTTCTCTGTTGGCTGTGAAGTATACCAGATACTCAGGCTATTTTTATTTTATTCCAAAATGTACTCTTTTACAATATTTCTGTTGAATGGCCGTGGTGACAATGATTGATTTTCTTGTCTGTTCAGAAGCTGAGCCTTCCAACACATCCTCCACATTTTGGTCCGTATGAGCTCAGCCATCCACACTCTTGGGGATGAAGTGGAATGCTGTGGAGTGTGCTGCTTCTGTGTTACTGAGGTTGGAAAATCCTGGCTTTCTCCATATATTCTTTCAATAGCCCAAGTTCAGGGGAGAATTTCCTGATTTTCTTTCACTTTACTTTAAAATATTTTAAGGTTCAAAATCACACTAACTCTTTTAAGTTCCTCTTTGCTATTTTGACTATATTCAATATTCCTACCAGAAGTCCTGAAAATCTTGATTGGCACTTCTGTAAGTTAATATATCAATTCAAGGAGGGCTTTGTTCTTACTTAATTATAATCAAAGAATGGTTAACATACGTGCTGTCTTGAGAAAATAATTGAAATGACAATAGGCACCATGAAACTAAGGACTAGGCTGAAACAACAGTGAGGGAAAGAGTCCATGGTGTTCAGCTAAATGAAAAGAGAAACTAACAACAGAAGAAGAGTAAATGTATCCTAGAGTGGTCATTTTCATTGCTTTTAATATTCTTTAGGGCACCACAGCTTTATGTCCATTGCTTCTAAGTGTATGTTCTCAGGGGTGCTATTCAAATGATTTAACAACTGGTATATCTCAGGCAGGATGGATCAAGATGGATTAGAGTGGATGGCAGCAGCAATCTACTCCTGTAGTTGCTAATGGTGGGAAGATCTCAAAGATCCAGAGTCAAGGGCCAGGATAGATGGGATGGTGGAGCCATTGTGGTGGGGGTACAGTTACCTACCAAGAAGTATAAAACATTTCAATATTTTGACAACCAGTAACTACTATTTTATACCAGCTGGATTTCAGACCTACAAATTCTACTATAGTCTGTGAAGCTGCAACTATCATGTTATCTAAGACCAGCTATAGTTTTTCTTTAAGCTATGACTGGCACTGAAGGCTGTATTTCATGTTTATCTTGTCATAATACTCTTTGTCCTGTTAAGATGGATACAAACTCTTAGGTACAACAGAGCCGAATAGAAAGAATTATTGTTGTAGAAGGAGGGACAAATGGGGGAAAAAAGGTCAAGGGAGAGAGCACGTTGGCTATCAATCACTCATCCCAGCAGAGATTTCATCAGAAATTTAATAAGTCAGTCTCCATAGTGATTGCAGAGCTCTTCGGCACAGTTCAGACTAAATGAGGGTGTAGATGGAGGACAGCTGCTTTTGATAAATGACTCGACATGGCTGAGTGTTCCACGAAAAGAAACCTTCAGTACTGCAAGCATGTAGCGATGATGTCATGAGCCCTTCAAACGGATGAAGGCTAATGGATCAAAAGCAGAGCCTGATGCCAAAAGCATGGCTTCACTGAGCGAGAACTTGGGGATGGAGTGACTACTTTACACAGAGTTTCAACAGCCTTTCTCTTCCTCAAGGGCATAGTTTATGGCACGGTTCCACTTTATTTAGCTTTAACTAAAAAACACTTAATGTTCTTGGACCTTTCTTGCCAAATGGATTCGATACACTTAAGTGTTTTCTTAATCTAACTTTTCCAAGGTGGATAATTGCTCTAGGGATTGTTAACATTATGACAAGAGATTAAGCGGACTGAATCTCAAACGGTTGTAACACTTGGCAAAATTCTGTATGCTTCAATGGTTTCTACCAACATCTTATCATGTACAAAAGGATCTGGTTGTGAGATTTGACTTGGGCAGATGGATCTCAACATTTAACCTTTCAAATGAGTGGCAAGATTTGCAGGTGGATTTGTTCTATAAACTAGGTGATGAATGATACAGATAATGATTGCCAAAGTGGATCAAAGCCTGGAAGGATTTGGTGAATGTAGTTTATACAGTTAGAAAAGTGAATGCCCCTAGATATTTTTGCATCCTCTAGTTTTTAGATGCTCAGCTCTACTATAGGAGAACAGATTCTAGGAAACACATAACCATTTTAAGAGAAAGGTCAAACTAACTCTCATTTGGCTCTGTTCATTTGGAGTTAGGAAAGAGACTAATTAAAATAATTAACATAGTCAATGAGTAAGCCAAGAATAAGTGAAAGAACAAGGAGGCCAGATCTTAACACAAATTACCTTAATATTTGTGCAAATAGTAAGCCAGATAAGGTATGTTGAAAACAAACCAAGCTAAACAATCCATTAGACGTGTTCGCCTCAGTCTAGACCCAGAAACATTTAACTTTTGGAAAGCATGGTAAAATAGTAGCTTGGACTAGTGCCCAGGGCTCTCTAAGATAATGTAAAAGGAGAGTATGTATTTTGGACCAGAGCCATTTTTCTAGAAGTAAAGCCAAGGCAGGGAGTCTTGGGAGGATTTTTTCTTATTATAAGGGAGCCTCCTTTCATATATGTCTTAGCAACCTCTGGTCTCCAGGGAGAAAATGGATTCTAAGCTCTTCAACCTGGAAAGGGTTTAATCAGGCTGCATTGGGGCGCAGCAAGCCTTGTGCATCTTCTGAGATTCCAGTGGCTTCCCTCTTTCCCCCTTGGTGTCCCACCCTCATCTGGTTGTCCCTTTACTTTTGGAATTGGATGAAACACTAGTCTGCAGGTGTAAGTTTGGAATCTGAGAGACTTCTGAGAGGCTGGAGTTTACAACAGAAAGTGAAAGGGGGTTAGCTCTCTGTGGGGTGAACTTGACTTAATGGGAAATGGGAGTGGGAAATGAGAGCTAGACAGATAAACTCCCCCCCACCCCCATTCCATCTTCCATGAACTACTCTGAGATGCAGCCCTTTGGAGAAATCCCATGTGCCAAGTGAATGCCTGATGAGTGACCTGCTGGGTCTCTTCCCAAGGCATGTGAGGTGGCAGCTGGAATAGGTAGCAGAGTGCAATAGGTAGTATTGCAGGGCATCGTTCCTTGACTCATTTTCTTTCCTTCTTTCTGTTACTGCCTTGCACTTACAGCTCCCAAATAAAATGTTAGAACTTTAAATCCTTGTCTCAGACTCTGCTTTTTAGGGGACCTGGCCCTGGACACCAGCCTAATTATTAACTATTTAATCAGCTCATTAACAGATTGGGCCTAATCAATATATGACATTATTCTTCCTAGGGCCAGACTGAAAACTTAAGTCTTTTTTTATATTCATAGTTTGAATTGGTGAAATAGCATTCAATACCAGCCTTTCTTAACCAAGTTTCCAAGAGACAGAATCAAGGCCTAATGCCCTAAGGCATCTCTTGCATGTAATAAATTAACTTCTCTGCCTCTAGAACAAACCATCCTTGGGAGAATTGAGGAAACAGTTACTCAAATCTCTTTCTGTATGGCTAAATTCTTTTGGGGAATCCTATTTGTAAAGGGCTGTTCTAGATATTTTCCTGAGACTGTTTTCATTTACATTGTCACTAGACAAGAAACATGTATTTCATTTATTTATGTTTTTCAACTTTAATTCTAATCCTTCATTGGCTTAAGTAGAAAGGAAGTAAATTACATGATTCTCATCCACTTAATATGTATTTGAGTATCTACAAAGATGATGAAGCTTGCTCTCTGTCCTCCCAAAGCTGAGAGTGGTGGGAATGGAATGTAGACAAACGTCACAGGATGTGTGCTGTAGTAGAGGTATGTGGAGAGTGACAAGAGGTCTGAGGAGACTGAGATAATACTCTCTTTTCCTGTTGTACATTTGCCTCCACTTTTGTGCCACACATGGGATATTTAATTTTGTGGTATCTATTGGGTTTTCTTAGAGAACATAACGAAAATAAGCCATCAGTAACAAAACAAAACAAAACAAACAAACAAATAACTATGATGAAATTTTTGTGACCATTCATATTGCAACAATTTTTCTGGGTTCTCCAAAAAAAAAAAAAAAAAAAAAAAGCTTAGTTCTACATGGTATCAAGCAAGAAGTGTGACTGAAACTTGCCAAAACATCCAATCTTGAATCCACTGGCTCAGTTATTAATAACTAATCTTTGAGTTTAGTGGTTTTTTTTGATACTTCTCATGAAAAGAAAAGTAGAATATTGAAAGTTCTATGTATTGTTTTTTGTATGGTTGCATGAGAATTTATATTGGAGCCTGACTTTCAAAATATCTCTGATTGTGCCCTCCACAAACACTGGGAGATCAGAAGTCTGGTGCCAGGTATCTGTCATTTGCATTTTTTTTTTTTTGACAAAGTGGCAGGTCTTCAAAAATTTTTTTCTGAGGGCCTGTTGGAGATTGAATCATGTCCCCCTGGTCCTGTGGGTATGAACCTATTTGTAAAAAGGACTTCTGAAAATGTTATTATTAGGTAAGGTTTGGCCAAACTGAATGAGGGTGGGCCTTAGTCCAATATGGCTGAAGTCTTTATAAGCAAAGGAAATCGGATATGGAAGTAGAAACCAGAGGAAACCAGAGGAACAGATACAGGTGAGAAAGATCACCATGTGATAGAGGATTGTTAGAATATTACAGACTCTGGGAGAAAGCGAGCCCTGCCCATACCTTGATGTTGGACTTCTAGCCTCCGAAACCATGAAACAATAAATTCCAGTTGTTTAGGGCAACTGGAACACGGTGTGGTATTTGTTATAGCAGACCTGACAAACTAAGACAGGGCCCATTTTAACTCTACTTACATATCTGTATCTGTAAAAATTACTCTGCTAGTTCTAGAGTAGAAGAAGCTTATCACTGAAAGTTGCAATTTCAGAAAGTACTTTAAAGCATTTAAAATTTTATAAACATGTCCAGTTGAATATCCTTTGTGGAGACATGGTCAGGGAGAAGGGTCTTGAGCTGTGTTAACTTATAGGCCTCTGAGGAAGGGAGGAGTTAGTTGCAGAAACTGTGCTGTTAAAAAAAACAAAAACAAAATAAAGACCCATTTCTGGCATATGACTTTTCAGATAACAGAGATTATAAACCTCTGACATTTATAACTTAAAGATGTATCACAAAGATAATGAGGATGAATGTCTTTATTTCAAATAAGATACAAATTAAAATAAATTAAGGAAGAAAATAGGGACAGGCTTTTGCGTTGGAATACAATTTTGTTCTTGGATCTTAAAAAGAAAAAAAAAAAAAAAAGATTCTATTGTAAGCCTTGTTGAAAATATGCCAGAAGCCCTACTTGTAAATGTCCTAGAAGGGAGGATAGAAATCATAACTCTTTAGTAATGATGAAATAAGCCATGTCTCTAAACATCCATGGAATTTCTCCTCTTATTTTCCATTGTGTCCATTGTTCATTTTCATCTCTATCAATGAATGCAAATCTTCCACATTCTGAACCCACCTCAGGGTCACAATCCTAATCAAATGTGTATTAAACACACAAATGTTCTTAATGGTCACTCTTTTCTCCTAGGAAAATATAGGAGGGATCCAGTTTTCATTTTTAGAAACCATTCCATGAGAAATATAAGCAGCAGAAAAATATTTCAATGGTGATTTTTCTATGATTCCAGAATTACCCCCAAAATTGATGTTGATTTAATTAGCTTTGATCTATTAGATAAAAATGAGTTCTGCATTTTCCTTCCTTCAGTGGGGCATTCTTCTTTACCAATCCCTCATCAAATTTTGGACATGGCCTCTTATATTGACAGGAATACAAGGAACACATATAGACTGTTGTTGTTTGACTAATTCTCTTATCAGCAGCAGCTCATCCTACCAAAATTCTCTAGCAAACAATCTAGGAGAGTGTTATCTGGGTGAAAAGGTCAGAGCTTTTTTTGTGTGGAATCTAAGCTGCTGTTCTTCAGGGAGTATGATTTTCCTCTCTACTCAGCCTTGCCCTTGAATGAATGAAAAGAGTTCACAGAATGAAATGTTCAGGGTTTTCTTGGTCATGAGCCAGTGATGGCTGTGCCTGCAAAGCAAAACAAATACCCAGCAAGAATGTGTAAACATGGGTCAATTGACTAATGCCTGGTACAAAATAATGCCTGATATCTGTACTTTTGGCAGAAATCTGTATAAAGGAGGAAAATGATTTTGTTGTTATTACTGCTCTTTTCCATCAGATGGGTATTGAGCTCTCTGGAGGAGTATCATTAACTTGGAAATTCACGTCTGAGATAGTATTAGGCTGCCTTTGGCCAAATCGTTGTGTTCCCTTGTGTAGCTTTTATCCTCCTTTGTTTATTCCTTAGTTTGAGAGCATTAGGAAACCTTTCCTTATTCAGGATAAAACATGGTAGCATCAGAAATAGAAACATAGACCTATTCTTTGTTTTCCTGGACATGGGACTTATCATGTCCAAGAGCTGATTGAAGCCATGGAGAGCCTCTGGCTGCCACGGGGAGTTGAGAACAAATGGCAGGCACAGGAGGCACAACATAATCAGGCAGAAAACTTTTGGCTAAGAAATATTGACTCATCTATTATTAGTAGTAATATCAATTGCCATTTAATGAGCATATGCTATGTGATAGGCACCCTTATAATTTCTTTGAAAGAACAACTTAAATTTTATCCAATCTTTTCTATGTGCCAAACACTATTCTAAGTACTTTACATTTATTAACTCATTTAAGCTTCACAATTCTAGAAGTAGGTGATATTATTATCCCCATTGGAATGTAACCCCCATGAGGACAGGGACTTTGTTTTACTTACAGCACTCAGTATGTAGTAGCTGTATGTTGGGGACTGAATCATGTCCTAACCCTGAGTCCTATGAGTGTGAACCCAATTATAAATAGGATGTTTGAAGATGCTATTATTAGTTAAGGTGTGTCCAAGCTGAATGAGGTTGGGCCTCAATCCAATATGGCTGAGGTCCTTACAAAAAAGGAAATTGGACATGGGAAGTAGAAACCAGAAGTAGGAGAAGCAAGGCAGGGGTGGGGGAGGGTAGAGAGAGATCACCATGTGACATAAGATTGCCATCACCAGAATGCTACAGACTTGGAGAAAGCATGGCCTAGCCGACAAGTCGACATCTTGATTTTGGACTTCTAGTCTACCAAGCTGTGAGCCAATAAATTCCTGTTTTTTAAGCCAACCAGCCAGTGGTGGTATTTGTCATAGCAGTACTGGCAAGCTAAAACACTGCACAATAAACAAATAACTCCATTTTACAGTTGTAGGAACTGAAAAACTGCTCTAGCCCAGCGTTTCTCAACCTTTGTACTAAAGACAGTTGGGGCCAGATAATTCTTTGTTGTGGACTGCTATTCTGTCCATTACAGGATGTTTAGTGGCATCCCTGGCCTCTGTTTTCTAGATGTCAGTAGCACTGACATCATTACAACCAAAAATGTCTCCAGGCATTGTCAAATGTTCCCCGAGGGGCTCCAATTGAGAACCACTACTCTAGCTCAAGATCCCACAGATAAGCAGTAATACATGTTAGTTCACTTAATACTTACATCAACACTTTGAAGTCAATTTTATTATCTATATTTTTACGGGTAAACATTGGAGTGAAAGATGCCAGTCACAAAATACCACATACTGTATGACCCCATTACATGAAATAAGTAGAAGAGAAAAATTTATAGAAACAAAGTAGATTAGTGGCTTCCTAGGGCTGGGGGTTAGAGGGAAATGGGACTGCTACCAGGTATGCGGTTTCTTCTAGGGGTAAACAAAATGTTCTAAAATTAGATTGTGATGATGTTTGCACAACTTGTGAATATACTAAAAAACTTTGAATTGTTCACTCTAAATGGGTAAATTATATGGAATGTGAGTAGAACTTTAAAAAAAAAAAGAAATGAGGTTTAAAAAGATTCAAAACTTTCAAAAGGTCTGGCAGCTATGAAAAATGTGCCTCTTATGTCTCCTACTACAGGAAGTATAGTTGACAGACAGCCCCAGCTTCTATGCTCTGAAATCCATTACCTCTTTTGTGCCCAGTGTGATTTCCGGGGCTGTTCCTAGCCCATGACTGAGTGCAGCAGGGAGAATAAGGCAGAACCATAACTGAGAGATGTGGGACTACTGTGACAGGTGACTTTGTCTCAAGAATCCCCATAAGCCTTGCCTAAACTTTCTTAGAACTCAGTATAGTCTGCACCTTTCTTTCCTTCCTTCTCTTCTTTTATTCACAGGGGCCAGTCCTGCATCACAGTTTGACAGTTCTTCCAGCCTCTGCCAGTTTCTTCCCCATTTTTCCTTACCCATGTTTCCTCCAGTAAATCTCATATGTCTAATCCTGTGTTGGTATTTACTTCATGGAGGACACAGGCTAACTCACACAGTCACAGGCCTAAAAATTGGCAGAGATTGGATTTGAACATAGGCTGTGTAGTGGATTCTGTGATCCTCCTGCAGGCCTGCTGCTGGGGGTGCTGCTGGCAGACAGTTCCCAAATTAAGAGAGTCACTTCATCTAAAAGGCCGCACTCCTTACCAGGGCAGCTCCTATCCCAAAACTGGTCTATATGGGGATATAAAGACTTGTACCCATAAGCTCAACTCTGAGTTACCATTCCAGCTTCAGAATTCCCCATGGTATCCTCTAGTATTTTTCCCTAGCTTACATCTAAGATCATATTGAGGAAATCCCTTTTGACCAACCACCAGAAGAGGAAAACACCTAAGCTTGATTCACATATGGTTGACCCAGAAAGAGGCTACAAGCTGAGTGTCACCAATGGCATTCAAGGGATGGCCTTGAATGTCATTGGTGAAGGAAAATCTTCCCAATGGAAAGACCTTGCAATAGGACTGTGAGTAGAACAGTTGTGGTGACAGGGGTGGAGGCTATGTACATGCTCAACATATGGGCTTCCACTTACCAAAGCAGATCTAACTACTGCTTCATCAAATGTCCAATCTGCCAGAAATAGAGACTATCACTTGAGGAGACCAACCAGCCATCAGGTGGCAAGTTGACTGCACTGGACTCAAAATTTTTTATTTTTATTTTTTAAAGATTTATTTATTTATTCCCCCCCCCCCCCGCTGCTTGCACTCGCCGTGTCCATCTGCTGTGAGCCTTTCTTGTGTCTGCCTGTCTTCCTCTGTTGCCTCATCTTGCTGCGCCAGCTCACCGTGCCGCGTGGGCCCTGAGCTCACTGCACTGCAGGGATCGAACCCGGGGCCTCACTTGGTAAACGGGAGCCCAACCAGTTGAGCCACAGCTGCTTCCCTACACTGGACTCTTTATACCCTAAAGGGACACTGATTTATTTAGACAGATAGCCACACTTATTTCAGGCATATGCTTCCCCTACTTGCTTCAATGGCTTCAGTTGACACATTTTATTGAGATTTTCTTGAAAATTTTGACCTACCTAAGGCTGAGCAGGGGGAATGTCTACCTCTTGATTTGCACATAAGCACCAAGATTTGTTTTCCACGTGGCACCTTGCATTAGTTTCCTAGGGCTCCCATAACAAAGTACCATAAACTAGGTGATTTAAAACAACATAAATTTATTCTCTCAAGATTCTGGGGGGGTGGGGGGGGGAGTCTGAAATCAAGGTGTCATCAGAGTTGGGTCCTTCTGGAGGTGCTGAGGGAGAATCTGTCCCATCCTGTTCTCCTAGATTCTGGTGATTATCAGCAATCTTTGGCATTCTTTGGCTTGTAGTGACTTTACCCCATTTTCTGCCTCTATCTTCACATGACATTATTCGTGTATGTGTGTGTGATTGTGTGTGTGTGTGTGTGTGTGTAGTCTGTATCTCTCTCTCTCTGCTTATGAGAACACTGATCATTGGATTTAGGGACAACACTAGTCCAAAATGACCTCATCTTAACTTGCTTTCGTCTTCAATGAACCTGTTTCCAAATAAGGTCCCCTTCACAGGTACCAAGGGTTAGGACTTCAACATATTTTTTGAAGGGGCACAATTCAACCCACTAGAGACTTTATCTGTTTAATATTTTTATCATGTGTTAAGATGGGCCATAAGTTATATTTGAATTAGCAACCAAAATCTGAGATTAGGAAGGTTAGTGTGATATGGGATGAATAAGCAGGGTATTGAATTGTGGGAACTGTTAATAATTTATTCATTACCTTCAGGCTTGGTCTCCTCTTGATCTTAAATCCCTCTATTAAAAAATTCTTGAGAACCTGGAGAAGATATAGAAGAGGGCAATGGAAATTATTAAAAGTAGAAAAATAAGATCTAAGGAGAAAGTTTAAATTCATGGCTAGTTTTAGCATGCAGATCTTTGAAAAATTCTAGCTGGGGTATGAAAGAGAAGGGGGACTCTAAATAACTTCAGAGTTTA
This sequence comes from Tolypeutes matacus, assembly GCA_026826555.1. Lineage (NCBI taxonomy): Eukaryota > Metazoa > Chordata > Mammalia > Cingulata > Chlamyphoridae > Tolypeutes > Tolypeutes matacus. The sequence continues at coordinate 12,249,496 of JAKSZT010054193.1, read as the reverse complement.
GCTTAGGCTGTGCTGAATGGGTGTGATCCACTTGTAAAATGTAAAACACCACAGATACTGGTTGCTACTAACTAAAGTTGAATATAAAGGAGGAAGAACAGGTTTCAGAGACAGATCTTTTAAAAGTTGAAAGCTTTTTCATGTGCTAGCTGCATGAGGGAATAGTGAATTTCTTGTGAAATTTAGGACTACAGAATAGAGGAAAAGGCAGAGTCTGAGCTCATATCTATTATTTTTGCCTCAGTCTGAGCTCATATCTATTATTTTTGTCTCAGGATCTGAATGGGATCCTGATCATTGCATTCAAAAGTCTGGACATGCAAGGAGCATGAAATAACAAAGAATGGTGTGCTTGAGTAGTGGCGAGGCTGAAGGAATGAGAATGTGGTGGGGGAAGAGTCCCAGGGAAGCTCATCTGACCTTATAGGGAAAATGTTGTATATTTTCTGGGGAGAAGAGCCATGCTTTTCCTTGGTTTATTGAAGCTGTCTGTTACTTAAAAAAAAAAAAAAAAAGATGAAAAACCACTGATTTAAATGACAATGATTGGACTTATCCTAGGCATAAAAGACCCTTCATGATTTGTTTTTAATTTGCCTTTCTAGCATTTCCCTGTCCCCCATGCCATTGTTTTCTGATGATGATGAGAATGATCTGCTCATCATTTGTCCAGTCTCTTTCCCTCACCAAGCCCTGCTGTTTGGAATGCCTTTCTCTCCTGTTCCCTTTGGAGATCCAGATAAGCTGTCCGTTTTTGCCCAAGTGGCTTTCTTCAGCCCCAAGCAGAGTTGGCTGGGCCTCTTTATATGTACTTCTGTTGTTTCCCTGATAAAGAGGCATTGACTTGATTTGCTCTAGACCTGTTTCTGTCACTAGATTGTGAATTTCTTAGGCCAGGGTTGGCTTTATTTTCTTTTTAGACCTAGTGCTTGGCATATAGCAAGTGACATAATAAATGCTGTCAAAGTTAAATATTAAGAAATGAGTAACTTTGGAGGTGGCTAATCAAGTGTCCTCCAACTTAAGCCACCAATAAGGAAAATATTTTTAATAGTAGAAGCATGAATTGGTTCAGGGAAGATGGTTATTACATATATGTAAAATAAATGTTTAATAACACTGTAGAAAGTCTTCTAGGAAATCTCAGGCCAAGATAAAAACACATCTATCTCTATTGACAAAGACATGCCTGGCTTACATTTTTTTTGGTACAATTTTGTGATTCAGAATTCAAATCCTACAAATTGAACAGTTGATAAACTGGACAGACATCAGAATATAGATGATGAGATAAGTATTTCCTTCATGCTGCCTTCTCTCCATTATATCATTTAGTCAACTATTTCCGTGAAGAACTGTTGGTTATATTCAAGGAGAAAAGACAAAATAGGTGCTTGTAAAAGAGTTGTTTGCTTTAGTGGGGAACAAGCATTCAGTTTTTTTAAAACCCCATATGCTTTGGCTATTAAGTAATATTTGTGTTCATAAGCTCATTTACCTCATTTTTTCCATAGAATAAAACCTCACTAATTTAGACTAAGTTAAATTACTATAAAAGGGAAATATTGTAGAATATTAAAAAAAAACCATACAATTTAGTCTTTTTAGTGCATCATTAAAAGAAATAGAATACAACAAAGCATTGATGGAGAAATCCAGTTAGTCATGCTTTAGTAAATAGTAAGTATATGACTTGTTTTAAAAAAGCCTAAGCCCTTTTATGTGTAAATGACCACTATATGTGTAAATGACCACTATAAAAGTATTTTAAAATTTTCTTCTTACAAGTAGGATTAATAAGGTCTTTTATCATCTTATTAATTTAATACATTTGCTTATTTATAACTATATATTTGCTTTAACAAGCTTTTTTCATAGATATTAAAGATATGAACTTCAGTTCAATTCAGATCTAACTAATATGAATTTAAAAAACGTTACTCAAATGATTGGATTTTTAATTGTGCTTGTGTTCATTCTAACTCAACTATTTTCACTGACTCAACTATTGACTTATGAAGAAAATAGTGACTATGCCTAGAAACATTTTGAATACTTGGAGAAGAATTTGACCAGGAGGTTGTTTCATAATCTAAACAGCATGAGGACCTGTTCGCTTTATGGTGGGGCTATCTGTTTTCTCAACAGATTTTAAAGGTGGAGACAGAAGGAGTTGAAGGTCTCTTCCTGTGGTGTAAGCAGATAATTACACTTGTTTAGTTTCTCTGCTCAAGCAGGAGGTTGGATTTAGCAATTTTGTTATAGACTTCTCATTTCTTAATATCTGCAGCATTAGATGACAGATGGATTTCTATCTGAAATCTTATTTCAACAAAGCAGGCTCCTACTAGATAATCTCCTTAAACTGTAATTAAATGGAATGAATTTCATATCCCTAAAGTTTAGATGAGTATACTTAAAGTTATTCATCCTTCAGTAAGTGGAGCACATTCATTCAATAAATATTTTATTGAGCATTTATTATGAGCCAAACATTGTATAGGACCTGGGATACAATGGAAAATAATGATAATGTCTGTATTCCTCAGTGTCAGTCAACAAACCAGGATTCAGGTGCAAATACTCCTATGAAATAAGAATTTTCACATTCTTCAAGAAGGTTCTGACTAAATTTCTGTCCATGTTGTTCTTTACCTTTTTAGGTAAAAATAAAAAGATTTTGTTAGGTCGTAATAGCTCCCCCTGCCCCCCCCATAAGAATAGTCAGCCTTTCCAGTTAACTTTTTCAGACCACAGCTTCTCAACTTGGAAAGAGTCACAACTGAGGTCAGAGAGAAATTCTCTTTGAATTTTGGAGGCCAGTTATTACAGATGTGTCTAATAAACCACAGCTCAACTTCTCAGCCCAGTCCTTCGGGGTTTACTGCTGATGGAGGGAGAATCTATCTTTATATTGTTCTCATTTCACTTGCCAATAACACTGGGAGAGGAAGTTCTGTCGAAAAACTGATCCTGCTCAAGGGACACACAGACACATAGACACACACACACATGCACAGAGCTTTGGTTGGTATTAGTGTAGTTTGGGTAGAGCTTTTCCAGCAGGTGTGTGGTAGCTTTCTGGGGGGCAGCGCATTCTTATGGTGTGCCAAGATATTGCTTCCTTTCGGCCCTTTGGGAAACCAGGTGGGGCCCGGGGCAGCCTCTTGCTATCAGCTGCCCAGTTAATATATCTATTATGCTGTATGAGTTTACCATGTACCATGACTTGTTCAAGGTTAGAAAGGACTGTCTTAGGGTGTGACTCAGGGGAAGATGGCTCTGCTGCTAAGAGGGGCATGAAGAGATATCCCATTACCCAAGCTTAGTTTAGCTATTAGGAGTAGTTTGGAATAGAGAGATGAGGAAAAGGAAACCTAAATTCACTATGTACAATAACAAAATATTCTTCCTATTTTGGGCAGGAAAAAGCTTTGCAGAATTTTTTGTTGTTGTTTGAAGAAAATGTTTTTCTCTGTTAATATAGATTTGGACTACACTCTTTCAGAGATTTATTTTTGTTCTTGGGATATATAAGTATGTGCCATGCATGTATGTTCTGTCCAGAAGTTATCTCTAGCACACTGGAAGACTAAAGTAAGAATCTGGAGGTATGTGACACACACTGTGGAGAACTCTCTACAGGAGACTGTGTTTGAAATATCAGAGCTCCACCCGGATTATTGGCCAAAGCACATTCTTGACTGAATAATCTCAGGATTGAAAACCTATTGCTGGGAACTATGAAGGTCCACAGATTTCCTTGGTAGGGTACCAGTTTGGTCCTAGGGAGGGAGTGGAGATTCACTCTGGGAAGGATCAAAGAAGGAGCACTCTTGCTGAGGAGGATAAGGGAAAAATGAAATTTAAGACAGGGAATTAAGATTTGAAACTGGTCTGTACCCTAAGAGAAATCCCTGATAAGGGTTTACATTGATAAGTTTCTGTGGATTCTGGAAACAATCATGTTTAGTGTTCAGAGTTACTTTTATTCTTATGTGGCAGTGTCCTCTAGCTGTCCCTAAACTTTTGGCAAAGGCTGTTCTGTGAGGAATTAAGTGAAGGGGACTGAAGGATTCTCCTCTTATCCCTCTCTGCTCAAGCCAACCTGGGAGGGACAGCCTCATGTCAAGATGTGACATGGTGGTCCTAGCCTTCAGGGGTTCCAAGGAGCAGTACAAGTGGAGACCTAAAGTAGCCCTGACATTGGTGAGAAGATCAAGTGATGGATGGGCAAGGATGTGTGCAGCAGTTTGGCATTATTTATGAACTCCAAAAATAGATATTGGATTATGTTTGTAAACTGGTTTGTTCTTCTGGGCATATTAGATTATATTGTATTCAAAGGTTTCACTTTTACTTGATTAAATGATGATTAAAGCTTTGATTGGGCCACATCAGTAAGACGTTGAGTCCCCACCCCCCAAGGGAAATCACACTGCAAAGAAGGGAGTTTGGAGTTTTGAGCTTGAGCTCCGGGAAGTAAACACACAGGAGAAGAACACAGAGGGCTAGAGATGGCTCTGTAGATACAGCAGAGGCCATGGGAAGAGAGATGAGCCTAATAGTCTATAACTGCAGCTGAGCCTGGAGAGAAATGAGCCCCGGGGAGAGAGACAAGCCTTATACCAGTCTATAGCTGAGATTGGAAGGAACTGGGACCATGGACCTTAAGAAGAAGAAGGAAGGCTGGACCCTTACAGACATCACATGCCATCTTGCTCCAACATGTTGCCAATGACTTTGGGTGAGAAAGTATCTCTTATGGTTCCTTGAGTTGGACTCTTTAGGGCCTTGTGACTGTAAGCTTCTACCCCTAAATAAATACCCTTTATAAAAGCCAACAGACTTCTGGTATTTGCATCATCATCTCTTTGGCTGACTAATACAATGTAGTCAAAGCTCCTTCCCCTCTCTCACCCCCAAGTGTACTATAGGAAAGTCACCCTCCAAAGTGTGTGGGGGGGTGAAGGGAGGCAGACAACAGGCTGCTCACTCAACTCCTATGTAACACACCCTTCCTTGGGTCTACTCTGAAGGAACCTGCTGTAGCCAAGTCCTGGCAGATGTATGTGAGTGGGAGGCAGGAGGTGTCAGCCATTCTCAGCCAGGGAAGTGGAATGTTGAGAACCCAAAGGCAATCTGAAAGGGAGGAAATATTTTGTAGTTGTACCGGAAATACTCAGCACTCTAATAGATTCAGCATATTTTTCCGAATTCCATGTAGAATGCCACAAGAACAGCCTGCCAAAACCCTTTGTCTGGTTAGGAGAGCATGGAGAACCCTTTCTTCAGTCCCAGGCCTCTGGTTGAGTATCTTCTGAAAGCGTTTTCTGCCTGCCTAAATCTCCTTGAGCCCTACCCTGTGGAGGCGAGAAAGGTGATATTCAGACCCTTAAGTCATCCTGTGCTGTCTCTGTCCCACTAGCAACCACGTGTGCCTGTGGTAAGTAATTGAACAATTGCTCAGGCAAGTGCATGTGCTAATGGTGCACGGCAGCTCTACAAACAAAATCTGTTTGAGTTAGAGCTGAATTGTCCTCTGATTTAAAGATTCTTCTGTGACTATCAGCCTCAGAGATGATGCTGGCCAAAAAGAATGTGCATGGCCATTATTGTGCCAATTTTATAATTCATCTTTTAATAATCTGTAACTGAAGAGCTGAGTGGAATTCATCAAACCCTGCCTAGTTTCTCGCTGGGGAGCTTTCTGTGTTTTGTTACCAAGCCAAAGCTGAATGCAGCTGTTGGAGCTGTCACCAGCATTCTGGTTTCACCCAAATATTGATAATAATTACTCCTGCTTTCATGTGGAAAGCATTTATTTAAATATCTGTAATGGAAAGGCCATAATTATTAATATTAAAGCTTTACAGTGAGTACATCAAAATGTGGATATGGCATTCATAAACTGTGTTTGGATAAAGCTGTGCCATGTAGGATCACGGGCTGGTATTGTTGATCATCTGTTCCTCATAGAAATAAGGAGAAGTTATTATCAGAGAATAATTAAACCCATAGAAATGTCCAAATACTGGCAGGCTACAGCCATCCCTGACACCACACAACAGCCTGTTACGATCAGCAAAATCAAACAGCCAGGTCTTTGAATCTGAGGGAGGTACATAGTGTAATGAGTTTTCTTTACCCTGTCATTCTTCCTCTCCTGGCCTTCCTGGATTACAGTCACAAGCAAGTCACATCACATTTATGCACCCTTCATGTAAAGTGCTTTGTAGTGGAGCCTGGGATCCTAGTCTAACTGGGAGTGGCCAACTTATCATTGCAAGAAATGAAAAGCTACTTCTGACCCTTGCCAATGGATCATTGTGGAGCCCTGTGCTAGCACAAAACTACTGCGCTGTTTTCTCCTTAACATATTTTTCCTTTTCTGTTCTTGACATTCCTTATTTTCCTGCTCTGGGTGTTCTTCTGTCTCCTGAATCAAATTCTCTTTGTTCTTTATATTGTGGGACACCTTAGTTGCTCCAAAAAGCTTATTTTATTTTGAAGATAATGTCTGATTAGTCAGGATTGTCCAGAGAAGCAGCACCAGCAGGACACACACACATATACACACACACTGAAAGATTTATTTTAAGGACTGTAGGGTTGCTCATGTGATTGTGTAGGCTGACAAATCCAAGATCCATAGGGCAAGCTGCCAGGCTGGAAATTCCTATGAGTTGATATTGAAGTCTTAAATCTGAATTCTCTAGGGAAGGCTAGAAGGCCAGAAACTCAGAGGGAATTTGAATGGTGTAGTCTTGTGGCAGATTTCTTCTTTCTCTGGGAACCTCTGTTTTTGCTCTTCAGGCCTTCAAGTGATTGGATGAGGCCCATCCACATCTACAAAATACCTTCACAACAACATCTAGGCCATCATTGACCAGACAATCGGACACCATAACCTAGCCAAGTTGACACAAAATTAAGCATCACAACCTCCAAAGGAATATTAGGAGCCTTTACTTGGTAGGCCTTGAGTACTCACCTCTGCTTCTCCTTACTGATGTCAGTGTAGCAAGGACCTCAGCCAGGGCTTAACTGTACCCACAGCAGGTGACCAAGGAGATCTTGTGCAAGACACACCATTGGGGAGAAGGATTTTATATGAAAGCTTTATTCATGGGAGTGAAGAAGGGAGACTGCATCCAGCCCTAGGACTGTTAAAAGGCTGAAGTCAGGAATATAGAGGCAAGATGGTGTCGGTTTAGGTGGGCACTCATCATCTCTCTCACAGAGGACAGCTAATTGGGGACAGGATCCTGCCCAAGTGGTCTGTTCTGGGAGCCCACGGAGTGAGAACCTTAGGGACATCCAGTTCTGGAGGGAACTGGACAGCGAGGTGGATTGCTCAAGATAAAATTGTGAGTTTTTCCCCAGCCGGCTAAGCCCCACCCTCAGGGCAAAGGGCTACTGCGAGCCCCAACTCCGGCAATCCGGTGAGAGGGAGCATTCTCCGAGTGTAGGAGGGTTCTGGCAAAAGGTGGAGAGGGGTTTCCTTTCAGTGGGTTTGGCTATCTGGACCCCCTTGCAGGTTTGGGGGGCAAATCAGCTGGCTTGAAGCGACACCAGGCTGAGGGGAGAGGTGAATCTGCTGAGGAAGCCTGATTTACCTAACTACCCTGTAATACGAGGTTTGGCTAGGGAGGGGGCAGAGTCAGCCAATTTTATCGTTCTGCGCTGAGGAGTACCAGAGTCTCAGCCCCCCTGGGGAGGCCAGGCAGTGGGAAGTGTTTGAAAAGTTTTCACGAGCCTATCTAGGGTGCCCTCGGCAGAGGTCTAGAAGAGGTTTTCTTTTGGGTCCCTTATTTCTCCAAAAAATTAAAAAATTTAAAAAAGTAAATAAATAAAATAGAAGGTTACATAAAAAAAACGTAGTTTAATTGCTAAAATCTGCCTCAAAACCTGTAGATAGAAGCCTGCAGGGTAATTGACTGATGAACACAAGCAGGCTGAGAGGCTCCACAAGGGCCCAAGAAGGAATGCTGTTCTTCCTTAGCTTTGTTTGACTGCTTGCTTGTGTGTTTGTTTGTTTGTTTCTTGCTTTTCTTTCCTCCCCCCAACTTTTTTTTTTTAATTACGTGCTGCTAGCTTGTTTCTTCTTTGCTGTGCTTCTCCTTCCTTGATTTCCCATTCTCTGAGTATATTAATTTTGTCTGCCAATGCTATCTCTTTTCCTCTTCATCTTTCTACCTTCTGTTGTGGTTCTTATATTCCACCTTTTTTCATTAGTCCGCAACTTCATGGATATCAATTATATCCTGTCTATTCTGTTTTTTTTCTTTCTTTCTTTTTTTTTTAAATTATTATTAACTTTTTCCTTTCAGCCCTCTCTTTACTCTTTCTCTCTCTCCTCATCATTCTGGTCTTTTAAATCATACTATATACTTTTTTCTATTTGGTTTCCCATTCCATTGTAGGTATTCCACGTTTTTTCCCCTATTACTCTACACTGCCTACAAGAGTTAAATATTCATTTTACTAAGTCTTAAAAGGCCTCTCTTCTAACTTTTATCAATATTACTATTATCCTTTTTCCTTTCCAACCTCTTTTGATTCTTTGGGTCCTAATCTTTTTCCTTCAAGGGAACATAGAAAAAAGCAATGAAATAGAACAAGAAGAAGAAAGTGTCAAAGAGAAAACTTAGCACACACATAGAACCACCAGCTAAATAAAACTCTAGAGCAGAGAGAGAAGCTAATCAACTGAAAAAACCCATCAAGATAAAATTATGACCAGAGGGCAACAAAAAATTACAAACCATACTGAAAAACAGGAAGACACAGACCGGTCCAATGAAAAAACTAAAAACCAGGAAGAGATGCAGAACATTGAACAACTAATCAAAGCTGTTCAAACAAATTTAATGGACTAACTTAATGAAGTGAAGGAAGAGATTAAGGATATTAAGAACACACTGGGAGAACATACTGAAGAAATTGTAAACATACATAAAAAGATAACGGATATGATAGTGATGAATGGTACAATCCAAGAAATAAAAAAGACTCTGGAATCACATAACAGCAGATTTGAACAGGCAGAAGAAAGAATTAATGATGTGGAAGAAAGTACATCTGAAATCAAACAGATAGTAGAACAGATAGATAAAAAGATAGAAAAAGTCAAGCAGGGACTTAGGGATTTAACCGACAACACAGAGAGCAGAAACATACACATTTTAGGCATACAGAAGGAGAAGAGAAGGGAAAGGGAACAGAAGGATTGTTGAAGGAAATAATGGCTGAAAATTTCCCAACCCTAATGAAAGAGATGAATGAACATGTCCAGGAAGCACAGCACACCACAAACAGTATAAATCCCAACAGGCTTACTCCAAGAGATAATTATCAAAATGTCCAATGCTCAAGAAAAGAGAAAATACTCAAGGCACCAAGAGAAAAAAGGACCATCACATACAAGGGAAGCACAATAAGATTAAGTGCTGATTTCTCAGCTGAAACCATGGAGGCAAGAAGCCAGTGGAATGACATAGTCAAAGTACTAAAAGAAAAAAACTTCCAGCCACAAATTCTCTATCCAGCAAAACTGGCATTCAAAAATGATTGAGAGTTCAAAATATTCACAGATAAACAGAAATTAAGAGAGTATGCCAATAAGAAACCTGCACTTCATGAAATACTAAAGGAAGCTCTGCAGGTTGAAAGGAAAAACCAGGAGAAAGAGAGTTGGAGGAGAGTATAAGAACAACTAAAAAGACCAAAAGAGAAATAAAAGCAACATATGACATTCATAAACTGAAAAGAAAATATGACTGATGTAAGAAATTCATTGAGAATAATAACACTGAATGTTAATGGATTAAACTCACCAGTCAGGAGACACAGATTGGCAGAATGGATAAGGAAATATGATCCATCTGTATGCTGTTTACAGGAAACCCACCTTAGACCCACAGATTCAAGGAGGCTGAAAAAGAATGGCTGGAAAACAATTATACAAGCAAATAATAACCAAAAAAAAAAAAAAAAAAAAGGGCAGTAGTAGCTATCCTAATATGGGACAAAATAGACTTTAAATGCAAAACTTGTAAGAGACAAAGGTGGACACTATATATTAGTAAAAGGGGTAATCTTTCAAGAAGAGAGAACAATCATAAACATTTATGCACCTAATCAGGGTGCTTCAAAATACATGAGGCAAACACTGGAAAAACTAAGTGGAGAAATAAATGCCTCTACAATTATACTGGGGGACTTTAATACACCATTATCACCATTAGACAGAACATCTAGACAGAGAATCAATAAAGAAACAAAGACTCTCAATAATACATTAGAGGACCTGGACCTAATAGACATATACATAACACTACACCCAAACACAGTGGGATATATTCTTCTCAAGTGCACATGGCTCATACTCCAAGATAGACCACATGCTAGTCCACAGAACAACTCTCAATGAATTCAGAAAGATTGAGATTATACAAAGTAATTTCTCTGACCACAATGGAATGAAATTGGTAATCAGTAAGGGCCAGAGAACCAGATTAGGCACAAAGATATGGAAGTTAAACAACATCCTCTTAGACAAACAGTGGGTCAAGGAGGAAATCTCAAAAGAAATCAGTAACTACCTTGAAACAAATGAAAATGACAACACAACATATCAAAACCTATGGGATGCAGCCAAAGCTGTACTGAGAGGGAAGTTCATAGCCATAAATGCATATATATATATATATATATATATATATATATATATATATATATATATTAAAAAAAGAAAGAACTAAAATTGAAGACCTAACGGCACACCTGGAGGAATTGGAAGAACAACAACAAACTATCCCCAAAGGAAGTAGAAAGAAGGAAATAACAAAGATTAGAGCAGAACTAAATGAAATAGAAAATAAGAAAGCACTAGAAAAAATAAAACTGAAAGCTGGTTCTTCGAGAAGACCAATAAAATTGACAAACCCTTAGCCAGACTAACAAAGAAAAAGAAAGAGCAGATGCAAATACACAAAATAAGGAATGAAGAAGGGGATATCACTACTGACCCCACAGAAATAAAGAGTATCATAAGAGGATACTTTGAAAAATTATTATATGCCAACAAGAATGATAATTTAGAGGAAATGGACAAATTCCTAGAAACTCAAAAGCAGCCTACATTGATGAAAGAAGAAATTGATGAACTCAACAGTCCAATTACAAGTAAAGAGATAGACTCAGTCATCGAAAACCTCCCAACTAAGAAAAGCCCAGGACCAAATGGCTTCACAGCTGACTTCTACCAAACATTCCAGAAAGAGCTAACACCAATCCTGCTTAAGCTCTTCCAAAAAATAGAAGTAGAAGGAACATTGCCTAACTCATTCTATGATGCCAACATTACCCTAATACCAAAGCCAAACAAAGATACCACAAGAAAGGAAAATTACAGACCAATTACTCTAATGAATCTAGATGCTAAAATCCTCAACAAAATACTTGCTAATCACATTCAACATCAAATCAAAAGAATTATATACCATGACCAAGTGGGCTTCATCCTGGGTATGCAAGGATGATTCAATATGAGAAAATCAATCAATGTAATACACCACAAAAACAGATTGAAAGGAAAAAAATCACATGATCATCTCTATAGATGCAGAAAAAGCATTAGACAAAATATAGCACCCTTTCCTGATAAAAACACTGCAAAAGATAGGAATAGAAGGAAACTTTCTGAACATGATAAAGGGTATATATGAAAAACCCAAAGCTAATATCATCTTCAATGGTGAGATCGTCAAAGCCTTCCCTCTGAGATTGGTAACAAGATAAGGATGCCCACTATCTCCACTCCTATTTAACATTGTCTTAGAAGTACTTGCTCATCAAGCACTGAGGCAAGAAAAAGATATAAAAGGCATCCAAAGTGGAAAAGGAGAAGTAAAAATTTCATTATTTGCAGATGACATGATCCTATACAAAGAAAGCCCTGAGAAATCTACAAGAAAGATTCTAGAACTTATAAATGAGATCAGTAACTTCACAGGCTATAAGATCAATGCTCAAAAATCAGTAGCATTTCTGTACACCAATAATGAGCAATCTGAGGAGGAAATCAAGAAAAAAATTACCATTTACAATAGTAACTAAAAGAATCAAATACCTAGGAATAAATTTAACTAAAGATGTAAAGGACTTATATACAGAAAATACACAACACTGTTAAAGGAAACCAAAGAAGATTTAAATAAATGGAAGAATATTCCCTGTCCATGGATAGGAAGACTAAACATCATCAAGATGTCTATCCTACCCAAACTAATTTACAGATTTACTGCAATCCCAATAAAAATCAACTCATCATTTTAAGGAACTGGAAAAACTAACTACAAAATTTATTTGGACGGGTAAGAGGCCCCAAATTTCCAAAGACATATTGAAAAAGAAAAATGAAATTGGAGGTATCACACTATTTGACTTTAAAACATATTACAAAGCTACAGTGGTTAAAACGGCATGGTATTGGTACAAGGATAGACATACTGACCAATGGAACTGAACTGAGAGTTCTGATATAAATCCTTGCATATACAGTCACCTGATATTTGACAAGGCTTCCAAGCCCACTCAGTTGGGAGAGAATGGCCTCTTTAACAAGTGGTGCTTGGAGAACTGGATATCCATATCCAAAAGAATGAGAAAGGAACACCATCTCACACCTTATACAAAAATCAACTCAAGATGGATCAAAGATCTAAATATAAGAGCCAAGACCATAAAGACCTTGGAAGATAATGTAGGGCAGCATCTACAGGACCTTGTGATAGGAAATGGTTTCATGAACTTCACAGCCAAAGCACGAGCAGCAAAAGAAAAAAATAGATAAATGGGATCTCCTCAAAATTAAAAACTTTTGCACCTCAAAGAACATTATCCAGAAAATAAAAAGGCAGCTGACCCAATGGGAGAAAATATTTGGCAACCATATATCTGTCAGGAGCCTAATATCCTGCATATATAAAGAGATCCTACACCTCAAAAATAAAAAGACAAACAACCCATTTGAAAAATGGGCAAGTGACCTGAAAAGGCACTTCTCCAAGAAAGAAATACAAATGGCTAAAAAGCACATGAAAAAATGCTCGACATCGCTAGCTATTAGGGAAATGCAAATCAGAACCACAAATCTTACACCCATTAGAATGGCTGCTATTAAAAAAAACAGCAGACTATAAGTGTTGGAGAGGATGTGGAGGAATGGGAACCCTCATCCACTGCTGGTGGGATTGTAGAATGGTCCAGCCACTGTGGAGGACAGTTAGGCAGTTCCTCAAAAAACTAACTATAGATCTTCCATATGGTCCAGCGATTCCCAGAAGAATTGAAAGCAAAGACATGAACAGATATATGCACACCAATGTTTATAGTGACTTTGTTCACTATTGCCAGAAGTTGGAATCAACTCCGGTGCCCATCAACAGTTGAATGGATAAACAAAATGTGGTACATCCATACAATAGAATATTACTCAGCTGTAAAAAGGAATAAAGTCCTAACACATGGAAAAACATGGATGACTCTTGAAGACCTTATGTTGAGTGAAGCAAGCCTGGAATTGAAGGATGAGCAGTACATGACTTCATTGATATGAATTAAGGAAATTGAGCAGTCTCCGAGAACCATTGTCTGAAAGATAGGTTACAAGAAAGATAAGAGAAGAGAAAGTTGTGAGCCATCACCCATATGGACATAATCTATGGTAAAGTGATAGAGTGTAGTTGCATATTGAAGGGATAGGACAGGTGGGTAGTGATGTTATTGTGTTTGGTGGTGCAGGGTTCACAGGTGGGTAGACTGGGAAGGGTGGGTTAGAATACCCAGGATACTGGGGGGAGAGATGGGAGAGGGACCAGGTGAATACTTGGGATTTGTGGGTATGAGGTTGAACATGTAGAGGTGGGAATGCTCTTATGGCAATATGACAAGGAAGTGTCACTGGTTTAGGGTGTTGGTTGGGGGGGCATTTGGAACAGGGCGCATCTGGGGCAGGCTTCTAGGGAGTGTCTGAGTGTTCATCATGTCATAATGTATTGTAACAATGGACTCCTATCTTTGGGAGGACCAATTTGTCCAGAAACGGACAGGTGGGCATCTCTTATAAGCAAGGGTGTTTCCTTATAGGGAAGGACAAACCAGTGTGTCAAGACCTCTTGTTGTATGTAACTATGAATCTTGTCATCCAATGAGTCAAGTCATGGGGTCGTCATGGGCCCCGGGGGGATGGGGAAGGAGGAACAGAATAGATCAAACAGGGGGTATTTAGTGGTCAGTGGTAATGTTCTTCATTACCTTACAGTGATGGACACAGGACATGGTTAATATCATCAAAATGTATAAAATTGTACTGTCTAAAATGTAAGCCATACTGTAAACCATTGACAATGTTTAGTAGCTATGTTTCACTATCTGTATATCAGTTATAACAATGCTACCATCCACATACAAAAAGGTATTAATATGGGGTGAGGAAAGGGGGAAGAGTTTGGGTATATGAGAGTCTCTTGTATTCTGTGTGTGACTTTGCTGTGACTTAAAACTTCTTTGAAAATTAAGTAAAAAAAAATAGTGAGACACTGGGGAGTGAAAGGGGGAAAGTGCCACGGTACAGACTGGACACCCCAAATTGCTGTGATAAAAGGCAAAATATATAAAAAATTTCAAAAAAAATTTCTTTTCCATTTTTTGAATATCTCAATCCTTTAATTTAATTTAATTTAAAATTTTTGGCTGTTAAAAAGTTCTTTATAATTTTATTTTATTTTTAGTTTTTTTAAAAGTTTTCAAGTATTTTATCTCTTACATTTAAACTTATCATTATTCTCTCATTTTCCTATTAATTGTATTTGGCTATTGTATTGACTTCATCTTTAAAGAAGCTTTGGATCACAGAAGGGTTATAGCTGGGGTGGGAGAGGATCGTTGGTGGGGGTGGTCAGGGATGGGGGGGTTCATGGGAGGAAGGTCACCTAAACATACATAAAAGGTATATAAAATTGTTCAAATGCTCATGGGGCATGGTCACAGTGGGTGGAAAATCACTCAGTAAATGAGAGAATACCGAATTCCCATCCTGGAGAGCTCTGCCACATTCTCCAGGGGAGCAGCAGCAGTTCCCCAAGTGCAGGGGCAGTGTCTGGCTAAGGAGAATGATCCACTGATGGGCTCTTGTTATTGATGACTAGCTTTACGAGTCTTTGCTCTTGAAACTGAAACTTAGTCTATTGTTATGGGGTGCCTGGGGGTTGCCTCCTGGGAGCCTCCTTGTTGCTCAAATGTGGCCTGTCTCTAAGCCAAACTGAGCATATGAATGCATTACCTTCCTCCCAGCGTGGGACATGACTCCCAGGATGAGCCTCCCTGGCAATGAGGGATTACTACCTAGTGCCAACTGGCAATATGACTGGAAAAAGACCTTGAATAAAAGGGGGAAAAGATAAAGACAAATGAGTTCATGTGGCTAAGAGACTTCAAAGTGAGTCGGGAGGTCATCCCAGAGGTAACGCTTATGCACATCTCAGTAGGACCTCATAGGCTTCCAATGTGGATATCACCCCAAATAGAGGGGCTCTTGAGGGCTCTGGAGACACACAGGTCCTGTATCAGGGTGGATAGCTCTGGAGTTTTGTGCCTTATGAGGGCCCTACTTTGGAATCTGTGCTCCTGAGAGTGACAGAGTTGGACTCAAATATGCCCTCCCTGCACACGGTCCATCAGTCCCTTCTATTCAAACCTATATGTGGTGCTGGAGTTTGTAGGTATACTTCCAGAGACAGGAGTCTTGGGCCTGCCCATGTGCCAGCTGGGCCTGGAATCTCAGTGCAGCTGCAACTCCTACTCGACAGCTCGATGGACTCACCCAGGACACCTGGCAGGGAGATGATGATGGACAACGGCCATCCCAGGGAATGGAGAGAGTCTGCAGCTGCAGGTAGGATAATCCCATCCATCTTATCCATGGGATATAAGCCCCTTCTCACTAGGAGGTGGAGTGGACATCACCATCCCAGACTCCTCAGGATTGGGGGGAGAGCTATGGACTAGAGTGGACTTACTGGTATTCTGTTATAGACATATTGTGATTCAAATAATGGAAGAAATTACAACATCAATGTGGATCCAGTGGCCACTGGATACTTTAGGGGCAGGGAAAGGGAAAAGCAATTTAAGACAGGGGCTTTTTCGGGACTTGGGAATTATCCTGAGTGACATTGCAGTGACAGATATAGGCCATTTTTTATCATCATATAACATGCAGAACTGTGTGGGAGAGAGTGTGGTCTACAATGTGAACTATGGTCCATGCTTAGTGGCAAAGCCCCAGGATGTGTATATCCATTGCAGGTGATGGGCCACACTAATGAAAGATGTTTATGTGGGAGGTTGTGGGAGGTATGGGAGGTGGGGCATATGGGAATCCCTATAATTTTTGTGTAACATTTATGGACTCTAAGTATCTTTTAAAAAATGAAAAAAAAATTATGAAAAAAAAAAAAAAGAAGGCTGAAGTCACAGCCCAGTCTCTGGATGCATGTCTGGGCCCAGAGGAGAGAGACAGTTGTAAAATTTGAACACCATGTCATTTTGCTCTGTGACATGTTAGGTCCCAGAGGCATAGTGTTTAGGGACTCAGCTAACAGAGTGTAACACAAAGGGAGGGAGACTCCACAGGAAAACTTCAGTGCCTGGAGTCATTACGGGCTAGTGGCAGACTTTACTTCTGCCCAGTTTTCCAGGTAGAGGCCTGCGGTGCTCCTGGAGCAGCAGCACTGGACATGAGTGTGGGTGCCGTGGGAATGAGCACATGAGGGATGCCCTCCAAGAACTCCTAGAAACACATGGGTCGAGAGGGCTTTTCAAGCAGCTGGAGAATTCTTATTAGCACATAGGACTAGAGTTAGCAAAACTGGGAAATAAATGTTAATATTTTGGATCATATTTGCATGAGCAGGCTGGTTATCCTCAGGGAAATCTGAGTGCCGATAGAAGCTTTTGCAACAAATGGACAACAACATATCTTTGCCCTTCACTTACACCTATATTAGGTGGTGCCATCTTGGGTGAACAGTTCCTTACTCCATGTATTCTGAGTTCTTTGCCAGGAAGGCTGAGCTAAATTCCTAAATAAGGACTCCTGGGTTTCCCAAGTACACCCTGTACCCTGATCTTAGCTAAAAAACAGGAATCAGAACAGTTTCGGACATAAAACAGAACTAAAGTCTAAAAGTTGACCAGTTTTCCAATAGTCTGTGGGCTATTGAAGAAGTTTGTTTTCACGGAGTAGCTTCTGTGATATAATGTTGCACTAGGAAGAAAAATGAGAAAAATTTAGGAGATGGAACATCTTTAAGACAGATAAAATTTGGGTAAAAAAGAATGTGATGAAAAGGATGTTATACTTGGCTAAGTTAGTCATTTAATGACAAAACTCATCTTAAATTAGGAACTGTCTGCTTTAGCCAATTAATGTAGTCTTAATGCATATTTTTAATTTCTGAACACTTTGTTTTAAGAAAGTAAAAATAATTGGGGTTTACCAATAAGTTATAGAGCACTTCTCTTGTTTTAGGATGAACTGGCTTGGGGTTCGGAAAGATGCAGCATGTAATTTCATAGGTATTCTTTATAATGTAGTAAGAAATGATGCGCACATGCTCTGAAGTATGTCTAAATAGCTCTGGCCACATCTTGGATATTCATTGTCTGAGAATGTATGATTTAAGAAATCGTGACAAGATGGCAGAACTTTATTCTAAGGCATTCTTAGGAAGTTGATGTCCACACACTAAGACAATGCTCAAACCCTGTTACCTTTACCCTCAAACCACAATTTTCAGAGTTTTCATTGTGGGTTCTTACAGCTTGGGATAGTGGTCTGAAATCTCGCGAAGAAGGAATTGGTCTATGGAACCATTTCCTCCTATCTGAGGCCATGAATTTAGGGCCTGCCTTCTGTTCCATGTTTGTTCTCAGTCGACTGTCGGTTGCTAAGAGTTAATTAAGGCTTTATCTTAAGGCAGGGGGACTGACCCACCCCATCTTAAAAAAGTAGGCAAAGTTTGGTGTGCATATAGTAGATGGGCATATTTTAGGGGAAAATTTTAATCAGAAAATCTAAGAGTTTTGTGAAAACAAAAACAAAAACAAAACTTAAAAACCAAGGACTTAAGGAATATACTTGAGCTAACTGCTGGAGGACTTCAGGCTGAATAATGGTGAAATGAATGGTGATTATGAGATTATGATTGATATTTTAACCATACCCTTTAAATTCTACAATTTACAGGACTGGCTTTGCTTATGGGCAGTTACAAGAAGCTAACATTTTTCTCTTTCTCTTTTATATGAATTAGTGGTTTGGATTTCTTGACTCATGCTTTGCTTATAAGTATACTTCTTTCAGAGGAACATGTGGTGTATTGAATTGTCTACATCTACACCAGTCTGGAGAGGTTTTCGTCTTGATCTGCCTTCTGGTGAGTGTGGACCCATTGTAAATAAGATCTCTTCACTATGTTACTTCAATTAAGGTGTGGCCCAACTGAATCAGGTTGGGTTTTTTTTTTTTTTTTTTGGTGGGCACAGTTTATAGGTTGGGTTTTAATCTGGATTACTGGAGTCCTTTATAAGCAGAGTGAGAGTCAGAGAGAAGCTACAGGGAGCATCCAGAAGATAAAGAAGACGCTGCCATGTGCATCGCTACAGAAAAGCCAAGAAATGCCAAGATCAACAAAAGCCAGCCCCCAAAATGCCACAGTTTTGAGAATAAAAGCCTTGCATTGCTGGAGCCTTGATTTGGGACGTCTTCAAGCATCAAGACCATGAGCCAATAAATTCCTGTTGTTTAAGTTAGCCCATTACGTGGTATTTGTTTTAACAGGAAGCTAAAACAGAGTTGTTCCAAATATGACAAATCGAATAGTGCTTTAATTCCTTAAGATTAACTTTTAAGAATTTTTTTTGGTGAAACTCTCATATCGCAAAGAATGACCAAACAATTCCTTTACTTGGAGAATCCAAGTTGTTCATGAATCAGCTCTATTGAAAATGGGGGGATCTTTAATAGTGCAATGTACTCTGAACTAGAACTTTTATCTGGGAGTCTGATTTCCTGCCATCTCCATATTGCTGCTGCTTCTGGATACAGTAATTTTTTCCTACTTGGACATTAATTAAAGTGAGGTTTATATTTGAAATATAAGTACTATAACCTGTTCAGAAAGGAAACTCTTGGAAAATCAGAATTACTAGATCTTTCTTTATCGGAAAGGGTAAAAATGCCTATAATTCTCAGAGAAAAAGGCCCCATAGTAGCATTGTAATTTTCATATGTTGAATTTTTTTTGACTGAAGGCATGAAAATTTAGAAACAAAAGTCTCATAATATTCATTACTTTCCTCAATTTTTCAAGTTTTTTCAAAGAAATGCATACACATTTGTTTTCCTGGGTTTTATTAGGATATATAAATATTTATGTAGTCCTGTTCCATTTTTCTTTTGTTGCTATCGTTTATCCCCCGCAGATCATTTGCAGGCACCAACCTTCATGTGGACAAGACTAAGGCAATGGTGGGGTTAGTACTCTGGGCTTTGGCAAGAATTTTAAACAGTGAAAAACCAGGGTGTACACTGCTGGGTAGGGTGGGTTTGGCTGGGTGGTTAACTGGGGCGAGCCTCTGTATAAACACAGCCAGGGGGCCACTGTGGCAAAAAATGGGGAAAGGATGAAAAGAGCTAAATTAAAGAAAAGAACAAAGGAGATGAGAGAATTAGGAAGTATAAAGAAAGGGGAAGAAGAAACAAGCTCTAAAGGGGATGGAGTATGTGTGCTTAATCAGAAAAAGTGTGCCCTCACTCTGCCAGGATCACTGCCATTTTATTACCAAAGGAGGGTGGGATAAGATGTGGTGGAGTGGAGCAAAAAGGATGAGAGAGACACAAGAGAAGGATATAAATGAGAGATATATAATGTACAATGAGGGTAAGAGTAGGGGTATGAAGGGAGGGGACGGCCTCTGTCTGTGGCATTCAGGTAACAAATAGGAAGTTGTTGATATAAGGTTGAGAACCTGGAAGCCCTCAGGTGCTGAGGAAGTGTTAACCAGAATGTTCTGTTTTCTCTTTTGCCCCTTCTCTGTCGCTAAGAATAGGGATGACAGAGTTGTGGGAGGGTCCCTCCTTTACCTCACCCCAGCTGAGGACAAGGAATATGAGAACAGGTGAGGCTGGGGTTGGAGAGAGAAGCCTCCCTGGGCATTCCTGCCATTGGTAGAAGCACAGCCTCCCAGAGAGAGCCTGGGGTGTGGAGAGAACGCGGACTGTGGAGTCTGACAAATGTCAGATCCACTATTCCTGGCTCTGTGACTTTGGGCAAGTTATTTAACTTCTTTGCGCCTCAGGCTTTTCATCTCTAAAATAGGGATGAAAATTCCTACCTTCCAAGGCTGTTGTAAATAGGATGGTCTTGGTTTCCTGGCTGCCAAAACAATTACCATGCAAGGGGTTGGCTCAAAGGGAATTTATTGACTCACAATTTTGAGGCTAGGAGAAGTCCAAAATCAAGGCGTCACCAAGGTGATGCTTTCTCTCAGAATGGCATTCTGGGGCTGGCTGCCTTGGTCCTTGGCTTTTCTGTCACATGACAGTGCAAGAGCATGGCAGCATCTTTTTTCTCTTGCAGGTTCTCTTTCAGCTTCTGGCTCTTCCTGTGGCTCTCTCTCTGTCATTTATTTCATTCTGCTTATAAAGGACTCCAGTAACAGGATTAAGACCCATCCTGATTTAGTTGGGCCACATCTTAACTGAAGTGACCTCATCCAAAGGTCCTGTTTACAATGGGTTCACCTCCACATGAATGGATTAAGTTTGACAACATGCTTTCCTGGGGTACACAGCTCTAAGGTATGCCTGAATTTGCTTCTTGATCTCCCATCAACCCCTTTTGGTAAATTGTCTTGTGGGTGTTGGGAGTTATTGCTCTGTGGAATGCCCCAGGAAAGTCACTGAGGAGCATGTGGTTCTGTCTGGAATGGAGTGGCTTGAAGTTGATCACAAGCCTGGTCCCTGGTCCCCTACTAGTGGTGATAGAATAAGCAACTCCAGGACAGACAGCAGGTGGCCTGCTGTGAATCAGTGCTCCAGTTCACCTTCAGCAGGATGTACCTCACAGTGGGCAGTGTGTAGCTTACACACTATTTTTTTTTTTTTTTTTTTTTTGGCTATTCTGCTTAATGACTCTATAATTCAAAATGCATATAAAGGTAAACCTAACAGATCAACTTCCAGTTTCTGATTTTGGCTGTAATAATCTCATGCTTTCCCTAAAATATACCTGTGGACCTTCTTGCCAGGAGAGTCTATTGTAAATAATGGCAGAATAAACTGAAAATAGGATTGATATTTTGGGGCCTAGCAACCTTGCCCAGTACCCTTTAAAATGTATGAGGCTGTCCTTGCCTGTAGGCTCTTATGAGAATCTCATAGTTTTTGTCATGACTCAGTGGTTTTGGTGTCTTGAACTCATGTTTTGCCTCCAGGTGTGTTTTTCTTCTCTTCAAGCTTAGGGTTGAGATTTCAGTTATTTCCCTTTACCACTGTTCCCCTCTTCTATACGCTCATTCTCATCTTCTTCCTTTGCAACTGTTAGTTACTGGGTTTGAGGTATTATCTTCCTTCCCTGAGACTCAGTTTTTGGATCTGTAAAATGGAGATAATATTACCTCTTTTTGCTAAGTGATTGTGAAGATTAACTGCAATTATGTGGATGTTAAGCACATAGAATTCATAGAGGTAGTCCTTAATAAATAATAGTTGAACGAATGAATGTATTATAGAAAGAGATTCTGCATATTGATTTATAAATGAAAGGATGAGAAGGGAGAAAAGGCAACTCAACCAAGAGTTAGGAACTCCAAAGTCTAGTGTGCATTCATATGGGATATTTTGTCCCATATTCATTTTTCTGGCAATTTTTCTCCTAACATGTTGTTGCAGTGGAAGCAGTCATGTTATGATGTGGGTGATTGATTGGGGGATGGGCATCTAAACTAGGCTAGGTCAATAATCAGTTTTATTGCCTAGAATTTTTGGATTTGACTGGGGGATGACAAGGAAGCTGACTGACAAGAGTCAAGCATGAACAAACAGCTAGGATAGAGAAGAGACAAAGAGGCTCCACATCTGGTTCTGATGCCTTGCTATTTTTCTGCCCTTGAGTTCCTTGAAGCAAAGCCATATTCCTACAGTAATTATACTTCTTTGTGCCTAAACTAGTATGAGTAAAGTTTTTACTTGTAATTTAAGGTTCCTACGCCGGTTTGGAGCTAGGGACCCCAGAAAAACATGTTCTTCTACTCCATTCCTATGGATGTGAACCCATAGGTAGTAGGACCTCTTGGTAAGGTTACTTCAGTTAAGGTGTGACCCAACTGAATCAGGAGGGTCTTAATTCTATTACTGGAGCCCTTTATAAACAGAATGAAATCCACACAGATAGAGAGAAAGCCTAGCTGAAGGTCAATGATACCTGAAAGAGAAGGGAGAGGCTGCCACATACATTGCCATGTGACAGAGGATCCAGGGCCAACGAACACTGGCAGTCAGCCCCCAGAATGCCAATCTTCAGGAAGAAAGCATCACCTTGATGACTCCTTGATTTGTACTTTTTCTAACCCCAAAACTGTGAGCTAATAAATTCCCATTGTTTAAGTCAATGCATTACATGGTATTTGCTTGAGCAGCCCAGGAAACTAAAACAGGTCCTAACAAATAAAATGACTAGCCACAAAAATATCTCAGGACCTCAGTTTTCCCATCTGTAAGATATGCAGTATAAACTGACTGATCAATAAGATCCCTTTGATTTCTGTGACTTTAAGTGGTATGTGTGTGTGTATATGCATGCACGTGTGTGTGCCTTTGTGTAGGAGGTAAAGGCAGAGTCTCAACAATACTGAGACTCTCCATCTGCTACCAGATAAATGTTGAATGGACAACAAATGATAAATGGAAGCAGAAACAGCAATTTCATGGACAGTAAACCCTTTGAGTGGATTGCAAGTTACATATGTGCCATTATCTAATAAGGTTTAGAAACAAAGGTTTTGATTGCTTTTCTTAAGTCAATTCTTAACTCTGGGTGTTGTTAAGCACAGGTGTAAATGTGGCAAAGAAGGGTTTTTAAATGATCATTCCAGAAAATAAACAAAGATGATTGGAAGGTGGTAAATATGATGTTCCAAAGTGAGTTCATTTCAGCACCATTTGATTGTCCCTGAACCCTGAATCCGCAACAACTCATTTTAAACAATTTCTGAGAAATGAATGGTGTCCCATCTTTGAATCAGGAAGGACAGGTGCAGTACAGCTGTCCTTTTAGAGGGGAGTGTGCCAGGTGCAATATGGCACTCTGGCCTCTTGATGATGATTTATGAGCTTTGGGCTTCAATTACTATGTGCTTGATGGAGATGTAATTTGTCATTGTTTTAAGAAATGCACTTCTAAATATTAAAAAAAAAAAAAAATCCACAACTCAGCCCTACCTTATTAATGTTTTATATTTAAGGCATATTTGTACTAATCACCATAGATGGGTGATCTTTTTTTGCCTTATGTCTAGACTAAAAAAGTTTAAAAGAATTTTTGCAGTTGGCCATTTTGTTTTTTTTTAGTGGGAGTTAACTTTCACCCATTCTAAATTAACTCAGTTTTACTCCCCACCACACACATCAAAAAACTGTTAATTTATCAATATACACTATATGAGTTCAACCTGTGGGTGGAGCCAGCTGTACAGGGTAAAATTTTCCTCTTCCATAGGCTTTCTTGGGTAATGGCTAAGAGATCAGACTCTGCTGCTGGACTGCCTGAGTTTGAATCCTTACTGTCACTTATTTAGTCGTTTGATCTTGGAGAAGTCCCATAATATCTCTCTATCTCAGGTTCCTAATTTATGAGAATAATAACGTTGTAGGGTTGCTATGATGATTGAATGAGTAAATATGTGTACAACATTTAGAACAGTGCCTGGTGGCTAGGAAGTGCTATATAAAAGTTCGCTATGATTTTTCTTAACTGGAGAATGGGTTAAATAATCAAGGCTTCTCTCCCCATTAAGAGATTACATTAAACCAGATTAAGATAAAATTTGTTCCGTCTCTGCTGTTTTTCTAAGGATTGATGGGAATGGCTGAGGAACCTAATAGTGAAAGGAGGCACCTGGGAAAAGGGCAGGGTTCTGAAAGAGGAGTCCTATGACACCCATTTGCCCCAGGCCATCCCTCGCCAGCAACATTCCACTTCCTAGGAAGGAGCTGCAGAGAAGGTTGAGAGATTTGTTTCTTCCTATTTTCTGTTGCTACCTTCATGGAACTTTGCAAGCCAGGGTTTCCCACAGAGACTCTCAGTCAGAAGAGTGACACTGGGCTCCTCCCACACCAGCCCAATTGTAGAGTAGGTTTGAAATAAACTGCCGTCCGATTTTTCACACTGTGTCAATAGAGAACAGTGTTCAGGTGAAAGAAATTACCAATAATTTTTCATTATCCAGGGTATCACTCACCCACGCCAAAGAACGTGGTCTCGGCAGCTGTGAGGATACAAAGCCTCAGGCCCCAAACCATCTGGCAGATCAGAAGGGATGTTTTCTGTCTCGAGAAAGCTAATGTTAAGTAAATTGTTAACACTGGCTCTTATAGTGATCAGCCTAGCTTTAGGCAATGGGAACTTAACAGTCGGGAAAAATGAAGCCTTAATATATAGGTTTCACAATCTTAAAGAAATTTTTCTGAAGTGGCATTTTTCTTCCCAGAAGGATGAGTTGAGAAGCTTTTATATTTCATTGTACTGCAGCATTGTTTGGTGACAATTCGTCATGGCTCTCTCGCATATGTGCATGTTTTGTGAGCATAGACACAGACTTTGTTCCAGAATATCTTTTCAAGGATGTTTCAAGGATGTGATCAGCCTCGGAAGATAGAGATAGGATCTTCCTCTTGAGCAAAGATAAGACTTGCTTATTGTCCAGAACAAGAAAGATAGTGGCTTTCTACAGAGAAAAGGGAAGGTATGTTTATACCACCAATTATAAAAGATTTGGGCCCCCTCAGCTCAGGATTCCTCTCCCATAATTATGCAGCTGTTCTCTGCCCTCTTCACATGATCCTGGGGTGGGAATTAGCACTTGGGGAACCAGCACAAGTGAATGCCACTGCCTTGGCTACTGCTGTTGCTGTGAGGAATAAACTGTCCTTCATCTTGGACCCAGGAGTCCTGTATCTTCTACTAGCATCCATGAAATTGTGACAGGCTAACTTGTTAGCTTGCAAGTAGAGTATAAAAAATATTTTAGATCCTGCATTCTTTCTGGAATTGTGAGGTTGTAGAGCATTTCATAGAATGACAGTGATACACATAACTGAATGTGAGTCCCAATGCCACACACTAGCTGTATGAATCAAAAACCTGTTCTCTTTCTGCCAGCTTTTCTGGTCTGTGTCACTTTGGGGAGGTTTTTTTTTTATTCCTGTTTAAAAGTTGAATATCTTTGCCAGGATTCAAGATTTAGTAGAAAAACAAACATTGTCATGGCTTTCCTGGAAAAAAATCTTTGTCCCCTTCCCAAGATCCACCCTGACTTTACCCTCTTCACCCCCTCCAATAAAGAACCCAGCCTCTCCAAGATCCCCTTCCTGGAAGGCAGTTCTGCATTTGTTTAGCTCCATAAACAGTAAGTAACAGAATGGAGCCTTGTACAACCTTCCCAAAGTGTGTCTGAATCCAAATCTCATATGCTTTCTGCTACCTCATTCTGCTTTTCCATAATAAAAAAAATAACATCTATTATTTCCTGAAGACTTATTCCAGCCGGGCACTGAAATAAGGGTTCTGTAAGTATTGTCTTCTCTAATCCTATAAGGTAGTTTCTGTTATGATCATTTCCATTTTACAGATGAAAAAACTAAATCTTAGCAAGTTATGTAACTTGTACAATTTGATAGCTAATAAATGGAGAATATTCAGTGGGAATGAGGATCTGTCTTACTTCTTAACTGGTCTACCACTCTTCCTCCCAGGAAATCTTCCCCAATTGGTCTCCAAATAACATGGGAAATGAAGGACAAATGATTGAAATAAATGATACTATCCTAAAAATATTTGGTTAGGTTTTAAAAGTGACTGACCTACAGTTAATTGCAATGAAGCAAAATTACATAGTCTTGTTTCTTTATTGTAAAGAATCTTCAAGAGAAAACAGCTATATACCTTGTTAAATTTTTCCTACTGGTTATTTTGGCATTTAATACAGCTTTTTTTTTTATGTCAGTCTAGAGGTCTTTTCCCTCTACCAATGATGAATATTGAGTTATTTATTCATCTTGTCTTGGTCAAACTGGGACGATGTTGCTTTTTTTTTTTTTTTTTTTTTTTTAAAGATTTATTTATTTTATCCATTTTAACCAACACCCCCTTCCCCATTTGCTGTTTTGTGTCTATTCGCTGAGCAATTCTGTGTCTGTTTCCTGCCATCTCTTCTCATCCTCCAGTCTTCACCAGGATTCGATCGTGGAGACTTCCGATGCAGGAGACAGTTATTCTGCCGCCTGCGCCACCTCGGCTCCTGGCTTCTGCAGCTTTCGGAGCATCTTGTCTTGTCTCTCCCGTTACGTCATCATCCTGCTGCATGGCTCCCGGGGCCTGGCGGCTCACCGGCACACAGAGCCTGGCAGCCCATGCGCCTTCTATATATATTTTTTTATTTTACCGGGAGGTCCCAGGGATCGAACCCAGGTCCCTCCATATGGCAGACGGACGCCCAACCATTTGAGCCCCATCCGCCCCCCCGATGTTGCTTTTATAGTGATGATAATAGTAGTAAACAAATGATTTCATCATAATATAACCAAAGATCCATTTTCTTTTTTATTTATACCAATGCCAGGTATAAATGACTATCAGATGGCCCATTGGCTAAGAATTATATTTGTCTCTTTTTTCTGCTTATTTCACAAGCTTTATCTTCACAGTATTCTTTTATTTAATTCCTTTGATAGCTCTCTTAAGTCCCAGCTAGTAGATGGTACATTATTTGAGCCTTTTTGTTTGAGCCATTATTCCCAAAAGGAAAGAAAACCTTACTGTGGCATATGAAGTACATTGCAGTTAGAGGCAACAGAATGAACCCAAGAGTGGTGTGACTTAAATGTGGGCCCAAGCTCAGCTCCTCCATTTACCCTCTGGGTGATTTTTTGTGAAGATTAGAAATCATGAATTTAAGTTTCCTTGCCCATATTATGCACTTGAAATGATCATCAATATTATTCTTAAGATAATTATCATCATTCACACACATTATTCATGTGCATGATTGTAAATGGCTAATATGTACCTGATATTGTTCAAAGCATGGCACATGGATTTCATTTCATTTCATCTTCATAATTATCCTCTAAGAGAGATGATTGTTATTTCCCCCAGATCACACATTAAGTGGTGGGACAGGGATTTGAATTTGTTTCCTTCTGACTTCATAGTTTACACTCTTGTGTAATCACATTAATAAGAAAATTTCATTCCGGATAAAATAGCCCAGTAGTTTATATTTAACAAAGCATGAAGGAATGTGAAAATTCACTGCCTTCTATGAAAATGCATGAGACCTACTTACCCTGTGAAAATTGCATCTCTAAGATAAAAAACTCTCATCAGTGATCTCTGAGGTCACCTTGCATATGTTTCAATAAAGTAAGTGATTCCAAGTTTAGTTAACTCAACTCTGATATTAAAATGATTAAATTCTCTTGTGAAGCATGAATTTCAACATATCCCAAGATATAAGGAAAATGCTTTTGAGGACTAAACTAACCTTTTTTATACTACTAGGGAAAGTGGGGTGTGTGTGTGTGTGTGTGTGTGCATGTGCGAGAGAGAGATAGGGAAAGAGGGGGATATCTTTATAGATCTATTTAGATACACAGCTATAGTGTCTTACTAAATAGTAATTATGGAAATTATCCATTTTTGTAACTAACAGACTTTATTTTTTAGTACAATTTTATATTTGCAGAAAAATTTAGCAGATAATACAGAATTCCATATACTCACCCCACCCTGGCACATGGTTTCTCTATTATTAGCATCTTGCATTAGTGTGTTATATTTGTGACAGTTAATGAACCAATATTGGTACATTTTATTAACTAAAATCCATAGCTTACATTAAGGTTCACGCTTTGTGTTGTATAGTTCTATGACTTTTAAGAAATGCATTATGACATATATCCTTCATTATAGTATCATGCAGAATGATTTTACCACCCTAAAAATCCCTTGGACTTGACCTGTTCATCCCTCCCATCCTCCCCTGAACCCCAAATAACCACTGATCTTTTCACTGTCTCTACAGTTTTGCCTTTTCCAGAATGTCAAAAGTTGGAATCATACATAGTTGCAACCTTTTCAGACTGGCTTCTTTTACATAGCAATATTCATTCTTCATTACTTCATGTCTTTCGTGGCTTGATAGTTCATTTATTTTTAATCACTGAATAATATACCATTTTATGGATGTACCATAGTTTGTTTATCCATTCACCTTTTGAAGGACATGTTGGTTACTTCTAGTTTTTGACGATTATGAATAATGCAGCTACAAACACTTGTGTGCAGATTTTTGTGTAGCCATAATTTTTTAAACCAGTTGGGTAAATACATGAGTGCAATTGCTGGATCATGTCCTAAAACCATGTTTAGCTTGGTGAAAAACTGCCAAAATGACTATGCCATTTTGCATTCCCACCAGCAATGAATGAGAGTTCCTGATGTTCTGCATCCTCGTCAGCATTTGATATTGTCAGTGTTTTGGATTTCAGCCACTCTAATGGGTGTGTAGTAGTCTCTCATCTATTTTTAATTTACAATTTCCTAATGAATATGAGGTTGAGCATCTTTTCATATGCTTATTTTCCATTAGTTTTTTTTGTGTGTGAGGTTTCTTCAGATCATGTGCCCTTTTCAAAAATTGGATTGTTTACTAATTGTTGAGTTTTAGAATTATTTGTATATAATAATTTGTATATAATATATATTTGGGTACAAATCCTTTATCATATTTGTTTTGCAAATATTTTCTCCAAGTCTGTGC
This sequence comes from Tolypeutes matacus, assembly GCA_026826555.1. Classification (NCBI taxonomy): domain Eukaryota; kingdom Metazoa; phylum Chordata; class Mammalia; order Cingulata; family Chlamyphoridae; genus Tolypeutes; species Tolypeutes matacus. The sequence goes on along the minus strand of JAKSZT010054193.1, from coordinate 12,220,324 downwards.
CTTAGCTTTTTAATCTCTGAACAGTTATCTTTTGCAGTGCAGAGGTTTTTAATTTTAGTAAAGTCCAACTTATTTTTCTCTTTCATGGATTGTGCTTTTGGTGTTGTATCTAAAAACTTAGCACCAAACTCAAGGTCACCTAGATTTTCTCCTGTTATCTTCTAGAAGTCTTATAATTTTTCATTTATATTTTGAGTTAATTTTTGTGAAAAGTGTAAAGGCTGTGGTCTAGATTCATCTTTTTTTTCCCTTTCAAGTATGTATGGTGATTTATTCTTAAATTTTTTATTTTTATTTTTAAAGAAGCTTTAGATTACATAAATGTTACATAAAATATAGGGGATTCCCATATGTCCCACCCTCTCCCCCTCCCACACTTTCCCACATTAACAACATCCTTCATTAGTGTGGTACATTTGTTACAAATGATGAAAACATATTGAAGAATTGCTACTAACCATGGACTATAGTTTACATTATAGTTTACACTCTGACCCACACAATTTTATAGGTTATGACAAAATGTATAATGGCCTGTATCCATCATTGCAGTGTCATGCAGAACAATTCCAATGTCCTGAAAATAGCCCCATGTTATACCTATTCTTTTCTCTCCCTCCCCTCTGAAGCTCTGGTGGCCATTGCCTTTATATCAATGATAAAAGTTCTTCCATTGCTAGGATAATAATAAGTCTATAATAGAATTGTAATAAGTTTAATTTAGTCCATTGTTCATTCCCCAGTTTTGAGGGTTTTGGGATGGTGATGCCTACTCTGTTTCTAATTGAGAGGGGGCTTGTATCCCATGGGGCAGATGGATGGAACTATCTTGCTTGCAGTTGCAGACACTCTCTGTTCCTTGGATGGTCATTGTCCATCATCATCTCCTTGTTAGTTGTCCTGGGCGAGTCCAGTGAACTGGAGACTACATGTTGCAACTCATTGAGATTCAGGGCTCAACCAGCACATGAACAGACCTAAGATTTAAGTCTCTGGGACATATATTTAACAAGTATAGTGCTAATTATAGGTTCAAATAAAAATACCTGTGAATGTCTAAATGCCTATGAATGTCCAATTGTTCCAGTACCAGAACTCTAACTCTATAGATCTATTTAGAGATACAGCTTTAGAGTTTTACTAACTAAATAATAATGATGGAAATAATTCCTTTTTATTCTTTAGGCAGATTTAAATACTTCTCTGACTTTCTAACTTCATGCAGCTTAAATTAAGATTCTCTGGGTGCAAGAATATGTTCTGTTACAGGTAGATATACCATATCAAATATGTAGTTTATGGAATTTCAAACTTTAAAAATTAATAAATTTTGTCATAGAACCCTCTTAATTTGAAAGGTTTGAACCTTGGGGTACCAGGGAACCATTTTCTTGTTCCCACTACCACTAAGTTGCCTAGCTTCCTTTAGGGTATAACTACTGTATTTCTATCATAACTGGCTTAACATTTCACAAGGATCAAAAGAACCAATTCTGATATGTTAAAAGCACCAAACGCCAATTTTCACTTAATATGCTATTCTGGTCATACCTCCAATATTTTCCTCTCCATGGAAAATATTCCCTTCCAATTCCCTTCCAATTAACTCATTACTAGTTCCTGGAAGCACATCGCCTTTTCTTGTTTCATTTTTCTTAGAATTCCCTTTTCTTAGAATGTGCTCTGTATTCTTTTCTCCTATTGCAATGCTGTTCTGCTTTCCAGGGAGAGCTAAAATGGCATCTTTTCCTTGAGGCCTATTCCACTATTCTGGAAGCCAGTTTTTCTGACCTTTATAACATTGGGTCTTTCCTACTAATAACAGTGGGTCTTTCCTACTAATTAGACACTTCACTCAAATGTCTTCAGGCTGGTGAACTCTTCATGCATTTTGTCTTCTGGGGAGAAAAAATGTTGTCTACACATCTTTATGTGCCATACAGTGCCTAAAAGAGTCCTTTACAAATAACCACAGGCTCCCAATTTAGGTTTATTGAAAGAATGAATAAATAAATGAATGATTCATTTGGAAACACAAAACAGTCTTGTACTAGCTGGTGTAACAGAAAAACTACAAAAGATTGCCTGGAGACTGAGTATTGTTGCCTGTTATGTGTGACTTGAGAAAATAATTTAACCTTTCTGAACTCAGTCCCTTCAACTATAAAAACAAAGTAATCTTGTCTCTATCCTTCCCTTGTGTACTTAAAGGATATTGTGGTATCAAATCAAGAAATGTATGTACACTGTCAAGTACACTGTAAATGCTAACCTAAGCTATTAATATGCCTAGACCACTGGGCCGCTCAGCAGACATTTAGCAGTTTAATGTAAGTCTTACACTCTATTGTCTTATTCCATTCAAGGTTATGTTATCAAATTCTTTCATTTCACAGCAAGGATGATTCTCTTGCTTGCTCATCTGTTCATTCATTCATTCATTCATTCATTCACTCATTCATTCAATAAATACTTATTGAGTGCTTACTATATACCAGCCCCCATGCCAGGCACTGGGACCATAAATGTGCAAAGACAGACATCTCTCCTTGCTCTCAAGGACTTTACATTCTTGTAGGGAAATCTAAAATAGGCTTACAAACAAATAAGCCAATGAATTAGATGGTTTTAGATAAGAATAAGTGTCAGAAAGTAAATTAAACAAGTTAATGTGGGGGAAAGTAAATAGTAATGGGCACGGTTAGAGTGATCAGGAAAGACTTCTTTGGGGTGACCAGAAAGAAGAGAAGAAGCAAGCCCCGCAAGGGTTTGGGGAAAGAGCACAGCAGGCAGAGGGGCTGGCAAGTACAAACACTCTGTGGTAGGATCAGGCTTGGCATGGTGAAGGAGACTAAAGGAGGCCAGTGGGTGAAGCAAAATGAGCTATGCAAGAATGGAGGTACTGCATGGTGGAAAAGTGATCTTTTTGCACAGAAAGTTCAAGAAAGAGCAAAGCAATTTATTTTCTTTAGTAATAAAGATCAAGGAATTTAAGATTGGTCTAATTCTGGTAAAATCTTTGCCTGTTGGATAATACTTTAGAGTATTTACATTTACATAATTATATTGTTAAGGTTATTTTAGTTTACTATTTTTATTATTTAAATGTAAATAAAAATAAAATCTTTTTAACATTGTCCATGATTGTCAGTATTTTATCAGAATAATAGTTTTTACTCTCAGTAAGTCATTATTATCCTTTTGGTGATTTTTGCTGCATCTTTTGTTGTTGTTTCACTATAACCAATCTTTAGCAGAAAGTCTTTAATTTAAAAGATATTTGATACTAGCAGTTCTTCTTTAACCAGTGGATAAGAATCATCTTTGATAAACTTTTGCCTCCACTGTAGTCTTATTGTTCACTAGAGACAAATTGCATGTAAATAAATATATATTAGTGTGCTTCAAATCAGTTTGGTCTCTCTAAGTATATATATATTTTTCTTTGTAATCTTGCTTCTACTTGTAGTTTGCTTAGCAAATAAAAATCCTCTCCACACCTGTTTCATCTTCACAAAAGGCAAGACAGTCCTGTGGTTGCACATATTGTTACTAACTAATGATCACTGACACTTGGTTTACAGAGGGATTTATCCCGTGTCCTTTGAGTCGTCCTCTCCCTCTCTGCACATGCTGTGCTAGATATTCGGGACATGGTTGCCAGAAGCCTCAAATGTTCCCTGTGGTCTCCCTCCCTCATCCCCTTGCACTCCATGCCTCCCCACAAAGCATCCATCTTGTCACAATGGTACCCCAACCTACCACAGCCCCTGCACATGCTGATGCTAAAACCCACTCAGCAGACTACACAACTCCCTCCAGGTGGCCACTCTGTGCCAGGAATTGGACTTGCAGCCTCATAAATGTGGAAGCTGTCAGGCTGAGAACATAAGTGCTCCAGCCCATTATTAGCCGATAGAAAGCTTATAAAAAAGGACTTTATAAACCAAGGCATGAATAAATAATTTCATGAGCCAAGCTGCAGTGTGTGGCAGTCCTCAGTTTAAAGCGGAAAGTCTCTCTAATGCGTTGCCAGAGGATTAAATGCTATCACCATGTTTCAGGCAGTCGTTTTTATTACATGTTTCATTCAGGATTTGGCATTGGAAAAGAAAGAATTCTGCACACATCAAAATGAAATTAGAAGGCAGTGTACTGCTATTTAAAGCCTGGATGCTATTGTTTTGAGGACATTATCTTCTGTTGAGGTGTTTTTAACCCTTGCTTTTCTCTCTCCTGCTCTCATTTTTTATTTATTTTTTCCAACAGATATTTACCACTTTTCCATTTCCTGATTAACCCTCTCCATAATGCCTGGTACTTTCCAAATCATTCATTATTGTGCAAGTATGGCAGTGGATTTGCACTATTAGGAGAGCAACAGCTTGTGTAGAATGGCATAGAGAATGGAATTAAAATAGGCAGAGTAAAGAATCTAGGACTCTTGTCTTTTACTTTAAAAAAAGTGCCCACCAGGGAGGCAATGGGTTTTATGGTTATGACCTTGGACTGATGACTCAGGGTTAGAGATAAACTCGAGGATCTGAGTCTCTTTTAAAAGTTGATTCCAGTAGTTCCTTGAGCATGTAAGCCACATTCTAGTTCACTTCAAGGATGGCGAGCAAGTCCCCAAACCCCTACAATCAGTGTCTCCTCCCCTGCCTTTTGCAATGTTTTCTACCCTCATTTTCCCCCTCTAATGAGAGAAACAAAATTTTATCGTCTCGATGGCTGGCACCAGAATCTCTCATTGAGAGGTAATTTTCTTTATTGGGAAAAGGTGCCATGATATTGATAATGACAATTGTTGGCAGAAGATGAGAGGCAAAGGCTAGGAAGCAGGCTTTGGGGCCAATGCTTCATAAAAGAAGGCAAGATGGCTATGCATAAAGCCAAGAAAGACATGGCTTCAGGCAAGGCAGAGAAGGAGCAAACAGGACAATGAGAAGCTAGCAGGCTGGGACTGTGGGTAAAGGGCCAATGGTACTGCAGGTGGAGTGGTTGAAGCATGTTTAAGAACTGTAATGCATACCACCGAAATCACTATTGTACAGTAAAAAAAAAGAAAAAAATAAAGAAGAAAAAAAAAAAAAAAAGAACTGTAATGCAATGAAGATGCTGTTAATGTGGGAAAGTGTGGAAAGGGGAGGGACTGGAGCATATGGGAGTCCCCTATATTTTTTATGTAACATTTATGTAATCTAAAGCTTCTTACAAAACAAAACAAAACAAAACAACAACAACTGTAATGCTGACTTTCCCATTTGAGTTACCGAATTTTTCCAAAGTGTAAATCCCTCTTCCACCTCCCTTTATACCTTTAGGAAAGAGCATGATGCTCAGGAACTCCAGCTGAGAGTGGGCCTAAGGAGGGAATGGGTTTCATGGAATGTGGTACAGCACGTAGTCATCCTTGCAACAGGAGGCCAGGAGGCAATCACAGAATTAGGTTCTTCAGGGGCTTTGTGGAAATCTTTAGGGGCTTTGGGATTTGGACTGCTCTGAAGATTTGAACAGATTTTTCCTGGATCTTCAAAGGGCCGGAGAATCTTCCATTGACCATGGCTTATACTAGATTTTTAATCTGCTTACAAATCCTTTGCAATATTTGCTATGAAAATGGATAGTAGTGAGGCAGATTGCAAAGATCCTGGCTTGCAGTTAGACAAAATGAGGGCAAAAAATTGTAATTAGGACAAATAGGCAATTAAGAGGAGTTTTAAAAAATTCCAACGGGCTGGTTCATTGTAAAATAAAATGCTATTCCATTCTGTTTATATAAGGACTTACTATTAGCATGTGTTAGAATCCATGAAAAATCAGAGAAAATCGAGTTATAACTCTTTATGGGTTCATGCTCTAACAACATTCTTAGGAATAAGAATTTTGGAAAGAAATTGTTAAACTTCTATTCCAAATACTTTCAGGGACCATTCTCAAGATTGCTTCTTTCTTGAATGTTTATCCTCCAGCTCTTCTTCCTACCTTTTTCTCCTGCTCAGTCATAAACATGCAGGCAACATCACCTCATCTGGTGATGGCCATATTCGATGGCTACCTGGCTACCTGTTGTGGTGACTTAGGGTTTTCCCTCTTAAGTCTATTTGTGGGGCAACCTTATACCTCTCACAAGTTTTTTTCATGACCTTCCTCAGAGCCCCAGCCTCATCTTCCCCCAGAGGACCTCAAATGATTTTTCTTCAGAGCTTCTCATCCTTGCTTCCACCTATGCAAAGAAAACTTCAGGAGAGCCTGAGGATGGGTTTCTTCCAACCAAGAGATAATAGAATTTCAAAGTGTGAAACTCTTGAGAGACTCTTTCTTCCATTCTGTTTAGACAAACTTTACTGTTAACATATATGAGTGACTTTGCCTTTCTCTATTGAGATGAGTGAAAAATAACGCAAGGTGTATGGTTGTGTGTGTGAGAGTGTGAATATATTTGTTAGCATGTGTGTGTGTGTGTGTAGAAGGGTAATAGAAAGGGGGAGAAATGTAAGGACTGAGGAATCATTCCTCAGTAGTGAGGTATCATTTGTTATGCAGGACAGTTATGGAGCACATTTTTTAAAAAAACATCTTTTGTGTCAGGAAATGCAATATCTGCAACAGCTCTGCAAGTTTTCTTTTATTAAAGCCATGTCAGAAAAGGGTTTCACATTGGGGGCTAATGTCAGAGTGATATAAGCAGCACAAACTGCCGAACTTGACTATGCCTTTGCACACATTTTGTGAGTTCAAAGCTGGTAGTGCTGAGAGGAGGGATTTGTGGAATTTGGGGGAGGAGGTGGATTGGTACCAACATTCAGACATTGATCAGGGAGTGATCCTTCTGTGTTTGGGAAGCTGGAGGACAAAAGCTGTCATTTGAGAAAGTGCTCTGACAAGGATGGATTTTTAAATGCTATGCGAATAACTTCCTGTTCTTTTCTATCCATGTCCGGTATCATTTAGACCTGGTTGTAAGCAACAGAAACCGACTCTATTTATCTTAAACAAAAAGGGAATTTGTTAGAGGGATATTTGGGGCTTACAAACATCAGCGGAAGAACAAGCTTGGAAAATGTGAAGGAGCCAAAGTCTCCTCAGCAGTAGGCAGCAGAACTTCAGGACCGCCGGCGGCAGGCTGCTCTGCACACCTTCCGCACGGCTGTGAGGAGCGCGACCCCAACCGTGCAATCTTTTCCTTACCTGCTCAGGACTCAGAATTTGGGAGAGAACATCGGCTCCGCCCAGGCCAAATCAAGGGCCTCTCCTCCCTCCACCCAGAAGGCTGCACTGGGGTCTGGATTGTTTAACTTCCATGGTGTAGTGGGTGGCAGCTTCCCCTCTTCCTAAGACCATATAAAATGAGGGGTCTCTGAAAAAGGCAGATTGGGGTGCAAACAGGAAGCAGGTGAGGAGTTGAAGGCTGTCACTCCCTGTAATTTGGCTGGAAGGGACCAGCATACTGCAGCACATCCTTATAGGTTTCTTCCTGTTTGGGGTCTTGTCTCCCCTCTGCTCACAGTCCTAAATACCACATTCCTGGAGGTAGTGCCTGGGGGGGAGGGGGAGACGACAGTGATGAGAGGCTGGCTTCTGTTTGTTCACCTGTAAAATGGGGATAACAACATCTATCTCAGAGTGTTATTGTGAGGATTAAATGGGATATTTGTAAAGAGGCTATTTCTGTGCCTGGCATTTGACTGTGCTCAATAGATAGTGTGTTCTGCCAGTTGTCATTGTATTTATTCATCAAGAATTTATTGAGTGCCATTGTCTTTACTGCCTTAGTTTACCATGGACTAGTGAAGACTTTGTCCAGGAATGTTACCACTTACTCGCTGTGCAAACCTGGGCAAGTTATTCAACCTTTCTGGAATTCAGTATAGTTTTCTGTAAAGGGGAGATAATCATATACCTATGATAAAGAATTTTTCTAAGCATGAAATGAAATAATCTATGTTAGAGTACTTAGCACAACTCCTAGCAATAGGAAACACTCAATATATTAAGCACTAAAGAGTTTTAAAATTTTTTCTTGAATCCATTTATCTATTCAGTCTCTTTTACCAAAGAGTAATATATTACACACACTTCAGGCTCTTTTTTCTAAATACAGCTTCTTCCTCAAGGACCCAAGAAACCACCATTGTGGAGTCTTAGAGCTGGAAGGGACATTAGGGATGTTATAGATCAACCTCTTCATTGCACAAAGGAGGAGCTGGAAGTTGTCAATTGCAAATTTGCTGACTCCCAGCCAAGCGCTCCATCAACCCCATCTCACTGAATTCATTGACATCGGTAATTGGCTTAGTTTCTGTTTCTACCAACCTCAGTTAAAACAAACAAAAAAATTAGATGTTGGTATGAGGCAGGGTTCAGCAACTGTGATGTTCTGCTGTATATTTTACCATTTCTCTGCCTAATTTCTGTTCTGCAAGTGGTCAGGCTGTGTTGTTAGGTAAGGTGTGTCAATCTTACTGTATCTAATCATTAACATCTATTTATGGCAGACTGCCTTGAGGAGGAAATGGAAATGGAGTTCAGAGGGCTTTGGCCTGCTATTACTTCCTATCATTCTTCAAGTGGTTACTTAATATTCTGTCTATAGTCCCTGTAGAGTCTCTTTGGCATTACCAAATGTCATGCTTGCCAATGGAATTAAATTAGTTTCAAATTATTTTTCTCATGATGTAGTAGCTTGCAATTTTCTAAGTTGATTCTAGCTTATAATTTCCTGACTTTAGATCGAATCCCTTCAGATCTTTGTGTATTTGAGCAGAATCTTTGCCTGTTCAAAATAGAACTTCTACTAATACTAATAACCTAATGCTCATTCTCTATTCCAAGGCATTAATAACATTTTTATTGGGACCAGAGAGAATAGATCTTCTGCCAAATATCTCATTTCAATTGGATACTGAGCCATTTATCAACTTCCTTTGTTTAAAAGAGTTTAGCCAATTTTTATTTTATTTGACAATATTTATTTCCAAGTTAATTTAAATTTGCTTCATATAACATTTTATTAAATGCTGCATAGGATGCTTTATTAATGTCCTCCTCCATATAATTCTGTTATTTCCTAAACCAACTATTTTTTTTTAAAATTTTTGTCAAGAGCAGTTATGCAATTTTATATGGAGCAATTCATTTGAACTAAATGCTTGGTATTGCTTTACTCTTGCTTGGGATTTTTAAATTGCCTCTCCTCAAAATAATTGCTTTAATTTAAGGATTGCTTTTAAGATGAAATTTTGAAGATTATAGTTTCCATTTTTCTTAGGCTTTTTAAAAATGTTGAGCTACACAGTTCCCTTTAATCAAAAATTTGCAAATTACAGATATTCATATTTTTCCATACCAAATAAAAATTAGGTAATTCTTTAAAAATTGATATCTTTATTCAGATAATCATTTCTTTCCAGTGATGTCCTTTTTAGACTTCAGGAACTGGGGATTTTTTTGTTATTGTTGCAATTTTTTTAAGTCGGTAGTACTTCAAATTCTCATTCTTCAATTTATTTTTTGCTGTGCAAACTTGGGCAAGTTATTTAACCTTTCTGAGATTCAGTATGGTTGTCTGTAAAGGGGACATAAATAATGTGTCCATTCATATGGCATTATGAGACCTATACCCTCTATTATGGTTTTGATTTGCATTTCCCTCATGGATAATGATGATGAACATCTTTTCATGTGCTTTCTGGCCATTTGTATATGTTTGTTGGAGAGATGTCTGTTTAAGTCTTTGCCCATTTTATTATTTTTATTTTATTTATTTTTTTTATTTTACCGGGAGGTCCCCGGGATCGAACCCAGGTCCCTCCATATGGTAGACGGATGCCCAACCATTTGAGCCAACATCCGCCGCCAAGTCTTTGCCCATTTTTAAATTGGATTGTTTGTCTTTTGTTGTTAAGTTCAAGGATTTCTTTATATATATGCTAGATGCTAAATATTTATAGGATATGTGGTTTCCAAATATTTTCTCACATTGTGTAGGTTGTCTTTTTATTTTCATGATAAAGTCCTCTGAGGCACTAAAGTTTTTAATTTTGGTGAGGCCCAATTTATCTATTTTTTCTTTTGTTGCTTGTGCTTTGGGTGTAAAGTACAAGGAACCACTGCCTAACACGAGGTCCTGAAGATGATTCCCTATGTTTTCTTCGAGGAGTTTGATATTCTAGCTTGTATATTTGGGTATTTGATCCATTTTGAGTTGATATTTGTATATAGTGTGAGGAAGGGGTCCTCCTTTTTTCCTTTGCAAATGGAGATCCAGTTTTCCCAGCACCATTTGTTGAAGAGACTCTTCTTTCCCAATTGAGTGATCTTTGCCAAGTAGTCAAAAATCAGTTGGCCATAAATGTGACAGTTGATTTCTGTGCTCTCAATTCTTTTCCATTTGTCTGTATGTCTGTACTTTTGCCAGTACCATGATGTTTCAATTACTGTGGCTTTGTAATAAGTTTTAAGGTTGTGAAGTGTGAGTCCTCCAACTTCTTTCTTCTTTTTCAAGATGTCTTTAGCTATTTGAGACATGTCCTTCCATATGCATTTGATTGTTGGCTTTTCCATTTCTGCAAAGAAGGTTGGAATTTTGATTGGGATTGCATTGAATCTATAAATTTATTTGGGTAGTATTGAAATCTTAATGATATTTAGTCTTCCAATCCATGAACACCAAATGTGCTTTCCTTTTTAAGGCCTTCTTTAATATCTTTCAGCAATGCTTTGTAGTTTTCTGTATATGAGTGCTTTACATTCTTGGTAAGATTTGTTCCTAGATATTTGATTCTTTTAGTTGCTATTGTGAATGGAATTTTTAAAACATTTCTTCTTCCAATTGTTCATTGCTTGTGCATAGAAATACTACTGATTTTTGAGTATTGATCTTGTTCCCTGCTACTTTTCTGAATTCATTTATTAGCTCTAGGAGCTTTGTTGTGGATTTTTCAGGATTTTCTGTGTATAGAATCATGCTATCTGCAAATAGGGAAAGTTTTAATTCTTCCTTTAAAATTTGGAAGCCTTTTATTTCTTTTTCTTGCCTATTTGCTCTGGCAAGACTTCCAGTACAATATTGAATAATATCAGTGACATTGGTCATCCTTGTTTGTTCCCAATCTTAGAGGGAAAGTTTTCTGTCTTTTACATTAAGTAGGATATTAGTTGTGGACTTTTCATATTGAGGAAGTTTCCTTCTATACCTAATTTTCAAGTGTTTTAGTTAAGAAAGGATGCTAGATTTTGTCAAATGCCTTTTCTGCATCAATTGAGATGATTATGTGTTTTTCCTTCATTCTGTTAATGTGGTATATTACATAAATTGGGTTTCTTGCATACCAGAGAAAAATCCCACTTGTCATGGTGTATAATTATTTTAACATGCTGCTGGATTCAGTTTGTTAGTATTTTGTTGAGGATTCTTACATCTATATTCATAAGAGATATTGGTCTGTAGTTTTCTTTTCTTGTAGTATCTTTATCTGGCTTTGGTATGGTGATGTTGCTCATGTAGAATGAGTTTGGGTGTTTTCTCTCCTCTTCAATGTTTTGGAAGAGTTTGAGCAGAATTGCAATGAAGTATTCTTGGATGTTTGGTAGAATTCCCCTGTGAAGCCATCTGGTCCTGGGATTTTCTTTGTTGGAAGCTTTTTGATTACTGATTCAATCTCTTTACTACTCATTGGTTTTTTGAGATCTACTATTTCTTCTTGAGTCAATGTAGTGGTTTGTGTATTTCTAAGAATTTGTCCATTTCATCTTATTTATTGGCATACAGTTGTTCATAGTATCTATTTATAGGCCTTTTTATTTCAGAGGGTGGTTTGTAATGTCTCCTTTTTATTTCTGATTTTCCTAATTCATGTCCTCTCTCTTTTTCTCTTTGCCAGTCTAGCTAAAGGTTTGTCAATTTTATTGATCTCTTCAAAGAATCAACTTTTGGTTTTGTTGATTTCTATAATAATTTTTTTCTATTTCATTTATCTCTGCTCTAATCTTTGTTATCTCCTTCCATCTGCTTGCTTTGAGTTTAGTTTGCTCTTCTTTCCTAGTTCTTCCAGTTTTGAGGTTAGGTCTCTGATTTGAAGTCTTCTTTCTAAATGTAAGAATTTTGATCTATAAATTTCCCTCTCAGCACTGCCTTTGCTCCATCCCATAGGTTTTGGGATGTTGTATTTTCATTTGCCTCAAGAAGTTTCTAATTTCCACTTCTGATTTCTTCTTTAACCCACTGGTTGTTTAAGAGTATGTTGTTTAATTATCATATATTTGTGAATTTTCCCTTTCTCACTCTGCTATTGGTTTCTAGCTTCATTCTGTTGTGATCAGAGAATATACTTTGCATGATTTCAATATTTTTTAATTTACTGAGACTTGTTTTGTGACCCTACATTTAGTCGATCCTGGAGAATGAACTGTGTGCACTCAAGAAGAAGGCCTGTTTTGGTTGGGTCCAGTGTACTATATATGTCTGTTAGGTTTAGTATATCACTCAAGTCCTGCACTTCCTTAATGATCTTCTGACTAGATGTTCTATCCATTATTGAGAGTGGTGTCTTAAAGTCTCCTACTATTAATATAGAACTGTCTATCTCTCCATTCAAATTTGTCAGTATTTGCTTCATATATTTTAGGGCTCTGGTGTTAGGTGCATATAGATTTATAATTGTTATCTCTTCCCATTGAATTGTCCCCTTTATTGGTATGTAATGATCATCATTGTCTGTTGTAACTGTTTTTGACTTAAAGTCTATTTTATCTCATATTAATATGGCCACCCCTGTTCTCTTTTGGTTACTACTTGCATAGAATATATTTTTCTATCCTTTCACCCTCAACCTACTTGTATCTTTGACTTTGAGGTGAGTCCCTTGCAGAGATTGATGGTGTCCCAGAACTGTGCTAGGCTATTTTCACTTTTAATATTTTAAATATTTTTTTCCTTTCTGTTCCTCAGCCTGACTTATTTCAAGTGCCTTGTCTTCATGTTCACTGATTCTTTCTTCTGCCAGCTCCAATCTACTCTTGAAACCCTCCTCAGCATTTTTCATTTCAGTTATTGTGCTCTTCAACTCCAGCATTCTATTTGGTTCCTTTTTTAAAATTTCTAACTCCTTATTTAGACTCTCATATTGTTCATTCATTGTTTTCCTGATACCCTGTAGTTCTTTCATCTCCTAGAGCATTTTTAAGATCATTTTTAAAAGGCTTTGTTTGATATGTCCACATTCAGGTCTTTGTTGGTGTTTTCTGTATTTTCATCATTTCCTGTTTCTTTGTTTTTCTTGTATTCTGTTTCACACTGTAAATTTTAATATTTTACAATATAAATTCTGAGATTTAGTCCTTAGAGATGTTTGAGGATGTCTGTTTCTTGGTTTTGTATCAGCTGGTTATAAGACAGAAATTTTCTTGAGCTTCAACTCTTCTATCAGGAAGGTCTGAGCAAAGTGAATGCAGTATATAGGATTTCTCCTGTGTTTCTGACTTTTCCTTGGCTTTTGCTTGTTGTTTTGGAGTTCCCCTCTATACAGGAGGTTAGTTGTCCCCTCTGTTTCCCAGAGGACAAACCTCCCTCTTCTGGGAGCTGGCTGGTCTTTGTTCCAGACTCTCTGCCTCTATAACTTTTTTTTTTTTAATTTATTTGTTTTTTATTGTGGGTAAAAATCAAAATTTTCACAATACATACCAATATTTGTAAAATGATATATAAATATATATGCATATATGTGCATTTGCTTACAAAAATGTTATTTATATATATATAAATATATTTTAAGAGGTGCTTAGATTACATAAAATATTACACAGAACCCACCGGGATTCCCATGTTGCCCACCTCCCACACCTCCCACCACATCCCACACAAACATCTCCCACAAGTGTGGCCCACCACCCTCAATGGACTTACACATCCTGGGGCCTTGCCATCAACCATATAACACAGTTCACATCATAGACCACACTCTCTCCCACACAGATCTGAGTGGTGTGTGCTGATTTAAAATGGGCTACATCCGTTGCCACAACAGTACTCAGGACAACCTCCAAATCCTAAAGAAGCCCCTGTATTTCAACTGCACATCCCCTCCCTGCCCCGAAAGGGTCAAGTGGCCACTGGCTCCACCTCAGTGTTATAATTTCTTCCATTGCTAGAATCACCATATGTGTACAACAGACTACCATCAAGTCCATTCTAGTCCATAGTTCTTCCCCCAATCCTGAGGGGACTGGGATGGTGATGTCCACTCCACCTCCAAGTGAGAGAGGGCTTATATCCCATGGATATGGTGGGTGGGATGATCCTACCTGCAGATGCAGGCCCTCTCCATTCCCTGGGCTGGCTGTTGCCCATCATTGTCTCCTCGCCAGGTGACTTGGATGAGTCCATTGAGCTGAAGGGTAGGAGTTGCAGCTCCACCGAGATTCCACACACACCTGGCACATAGGTAGGCCAGAGGCTCCAGTCTTTGGAAGTATACCTAAAAACTCCAGCATGACATATAGGTTTGAATAGAAGGGACTGATGAACCATGTGCAGGGAGGACTTATTTGAGTCCAATTCTGTCACTCTCAGGAGCACAGATTCCAAAATAGAGCCCACTGATAAGGCGTCAGTCTCTAGGGCTATCCCCCCTTATATAGGACCTGGGTGTCTCCAGAGCTCTCAGGAACCCCTCTGTGTGGGGTGATAGGCACTTTGACATTCTATGAGCTCCTACTGAGGTGTGCGTAAGAGTTGCCTCTGGGATGACCTCCCGACTCTCTTTGAAGTCCCTTAGCCACTTGAACTCATTTGTCTTTACCTTTTCCCACTTTTATTCAAGGTCTTTTTCCAGTTGTGTTGCCAGTTGGCACTTGGTATTAATCCCTCGTTGCCAGGGAGGCTCATCCCCGGGAGTCATGTCCCACGTTGGGGGGAAGGTAATGCATTCATATGCTGAGTTTGGATTAGAGAGAGGCCACATTTGAGCAACAAGGAGGCAACCCTTAGGCACCCCATAACAGTAAGCTAAGTTTCAGTTACAAGAGCAAAGACTCATATGGATAGTCATCAATAAAAAGAACTCATCAGTGGGTCATCCTCTTTTGACAGACACTGTCCCTGCACTCAGAGGACTGTTGCTGCTCCCTTGTAGAATGTGGCAGAGCTCTCCAGGCTAGGAATTCAGATTCCCTCATTTACTGAGTGATTGTCCACCCACCATGACCATGCCCCATCCTTTTATCTTTTGAACAATTTTGTGTATCTTTCATGTATATTCAGATGAACTTAATCCTATGAATCCCCCCTCCCAGACACCCCCCACCAATAATCCCCTGCAGTACCCATTATTACCCTTCTGTGATCTAAATCTTCCATGAACATGTAGCCCATATAATAATCAAATACAATTAATAGGAAAAAGAAACAACAATGATAAGCTTACATGCAAGAGACAAACATAAGGAAACTCAGGAAAAAAACAAACAAACAATCAAACAAAAAAACAAAACAAAATATAATTAGCGGATTGGGACATTCAAAAAAAATGGAAAAAAAAGCAAAAGAAATGCCTTTTTAAAAATATATATATATATATTCTTTTTTTCCTTTTATCACTGTGTTATCGGATGTCCGGTGTCTCGTGACACCTTCCCCCTCTCAATCCTCATTGTCTCTCAAATTTTCATTTAATTTTCAAAGAAGTTTTAGGTTACAGCAAAGCCACACACAGAATACCAGAGACTCCCAGATACCAAACCACCCCCCCTTTCCCACCCCATATTAACCACCCCCCCTTTTTTTTGGATGTTAGCATTGTTATAACTGTTATACAGATAGCAAAATATAGCAACTAAACATTGTCAATGATTTACAGTATAGTTTACAGTTTAGATGATACAGTTTAATAAGTTTTGATGATATTTACCATGTCCTGTGTCCATTACTGTAAGGTAATGAAAAACATTTCCCATGACCACTAAATACCCCATTAGATCTTCACTGTTCCTTCCTCCCCACTCCCTGGGGCATATGACACTCCCCTGTCTTGACTCATGGAATGTCAAGATTCATAGTTACATTCCCTGGGTATTTGAACCTGCCCTTCCTAATCTACCCACCTGTCAATGCTGCACCACCAAACCCAGTAATATCACTACCCATCTGTCCTATACTTCAATATGCAACTATACTCTATCCCTTTACCATAGATTATGTCCATATGGGTGATGGCTCAAAGTCTAGTAAGTTCTTTTCTCGGTCCCTAACTTCATCTCACTCCCAGCACTCCAAGCAACACACTCTTTTACCAGAGTAATTTCTTAAAGCCCAATTTTCGCTCTGCCATTCCCAGTGCAACAGTTTTCAGTGAGGTCCTGACAATGTTCCCAACCCTGTGATAGACATTTTCATATTTCATCTTAAGGTGTTCCCAAACCAGCAATAAAATGACAGTTCACCAAAGCATCAGTTGCAGGTCTCTTGGGCACCCAATTCTTTACTGTCTACAATAATAATTTATGCCCACCATTATAGGATAATGTGTTTTCTTATCTCAGAAATATGAACTGTTTTGTACATGGCTCTCTAAAATATCTACTACTGAAATACAATTTTTATTTAAATGGTTCTTTTTCTCAAAATTTAAAATAGTTCAACAGCAATGTCCCTGTCCCACTGGTGTCTAATCATTAATTCATTTTCTGAGGTTATGTTTTCTCAAAATGAGAGATTATAAAAGCAGCGGGAATTAGCAATCATGGGAAAACATTTGTAAACCAGAGGCAGCAGGTCAGGTTATTTTTTCTAACACAATAATACCAATAGCTCAATCTCATTAGCAGACTTCTGAGTTCTCTCAGACTTCTGAGTTCGTAATTCCAGATTTGTTCACTTTCACAAAGGCAGCACAGACATATTTCCCCTGCGCTCCAGGTTGCAATTTCACAGCCCTCCATGGTGAGTGAGATATAGGTCACCAGTAAAAAAGTAATTGGATTTCAACACAGGGAGCCCAAAGTGCTACTTTGGAAAAGGTAAATTCTTATGTCCAAGTGTGCCTCTGAATCTAATGGCATTACTTCTTCTTGAATGAGCTCTTCCAGTCTCTACTGAAAACCACACAGACCCCAGGGATGAGAGGTTAGCAGCTCCAGTCTTATTGGTTGTACATCCCACAGTAAGAGTGCTCCCCAGAGCTCAGGGATGATCGATTAATAGGAGCACCAGGACTCAACCGCTACCACACAGAGATCAGCATAAATGGATTCAGGGGGAGCCCTGTTCAACAGGATGACAAGGTGACATGTGTGACTCAGTCTTCTGGGGCCCTAAGACCAAGAGCAGAAGCAGCTGATTTCTGTGTTTTCAGAAAACAAGAGGCAATTCTAATGAGGCACCAGAGTAGTGTACAAACCCCACAGGGATTTCTGCTTCTGTTCTCCAGCCCTAGGCATGATTTAATAATAGAAAAGACAAGGAGGTTCCAATTAATCCACATTTTGAGTCAATTTCAGTTTCATTTTTAAAGAAACTGTTTAATTTACTACAAAGATAGTACACTCATTGCAGAAAATACACATAAGCAAAAAATGAAAATAAAAAACAAAATCATTCAAGATCCCCAAGCCCATCACTGCTCTTACTATTTTCACGTGTATTCTTTAAGTATGCATTCATGTGTGTTAAAATGTGTGCATGCATGTATATATATGCACGTATATGTACATACATATATTTATTTCCGTACATTCTTTTCTTCTACACCATCCTAAAATGGAATCATATTGTACTGTCTTATAACCGACTTCATTTACTTTGCAGTATATCATGAACATTTCCCCCTGTCATTAAAAATACTACAAATTTATTTTTAGTGAATACTCATTATTCAAGGACAAATTTTAATCTTAAAAACATATCTGCATCAATCTAGGCCATCCCATTTTCACAAGCCATTCATAGGACACAGGACACAGTCTGATGGGCCAGTTATTTGTGCTAGATATTGCTAAACACCTCTTCATAATTCTAGGCTTTAGACAGTGGTCCTATCCAAGATTTAAGGCTGTCAGAGATCTCTGAGATCAAGAAAATAGTAACAATAATGGATAATTATTTTAGAGCCATTATAGGCCAGACACCATGCTAGGCAATTCCCGTGCATTTTCTCATTTAATTGCATCAACACCCTTTAAGATAGGACAATAGTTTTCCCTAATTTTCCCCTAAGCAAACCAAAATTTACAGATATTATGTAACTTAGCCAAAGCCACACAACTAGTACACGGCAGTCTAAGGGCTCAAACCCAGTTAATCCAGGGAATTGGGCTTTATGTATATTCATCTCATGCTCTCCCAGTAATAACTTCTACTCTCTAAGAATTGAAAGAGTGACACACCCTGGAACTAGCCCCTGATCCCACTACACAATCTCAATTTATTTAACAAGATGCCATAAGTGGGAGGAACTTGCATGATCCTTTACTTCTGTTAGCGAATGAGATGGTTAATCTTGTAGTTTGGAGCAAATGATGAAAAAAACTAAAATCCTTTTATCCAAGTATGACAGTGTGAAAATATTTTATGAATCCCAAAGAGAGAAATATTATGTTTTAAACAAATCCTTTCCTGTGGCTGCAAGACCCATTTGACTGGATTACATCAGTGGGGTGTGATTCGTGCTGAGTCTCCACCCTCTTGCTGGGTCTGATATAAAGGGAGACACAGAGACTCAGGCAGACAAAGGAAAAAGGGGGAACTGCCATGTCTGATTCTGCCACATGAGAGAAAAGATGCCAATTTTGCCCACAGCTGAGCTGTAAGGAGAGAAGCCCTAAGAGACAAGCCCTATGCCAGGAGAGAGAGGACTACAGGAACGCTTAAGCACAAAGCCCCAAGAGGCTGGGCCCACAGAGCAGCTCAAGAGGGGAGTCCTGAGAGGAAGGCTGAAACCTTGGCAGAGAGCAGCAGCCATCTTGCTTCACCATGGGGCCACAATGACAGGATCAACAATAGCTGACATTGGTGAGAAAGCATCTCTACTGATGCCTGCATTTGGACCTTCCTTGACCTTGGAACTGTAAGCTTTTACCCCAAATAAATCCCCATTATAAAAGCCAACCGATTTCTGGTACTTTGCTTTGGCAGCCCTTTGACAAACTAAAACCCCAAGTGATTCCAGGATTTAAAAATACAATCTATTAGTATGATCTCCTTCACAACTTCACACTCCCCTTGAGGGGAAGAGCCCCCTCTTACATACAGTCCCAGCTCAGTGCAAGCACCCAGGGCTTAGTCTCTGCAGGGCAAGTCATTTGCAGGTGATGGCTGAATTATTTGCAACACTGGAGGGTTTCTGCTTAAGAACCTTCAGAAAAGTCTTACTTCTCTGGAGTAAAAGTCACGAACCTCGAATTTCTGGAAACATAAACTTCAGTATTTTCCTTCACATTTATTTTCTCCTTCAACTGAAAGATCCAGCATAAATTAGGACACTGACAATCACATCAAGGAGCAGAACTAAATCTGTAAATAATCTCTCTGGCTTTCTGGCAATCAGGGAAACAGTGGGAAATAGCCGGTTTAAGATGAAAGTGGCAACCTATTAACATTCAGAGAGAAATGATTTCTCTCATCACTTTTCCTGGAAGATGAAGTTGCTGTGGCAACTGGTCTCTGCTTTCATCCCATATCCAACTGCTGAGGTGACAGGAAAGCTGGGCAGGCTGAGAGAAGATCCTTCACACTTATCCCTTACAAGTGACAGCCAACAAGATGTGAGAGAGGTTCTATAAAAACAACTCGACAATCCCAGTACTTTTCATTGTGGTGAAATACTGCTCCAGCAGACTTCCCGAACTTGGTTCTTTAACCAAAACTTAAGAATTCTTTAACTTACACTAGCTCACATTTAACTTCATGAACTAGGATGTCCCTTATGGACAACATTTTCAATGTACTTTCTGCTAGATACTGGTATGTAAAATATATGTGTGAATTACACGTTCCTATGGGGTAAAAAAAAAATGCTTTGGACATTCCACTCCTGGGTATATATTCGAAGGAGTTGAAAACAAGTACTCAAATCATTGTACATGGATGCTCATAGCAGCACTATTCGTAACAGCCAAAGGATAGAGACAGCCCAAACAGATGAAAGGTTACCCAAATCATGGTATATTCATACAGTGAAATATTATTAAGCCATAAAAAGGAATGAAGTACTGATTTATGCTATACCATGGATGAACCTCAAAACATGCCACTTGAAAGAAGGCAGATGCAAAAACAAAACAAAACAAAAAATCACAAATTATAGAATTCCATTATATGAAATACCTAGAATAGGTAAATCTAGAGACAGAAAGCTTATAGGTGGTTGCCAGGGTTGGGAAGTGCAGGGAAGGGGGTGTGACTGCTTAATGAATATGGGGCGATGAAAATGTTTTGCAACTACAAAGAGGTACTGTTCGCACAACACTGTGAATGTGCTAAATGACACCGAATTGTACACTTTAAAAAATGGTTAGTATTACATTTTGTGAATTTTACCTGAATAAAAAAAATTTCTTTGACAGCAATCGGGCTTAGGAGGGGAGGAGGATCACAGCTCTCTTCTCACACTGTGGCAATCAGTCTTCAGTTGGAAGTTGGAATGCTGACCATAGGAAAGTTTTCTTACATCCTGCCATTCTGCCACCAACCCACCTGACCTCTCAAGGAGCCCTGGATTCCTGCTTAAATCACAAAGGAGGGGGGCTGTGCACCTGTGGTGGCTGGCTTGCTAAAGGATCACCAACAGATTACATTTCTCCATTTGTCTGAATACATAAATACTTCTCAGGTAGAAACAAAATAATGCAGCTGAAATCACTGAGCTCTGTTTCCTAAAGGAAACCCAAAGGAACTGGCTTGTCTTGGGTGACCATCTGAGTTGATTTTGGAGCACCTCAATGTTGTGATGTCTTTCATTACACCGATCGCGAGAACAGAGGGCCTACCTTCGCCATCCTGTGTAAATAATAAATGTGTATCTTTTCAAAGTTTCATGTGTGCTGGAAACCAAATGTTCTTCAGGGAACATTCTCACTCATCAGCCCCCAGCACTTTGCTTTCATGACTTGTGCTGTGGTAGGCTTATGGAGAAGAAAGAAAGGGGAGTACATTTTCAAAATTATAAGGTCCTCGCATGCTCACCCATAGCTCTGGGAGTCTTCCATTTCTAATGGTCACGTCCGTGTCCTCTGCACTCAAATATTAGAAGACAAACCTAAACCACTTTTCTGATATTTCTCAGTCAATATCCCTTGTCAGTTCTGTGCTGAAAATACAAAACATCCTCTTGCCATTGTTCCTGTGTAAGAGAAACTCATTAGCTACTTTGAAAACTTAGTGGGCAAAAGAGAGAGCAAGTAGCAGCAGGAATAGGTGCACTGTGGCTAACAGCTGCAGCCGGGGAGCTTCTGACAGTGCGTGGCTTCTTTGAGGCAGAGTTCTCACGGGAAAGATTGTGGTCCACAGAATGAATATAATGTAATAATTATGATTATAGCTTATATTTGTTGAGCACATACCAAACGCCATTTAAAATATACTTTGCATGTATTGTCTCATTTGTTCCCCCCACATACTCAACCAGAAACAGTAAATGTTCTCAGTGGCCTAGTTCTGTGGTTTAGAGAGGTTCAGTAAACAAGTCTCAAAATCATATGCCTTAAGAGGCAGAAAAGCCCAATCCTTCTGAGGCCAAAGCCTAATGCCAACTTCATCTAATCCCATTGCATTTGTTATTTTCAAACACCCTTAAGAATAATAATAAAGTCACCTGCCCTCCCTTGGGGGAGGCACTGAGCATGATTTATTTAACTCTGTAAGTTCCAGCACAGTGTTTGGCACATGACCAGTGCTCAGAAAATCTTTGCTGATTGGAAAAAAAAACAAAAAAAACTTTTGATCCCAGATGGAGGAGGTTTTCCCTTTTAAAGAAGTATTGCACTCTTGGCCTTTGGCAGTTTCAGCATCTCTAGAATGCCTGCATCCTATACACTCCTTTCGCCTGTGTTCCTGAGCGCCCCCTTCTCCTGCCTTGCCGCTCACTTGTCCTTGCTTCCCTCCACTGACTTCACAATGCAGATTTTAGAATCCTTTTGGTAACTGGTGACACTGAAGAACCAAATACAGTTCAATGCGTTAAATCAATATGGACCAACCCTAGGCAGTTTTAGTAAAAATGAATTTTTTTAATATTCAAGAGTAAATAAAACTAAAATATTCAGAATTTCCCCCACTTAATTTAAAACTAAGAAAACAGCCTGATGCAGACGTGTGTGGCAAGGTTCCAACCCTCTGCAAGCAAGGTTTTAAGTAATTTCTCCAGCTTGCAAGGCCTCATTGCATATCCTAGAGAACAGAACAAGTGCTCCTTCATCCCATGAAGGCCTTTCTGCCCAGGACTCCTGCTTTCCTCTCTCTGCTAATGACAGACCATAATACACCCAAGCAAAAGCTGGAGCAAGCAGTGTCAAAGCAATTGATCACAGAGTACATTGGACAGAATCTACTGATGTTTACTTAGTATACTTTTCATTTTGAAATTTAAAATATTATAACAAAAAATTATGCCTGCCTTTTGTAGAAAATTGGAAAGTACAGATAAACTAAAAGAAAATTTAAAACACGTATATTCCCCACACACAGAGAGAGCATTTTAGTGTATGTCTTTCCAAAATTTTTCTTTTTTTCTTTCTTTTTAAAGAAAAATACATTATACTACTCTTTCTGTTTTTGTAAATCTAATGTATTGTCAACCCTTTTCATATCAATAATCTTCAGCTTTGATACCATCTTAGTAGCAGTATGGTCTGTCATATATGATTAAACCATAATTTATTCAACCCAATTTTCCTTGTTGAACCTCTAGTTGTTTAGTTCACCAACCCATCTGGCCTCTTTTGAATACAAATCTTTGCATAGTTGTTATTTGCTTCAGATAAATTCCAGTGGAATTGTTAGATGAAAGGGAATATAAAATTTCAAGGCTTTTGATACATATTATCAACATGTTATTCAGAAAATTTAAATCCATTTACCCTCTCACCAACAGTCATTCAATGTATACTTTTAAAAAGTTAAAATCATATGTCTATATCCCAGAGTTAAATATAAATGCTCTTTGCAAGCCTTCATCATTGCTTTGCTCTATTAACATCAGTAACTACAATTATAGACCCAGGAAAAACGAGTTCTTGTGATTATTAAATCAATGAAACATTCCACCACTTTTCAAAGGGGGTGAACGTGAGGATCAAGTAGTCACTGACTAGCAGACTGTCCTGGCACAGTCAGGAAGGACCCCAAGCAGGACAAGTCTGTCTCTGTTAATTCATTTCAAGACAAGGAATTCTTGTGGGTCAATGTAAATTGGAGCCAACGGTACAGAGCTGTTCTCAGAGGTCCTGTGGGTCAAGTTTACATCAGGGGCAGCCCAGGTTCTTCTGAAAACCACAGAGGTTAGCAGAGGCTGTTTTGGGCTCTTGAGAGAACATGGCTTCCTCAGCCCCTAAGCAGTCCCTCAAGCCAGGTTTAAGTTAGCTTAAGCAGGAGCCCCCAGACTCCTGCAGAATAAAAGTGACCCATCCCCATTTTCTTGCCAAGGACTTTCCTTATCAGAAAACATCACTGGCTTTACATTGGATGGAGTATATTCCCCAGGGTCATGTATAGAGCAGAGCTAACAGATGAGAAGTGCCCACATCTATCCAATAATATCTTCCTTAACAATTAAACTTCAAAATCCATCTTGAGTATATGGAAACTTAACTAATATTTCTAAAGTGAATTACAAATTATATCACTGGTTCTCAATTTGTATTAGCGAGCTAAAGAGGTGTTAATGTAAAATACCAGAAATCTGTTGGCTTTTTAATAGGGTATTTATTTGGGGTAGAAGCTTACAGTCACAAGGCCCTAAAGAGTCCAACTCAAGGTACCATAAGAGGTACTTTCTCACCCAAAGTCTGTTGCTATATGTTGACGTAAAACGGCAGGCGATATCTGCAAGGGTTCAGTCTTCCTCCTCCTCCCAAGTCTCCGTGGTCCCAGCTTCTTCCAATCTCAGCCGCAGGCTGGGACAAGTCTTGTCTCTCTCCCGGGGCTCATTTCTCTATGGGCTCAGCTGCTCTGCTCTCTCCACAAGACCAGGTGTAAACTGTCAGGCAAACGGCTCATCTCTCTTCCCAGAGCCTCTGCCGTGTCATCAGAGCCTTCTCTCTTTCCTCATGTATCTGCTTCTCTGTGTACTTACTTCCCAGGCTCCAGGATTAAAACTCCAACTTTCTTCTCTGCCATGTCTTCTCTGTGAGTCCCCACCAACCAAGGGGGCAGGGACTCAACATCCTACTGATGTGGCCCAATTAAAGCTTTAATCATTATTTAATCAAGTAAAAGTGAAACCTCTGAATCCAATACATTCTAATATGCCCAGAGAAACAGAGCAGTTCAGAAACATAATCCAGTATCTATTTTTGCAATTCATAAACAATATCAAACTGCTACATCATTCTTTCATTCATCAGATATTTATTCAGTGCAATAGAGTATGGGAGTTCCAGGAAAATGGCAAGGATATTAGTAGGCACTGCTCAGCTCTTTCACAAAAAACAGCAGAGAAGGGGCAAAAGCCTACCCAAGTGAGCTGTTTGGGGAATCCACAGAGCAAGAGGCTGCAGGGCATCATTCAAGAGGGAGCAGGACAAAGAGATAAAGAGCCCAAGAGAAAACCATGAGTTGTTCACCCTTGTGGCTGGAACCTGCAGGAGGGTAAGCCCCACCCTCAAGGCAAGTAGTCTCCATGGAACCCCTGGCTCTCACCAGCCAGCTGAGTAGGAAGGAGCATTCCCTGGGAGAAAGAGGGGTCTGGCAAAGGGTGGAGAGTGGTTTCCTTTCTGTGGGTTTGGCACCTGAGCCTGCTTTGAATCTCAGGGAAGATATCAGACCACACTGAGGTGGCCCAGGGGGAGAGGGGAGGGAGGATCTGCTCAGGCAGGCTGCCACACCCAGCCACCCTGGAAGAGAGGAACTTGGTCAGGGAGGGGGCGGAGACAGGCACCTAACTGGCCCAGCCCCTGAAAACTGTTAGAAGACCAACCCGCCTAAGGGAAACAGAGGTAGAAAGAGCCAGATAAGCTCTCAAAAGCCTATTTAGTCTACAGCTGTAGCACTATGTGCTGTAGCACATAGTGGGAATTCCTTCCTTGCATGTAAAAGGTCCCTACTTTGAGTCCCAGTACCTCCTAAGAGAAGGGATCCAGGGAGAGATAGGGCAGACAACTAGCACGTTGTGATACAGAACTTATACACTGAGTTTCTATTGTATTATGTGGGGTTTTTGTTTGTTTGTTTGTTTGTTTGGATTTTTTTTTTTTCTTTTTCCTTTATTTTATTTGCTAAAACTGGATATATCACCTGTGGAGGGCAGATTTCAGGGTGATTAATTCATGAGAACCAACAGCCTGAGAAGGTCCCTAGGGGCCTAAGAAGGAAGAGTGTTTTTTCCTGGGTTGTTTCTTTGTTGCTGTTTTGTTTCTTGTTTGTTCTTTTCCCTTTCTTTATTTCCCTGTTTTCCCTTTTACTTATTTTTTTAAGCTACTTTATTTCTCTTCTTTCCTTAATTTTTCTCTCTTCTGACTTCTGTTGCTTTTCTTGCATTCCACCATTTCTTGTTTGGTTTTTGCTCTCTCTCCTTTTTTTTTTTTTTTTCCTCCTTCTATTCTCTTCTCATCTGTCCAGCCTTTTAATTAATTCTATTTTTTCTCTCTATTTCCTTTCTTGTTTTATTTTTTTCTACTCATCTGTTTGGCCTTTCAATTCATTCTATTTTTTCCTTTATTTTGTTTCTTCTTTTATTTATTTCTATTCCACATCTTTTTATTCTTATTCCTTTTTATTTTTTATGATTTTTTACTTGTATTACTTAGATTCCTAGCTCTTGCACAGTTTCTCTTCTACCTTTTTTGTATTATTATTACTATTATTCTTTTTCTCTTCTATCTCTTTCCTTTTCTGTGGTCCTAATATTTTTTTCAAGTGAACACAGACAACTTCAAAGATATAGAATAAGAGGAACCAAGTGTCAAAAATTAACCTTACCACAAACAAAGAAACAACAAAATAAAACTCTAGAGTAGAAAGAGAAGCTAACCAACCAAATGAGCCCATCAAGATAAACAAATGCTTAGATAGAACAAAAACTGACAAGCCATACTAAGAAACAGGAAGACATGGCCCAGTCTAATGAACAAACTGAAAAAACAGGAGGTGATGCAGAATGTGGAACAAACAATCAAGGATGTCCAAACAAATATCATGAATCAATTTAATGAAGTGAAGGAAGAGATAAAGGATATTAAGAAGACACTGGGGGATGCTGAAGAAATTGTAAACATACATAAAAAGATAACGGACCTGATGGTGATGAATGTCACAATGCAAGAAATCAAAAATACACTGGAAGCACATAAGAGCAGATCTGAACAGGCAGAAGAAAGAACCAGTGATGTGGAAGAAAGTACAGCTGAAATCAGACAGATAGTAGAAGAGATAGATAAACAGATAGGAAATAAAACCAGCAGAAACTTAGGGATTTGAATGACAACATGAAATGCACAAACATGCATTATAGGCATCCCAGAGGGAGAAGAGAAGGGAAAGGGGGCAGAAGGAGTGTTGGAGGAAATAATGACTGGAAATTTTCCAACTCTATTGAGGAACATGGATGTACATATCCAGGAAGCACAGTGCACCCCAAAGAGTATAAATCCTAACAGGCCTACCCCAAGACATATATTTGTCAAATTGTCCAATGCTCAAGACAAATAGAGAATACTGAAAGCAGCAAGAAAAAAGAGATCCATCACATACAAGGGAAGCTCAGTAAAATTAAGTGCTGATTTTTTTCAACTGAAACCATGGAAGCAAGAAGGCAGTGGAATGACATAGTGAAAGCACTAAAAGAAAAAAAAAAAAAAAACTGGCAACCAAGAATTCTTTATCCAGCAAAGCTGGCATTTGGAAATGAGGGAGAGTTCAAAATATTCACACATAAACAGAAATTAAGACAGTTTGTCAATAAGAAACCTGTCCTTCAAAAATACTAAAGGGAGTTCTGCAGGTTGAAAGGAAAAATAAAAATAGGAGAGAGAGCTGGAGGAGAGTGTAAGAATAACTAAAAAGATAAAAAGAGAAATAAAAACAATATATGGCATACATAAACCTAAAGAAAATATGGCTATTATAAGTAATTCCATAATTAAGTAACATTGAAGGTTAGTGGATTAAACTCTCTAATCAAGAGACACAGATTGGCAGAGTGGATATGGAAATATGACCCATCTATATGCTGTCTACAAGAAAGTCACCTTAGTCCCAGAGATGCAAGGAGGCTGAAAGTGAATAGCTGGAAAACAATTTTACATGCAAACAATAATCAGAAAAGGGCAGGAGTAGCTATACTAATATCAGACAAAATAGGCTTTAAATGCGAAACTATTGTAAGAGACAAAGACGGACACTATTTATTAATAAAAGGGGTAATCTAACAAGAAGAAAGAACAATCAGAAACATTTATGCACCTAGCCAGGACACCTCAAAATACATGAGGCAAATATTGGAAAAACTAAGTGAAGAAATAGATATCTCTACAATTGTACAGGGCGACTTTAAAACACCATTACCACCATTAGACAGAACATCTTAGAAGAGGATCAATAAAAAAACAGAGACCTTGAATAATACATTAGAGGATCTGAAACTAATAGATATATACAGAACATAACACACAAACAAACATTCTTCTCAAGCACACAAGGATCATTCTCCAGGATAAACCACATACTAGGCCACAGAATAACAACAATTATACAAAATAATTTCTCTGACCACAATGGATTGAAGCTGGAAATCAGTAAGGAGCAGAGAAGCAGATTGGGCACAAAGATGTGGAAGTTAAACAACACACACTTAGACAATCAGTGGGTCAAGGAAGAAATTGGAAAAGAAATCAGTAACTACCTTGAAACAAATGAAAATGACAACACAAAGTATTGAAACCTATGGGATACAGCAAAAGTAGTGCTGAGAGGGAATTTCATAGCCATAAATTCCTTCAATAAAAAAGAATAAAGAGCTAAAATAAAAAACCTAACTGCACATCTGGAGGAATTAGAAAAAAAAGAACAAACTAACACCAAAGCAAGTATAAAGAAAGAAATAACAAAGAATAGAGCAGAGCTAAATGAAATTGAAAATAAGAAAGCACTAGAAAAAAATTAACAAAACCAAAAGCTGGTTCTTTGAGAAGGTTAATAAAATTAACAAACCATTAGCTAGATGAACAACGAAAAAAAGAAAGAAGATGAAAATATATAAAATAAGAAACAAGGAAGGGGATATCAACACTGACGCCAGAGAAACAGAGTATCATAAGAGGATTCTTTGAAAAATTGTGTGCCAACAATACGGATAACATAGACAAAATGGACAAATCTCTAGAAACACACAAGCAGCCTACATTAACAAAAGAAGAAATTTATGAACTCAACAGACTAATCACAAATAATGAGATTGAATTAGTCATCAAAAACATCCCAACTAAGAAGAGAGCCAGGACCAGATGGCTTCACAGGTGAATTCTACCAAACACTTGGAAAGAACTAAACCAATGCTCCTTAAACTCTTCCAAAAAATAGAAGTGGAGGGAACATTGTCTAACTCATTCTATGATGCCAACATCACCCTAATACCAAAGCCAAACACAGATGCCACAAGAAAGAAAAACTATAGACCAATCTCTCTAATGAATCTGGATGCTAAAATCCTCAACAAAAATACTTGCTAATCATATTCAACAACACATCAAACAAATTATACACCATGACTAAATGGGTTTCATCCCTGGTATGAACGGACAGTCCAACATAAGAAAATCAATCAATGTAACACACCACATAAACAGATCAAAAGAAAAAAAATCACATGATCATTTCTATGGATGCAGGTAAAGCATTTGACAAAATACAACACCCTTTCCTGATTAAAAAAAAAAAAACACTTCAAAAGACAGGAATAGAAAGAAACTTCCTCAACATGATAAAGGGTATATATGAAAAACCCACAGCTAAAATCATGTTCAATGATGAAATCCTAAAAGCTTTCACTTTAAGATCTGGAACAAGACAAGTATGCCTACTTTCACTGCTCTTTTTTAACATTGTGTTAGAAGTACTTGCTCAAGCACTTAAGCAAGAAAAATATATAAAAGGCATCCAAATTGGAAAGGAAGAAGTAAAAATTTCACTATTTGCAGATGATATGATTCTATAATAGAAAGCCCTGAAAAATCTACAACAAAGCTTCTAGAGCTTAGAAATGAGTTCAATAAAGTAGCAGATTATAAGATCAATGTGCAAAAATCATTAGAATTTCTGTACACCAATAATGAGCAATCTGAGGAGGAAATCAAGAAAAAAACTCCATTTACAATAGCAACTAAAAGAATAAAATACCTAGGAATAAATTTAACTAAAGATGTAAATGACTTGTACACGGAAAACTACACAACACTGCTAAAGAAAATCAAAGAAGACCTAAATCAATGGAAGAATTTTCCTTGTTCATGGATAGGAAAACTAAACATCATTAAGATGTCTATACTACCCAAATTGATTTACAGATTTTACGCGATCCCAATAAAAATTACGACAACATTTTTTACTGAATTGGAAAAGCTAACTATGAAATTTATTAGGAAGGTTAAGGGCCTTGAATAGCCAAAGATAAATTGAAAAGGAAAAATGAAATCGGAGGACTCACACTACCTGACTTTAAAACATACTACAAAGTTACAGTGGTCAAAACTGCATGGTATTGGCACAAGGATAGACATACTGATCAATGGAATCAAATTGAGACTTCTGATATAGATCCTCGCATACACAATCTACTGATATTTGACATGGCCACCAAGTCAATTTGACTGAGAGAGAATGACCTCTTCAACAAATGGTGCTTAGAGAACTGGATATCCATATCCAAACGAATGGGAGAGGAACACCATCTCACACTTTATACAAAAATTAACTCAAGATGGATCAAAGATCTAAATATAAGAGCCAAGACCATAAAGATCTTGGAAGATAATGCAGGGAAGCATCTACAGGATCTCATATTAGGAAATGGTTTCATGAACTTTATACCCAAAGCACAAGCAACAAAAGAAAAAATAGATAAATGGGACCTCCTCAAATTTAAAAACTTTTGCAACTCAAAGGAGTTTGTCAGGAAAGTTAAAAGGCAGCCTACTCAATGGGAGAAAATATATGGTAACCATATATCTGATAGGGGCTTAATATCCAGCATATATAAAGAAATCCTATACCTCAAAAATAAAAAGACAAACAACCCCTTTGAAAAATGGGCAAGTGATTTAAATAGACATGTCTTCAAAGAAGAAATACAAATGGCTAAAAACCACATGAAAAGATGCTCAACATCACTAGCTATTATGGAAATGCAAATCAAAACCACAATGAGATATCATTTTTTTAAAAAATAGACTAGTGGCTATTAAACAGAGGACTACAAGTGTTGGAGAGGATGTGGAGGAATGGGGACCCTTATCCACTGCTGGTGGAAATTTAGAATGGTGCAGCTATTGTGGAGGACAGTTTGGCAGATCCTCAGGAAGCTAACTATAGAACTGCCACATGATCGAGCAATCCTACTGCTAGGTATATACCCAGAAGAATTGAAAACAGGGACATGAAGAGCTATATGCACACCAATGTTCATAATTTTGGCATTATTCATTATTGCCAAAAGTTGGAAACAACCCAAATGTCCATCAACAGATGAATGGATAAACAAATTGTGGTATATATATATAATGGAATATTACTCAGGTGTAAGAAGGAATACAGTATTAACACATGGGATAACATGGATGATTCTTGAAAACCTTATGTTGAGTGAAGGAAGCCAGGTATTGAAGGACAAATATTACATGATCTCACTGATATGAATTAAGCAAATTGAGCAGACTCACAGAGCTAGAGTCTGGAAGATAGGTTACAGGAGACAGAAAGGGAAAAGAAAGTAGTGAGCCAATATCCATATGGGCAAAATCTATAATAAGGTAGAAGAGTGTAGTTGTGCAGTTGATGGGTATGACAGTGGTGCAGTGTGCTATTGGGTTGGGCAGTGCTGGTCTGTGAGAGGGTTTGTTGGACTATCCATGGAACTGGGGAGGGTTGGGGGAGGGAGCACGTGAACTCTGGGGATTTGCGGGTATATGGTTGAAACTACAACATTGGGAATCTTCTATTGGCAAATACATCAGGGGAGGGTTACTAGTTTAGGGTGTTGGATATGGGGGCATGTGGGACAGGGCGCACCTGGGGCTGGCTTCTAGGGAGTGTGTGAGTGTTCATCCTGCCATAGTGTGTCATATCAGTGGGTGGAGACTCACACAACGAATGGGAAGGTGTTGGACTCCCATCCTGGGGAGTCCTGTTATGTTCTCAAATAAACGGGCAGGAGTCTCTTGAGAGCATAGGCAGTGCCTAATAGGGGAGGACAGGCCAGTATGTCAAGCCCTCAATATTGTTGCAAGTAACTATGAATCTCATTCTTCAAGGACCGAAGCTTGGTGGGAAGGGGAAGGAGGAATAGAATAGATGGAACATGGGGCATTTTTGGGGCAATGGAATTGTTCTACATGATCTTGCAATGATGGACACAGGCCATGTTAAATTTCATCAAAATTTATAAAAGTATATGGTCCAAAATGTAAGCCATAATGTAAATCATTGACCATGGTTAGTAGCAATGTTTCAATATTTGCACATCAATTGTAACAAATGTACCATCCACATGTAAAATATTATTAATAGGGAAAAGGGTAAAAAGGGAGAGTTTGTTGGGTATATGGGAATCCCCTATATTCTGTGCATGACCTTTCTGTAAACCTAAAGCTTCTTTGAAGACAAAATTAAAAAAATAAGACACTAGGGGAATAAATAGAAAAAAGTTCATGGTACATACAAGACAACAGATCTTATAGTGATGAAAACATAATGTCCAAAATTTTTTTAAATGTTATATTTTTTATTATTCTTTTATTATTTCAAATTTTTTAAAGAAATTTTGTATTTTATTTGTTCTTTTTAAAACTATCATTATTATTTCATCTTCTTATTAATTGTATTTGGTTATTTTGTTGGCTTCATTTTTTAAGAAGTTTTGGTTCACAGAAGGGTTACAACTGTGGCAGAGGAGGATCATTGGTGTGGGGTGTCAGTGATGGGGGATGCATAGGAGGAGGTTCACCTGGGGCATATTTATAAGGCATATGAATGTGTTCAGGCATTCATGGGGCATTGTGACAGTAGGTGGAGATTAACACAATAACTGAAAAACTATCAAATTCCCATCCTGGGAACTCTAGCACATTCTCTCATGGGACAGCAAGAATCCCTAAGTACAGGGACAGTGACTAGTGAAGGAGGATGGACCATTGATGGGCCCTTGATACTGATGACTGTACTTACGAACCTTTACTTTTGAAATTGAAACTTACCCTAGTATTATAGGGTGCCTAAGAGTTACCTCCTAAGAGTCTCCTTGTTGCTCAAATGTGGCCTCTCTCTAAACCAAACTCAGCATATAAATGCATTACCTTCCCCCCAGTGTGGGCCATGACTTCAGGGGATGAGCCTCCCTGGCACCAAGGGATTACTACCAAATACCAATTAGCAATGCAATTGGAAGAAGACCTTGACCAAAAGGGGGAAAAGGTAAAGACAAATGAATTTATATGGCTAAGAGACTTCAAAGTGAACCAGGCAGTCATTCCAGGGGTTACACTTATGCACATCTCAGCAGGATCTCATTGACTGCCAAAGTAAATATTGCCTCAAATAGCTCCTGAGGGCTCTGGAGACATCCAGACACTATAGGCAGAGCAGACAGTTCAGGAGTTTGGCAACCTTCCAGAGGGGCCTACTTTGGAATTTATGCTCCCCAGTGTGACAGAATTTAACTCAGTTATGGTTTCCCTATACATGGCTCTTCTGCCCCTTCTATCTGAACCTATAGTTAGTACTAGAGTTGATAGGTATATGTCCAAGAGACTTCAGTATTTGGGCTTTCAATGTACCTGTTGGGCCCTGAATCTCAACAGAGTTGCAACACCTAATCTCCAGTTCATTGGACTCACTCAGAACAACTAACAAGGAGATGATGATGGACAATGCCCATCCTAAGGAACAGAGAGAGTTTGCAACTGCAAGCAAGATAGTCCCATCCATCTGCCCCATGGGATCTAAGTCTCCTTTCAATTGGAGGCGGAGTGGGCATCACCATCCCAGAATCCTCAGGATTAGGGAATGAACGATGGACTAGAGTAGACTTACTGTTATTCTACTATAGACTTATTGTGATTCTAGCAATGGAAGAACTTTTATCATTGATGTGAAGGCAGTGGCCACTGGAGGTTCTGTGGGGAGGGAGAGGGAAAAATAGTTGTTATATGGGGATATTTTTGGGACTTGGGAATTGTCCTGAATGACATTGCAATGACAGATACAGGCCATTGTATATTTTGTCTTCACTTACAAAATTGTGTGGAAGAGAGTGTAAACTGCAGTGTAAACTATAATCCACACTTAGTGGCAATGCTCCAAAATGTGTTCATCAGTTGTAACAAATGTACTACACTAATGAACAAAGTTGTTAATATGTGAAAATTTGGGAGGGGTAGGGAGCAGGGTATATGGGAATCCCCTATATTTTTTATGTAACATTTATGTAATCTAAGCATCTTTTAAAAATAAAATTAAAAAGTATATATATAATAGAGAGTATGGTTAGGAGTATGGAGTCAGACTACCTAGATTCAAATCCTGGCTACCAGCTCTTATTGTGTGATGTTGGTCAAGCCACTTTACTTCTCTACGCTTCAGTTTCCTCATGTGAAAAATGAGGATGATACATTAAAGGATTTCCACGAAGATCCAAAGATATCTTTATTTAGTTCACTTACTTAGAACTCATTTTCTTAAAATGTTTGGAATCTAAGGGGTCAGTAACTATTAGCTATTATCATTAGTCCTGTGTACTCAGGCACTGACTAGAAGGTGAAGACATAAAGACACAAATTCCTTGGCTTCCAAAAGCTCCCTATTCAATAGCGAAGATGATTATGTAAACAATTACGGCAGCGTGCTAAGTGTGATATTACAGACACACAGAAGGCACAACAGGATCATGAAGAAGGAAGTATTTAACTCTGCCTGAGGGTGCTGGAGAAAACTTAAATATTCTCTGTTCTAGGAGCGTGAGTCTTGCAGGGTAAGTTAACATTTGGAGAGAAGAACGTTTGAGGCAAGACAATCACCTAAGGAGCTAAGATGATGAGCAAGGCAGGAGACTATTCTACAAATTCCATTGGCCTGTAACTTGGGTGGATAAAGGGGTCAGAGGAGAAGAGGCAGAGATCAAGTCATGAAGTTCCTCATCTCTCATGCTTAGGAGTTTGAACTTTATCCTGTAAAGCCCTCCTTCCTCTCAACTGGGGGTTTGAGAGGCTATGCCAAGGGGTACTTCCAGCCTTAGAAGCATAATTTGCTCAACAACAGGTTTAAAAACGTACGCCATTACTTTTCTATTGAAATAAATGCAGGTAGGTTGTGTAGTATACTGCAAAATTTGCATAACTTTTTAAGGAATGTCAATGAAATTTAGAACTTAGAGTGGAATGCTTGGCGATATACCCTTAGACTTTCAAGCATAGGCAATTTTTCTCTGCCAGTGAGGAATTAACAGAGGAAAAATTTGGAAATTTGTCTGAGAAAAGCAGAAGAAACTTCCATGTCATATCATTCAAAGGTAGCATGGCCTAAGCGTTAAGGATTCATAGAAGGACTTGAAGGATGAAAATGTTGTAAGTAGATTTATATTGAGAAGGATCACTCTGGCTTCAGTGTGGTTCTAATAATTATAATAACAACAATAATAATGATGATGACTAAACCAGACGTGGAAAGGCTAATAAGGAACCTAAGAAAGTTCAGTTCTCCCTTTTGTTATTCCCAATTGCCCAGCACTTCTCTTTCATAATTTAGCACTTTATTCAGTGTCTGGCTCCCCAGCTTTAGTTTAATCCAACTAAACTATGAACTCCATGAAAGAATAAACCATATATGTGTTATATCCCCAATGCCTAATCTTATACCTGGTACACAGCTACTCAATAAGTGGTTGTTAAGTGAATGTGTACACAAAAAGAACTAAACACAGAATTTCTACAAAAATTTTTTAGGGAGCCTAAAAAGATATGTATTTAGCTACTTTGATGATTTGAAGTACTGCCTTATTTCTGGAAGTTAAATTCATGAAATGATATTCTTTGAGTTCATCCCAATTTTATTAAGCCTGTTTATTTGGTAATCATCCTTTTTACAGATAAGGGGCTGAGAAGCTCAGAGAAAGGTTAAGCACCTTGCTGGAGTCACAGAGTCAGTAAGGGAGAAAGGACTTGAACCTGGGTCTGGCTAACCTGAGCCTGTGCTTTCAACCACTGTGCTATACTTGGGATCAGTAAGAGAAAGTTTGTGGAAGTCATGACATTTGATCTAGTTCCCAAATGAAAGGTAAACTTCCACAGGTTTGAGATAGGGGGTAGAACATTCCAATTCCAAGGGAAAAATAGGCAGAATCCAATGTCCAAAGAATTCCAAGCACTCTGGGAAAAGTAATCCAGTGTAGCTAGGATATACAGCGTTTGAAGAGAAATAAAAGAGTTAAAAATCAGGAAATTCAATTAGAAAATGGATTAAGGCTAAATGTTGTCAGGCCTATGACATTCCAGTAGAGAAGTGGACCAGCGCAGATTTCTAAGCAGGGAGAGGGCATGGCCTGAACTGGACCACATCTTGATTGTTTGAGGCTTAAGTTTTGAACTGTAAACTTGGGAAAGTCAACTTCTTTGCTTCTCAGTTTCCATACCTATAAAAGAGCAGCATATATAATTCAGTTCCACTCCAAGCACAATTTTACTGAAAATAAATCACGACCCGAAACAAGACTACCCGTTCTTAGAGCAGGCTTTACTTTTTCAGCTTCAAATTCAGCAGAGGGTTTAAAAAATTAAAATTTCTTTTCTCGGCTGGGTTTCACTGCTTTTGGCTTGTGTGTGAATCTTATATTTACATAAGGCAGAGTCTTCTGCTAGTTCATGGAGCTACACACTGGATGGATTTATCATTTGCCTCTTCGTTAGAAGACACGGAAAAGATGCTTATGGCCCTCTTGGTTCCTAGTTAGACTCATTCTTCACCCAGCATTCATGGTTGGTTGTGGATAGCAGTGAGGCTTGAAGCAGGCTTCTAGGTTCTCTAGGACTTATAGAATTGAGTGAAATTTGAAGGGAGGGGTAGGGGTGGGGAGATATTTACCTCCTTTCATTTTGCATCTCTCTCCCTTTTCCTTAATGTTAAGCATTCATCATGTGAGCCAAAAATTACATGCAGCTGGGTGAGGTCTGGAACACAGAACCCTTGTGCAGGCAGGCAGCCACCCCCCACCCCACCTCCCCTCCACCACCCCCAGCCCCAAGGATTCCCACATTCACATTGCCAAGAGCAAACATATAAGATATGGTTATGTCCTAAGCATCAAATATGAGCTATGGAAACAATATGGAAAACACTCCTTGTGTATTTTTAAACAAGCTAATTGAAACCAGACCTCGGATCCTCCTTCCTTCTTAATCCAGGTGAAAGTTCCTTATCCTTTGAAAGGAATGAATGTGAACAAAGTAGGTTTCTTGGACTTCAAAAATATTGTTCAGAATCAACCACATCTTGTCTATTTGAGATCCACCCCCACCCTTGTCTATTTCCCTCTTTCACGTGTCCCTCATCCCTCCCCACAGGCCTTCCCCACTCTGCTTCCACTCCCAGCTATATGACCTACAGGAACAGGGAAGGGTTGTTATTTCCTCAGTGGATCAGGGCTTTTGATAATGCTAAGCTGTTTAGGTTGGAGCTGTGGCCTGACATTGTCAAAAGCCATATGGTGTTGAGACGAAGCTGGGGAGCAAGAAAGCCCAGCCAAGACTTGCAAGATCTGTGACTAACCAAAGCTGTGAGTTTAATGAGGGAAGAGGAGATTAAGGGAGTTCTGGCTTTTCTGGCAAAAGGCCCAGTTGAACTCAGGAATACCCAGAGGCAAAAGCAACTCAGCCTACAATAAATTGATAAAACAACCTATTGATTCCTGCTTTGTTGTCAACACAGCAGACTGAAGACACTTCTCAACTTCAGGAAACAAGTGCTCGCAAGCTTCCTGATTTTACACTCGGTCACACATCCAGTCTTCTGGGTTTGGATAGGATGAATTGCTCTCAGTATATCTCTTTCTTTGTGATGCATTACATTTATAGCAATATTCCCTTCCTTTTGTCAAAGATTTTTACACCTCTTTTTGTGTTTCAGAGGATTAGTCAATTTAAATTACATTAGGAATAATAGGTGCTATATGACTTTCACTGGAAATAAACATAAAAGAAAAGCATTCAGTGATATTTCCCCTGAAAAATTTCCCATGAGTTAAAAAAGTGAAATGTTACCTTCCACAAATGAACATCCACAAAAGCTATTTACTCTCTTTGGTCCAACCATCATAAACTGTAGTCATACAGAATTAAAATATGTTTATTCAAAAGGAATTTTAACTTTATTTTTGATATGAACTTAGTCATGTTATAATTTCAAAATTGTCTTCTTTCTAGCTTTTAAAAAAATCACCTTAGTGATTCTGAAAGACAGAGAAGTGAGGAAAATGAGTTATATTTAATAAATAAGCTTAGTGCATTCATCTGAAGGCATAGCTAATAGGATTCTAAATAGTTTTGAATGGCCCTAAATAGGCCACCTAATTGGAAGGAGTTAGAAATGAATATTTGCATATAGGTAGAGTTAATATATGGAGTGTTCCTAGAACTGGCCTCCTACAGAGTTGAAAATAATTTACAGTAGATCAGAGTAAGCCGACATAAGACAATAAGGTGGTTAATGCCAGCTAACTTAGAGGTGGAAGGAGACAGCAATGGTACAATTATGCTCTGATCAAAAGTTATAAACACCCTGGTGGGAAAGTAGGAACTTCAAGGGCAGCAGAAGAAAGAAGAGGTCTGTGAAAGTCTAGAGTTTAGATGGGCTAAATATGGCTTTTCCCCTGATTCCTTCAGAGACCTGGAAAGCATCAGCAGTCAGCAGCAGATGAGAACTCCGAAGGAGAGAGAGAGAGGCTGGATAAAGCTGAGAATGGAGGTACAATAAAGAAGGGAAGGAACAAAGAAAGGTGGGATGGCATGGGAAGAGAAGCTAAGTAGATAATGCTAGTCTGTCTATTTTGTCTTCCATTAAGGCTTTGGCAGAAGATAAGAAAGGCTAAACAATGTCAGTGAAAAGAGGACAGCAGGAAGGCCTTTCGAGGAAAGATTTCTGGTGAGGAGTCTCTGGACACATATGAGACCAGCTTCCCAGAAAGGGATAGTGTGGTAGGAACTCTGATTATTAACAGAATCGGGATGAACCCAAGGGGTATCAGTTTTAATCATTTAAATTCCAAGAAATAAAGAATTTTCAAATCATCAACATAGAGTTTATTAAAAAGTCTATTTCAGAGAAAAAATATTTTTCCTACAAAAAAGAGTTGGTCAAAGCTAAAGATTCTGTTCTTCAAAGACGGCAGTGGAAACAAAACAATCTATGCCAAGATTAAAAGGATATTGTGACGTTTGAACCACTGCAGAGAAAGCAGCAACTCATTTGAAATATACACCTGGAGAATATACATGAGAAAGAGAATTTCAGCAAGAGCAGGCAGAGTCAAATCTCCGCCAAATTGAATTGGCGGAGTTCAATTCAAGATTGGGAAAGGTATATGATAAGAGAGCCAAAGTCATGACAGAAGGATGATGGAAGGTGGATGGATGGACAGATGGACAGACAGACAGATGGATGGATATCAATCAGATGATTGATAGATAAATCCAAAAATAGGACAATGTGCACAAAAATATTTTAGGTATTTTATTACATTAGGAATAATAGTGCTTCCTTTTAAAATAGAATTTTAAACATCTTTGTGATGAAAAAAAACTAAAATTTTTATGCCAACTGTCCAAGTCACATCAAAACAAAAGAAGGCCTAAACAGCTGGACCAGTAACATGAATGAACAGCTGAGCCAGTAATATCTGCCAAGGTGAATGTAGTGAAGGCTCCAGAGGCTGTAAAAGGAGAAGGCAGAGGAGATGAGGCTTCCGGAAGGAAATTAGAAAAATGAAGGAGGTAAATTTAGGATTTACAGGCAAGAGTAGAGGAGGTCAGGGAGTGAAACAGGTGGAATAATAAGAAACTAATAATAAAAGCAAGAAAAAACTAGCAGGAATTACATTGCTTGGGAAACAAATAGGAGACACATGAATACATATTTTTTAAGTGAGGATTTTTTTTATTTGAAGTCCATGAGGGGATAGATGCTCACAGTTCATGCCAGCCCATGGACCAGAGAAGGAGGCTGACTGCCAGCCTCATAATGCAGGCTTTTTACATTGATCCACCTAGCTCAAGGTTCTGGCTTCCAGCCTTGCAGGCTCCAAAGTTGGATTTTGTCAGCACTGGGACTGGGTCCAGAGCCCATGCTCACAGAGATATGTAAACCAGAATATCAAGTTATATGTGCACAAATGCACCCTTCTGTGCAGGCAGTCTTCAGAGGGAAGCACATAACAATTGGAAGAGCACTTGGTGAACAAGATATTGCCACAAGAGAAGTCCTGTGGCATGGGGATTAAGAGCCTAGACTCCAGAGCACATGGGTTTGCCAATTGCTAGCTATGTGGCCTTGGGCAAGTTATTTAATTTCTCTGTGTCTCAATTTTCTCATCTACAAAATGGAGTATTCCAGTCATCTATAGCTGTATAACAAACCACTCCAAAACTTAGTGGCTGAGAACAACAATCATTTACTTTGCTCACAAATCTGCCACTTGGCCAGGGCTTGGCAGGGGCAATTCTTATGTGCTCCATGCATCACTAGCCTGAGTTGCCCAATGGGTGACTAGATGATACATTTACTAGATGGCAAGTTGGTACTGACTGTTGGCTGGTTGCTTAGATTGGGATCTGGTCCAGGGGTTCAGTTCTTCAATGAGGAACTTTCCATAGGCATTTTTGGGTTTCCTCAACCCATGGGGGCTGGGTTCCAAGAGCAAGCATCTCAAAAGACAGAGTGAAAGCTGTCAGTTTATTAAGGCTTAGGCCCAGAGACAGGCACATGCCATACTCTATTTTTCACACAGCCACAGGACACAGATTCAAGAGGAGAGGACATAGGACCATACATACTTCTTAAAGAGGGAGTATCAAAGAATTTGGAGGCATGTTTTAAAGCTGCAAGAATCTGCTCTCCGGCCACAAGTTATTTACATTCCTTCCATAGACAAAATACACTCACCCCATCCATCCTTGCCAGACCCTAAAAGTCTAATCCCATTAAGGCAGTTAATAACTACCTCCATATAGAATTGCTGAGAGGATAAATTTAGTTTATGCCTATAATGTGCTTATGGATTATAATAAGGACCCAATTAAGGTCTTCTGTTATTTGATAGCTTATAGTGTGTATTGGCTCTTTTGTTTTTGAGAATCTTCAATACTGCTATAGAAGACAATAAAATAAATGGGACACTTTAAACTCAAGATGTATTAAGCATATTTATTGATAATTTAGTAACCTGGAAGACATTTAGACACAGAAAATATAAGTAGAGCATATTGAGTTTGAACATAGATTTTTTTTTTTAAAGGTATGGAACAAGCAACACTAATGTTCATAATACACTAAACTATGATACTTTCAGTATTCATGAGGACTAATTTGACTATCTCTTGGTGACATTAATTCTGGACCCATGTGTCCTCTACCCGTAGCTGCTCAGCAGGCTAACAGATAAGCTACAGTTGTGTCTCTACCATAGAGCAAGTATTTGCCATTGACCCCAGACACTTTCTATCTGACTGGATTCCCTTATTCAAATCTTTTTTTTTTCTTTTTTTTTTTTTATTTATTTATTTTTATTATGGGTAAAAATCAAAATTTTCACAATACATACCAACATTTGCAAAATGATATATAAATGTATATGCATATATGTGCATTTGCTTACAAAAATGTTATTTATGTATATATATAAATATATTTTAAGAGGTGCTTAGATACCCAAAATATTACACAAAACCCACTGGGATTCCCATGTTGCCCACCTCCCATACCTCCCACCACATCCCACACAAACATCTCCCACAAGTGTGGCCCACCACCCTCAATGGACTTACACATCCTGGGGCCTTGCCACCAACCATAGACCACAGTTCACCCCATAGACAACACTCTCTCCCACACAGTTCTTAGTGGTATGTGCTATTTTAAAATGGCCTACATCCATTGCCACAAAGGTACTCAAACCTCCAAATCCCAAAGAAGCCCCTGTATTTCAACTGCTCATCCCCTCCCTGCCCTGAAAGTGTCTAGTGGCCACTGGCTCCACCTCATTGTTATAATTTCTTCCATTGCTAGAATCACCATATGTGAACAACAGAATACCATCAAGTCCATTCTAGTCCATTGTTCCTCCCTCAATCCTGAGGGGACTGGGATGGTGATGTCCACTCCACCTCCAAGTGAGAGAGGGCTTATATCCCATGGATATGGTGGGTGGGATGATCCTGCCTGCAGGTGCAGGCCCTCTCCATTCCCT
Source organism: Tolypeutes matacus (assembly GCA_026826555.1). Classification (NCBI taxonomy): domain Eukaryota; kingdom Metazoa; phylum Chordata; class Mammalia; order Cingulata; family Chlamyphoridae; genus Tolypeutes; species Tolypeutes matacus. The sequence continues at coordinate 12,178,460 of JAKSZT010054193.1, read as the reverse complement.
GGGATGGCCGTTGCCCATCGTTGTCTCCTCGCCAGGTGACTTGGATGAGTCCATTGAGCTGTAGGGTATGAGTTGCAGCTCCACCGAGATTCCACGCACACCTGGAACATAGGTAGGCCAGAGGCTCAAGTCTCTGGAAGTATACCTAAGAACTTCAGCATCACATATAGGAGGATTTGGATCACAGAAGGGTTATAATGGGTACTGCAGGGGATTATTGGTGGGGGGCGTCTGGGAGGGGGGTTTCATGGGAATTAGTTCATCTGATTATACATGAAAGATATACAAAATCGATCAAAAGATCAAAAGATGGGGCATGGTCACGATGGGTGGACAATCACACAATAAATGAGGGAATCTGAATTCCTAGCCTGGAGAGCTCTGCCACAGTCTCCAAGGGAGCAGCAATAGTCCTCTGAGTGCAGGGACAGTGTCTGTCAAAAGAGGATGACCCACTGATGAGTTCTTTTTATTGATGACTACCCTTGTGAGTCTTTGCTCTTGTAACTGAGACTTAGCTTGCTGTTGTGGGGTGCCTAAGGGTTGCCACCTGAGAGCCCCTATGTTGCTCAAATGTGGCCTCTCTCTAATCCAAACTCAGCATATGAATGCATTACCTTCCCCCGCCAACATGGGACATGACTCCCGGGGATGAGCCTCCCTGGCAACGAGGGATTAATACCAAGTGCCAACTGGCAACACAACTGGAAAAAGACCTTGAATAAAAGGGGGAAAAGGTAAAGACAAATGAGTTCAAGTGGCTAAGAGACTTCAAAGAGAGTCGGGAGGTCATCCCAGAGGTGACTCTTACGCATACCTCAGTAGGAGCTCATAGAACATCTAAGTGCCTATCACCCCACATAGAGGGGCTCCTGAGAGCTCTGGAGACACCCAGGTCCACTATAAGTGGGGTTAGACCCAGAGACTGATGCCTTATTAGTGGGCTCTATTTTGGAATCTGTGCTCCTGAGAGTGACAGAATTGGACTCAAATAAGTCCTCCCTGCACATGGTTCATCAGTCCCTTATTCAAATCTTGACTCTGGTCTTCATAACCACAGCAGCAGCAGGGAAGGCTAATCTGGTGGAGAGGTGGACAGTTATATGACCACCATGTAACTCAAGACCATGGTAGTCTGGTCTTGCCACCACCTTTGTACCCAATCTGAGTGTGTTAACTTATGCCATCTATTTCCTCTTGCTTCTTGCTGTGAGTTTTATGTTGATCTGTAGAAATACATCAGAGGAGGGAGGAATTTTTGCTTGGTGGATATAGGGTATTTTTATATAAATGTTATTGAAAGGAAAAAAAAAAATCTCCAAAAAATTTCCTCAGGTTATTACAGCCAGATCTTAATTTGGTCTGTGAGTCTTCGTGTTCCATAACCTCTGAGACAGCTGTGGGGTAGTGTACTTGGTGGCCACCATTATATTATAATTTCCCACATGTCACGTCAGATGCCTTCATGTCCACAATAGGAATTTACTTGTGCAGCACCTTCTGCCTTGGGTGGGCACTGCCAATTTCTGGCCCCTGGAGTTTTCATGTTTTCTCCTCTAGGTTAATAGTTTTCAACTTCTAGTATCACTTGGGGAGCTTATTTAGATGTAGATTAGATGTATTTGCAGACCAGAGGCCACAATTACCTTGCAGTTGAGCAGAGCTATATGACTGGTTCAAGCTAATAAATGCCACCAGCATTGACATGGGGAGGCAGTGAGAAACGCTGTGTAACTCTCCATTCACTCATCTTCCCTGTCTGCCACAGATGTGGAATTGTCATTTGAGATGGAAGGCCCTGGATTAAAGCAACCTGGACCACTGAGTCGCTGTCTGAAGGAAGGCTGTTCTGGAGAGTTGCCAGATATGCTGCTGACTTTGAGGAAGCAAGATGCAAACATTTGTTGTGTTAAGCCATGGAAATTTTAGGGTGCTTCTTACCACAGCAGAATCCATCCAGTTCTGACTAATAGAACTAAAGTGCGATCTAGAAATGAAGGAGGAAATAAAGAAAGTATAAAGAAAAGCAAATAGAAAGATGAATGCAGAAAAAAATTATATGATCAAAACAGATGTAAAGAAAGAAGTAAAATAAAAGCTGACAGATGAAAGGTAAGATGCAAAGACTCAAAGAGGACAGAGAAAATGCAAAGAAGAACTTAAAAGAACACAAATAGAGGGATTCAACTAATTAAATCCAAGTTATAGAATGTAAAGCCAGAAGGTCATTAATAATAAATAATAATGATAACAATGATAGCAGCTCCCATTTACAAGGCATCTGCTATGTCCAGGCATTTTCCTTCATTTCACCTATCCTTACCATTAAAATAACGAAATAGGCTGGGAGACATTCAATGGTTTTATTCAGAGTCAGATTCAAAACAAGTTCTGTCTTGCTCCAAAGCTTTGATCCTTTTCCAGTGTATCACATGACATCCCAATAACATCAATGTTAGTATATACTGGGAATGGGAGAGAAAAATGAAATGCATAAAAGTTCAGGACAAGAAAGCAGGGTTAAATATAAATAAAGTTTATTATAAATGAAAGGCCTAGAAAAAGAGCTCCATCATTCTAGTCAATAGTCAATGTAGAAACAGAATAAAACTAGGCGGGAAGGAGGTTTCTTTCTTTTCCTCTTTCTCCCTCCCTCCCTTTCCCTTCTTTCTTTTTTCTCTTTTTAGACATACAACCTGGAAATTTTAAAGGACAATAAGAGTATGTATGATCATTAGGATTAATTGGGAAGGAGAAAGGAGAGAGAGAGTACTGACTCTCATTTCTCACATATAATACTGAGTGGCAGTAGCAAGAAGGAATTTCAAATGACTTTTTGGAAAAGGTGATGGTATTGGAAAAAAATCAAAATGGCATATAAATCCAAGCATTTAGAATCCCTCAATAAGAACAGATAACTTAAATATTATTTATTTAGTGCACATGATGCTAACAATACCCCCAAAAAGGAATGGAGCCAAGAAGTTTAAGAACTATGAAAGGAATAAGGCTACCTTAATAATGATAAGGAAATAACTTAAAACAATTTATCAAAATGAGGAATATTTTGCAGATGTATATGGCAGATGATCAAATTTTCTTCTTCAAACAAGAAGAAATAAATATGTAAAAGGAATGATCAAGTTGATGAAAGCGCTCCTGGCTTTGGAAGGGATGAGAGAAAAGAGGCACATTTAAAAAATGATACAAAGGAAGGAAAAAAGCCAAAGTCTTGTAAAAAAAAAAAAAAATAAGTGTTCCCAGCTGTGGTAATATCTAATGAAATTCACAGAGAAAGGGGGAAAGGATGGAAAACTGAAGCCAAAAAACAAATAAATGAACAAATAAGAAATGTTTGAGAAAGAGTCAAGATAATGAGAGAAGAAAACGGAGATCAAGAGACAATAATTTCTTCTTATGAGCACTTAGGGTTCAAAAAGCAGAGAACATGATAATTTAAAAGAGAGGCAATAAGATAGAGGTTAAGAGCCTGGGTTTAAAAGTTAGGCACATGGCGTTGTAGTCCAGTTCCACTCTTTCCAGTTCCAGGTCTTAAGCACCAGTTTTAAAAATCTCTCTGTGCCTCAGTTTCCCTTCATGTGTAAATTAGGAGAAAAGGGAGACTTTTATGCTACTTTCTCTTGCCTGAGCTGCTAAGAGTAAATGAAAGATGAATTTAAAGTTTTAACATGGGGCTTGGCTCCTAGGAAGGGCTCAATAAACATTCATGAAGGTGATCAATTACTTATGATAAACTTGGAAGATAAAAACCAACAGATAACACTAAAAGAGAAACTGAAGATAGTACATAGGATGTCTCTGAGGAACTAGTTCAAGGGCAAAAAAAAATTCACAGAGAGATGTAGGCTAATGCTTGAGAATCAATAAAAGAAAGAACAGCTCTCAAATAATTTATTGAACTAACACTGTTCAAAAAGTGAGCTAACTGTTGAACTGTTGAAGGGCAAAGTGCCTCTAAGTCTAGCAGACCCACTGCTGTTCTTATAAGACAACTGAAAATATCTAGGATCCTGCCTTCATTTACCTATTAGAAAAGATCAAAATGAGTACCACAGTGAAATAATGAGAGTTAACAATAGCTGATTGAGGAAAGAGGAAACATATTAATTTGAAGTCACATTCTAAATGCCCATTAATAAATAAAGTTGAATAAATTATGTTACATCTATATCCTGAGTAAATGTTAAAAAGAATGTAAGGGCTCTACACATGCTGACAAGAAGAAACGTCCTTTCAATGGTGTTTAGTGATAAAGGAAAAGTGCAGAACATTGTGTACAGTAAAGGACCCCATTTTAATGAAAATATTATATATGGTTATATGTACATAAACCAACCAGATATGTGCCAAAGAGTCTGGGAAATGGGACTGGAGTATGGAAAGGACTTTTTCCTTTTCTTTTTTTTTTTTTGTTATTCACCAGAAGACAATATGGTGTACTGGTGAAGAACCCAAGCCGTGCAGATAACCTTGGCTAGCTAGTTAACCCCTCTGTGCCTCAGTTTACCCTATGTAAAATAAGGGTGATAATAAAAGGGCTATCAGGAGCATTAAATGAGATCATGAACATTTCTTCCACATGACACTCAGAGCAGAGCCTGGCACCTAGAACTCTCAATCACTGTTCACTCTTAGCGTTATTATTATACCTCTGCATAAGTCACTTTTGTAATTCTTAAAAAGCCTAAATAGGAAGAATATAGGAAATAATGAAGTTATAAAAATGAAGTGCAGTTCTCTGGCCATGCTTGCATGTTTGTTTCTCCACGAGAACATCAGTATCATTTTGTTAAGTTTTCCTTAGAAAACTTATTGTGGGTATTTTCATTGGCATTGCATTAATTTACCGATTAATTGAGGGAGGGCAAACAGCTTCAAATGGCTAAGTCTTTCTATCTGAGATCCAGGCACATCTTTAAGTTTTTTCTTACGTTCTCAGCATGGTCTTAAATTTGTCTTCATATGAGTCTGTACATTACTTGTACATTTATTCCAAAATTTTAAAAATTCATATTGCAAATGAGATATTTACTTCTTAAACGGTGTTGTTTATACATAAGAAAGCTATGCAGGGGATGAATCTTACCAGGTTATAAAATGTGCTATGGAACTACAACAGTTAAAAACAGTTTTGTGCTGAAGAAAAAATGAAAAGATCAAAGGATAGAATAGAGAATCCAAAAACAGACCTAATTTATGTGAGAATTTAGCATATGATAAAAGTGCCAATTCAAATCAAAAGAGGTAAAATGAATTAATCTATGAATTACAGTGGGAAAATGATAAATCCTCTCCTCAGTCTTTATACCAAATTAATCCAGATTTATCAGAGATTTTTTAATGAAACTATAAAATCAGATTAAACAATGCTTTTTAAAAATAAAACTATTAAAGGAACAGAAGAAAACATGGATGAATTTATTCATAATATTGAACTGGGAAATGCTTTCTAAGCAATACATCTAAAACCTAGAAACCATAAAGCAAGTTATAAAATTTATGTGGTCCAATTTGTCCAAATATCTGTTTGGAAAAAGAAATATCATATATAAATAAAGTCAAATGAAAACAAACTGAGAGATTTCTTTGCAATACATATAAAAAAGAGCCAATTTCTTAATTCACAAAGAGTTTATACAAAATAATTGGGAAAAAAAATCTGAAAACCTAATAGAAAACTAAAAGGCAATCAGCTCATCAACTCAGTTCATAGAAATGAAGTTCCAATAGCCAATAATTTCCAGGGGTAAATGTGGGAGCACAATGCTAAGGATCAGGCAGGACCCCAGGGAGGCCAGAGAGACCAGAAGGCTGTGCTCAAACCAGCACCTCTACCCAGCAAGACAGAGGACTTGTTCACATGCATCCCTGGATAGTTCAGGGACCATGCAGGTCATCTCGGTTACAGCTTAGGTACAAGCCAAAAGATAGGCTTGTCTACTTAAAATAAAGTATGGAGATCGCTCACCAGAGAAAAGAGAATCTACGAAGTTAAATAGAAGAGGAGCCGATGAATCCTTTGGTGCATCCTTTGGGAGTGGAGAGAGGGGAGGCTATTAAATGCTAATAGGATCTGGAGATTCAAATAAAGGAGTTGGGGGTGGGGGACCCACCGTTACAGGAAGTATAAAAGTTCTCATTAGAAAAAAATCTGAGTGTTTTTCTGTGCTTTGTTTCTAGGATGATCATTTTGAATGACTTTCACTTCAGCATGGTATATTATAAGTTAAATTCACCTGGATGGGTTAAGCATAAAAAATGGGCATTTATTGTTGTCTAAACCTGACTGTTTCTTCCTGCCTGCCAAGTACTGTATCTCACATCCAGAAACTTTATGCTGATGGCTTTGTAATGTAAAATGTTTTTAGTACGGTCTACTGTGGTACAGTTATTCTTCCTGAAACCGCTTAAAGTTCCTTGAATGCCCGCCTTCTCTAGTATAACACTCTCTCTTTTGACAGCTGTAGTCTGCCTCTGATGTTTCTTCGCACCATATCTCCCTAGAGATCCTTGGCCTTCATGTAACACTATGGCACATTTGCCTCAATAGACTTTTCAGGTGTTACCCTGTATTGTTTTTAGAAATCTTTCTTTCCAGGGGACCACCACCTTCTTTATCCTAGTCTTTCATCATGGGTGCTTACTCTCCTCTCCAATCATTGAATACATTGTATCTTCTTAAAGTTGAGACTTGACAGCACAAAACCATAAGATAATTCCCAAAGGTAAATAACTCCTGTTGCCCATGAAACATACTGCCTGATGTTCTGACTCTTCTGCTGAAAGCTAATGTGTCCCAGCTACTCAGGAGTCTATCCACACACAGGACTCAGGTCAGTCACTCTAGTGTTTAGGTGTATTATTGTGTTTAGAAGAAAACAACTAAATAAAAGAACCTTTCCTGCCAGGATTCTTTTATTTCCCCTGGTAAGGAAAGTAATTCATAGGTAAATACTAGGAAACTTGATAGGGAAGTAACCTAATAATTGTTAGTATCCACATTGACCATCACTTAGTTGTAACATTATTATATAAAGGTAATTATAAGTAGACACTATATATGTATATATCTAGTATATATACATGTCAGATAGTATAAAAATATATATTGTATAAGTTTTATAAATATAATTATGCATATAGACATAGTATATAATATATGTGTATATGCTATAATATCTAACATTTATGGAACATTTGGGTTGTGTCAGATGCTGTTGTACATTTTATATATATTATCTTAATCTTCACAATTACTCTACCAGATGAGTACGATTTAATCCCCATCTGTGGTTTATTAAAGACAGACACAAATTCTTCTAGTCTCCTCCCATCAACAGGTGAGGTAGATATACCCATCCTTGAATGGTGGCAGGCTCTGTGACTGCTTCGGCCACTAGTTTGTAGGGGAAGTGCTTCAGGGCCAGTTTCTGGGTCCACAACTTAAGAGTGCCCGTTCCCTACTCTTGTACATTCTTTTGGAGCCCTGGGCCACCACTGAAGGAGACACCACGTGAGAGGCTCTGAGCCCATTCAGAGGGGGAGAGGGACACAGCTGAGTCCAGCCTTCCAGCCGTCCCCATTCAAGTACCAGACAATGAAGAAAAAATTTTTGCCTCTCCAGACCAGAGCAGCTGCTAGCTGAATACTACAAAATGCCCCAGTCACGGTCACGTGGAAGCAGAAGAATTGCCCAGTATAGTCCTGTCCAAACTTCTCGCCCACAAATTCATGAGAGTTTATAAAAATAGTCATTGTTTTAGACCACTAAACATTGGGATAGTTTGTTACACAGCAACAGATAATTGGAACTCCATCTTACAGGTGAAGAAGCAAAATTACAGCAAGAGAAGTAACTTATTCTATATCATATACCTAATTAATAGTGTAACCAAGACTCCAGCTCAGGCAGCCTGCCTCAAAAGCCTTAAATTTTAGCCACTTCACAGAATTACTTTCAAATTATAGTTAACTTTTGGAGATAGGGCATATATAACATCTTGATTCTTCTCAGCATCTACTCTAATTCTTTTCATTTTTTTAATTAGAAAAGTTGTAGGTTTACAGAAAAATCATGTAAAAAATACAGCATTCCCATATATCCCCCCATTATTAACTTTTTGCATTAGTGTGGTACCTTTATTACAATTGATGAAAGAATATTATAATTGTACTATTAACTACAGTCATACTTTACATTAGGGTGTATTTTTCCCCATATATCACCCTATTATTAAAAGCTTGCATTAGTGTGGTACATTTGTTATAATTCATGAAAGAATATTTTTATAATTGTATTATTTACTATAGTCCAACACTTATAATAGTGTTCACTATGTTTTATCCTTTAATTTTATTCCGGTAACATATATACAACCTAAAATGTCCCCTTTTAACCATATTTGCGTATACAATTCAGTGCTGTTAATTACACTCACAATCTAATTCTTATCTCAAAGAATTTGTTCCAAAGACACATATCCTCTCTCCATTCACAGTGATCTATTATGCTTATTTTGACATCCCTCTGAATTTTAAAATGTAATGAATTCCTCCAACAGATATAAGCTTTGCCCGTGTTTATTTTAAGGCAGCTGGGCAGAGATTGCCATTTTTCTTCTGCCTTTAGCATAGATCATATCAGCAGTGCTGCTTAATAACAGAGGGGCAGGTTAATTCTGGGATTTGGGGAGTTGATTTCTATAGTATTAAATGTAACTTAACAATTTGCTAAGAAGACAGAGACCCTGAGATCTTAGCAGTTTCCCTGGTAAGCTATCATCCAATCTATTTTATATTAAAAATGTATAGTTTACCCAAAAGGGCATAAGTGTGGGGCAAGAAGGAGATGCCGATACCAGCTTTTTGACAGGCAAATGCATCTGTACCTGCAGCCTTTCTGGAGCCATAAAGGTCAGGGGTCGAGGACCCAGAGATACTGATGACATCAAGGGATTGGGCTAATTAAACATTTCAGCAAGATGTACTGTGGTGTAGACACCATTATTTCCGAGGTATAACCAACAGCATCAAGGAAAACAATTTCTCTGTCCAAGTGTTATCCTCTAGCTGCCGAAGGATATTTTCACAATAAGTGGGGATAACCAACAAAAGTATGGGCTTATTCTCTTTTGTGTCACTTCCAAAACTTTTTTATTTCAGTCTGCCAGAGACAGGTTATGCTGAAAACACAGCACAAGCAATAGGCACCCAGTAATCAGCATCACTCCCTAGAATTTAAATCATAAAGTTAGCAAGTGCAAAGCACTCCTAAACACACTAGTTTAATGGATTCTTACGAGGTTTACCTTCCTGAGTTACACTCTAGAAATATCTAGCATCAAAAGATAGAACTAGAATCCTGAGACTTTAGAGATCAACTGGCCCAATGGTTCTTAAATGATGACTTGAATCTTTCCCTTAATTGGCTTCCCAATGAAAATAAAGCCACAACATAAAACAACATCTAATATTTATTGAGCTTTTTTTATATACCAGGTTCTAAGCATGTCTTAACACATTGATTAGGACATTTAATCTTCACAGTCGATGAGGAGGATATTATAATTATTCCCATTTTACAAATGAGGAGACCAGGGCTTAGAATGATTAAGTAATTTGCCTAAGGTCACACAGGTAGGAAGTAGGGAAAGTCTGGAATTAAGCCTAGGTGGACTGATTCAAGTACTACACTGCCTTCCTAATTTAGAAATAAGAAAAGTTCCACTTTTTTCCATAAGTGAGAAAGTCATAACATCAATTTCTTTTTAAAAAACTGAATATCACTGGTTTAATCCAATCCTTGCTTGGGTCAGTGAAGCAATAGAACACCCCAGCAGTTGCCCAGTTTTCCTACAAAAGGTTGGGACTGGGCTGAGTTGGAACAAGAGCTCTTTCCTGGAGTAATCTAATGTTTCCTCCAATATGTTCTGCTCATTAAGTGACCATGAATTGGGTTGAATATTTTTCCTCTTTTTTCTTTCATTTGATCTCTCTATATACACAAAAACATATATTGGTGGGGGAAATAGCTTTGTTTTGACCTCTTCTTACTTCTAAAAAGGAAAAGATGCTGCAAGAATGTCACTGCCTTGAATTTAAGAATGTAGCTTTAATACTACCTCATGAGTCTGGGGACAGGATGAATTGTGCATATATAAATCTCTCTGTTACCCAGAGGACAACAGCAAGAACTGCAACTTGGTTTTTCTCTGTAATGGAGCCTCTGCTGTCTCAGCAAGAACTGCTCAGTGTGTGGACAATGTTTCAGGGGTGTGCAACATAATGGATCAGAATTTGGGCTCTGGAATTGGACAAAGGTGAATTTGAACTCCAGATTTCTAATATCTCTGTGATTTGGCACAAGTTACTTAATCTCCCTGAGTCTTAGTTCTATTTGGTTTTATTCTTTTTTTTTTTTTTTTCATTTGTAAAATGTGATTTAAAGTAGCTTCAAATTTATTGAGTTATTTAAAGATCAAATATATGAAGTATTTACTTCTAGCCCAATAAAAGAGTTTGAAAGAAATTTTTTTAAATGAACAATTTGCCATAAATAGAAGCAAATTGTAAAGAAATTTTAAAAACCAATCAAAACACAACAATGCTCTTAAATTCTTTGTGGAAAAAGTTGCCTGCTTAAGACTATGCTTGAGGCCTGTTCTCTCTCTCTTTTTAAAAAAGGGAGATTTTAGAGAGGTGTTAAAGACATGCTAGCAACAAAGTGAGACTTGCTCCTTTTCTTAATCACAATGACTAAAATAGAATTGAATAATAATAATACCTTTTTTTTTTTCAGCAAAGCCAATCATATCTCTTTAATTGTTCCTTCCAAACATATGAAGACATTCCTGCTGCTACTAAAAAATTCAGCAGGGTCCCAGGGATAAATTATGATAAGGTAATAAACCATCTCTTAGCCTTCATCAAAGTGTGACTAGGAATTTCAGAAAGGAGGAAAAATATAAATAAATATTAGCTTGTAAGAATCAATAACTATACTACCTCATGCTTAACTGTAAATCCAACCCAAAACAGGTTGTTCATACCTGAACCCGTGAAACATATGCTACTCTGTACATCTCAGGGACTGTGCAAAATCTGGGCTTCAGCATGCACAGTGACTCCCTCCATGGCCACCCCAAATCTATAACCAGAACCCTGGGCAGCTGGGCAGAGCTGGCCTAAACCTCCAGTTTCAAACAGTTCTTTCTTGCTATGACAACTCACGGCTAAAAGAATTAGGTCTATAGAAGGTCTGTAGAAGGTCATTACCAGACTTAATCCAAACAGGTGCCAAACCTCCAGGGCTACACCAGGCCTTCACTTGACCAGGTGATTTAAAGACCAGCAATACACCACAAGGACAGAGGAGGCCCTCCGCCCAGACAGCACAATACTCACGTGTATGTATACATAGGAGGTGAAATAACAATGAGAGAACTTTCTGCCAGGATATATAAACTATTCAAGGTTTGCTAGGAAGTTTCTTTGTCAGGCTATAGAAAATATAAACTCCACACTTTTTTTCTTTAAACTCTGGTCTTAGTGAAACACATTTTCAGAATATGGTACCAAGTGTGCACATCGGTGAAAAAGAAAAATAACACAGCTGACTAAAAATGAGTGTGGAATCCACTTTATCAGCATTTTTAACAGAGCTCTTAAAATAATATCTAAATATAGCCTTTCCATGCCAAAGTGGAGACAGATGTGCTTGAATATGATATCCTGATGTTTGTCTATTTCCTGATGACCCCTAGACTCCCAGGGTGGGCTTCTCTTTTCTCTTTTGAAACAGATGTTGGTGAATGTCTGTCCCAAAACCAAAAATCCTAATCTACAAGGAACTCAGCCAGTCTTTCTTCCTTCTCTCAAACTGACATCAGCCAGATCCCATTCTTTATCAGTAGCTATGGCTACAGTCCATAATCAGAAAAAAAAAAGTGGAAGTACTACAATAATTCAGAGTAAAAGCTTTTAATTCCAAATATTCAAAAGGTACTAACCTAAACAGACTGCCAGAGAAATCTTGAGAAACGTGTAATTTCCCCCACTATCCCCCCTCCAAACTGGGTATTCAATAAATGCAAATGGGTATGATAACAGCATTAATCAAGTGTCACCCTGCAGAAAGCCCATTAAAGCAGTAATCAATAAGAATGATTTCAAGTTAGCATATTATACCTTCAGCATAAGCATTGTGAGCCACTACAGGACACTTAAATGGCAGTATGTCTCCAAATTACTATTTCTTAAATGCTTAAAAACACTTTGGCTCTCTTCAATGGTAATCATTTTCCTTTGGAACCTTGTTTATAGTCTTGTTAACAGGCCTTTATTTTCTCCCAAACAAATTTTGCAAAAAAAGCCAACTTCATGACCCCTGTACAAATATCACAAATTCTAATTACTCAACTACAAATCAAAGCAATTTTACTATAATGTCTTTATGATGATTCCTTAGAAAATTATTAATAAATCAAATCCTTTTTTTAACTGCATCTGGGAGCTTGTTAAAAGGAACCTTTGATCAATCCAAGAATTTTTGACAATGCAGATAATCATCTAATGGACTTGTTTTGTAGTTCAGATCTTTAAGAATGGATTTTTTAAAAGGGCACACCTATAATTTTGGCTTACCAAAATACCATACATCTCCTTGTTTCTTTTTAAAGTAAGTTTTATAAACAACTAAATAAATTGAAAACTTCAAATATTATGGTCTTTTAAAAAGGTAATCATGAAAAATTAAATTTTATAAAATGAAAATTTTGAAAAACTAAAAAAATTGTTTTGTTTTATATTGTTAATCTGGGTTCTGGGGGGGGACAAGTATAGCTTCTTAAAGGATAATTTTATGCCTTTTTAAAAAAAATTACTAAATCAGCAGTGCAACAAATACTGGCTCTTCATTTTTATTCTACTACCAAGATATTAATTCTCCCAGAGTTTTAGCATCCTCTGGGGAAGACAGCAGAGTATTAGGCAGGAATACTCTGAAACTCTATTTGAAAGTCTAAAGGCCAAAAGAACACTGTCCTGCATCCAGGGAAGAGTGGGAGGAAGAGGCTGATAAATTACAGTAAAGAACTGGACATTGTTCTCTACCCAGGGAGGCTACCATGCCCAACCCCTACTCTTGCATCAGGGCACGGCAGGGTTCAGCCCCTGGCTACCTGCTGGTGACAGAAATAGATGTAAAAATCCTCTTCCTCAGGTACAGGAGTGGGAATGGCCCATTACTAATCACAGCCTTTTATTAGTGGATTTGGATCACTGGGACCCTGCTCTGAGGGCAGCTATTGTTTCACCCACCCAACCCAAAGGCAGCAGCCATTGTTTCAATCCTCTCTGGACAGGAGCAGAGGTGCTAGAGATTGAAAGATGCAGTGGGGGACAATTAGCTGAAGCTGCATTTGCTGCGCAGGCAAGGAAAGCTCAGCTTCAGGGAGCCATCAGAGAACCTTTTGGCACCCTTCCTCACACCTTCCTCAGGGTGCTTTGGAGCCTGCGTTCCCATCATGGATCTCTGACTTGGCTTTGGCTGGGAAAGTATGACTTGGGAAATCCTTCCCCAGGTAACACTTCTCCCAGAATTTGCCCTCCAGGCAAAAGCAGCATGAGACAATGAAAGAAGTATTAAAAAGTTATAGAGGGGGAGGGGCCAAGATGGCATTAGTGTAGGAGGGCACACACTGCAAGCTCCCAGAGCAAGGCAGATTGTGGACGGGGTCCTGCCCGGGGGTCTGTGTTGTGCACGTGTGGAGTGAGAAACATGGGACATCTATCTGCGCGGATCAACGGTGTGGACGGAACGGTAGAGATTCGTGAGTTTTAAGCCTGCCAGTGGTGGTTGGCACAGACAGCTGAGCCCCATGGTTAGGGAGAAAAAAAGAAAATAATAATAATAAAACGGCCACTTGGAGCCGCGAGCGGGGTGAGAAAGTTTTATTTTCTGGGGATCTGGCTGCCTGGCACCCCTTGGACCTTGTGTGAACAGAACAGCCAGAGCTAATTGGTACCCAGTGAATGCATGGAGGATTCTGGTCAGGGAGGGAGCTGATTTGCCTAGTTGCCCAGGGATAAAACCCGGGCCACCGCAGAGCCAGGAAGAAGGGACACTCCCCAAAAGAGGGAGGGTTCTGTTAGAGGATAGGGAAGGGTATTTTTTATTTTTATTTTTCGACATCAATCTGGCTGCCTGCACCGCCCCATAGCTTTGGGGAGCAGATAAGCTGACCTGAAGCAGCATCAGGCTGAGAGCAGACGTGAATCTGCAGTCAAACTGATTTACATAGCAACCCTGTGACGCTGGTGCTCGGCTCCAGAAGGGGCGGAATCGGCCATCTTTAGCACTCTGCACTGACTAACATCAGAGCTACAGCTACCCTGGGGAGTCCAGGAAGTAGGACGTGCTTGATTAATTTCCACGGGCCCAGCTAGGGTCCCTTCCATAAGGGGTTTGGTCTACAGGAGGAATTATTTTGGGTCCTGTATTTCGCTAAAAAAATAAAAATAAAAATAAAAGTGAGAAGGTCACTTCAATAAATGAAAAATAAATTCTTTTTAATTTAGTTTAATAGCTAAAAGCTGCTTCAGGACCTGCATATAGAACCTTGCGGGGAAATTGATTGATAAACACAAGTAGGCAGAGAGGATCCATGTGGACCCTAGGGGAATCATTGACCCCCCCTTAGCTCTGTTTGACTGCTTGCCTGTGTGGATCTTTGGTTTCTCTCTGTTTCTTTCTGGTCTCTTGCTATTCTTTCCTCTTTCCTCCCCACTTTCTTTTTTCTTTCATTTTTTTTTTTTAAATTAGGTGCTGCTAGCTTGTCGCTTCTTTGCTGTGCTTCTTCTTCAGTAATTTCCCACTCGCTGTCTATATTGATTCTATATTACAAACTATCGCTTATCCTTCCTTCATCTTTTGCCTTCTGCTTTCTGTTGTGGCTCTTAGATACAACATTTTTTTCATAGGCCCAAAACTTAAGGGTGTCAATTTCTATTCCATCTATTTTGTTTTCTTCTTCTTCTTTTTTTTTTATTATTAGTATTAACTTTTTCCTTTCAGCCCTTTCTTTACTATTTCTCTCCCTCCTCATAATTCTAGCCTTCTAAATCACTATATATATATATCCCCCCATTTGCTTTCCCAGTCCATTGTAGGAACTCCACTTTTTTTCCTATTACTCTACACTACCTACACAAGTTAAATATTCATCTCATTAAGTCTCATTTTGCCCCCCTTCTAACTTTTATCAATATTACTTATATCCTTCTGCCTTCCTTAC
>JAKSZT010054193.1:11754781-12138146 GCA_026826555.1 Tolypeutes matacus | reverse complement strand
ATATATATATATATATATATATAAATAACATTTTTGTAAGCAAATGCACAGATATGCATATATATTTATATATCATTTTACAAATATTGGTATGTATTGTGAAAAATTTGATTTTTACCCACAATAAAATAAATAAATAAATAAATAAAGTACCCATCTGTCTTAAAAAAAAAAAAAAGAATATTTTAAGGAAATTTAGCTTTTCTTATACTAAAATCTGCCCATGATGGATGGCAATCACTCCATAATCAGATAATTACTTGTAAGAAACACAGCCTACCTTGCCTATGAGACTGAGTAGACATGAAATATATCCTAATTATTTTTCTGATCCAGTACTCACTTCTCTCCATATTTCTGTGCTCTGATTTCCATAATAAAGGACAAAGATCACTTAAAATCTATTTGGTGTTTGATAGTCTCAGGATTCACATCCTCTTGTTCTTCCCACTAAGAGTATTGCATAGGTGGTAAAACTGGGAGGTTTTCTCTTGTACTTTAAGTAGATTACTTTAAAAAATATTTATCAGGAAATGGGGAATAGAGAATGGACCTATGAATGAAAGATGATTAGTTAAATGTTTATTGAGAAAAGAATGCTGATACAAAACCATGCCTTCATTTAAGGACACCTTTTTAATAACCACTTATTTTCCTTTCTCTGTGAAGACCCACAGAAAAACTTCAACTAGAAGTTTACTTCAAATATTATTTAATTATAGTTCAAATAAGTAAAATGTAATAAAGAAATTTTCCTAAATTGAAAAAAAAAAAAAAAAAAAGAACTTACTAGCGGGACAGAAAGAAGGGACTGGAGTGAGAGATGATGACAGGGTTAATGGGGTATACTCAGGAAATTGGCTGTGAGATTAGATCATTTAGAGGTTTATGGCTGAGTGAAAGGTATTAATCACAGAGAAGGGAAGACTGGAGGCAGAGCTAATTTGGTTGGGAGGTAAGAAGTGGTTAGTTTCACACAAAACTGTTATTTGGTGGACCCAGAGAGACAACCAACCAGAGATCTCCAGTAGGCAAATTGAAAAAGTAGGTCTGGAACCTATCAGAAACACTGACTGCAAAGAGACATTTAGGCACCATCTGTATGGCAGTTGAACAATTGGAAGATATGAAAATGTCATGCAAAAAGAGTTTAGAAAAGTAAAAAAAGAGGCTGCAGAGAAAACATTTGGAGCAGGAGGTGGAATGTTATTCATCGAGTGTCCTAGATTGAAAACCTTAAATCAGTTTTTATTCTTCCTTCTCCCCAATTTCCATATTTAACTGGTTATCAAGTCCCATTGATTACACTTCTAGGTATTCGTGTCAAATCTTCCTCTCTGTCCTAAGGGAAACTACCTCAGTTCTCATTTGGACTACAGGCTTTGAAGGAAATCAAGCTGAAACATATGACACCCATCTAGGTTTATGTTCTTAGAACATTGTACCAGATGTAATGTATTTCTGCATCCTTTTTTCCCTACTCATTTTCCTACACTGTCTTCAAACAGTCTTCAAAATTGTCAATCTAAAATGTAGCTTTTATGTGTCAAGGTCTCAATGTCTTTCAGTAATTATTCTTGACCGAAGAGGTAAAGTACAAAATATTGGCATGCCCTTTTAAGACCCTACTTAATAATTTTCCAGTTGTATGTTTCAACCACACTAAATTTCTTACCATATGCAAATAGACTCTGCTTCTGTGCCTTTGCCTAATGCTATACTATCAGCCTGTAATGCCATCTTTAACCATTTACTACTGCTGGCGTTCTCCTCATCTTCAAGACACAGATCAACGTCACCTTCTAGGCAACATTCCTTGACCTCCATTTCTGTTCCTTGTTAGAAATAATTTCCCCCTCTTCTATGTTCCCATTTTATTCATCCTACTCAGGTTATAATGAATGGAATCTCTAATATTTTTCTCTCTGAGATTGCGAAAAACTTGAAGAAAAGGACCATGTTTTTGGTGTCCTTAGTGCCTGGCAAACTTCCCAATTCATAATTAGAGTTCAAGAAATATTTTGTATATTAAATTAAAGCAGCTATAAGCTATCAGAGATGTAGGAGGAAAACTGGTTAGTGTCAGTGTAACCAAGGGAATAGGGGTTTAAAAAATGTGGGTGGGTCACAGGAATAAAAACTTCCAAGAAGAAGAGTTTCTTGAGCAATGGAAGCCTCCACTTTCTTGCCACCCACTCACCCTGTAACTCTCTACTGCCTGGGTTCTGTCTCCACGTCTCTGCTATAGCTGTTCTCTAGAAGGTCTCCACTGATATCCTAATCACCAAATCCAATAGATTCCCCTTCCTACTTACCCTGTCTTCAGAATGGGGCATGAATGTGCTCCTAAGATTGGACAATGTGAAGTAGTAATAAATGTCCATGGAATTGAGGATATTTATTAATAGTTGGTCAGGATGTTATAAAGGATCTCATGCTTGATACTGATGATAGTAGCATAAGTCTGGGATGGGCAAGATAGAATACAGACAGTGGGAAAGATGTTGAAGAAGCTGAGAGAGATCACTGGAAGTAAGCCTCTGAGGGCAATGGGATTGATGAAGAATGGGAGGTAAAGGTGAGGAAGAGAAGTTGTCCATTGATGGAAGCAATTTGAGAAGGAGCAGTGAGAAGATGGAGTGTGCTCATCCAAGAAAGTGGCAGCCATTGAAGGAGTGGAGGAAACATGGATTATCATCATAGTATATCCGGCATTCCATAGGGTGACATGAAAGAGCTGGTAGGGAAAAGAGCAGAAAGGAAAAGGACTTTGAGTCAGAGGGTAGATGGGGCCGAGAATATGGGAAGACAAATCAAGGAGTAGGCTTTTCTCCTAAGGCAGGAGAGAGTGGCCTCTGGATGTGGTATTTTATGGTCCTGCTTAATGTTGATCTTGTAACTTCCATTGACGGGTTGTTTCATAGAAGCTTAGGCATTTGAGCATCAAATGCATAGGAAGGGTATAATCTTGGAACAAAAGACAGTTTTACTTTATCAGACATTCACTACATTGTCCTTTTTTCATTTTGCTATATAGTAGGGGAAATTTTATCTAGGATCAGCACAATTTACTAGCAGTGTGACCTTACTTAACCATTCTCTGACTTGTTTTCCTCTCCTATAAAATGGCCATAATATTAATACCTGTCACAGAGGGTTGTTGAGAAGATTAAGTGAATTAATATTATATACAGTACAGTACTTGGCACATAGTGAATGCCATATAAGTGTTAGCTATTGTTATAACTATTATTCATGGACCAGCATTTGGAGGTAAATGGGTAAGAGATTGGAGCACATGGGATGAACCATTCCTGGGTTCCTAGTAGAATAACTTGCCTCACTAAAGTGCCATTGACTTGGCTTGATGGACTCTTGGATCATTAATTAAGTGCAACATTGAGGCTTCCCCTTTCTCCATCAGAAGTGGCTCTCTGTAGCCCTTTGCTGTTTTCCCTTCCAATGACTCCTACTGTAGTCTTGAATTGTCCTCCTGATAAACATTTCACCTTCTTGTCAGGTTATAACTTCTGTGAGAGCATGGACTTCCAACTTGTACAAGCTTTGCAAGCTCCACAGCACCTAATGCAGGACCCTACACATTGGTCATTATTTATTGAACAAATGAGTGAAATAACATCTAAGACAAATAGATCTCTCAGTCCTTCCACTGTTTCTTTTTCTTTACTGGGTATTCCAACACCTAGTAAGAGACTTTAAAATGGATTATCTAATTTTACATCTAGCAAAAAAAAAAAAAAAAAAAAAATGTTTACTATTACGCATTTATTTGGCATTACTGGGAAATGCTGGATTTCCAAATAACTAAAGATTATTATCCTTTAAGTCCTAAGACTGTTTCTTATTTTAGTTATATATCTAAATATAAGTATATATATATATATTTATACATGTTTATAATCTTTATTAAATGTATGTATGTCTTTGGCATCTTAGAGTACTTAGAAGAGAGTTTACCTTGATATATTTATAACTCAAGATCATTATTATCAATATCAAGGATTTCCATTAAAGGCTATTATTGAGGTCTGTGAAGTTGCCCCTATGCTAAATGGATATCTTCTGTCTGATTTGCATAGGGAAAGATGAAAATGAGGGTTGCTGAGTTCAGTAGATATCATTGTTAGTGTCTGTTATAACACATGTGCCTGCTGTAGTGACCTTGAAGCTTTCTAGTGTTCTTTAACTGCAGGGGAAGCTGGGAGCTGTAGCCTTTATTGTGGGTATCCATGTGTTCTGATAAACACTGGGGGTTTTATTAGACATTTATTCTTTTGACAAAGTTTTTAGGACTTACTAAGTGCCAGATATTTTAGGTTCTTGGAATATATCAGTGAAAAAAGCAGGCAAAGAGTCTTGCTCTAATAGAGTTTACATTTTAACAGGGGGAGATGAACAATAAATAAGCATAATAAATGAGTAAATTTATATAGTATGCTAGAAAGTGATAAAGCAAAGCAAAGTGATGCTTTGGAAAAAGTAGACTAGAGAAGAGGACTGGGGATACAAGGACAGGGGTCAGGATATAGTCTTAAACAAGGTGGTCAATGTAGGCCACATTGACAAGGTGACGTTTGAACAAGAAGCCTGAAGGAGGTGAGGGAGGGAGTTAGCCATGCAGATATCTGGGAGATAGGAATTCCAAGCAGAGGGAATAGCCAATGCCAAGGTCCTGAGGCAGGAGTGTCACTCTATAGAGCAGTTTGGTAGAGCAGGGTGAGTGAGGGGTTTAGTAGCAGATGAGGTCAGAGAGGAGCAGGGGAATCATCACATAAGGCCTTATAGGAGCCATTGAAGA
Organism: Tolypeutes matacus; assembly: GCA_026826555.1. NCBI lineage: Eukaryota > Metazoa > Chordata > Mammalia > Cingulata > Chlamyphoridae > Tolypeutes > Tolypeutes matacus. The sequence continues at coordinate 12,133,327 of JAKSZT010054193.1, read as the reverse complement.
ATTTTGAAAGAGTAGGGAAATGATCTTCTACAAAGGTAGAAGAGGGGAAACGCATTATGAGAGTGCAGTAATCCAGGTGAGAAAAGAAAGCAGCTCAGACAAAATTGGTAGCACTGGAGGGGTGATAAGTGGTTGGATCCTGGATGCATTTTAAAGGTAGAATCAGTAGAATCCGCTGATGTGTAGGAATGTGAGATATGAAAGAATGGGGGGTCAAAAATGACTGCTAAGTTTTGGGCCTGAGCAATTGAAAAGAATGGAGTTGTGACCAATTGAGAAGGGGAATGTTGCAAGTGGAGTTGATAAAGGGGCTAAAATCAGACACTTAGCTTTGAACATTTTGAGTCACAGATATTTATTCCAGTCAATGGAGATGGTTAGGAGACAATTAGATTTGTGACTCTGGATTTTGGGAGAGAAGTCTGCACCAGAAACATCACTGTGAGAGTTGTCTGCATATAGATCATGTGCATTCTATAATGATCCATGAGACTGGGCGAGAGATCCCCAAGGGATGAGTGTAGATAAAATTCAGAGAATCAAGAGATGAGCTCTGGGGTGCCCCTACATTTAGAAGTGAAGGACAGTTGAAAGAAACTGCAAAGGACATTAAGAAGGGGTGACCAGTGTGGAAAACCAAGAGGGGAGGATAAGTACTGTCAGATAACCAACTGTGTTTGCTACTTTTATAAAAGTAGCTATTTATGTGCATGTTAGAGGTGAGAGGGAATAAGTTCAATAGAGGCCAAGAGCTTTTCCATAGCTAAAGTAGTAGTAGTAGTAGTAGTGGTAAAAACAACAATAATAAAATTAACAACAAATATTTATTGAGAATTTGCTATGTTCTTTGTATTTGTATCTTCCATAACTCATGTAATCCTCTCAACAACCCTGCACGGTATGTAGAATTATCATCTCCATTTTACAGGTGATGAAACTGAAGCATCACCTAGTGGGGGAGTGGAGGGTGGTTTTTAGGCTTGAGTAACTCAGTCATACCCTGCATAAGTAAGGTTGCTGTGTTTGACTCTCAATTAGATGATGTACTTCTATGCAGTGTTTTTCCCTTTTGACCTGTTAACTCAAGTGATAGACCCACATGCTGAGTGATTAGTTTTTATGTTCAAGTGACTCTGTAGAAGATATTTTTAGTTGCCAGTTAATTACTTTGAAAATTCTCCCAAAGTTAGTCTGCCAATTAGGACATGTTCAATTCATTTTTGTGATGATCAATTTTTAGACTGATCTTGGTGCCTTGAAACAGCTGATAAATGTTCTTTCATCATGTGGCAGCTACTACCATCTACCCCCAAATTTTCCTTTTCTACTCCTCCCTCTCCCTGCTATCCTTTGGCATTGCCTATGATAATAACATTTGAGTGTGGCTATTTCTGTTATTATCTGTAACTCCAAAGACAACAGCTCCTGATAAGTGGAATCCCACACTTCTACTTTCTCTTGACCATTTTAACTTAGAAGGTGCTAGGCCATCCCAATTTGGGACTTTAACAGTTTGGTGGAGAAAAAAATCTGGGACACTGTTGAAGAGATTTTTGGAGTGAAAGGAATGAAGGTTCATTTAAAATGTCATAATGAGAGGTTGTCTTCTTTATTTTCATTTAAAAATTTTATTGAAGTATATCATTTATACATGAACATACATAAACAACAAGTGTCTAGTAGAAGTTGTGACTTACCAAACAAACATGCATAACATCATACTGGACTCCCATACATTATCCCACCACCAACACTTTGCAATGTTGTGAAACATTAGTTTCAAATTATGAAAGAGCTTTATAAAATATTTCTACTAACTATAGTCCAAATCTTATATTTGGTGTACTTTAAATCATTTTGCAGAAATAGGCTTCTCGTGTGTCCTAATCTATGTAACATTCTTGAAATCAGATTAAAAGCCTTAAGGAAAAAATTGGCATGTGCTGTATTAACAAAGGCAAACTCCATTCACATCTGCCAACAGCTGAAGGACAGATTCTTGTGGTAACATAACTGAATGGTAACCAATGCCATGATAACATTTGTAATTTGCGATGTCATCAGCTAAAATAAGAGACAATTATTGCAAATCTTATTGCTAACATTTTGAGAAACTGAGATCTAATGTTGCTAAATCAAATTCCTATGAATTCCACAGGGCACTGAGCACATTATAAGATTACGTTGGGCTCTGAGCGTGTCCTCATTAAGGCTGCTGGCTACTGCATTTTTATTGCTCCCCTGGGGGTTTATTGAGTTAATGCTGCCAGTTAAGAGGTAGTGTTTTCCTAGCCTCCCTGTTGTACTGGCTTCTTAAATGGATCTGTATCCACTGGACATGTCAGATTAGGTTATGACTGTCCGTCTTTGGCACCTCCATGAAAAGTGAAGGCAATTAGAAGTCAGTGTGAAGTATAGTGTAGCTATAAAAAAGTGTAAATATCTAAATTATCTTGCCACAAAAAGGCATGCTTGTAAGTCCAGACTGAAGGATAGGAAAGTCTGTAGCATTAATGTTTTAGGTTGATGATACCTCTAATTTGTGCTTTCATTGTTGCCATCTGTGGTAGATTGGATTATGTACTCCAATAAAAATATGTTCTTAATATTAATCAGCACTCCTGTGGGTGTGAGCCCATTTATAAATAGGACCTTTTGAAGATGTTACTTTTAGCCAAGGAGTGGCCAATTGAATCAGGGTGGGCCTTAATCTGGATTACTGGGTGCCTTATAAAGAGAACCCAGAAGTCACAGAAACTAGAAAGGAGAGGGCCTTGCCATGTGATGGGAAGAGAGATACAAGCCAAGGGACCCCAAGGGTTGCTGGCAGCCAGCACCAGAACACTACAGTCTTTGGGAAGAAAGGAAGCCTGGCTGATATCTTGATTTTGGACCTCTAGCCTCAAAACTATGAGCCATAAATTCTTCTTCTTTAAGCCTACCTATTGTGTGGCATTTGTCATAGCAGCCTGGAAATCTAACACACCATCACCATTATTTACCATAATAATTATTAACGGGTGCTTATTGAGTACACACTGCAAGCTAGACATTGGACTAAGTGAACTACATGTGTTATTTAATTTTATCCTTACCCAAACCTTATGAGCTAAGGGCTATTATCAACCTCATTTTACAGATAAAAGAACTGAGTTTCCCAGTGTACAGACTCTGTGTATAGTCATGTGGTTATGAGGGAGCAGAGCTGGAGATTATACCCAGTTCTGCTGGTCTTATGAGCCTTCATGATTAACCATTGTGCTAAGCTGTCTATTTTATAGAAAAATATAAATCTTGGGTGAAAACCTAAAATATAAGCTTCAGTCTAGCAATTTGAAAGAATTAGAAAAGTAAGGAAGGGGGTCAAGATGGCAGAGTGAGACACTTCACGGCTCTGTCCCTCCACCAAAGCTTTGGACATCTAGCAAGAAATGGCAGAAAGATCTTTCTAAAAGCTGCAGAAAACAGTTAAAAGACTGCAGTTGGGAGCAGATGTGGCTCAAATGGTTGAGTGCCTGCTTCCTACATGGGAGGTCCCAGGTTCAGTCCCCAGTGCCTCCTAAAAAACAAAAAGCAAACAGCAAACACAAAAACCAACACAGGGGAGTGGATGTGGCTCAGTAATTAAGCACTGGGTTCCCACATATGAGGTCCTGGTGCAATCCCCAGCCCCAGCACAGTAACTTTAAAAAAACCCCAAAAATCTGCAATAACAGGATGAGGCCTGAATCAAGAAAAAGGTCACTTAAAGTGGTGTGGTAGGATTTCATAGCGGCCTGGCCAGACACTTCCCCAGCTCTCAATGGCTCAGTGTGGAACTGGGAGCAGAGTAACCCTCATGCACATACTAGGAGCATGTATGTCTGGTCCAGTCTGTCAAGTGGTGGCCTGAGGGACTTGCTATTCCAGAACTTGCCCTGGGTGTAAAAGGTGGTTCACTGAGGCAAGGGATTACTGACTATTGGAAATACAGTACAGTGCCTGGGACCATAAGGAAACTGTTCTTAGGGAAAAGGAGACATTCACATCTGTATAAATGGGGGACTACCTAGGACCACATGCACAGCGCTAAGACAAGGGGCATGTATAGAATAGCTTTGGCTGTAGCAATTCTCCAAACTCGTTTAATGGATAAACCCTCAAGAAGAGCACTTGCACAGGTCAATCTTCAAAGACTGGGCAAAGTGTTTTCTTTTCTTCCCCTTGCGCTTCTTTTTTGTTAGCTCTTAGCATTCAAGGAAAGCTCTGGCATAATATAATCTTAAGGAACAGACTACTCAGAGTCTAAATTCCAGTGATAACACACTGAAGTATCAAAGTGTCCCAATTATAACAAAAGATTATGAAAAATACAAACAAACAGGAAACAATGGCCCAGGCAAAGGAGATTACAGCATTAGAAACCATCAGTGAAGAGGATCAGACCTGGGACATTCCAGACAAAGACTTTAAAAAAATGAACTTAATATGCTCAAAGAACTCAAAGAAAACATGGACAAAACTCTAAAGGAAATCAGGAAAATGGTAGATGAATACAAAGAGAATATCAACAGAGACCTGAAAATTATGAAAAAGAACCAAACAGAACTGAAGACTACAGTAACAGAAATTAAAAATTCCTTGGAGAGGCTGAACAGCAGATTGGAGCTGGCAGAAGAAAGATTCAGTGAACTTAAAACATTTGAAATCATCTAGTCTGAGAAGCAGAAAGAGGAAAGAATGAAGAAAAGTGAACAGAGCCTGAGGAGCCAGTAGTACACTATCAAGCTTACTAATATTATATGCATTGTGGGTGTCCCAGAAGGGGAAGAAAGAGTGAAAGGGGCAAAAAGAATATTTAAAGAAATAATGGCTGAAAATGTCCCAATTTTAATGAAAGATATGAATGTATACATCCGAGATGCCCAAGGAATTCCAAATAGGATAAACTCAAACAGACCCATACCACGTGATGATATAATCAAACTGTGGAATTCTAAAAGTCACAGAGAGAAGCAATGTGTCATAAATTTGCCTTAGTGAGATTAAATGCAGATTTCTCATCAGAAACCATGGAGGTAAGAAGGCATGGCAATACGTATTTAAAGTGCTGAAAGCAAAAAAATGCCAACCAAGAATTATATACTGGCAAAACTGTCTTTCAAAAATGAGGGAGGGATTAAGATATTCCCAGATAAACAAAAGCTGAGGGACTTTAACACCCCTAGACCGGCTCTACAAGAAATGCTAAAGGGAGTTTTATAGGTAGACAGGAAAGGATATAGACAATTGACTGAAGCCACATGAAAAAATAAAGATGTTCAGTAAAGATAATGACATAGGTAAATATAAACACCAGTATACTATTGTACTTTTTATTTGTAATTCCATTTTTTGCTTCCTACAGGATCTAAAAGGCAAATGCAATAAAATTAATGATAAATCAATGGTTTTAGACTCAAAATGTATAAATATGTAATTTGTGACAATAACTACATAAAGGTGGATAGATGGAAGGGGCATAGGTTATGTAAATTATAGGTTATGTAAATTATTGAAGTTATGTTGCTATCAAAGCAAACAAGATTGGTATGTATTTAGGATGTTAAATTTAATCCCCATGGTAACCACAAAGAAAATATCAGAGGATATGCAAACAAATAGAGACAGAAAGTAGAGTACAGGTTATCAGATGTGGGGGTCAGGGACAATGGAGAGTTAATGCAAAATGAGGATAGGGTTTTATTTTGGAGTGAAGGGAAAATTCTATTAATGGATGGTGGTGAGAGTACTGAAACATTGTGAATGTGATTAATCTCACTGAATGGTGTGTTTGGAAGGGTTTGGAATGGGAAAATTTATGTTGTATATGATACTGGATGGAATCTAAATACAGAGGAGAAAAGGCTCAAAAGGACATTATTGGGACATAAAAAATTGGAATATAGAATGTAAGCTTTTTATCAATGTTAAATTTCTTGAACTTAATAACTACACTTAAGATGATTATATATGTAAATATCCTTGTTTGTAGAAAATGTACACAGAAGTATTAAGAGTTCAAGGAATATGATGTGTGAAATCTGCTCTCAAATGTGAAAGAAAGGTGGCAAAATATTAAAATTGGTGGATCTAGGTATCTGAGGAGAGGGTGGGAGTATATTGGAGTTCTTTGTATGGGGTTTGTATTATTATTACAACTGTCCTGTTAGTTTGAAATTATTTCAAAATAAAGTGCACTCAAGTTTTGGCAAAAAAAAAAAAAAAAAAAAAAAAGTTAGGTCCATACCCTCCCACCCTAACTTACCCAAAATAAGTAAGGAAGAATCACTGAAGTATGTATTATAAAATGACAATTTTCTTGTGATAATTATATCTATCTGGTTTAGGGCACATTTTTTTCTAAACTTCATAACAAAATTCGTAATAAGTATCATTTTTTACCAATGAGGAAATAGAGAATCAGAGATTAATAAAAGTTTAAGTTCTTCCAGCTGATAAGCAATGGAGCTAAGATTTAAGCCCCCATCTATTTAATTCCAAATCCTGGGCTCTTTCAGCTACCGCCTATAACATTTCTCAAAGGTGTGTGTGTGTGTATTTATAACTTTGAAAATGTTGGGTTATATATGAATTTTCTAGAAATATCCTAGTAGTATTGTAAAAGTTTTGCTATAAAAATTCTTGGATTTGGAATAAGCCTCAAAGAATATCTCATTGGATCAGCAACAAGTATTATGCCTGAGTGTGTCCTACAGCCACTCCATCAAGTGAGCTTCCGATTTTATTTGAATGCTTTGAATATTGGAAAATTCATTGCCTCCCAAGCAGTATATCTTGTATTCTAAAAGCACTTTCTAAAGAGCTTCCAGGTTTGCCTCCCTCTTTCTCCCCTCTTTTGGTCTTGGTTCCAAATCTTTGAAATGTTCCGAGAAAGTCTAATGAATCTTCTGCAAGAAAATCATGTCAATATTTAAAGATGGCTATTGTGTTTTACCTTGAATCTTTTCTTGTCTTCAGGGTACACTCCCCCATGTGCTGCAAATATCTTTCATGTGACATAGATTCAGGTCTTTCCTCGATCCTAGTTACTCTTCCTTGAAGGATCTCTCTTTTGGCCATACCCCTCTGTGGCAGTTTGAGATTATTAGAGATTATTTGGCTGACTAATACAGAATTTGGTACCAGGAGAGTGGGGTCGTGCTTTTGCAATTACCAAAAATGCTGGAACGGTTTTATAAATGGGTAAGGGGTATTTTTTTTTTTTTTTTGAGGAATTGTGAGATGCTTGATGGAAAAGGACTAGATTGCTTTGAAGAAACTTTTGGTAGGAATATGGACACTAAAGAGACTTTTGATGAGGGCTTAGAAGGAAATGATGAAACTATTATTGCAAACTGGAGGAAAGGCAGTTTTAAAGTTTCAGAGAACTTAGCAAGATTGACTCCTGATGTTATATGGAAGACAGAATTTGAAAATGGCAAGCCTGGGCATTTAGCTGAAGAGCTTTCCAAAGTAAGCTTGGTAAATGTGGCTTGGCTTCTCCTTGCAGCTTACAGCAAAATGCTAGATGAAAGAGATAAGTTGAGAACTGAATTGTTGGGCCCAAAGAAACCAAAAAGTGATTCTGGAAATTCCAAGTCTCTGGGAATCAAGCCCCCAGATGATAGTGCCCCATTTGAGGAATTAACTGAACCTAGAACCTTTAAGCCAGGATTGAAAAGGCAATTATCCAGGAAAGACTTGTAGAAAGTGTTACTGTCTGATGGCTTGGACCCCTGTTTCCTAAATGCTAAACCAACAAACTTTTTGCAAGATCTGTATGAACAAAACCACTGTCAGCCTGGCCTAAAAGAGACATGGAGGGGAGAGGTGGAAGGGAAAAAGGCTTAAAAAGGGAAACCATGGGAACTGTTGTCTGGAATTAAGACATCTCCTTGGGCTGAGAGAGGAACCCCACCCATGTGTCCAGAAAGGGTGAGTGTGCTGCAGCATTTGAAGAGGGTGGATGTTCCAGTCCACTATTCAGGGGGAGTTTTTCCACCCCAGGCTACAGAGAGAGTGGAACACATTCCCCAAGTGTTGGAGAGAGTGAGACCACCACCCCAGTGTTCTGAGAAGGGTGGGCCTGTTCCCTGTGGGTTGGAGAGAGTGAGGTTGACACCCCAGTGCTCTGAGAGAGGTGGGCCCGATCCCCATAGGTTGGGGAGAGTGAGGTCGACACCCCATTGCTCTGAGAGGGGTGGACCTGTTCCCCATAGATTGGAGAAGGCTGGGTCACCACCTCAGCCTTCTGTGGAGATTGGGCCTTTATGCCAGAGATTAGGGAGAATGTTGCTACCACCTCACTGTTCTCAGGGGGTTGAGACTGTACCCCAGAGATTGGGGAAAGAGTGGCCATCACCCCAACATTCTTGGAGGGTGAGGTCTGGACCTCAGTTGCCACCCAGATGCTTGATGAAGGTGGAACCAAGAAAATGGCCATTGGGCAAGCCTGTGGAAAAGGTGGACCCCCATGAGGTTCCAAGGAGAAGAAACCATCATCTTAAGAATGACTCTCAGACTTTGAAATCTAATAGGGTATGCCCTGCAGGTTTTCAGAATTGTTGGGGACCAGTGACTCATGTTTCCCTCCCAAATTCTCCTTATGGTAATGCAAATATTTATTCCATGTCTGTCCCTTTATATATTGGAAGTGGATAGCTTGTTTTGTGAGTTCCACAGGTCAATAGCCAGAGGGGACTTTGCCTCAAGAAAAACTGTAACTGTGATGTGATTTTGTACTTAGCATTGCTACTGAAATAAGAGTTATTTTCTTTTTTTTGAATATTGTAATGTCTTTCTAGGATTCAGAGGGTGGAGTGTGGCAATTTGAGATTATTATTGTGAATCCAAGAAAGGGAAAGATTATGTTTGTAAACTGGTCTGTTCCTCTGGGTGTGATGTCCTTTGATTGCATCAGATTCGGTGAGGGGCGTCTGATTAAGTTTACTTGATAATATCAGTTTAGGGCTTCTGATTGGGCTACATCAGTAAGCTATAGCACAGGTTGAGACTCCACTCCCTTTGGCCTATATAAACAGACACTCACTCAAGAAGACACACAGAAGGGGAAAGAACGTCGTCATTTTGGTCCTGCCATGTGACAGAAAGGAGAAGGCTTAAACCGCTAAAGCCCCAGGAAGTTTGATAGTTTGCAGCCGAAAAGAATAGAGCAGCTGAGCAGCTGAGAAGGCCCAAGAGACCAGGCAGAGATCTCTGGCTCTCTTGCTTCAACACGTGGTAACTGACTTTGGTGAGAAAGCAGCCTTGAGTTGGCCTCTTTAAGACCTTGTAACTGTAAGCTTTTACCCTGAATAAATACCCTTTATAAAAATCAACAAATTTCTGATACTTTGTATCAGCACCCCTTTGGCTGACTAATACACCCTCTTAAAGCACAATGTCTATAACTAATCACTACACTCTAAGTGTGGTCTTACCAGAGTAAACCAATAAAACACTTTGTTTTCTGAATACCACACTAACATCTCTGGTGGCCCTCTCCAAACTTTTTTTGTATGATGCTGCTAAGTTATACTTCCTCTATCTTATGCACGTGTAATGGCTTTTTGGACCTAAGTGTTAAACTACATTTAGCCTTATGTGACTGTATCGTGTTATATTTGCTGTTCATCCTAATTCTCTCATTTGACATCTTTATCATCCCTCCTATGTCAGTCGGTATTCAATGCAATAGACAGAAATCTCTCTGGATAGTTTCAGAAATTTAACACATAGAATTAACTGCTTGGAAAATCATTGGGAAAGACTGAAGGAATGTGTTCTAAGCTGGACCTTCAGAAATAACTCCCAGAAAGTTAAGAGCTGATCCACCAGAGGAGCTACTACCTCAAAGGCCACCTCTGGAGTTATGAGTTCAAGAACACAGGGTCTTAGCTGTGATCTAGGAATGAAGATGCTACCACTACTGCTGCCATTGCAACACCTGACACACAGGAAGATGGACAAGAGATACTGGAACATTACCACAGAGAAATCTCACATCTCCACAACCTTACTTGGCACCAAAACAGCAAAAAGGCGCAAAAAAAATGGGATCTTATACGAGATCCTCCAATTGTTGGAATGCAATTTAACATGCCAAATACTAGTTACAAAAGGTGTATTTTATTTTTTCTTTTAGATCCTCATCCTCCTCAGTAGGAAGGAGGGTGAAATGGAAGTTGAGAAGCCCAACTCACAGTGTCTAGCACTTTTCCCAAATGTATCTGAACTATACATTTCATGTCATATTGCTTTCTGTTTGTGTGTGTGTGTTAGTCAGCCAAAGGGGTGCTGATGCAAAATACCAGAAATCTGTTGGCTTTTATAAAAAGGTATTTATTTGAGGTAGACACTTACAGTTACTAGGCTGTAAAGCATAAGTTACTTCCCTCATCAAAGTCTGTTGCCATGTGTTGGAGCAAGATGGCTGCTGATGTCTGCCAAGAGTTCAGGCTTCCTGGGTTCCTCTCTTCCCAGGGCTTGGTTCTGTCCAGGCTCAGCTGCCCTGCTTTCTCCACAAGGCCAGCTGTAGACTATCAGGTGACTGGCTCTGCTTCTCTCCCCAGGGCTTGATTCTCTCCGGGCTCAGCTACTCTGCTCCTCTATGTGCTTACTTCCCGGGCTCCAGCTCAAAACTCCAGCATCAAAACTCCAACATCAAAACTCCAACTAACTCCTCTGCTTTGCTGTGTAGTTTTATCTGTGAGTCCCGGGTCTCAACATCTTACTGACATGGCCCAATCAAAACCCTAATCATAATTTAATCATGCCCAGGTACAGACCAGTTTACAAACATAATCCAATATCTATTTTTGGAATTCATAAACCATATCAAACTGCTACATTGTGTGTGTCTGTGTGTGTGTGTGTGTGTGTGTGAGAGAGAGAGAGAGAGAGAGAGAATATATGAAAGAGAGAGACACCCAAGTCATTGCTAAAAATCTTTTTTTTTTTTTTTAAAGATTTATTTATTTATTTATTTATTCATTTATCCCCCCCCTTGCTGCTTGTGCTCACTGGGTCAGCCAACCACGCCGTGCGGGCGGGCCCGCCCTCACCAGGAGGCCCCAGGAACCGAACCCGGGGCCCCCCATATGGCAAACGGGAGCCCTACTGATTGAGCCACAGCCGCCTCCCTGCTAAAAATCTTGATAGTGCGTTTTGGCCTGGCACTGGGGATTAATATTGATCCTATTCATAGCCTTCTTTGGTTCATTTGTTCAATCAGATCTATCTAATTGTACTATCATATAATTCATATTTCCCTACTAAATCTCAGTATATTAGTCATTTGAGGAGCTTTTTGGGGCTCCACATGGAGGACCTGCCCAGAATGTAAACCCCACGAGGGCAGTCATGAGTGTCCATGGGCATAAAAATGTTGATTTCATTCAAATAAATCTTGTTATGTTGACGAGCATCTCTCTTGCCCTGCATGCTTGAAAAGGCTTTGAGGAGGACATGCATAAAATTGAGGAGCATTTCTTGGGCTTGTTTGGCTGCTCCTACTCTAGAATTGTGGTCAGGGGGGAGGAGTGAAGGCTTCTTTGGATGCTGAATATAGTTTTTTATTCTCTTAATACCCCTATGGATCACAGGTCCAGTGGCATTGCACAATTCAGAAAGCACTAATCATATTGCATTCTGTGCTGTGTTCCAGGAGGTGACATTTGCTCAGAATATGATGTAAATTGTGCTCCCCTGGGTTTTGCAACCTGGCATTCATGTAGACCATTTGCTTATCCCAACTTGGGTTCAAACTTGGTCAATTTCATACTATCCAGAGAAACTAGTCCTGCATATATCAGTGAGATTGATCTATCTTTTCCTTTCCTTCTGATTTAGGGACTCTTTTGAAAAGGAGATATGCAGTTAATCTGATAAAGCTTTTGCTGAAAAAGAGATATGCAGTTAATCTGATAAAGTTCTTGCTAGGTTCAGTCACATCTGCCTCCTCTTTTTAGTTTTACTCCAAACCATTCTTTTAACAGTATGTTTATTGTCTCCAGAGTGATGACAAGCTCTCCATGACCAGGTGTAGAACCCCCACATCCCCTTTTTTGAAAACCATGTCTACAATGGTTTATTACCAGTTTCTTGCCCACTTCCTCTTCCACTTGTGTTAGGTACTGCCGGGGCCTCATTCATACCTACATGTAGGCTTTCTTTTGTCTCCAGTGCCTGGAAAGTTGGAATGGTGGGGACTTAAATGCCCTCAGGAAGAGCTCTTAGCCAATGACTGATGATGGAATTGGAGGAAAATATCCCATCTTCCCTGTCCCAGATATTTCCACACTGCCTCACAGAGTTCCCCAGCAGGATGGAGTGCCAGTTGCCAGTAGATGCTACCTACTCAGTAACTCAACCTGAATTGTCTTCCTTCTCTTTATTATCTCACTTCTTCACTCCCTCCCATGCTTTCTGGTATCACTTCCTGTGGTAGCTTGGAGCTATGCATCCCAGAAAAACATGTTCTTAATCTTAATCCATTCCTGTAGGTGTGAGCCCATTGTATATAGGACCTTTTGATGAGATTATTTCAATTAAGGCATAGCCAACCAGAATCAGGATGGGGCTTAATCCCATTACTGGAGTCCTTTATAAGCAGAATGAAATTCAGACACACAGAGAGAGCCACAGGATGAAGCCAGAAATCAAGAGAACCAAGAGAAGCCAAGAGAGGCTGCCATGTGCATTTCCATGTAAAAGAAAAGTCAACTACCAAGGATTGCTGGTAACCAGACCCAGAATGCCACAGTCTTCTGGGAGAAAGCATCACCTTGATGACACCTTGATTTTGGCCTTCTACTAACCTCTAAACCGGGAGACAAATTCCATTTGTTTAAGCCAATCCATTACATGTTATTTGTTTTAGCTTCCAGGAAATTAAAACACCTCCCAAATGAACCACTTGTACTCAAATCCTGGTCTTAGCATCTCTTTCTGGGGATCCCTCCCTAGGATATTCTATATTTCAAAATCACCATTTGGGCTGAGGTAATCTTATTCCTAATCACCCCAAAACCCTGGGAAATATTCTTTGGTATCAGGGGCTCTTTTACAATGTTCTCATCTGGCATGGTCTTCTTTCCTCTAGCCAATGTTGATTCTATCCTTTTTCTACCCGAAGCTCATTCCTTGCAAAGATGAAAGAGAAGCAAGATAAGTATTCATCAGCTTCCCTTTTTTAATTAAAAATTTTAAAGGTTTAGATTACATGTATGTCACATTCCCCCCCCATCCCCCCACTTTACCACATTAACAACATCCTTCATTAGTGTGGTACATTTGTTACAATTGGTGAACACATATTGAAACATTGTTACTAACTGTGGACTATAGTTTACATTATGGTTTTCAATCTGTCCCTCACAATTTTGTAGGTTTTGACAAAATGTATAATGACCTGTATATGTCGTTGCAATGCCATTCAGGACAATTCCAATGTCCCAAAAATGTCCCCATGTTACACCTATTCTTCCCTCTCCCTCCCCTCAGAACCTCTGGTGGCCACTGCCTCCACATCAATGATAAAAGTTCTTCCATTGCTAGCATAATAATAAGACTATAATGGAATAATAATAAGTCTACTTTAGTCCATTGTTCATTCCCCAATCTTGAGGATTTTGGGATGGTGATGCCTACTCTGTTTCTAATTGAGAGGGGGCTTAGATCCCGTGGGGCAGATGGATGGAACTCTTGTTTATAGTTGCAGAAACTCTCTGTTCCAGCTTCTCTTTCTAACACTCTCTTATAACCATTTTATAGCAGACCTCTGAAAAGCAAGCTTATTGGTTCATTTCTTGTGCTTGAAGCTATAACAAATATTTCCATGCATCATCTTTGGTGGTTTCCTTAAGTTTCAATTCAGTTAATGCTGAAGTTAATTGATTTTTTGATCCTGTTCTTACAGACCTCTTGTATTTGGCTTTGGTTATATAGCCCCCTTACTATCTTTATTTTTAATATCCTTTAAAAAAAATAGCTTATCAGACAATTTCATGTGATTAAAAGAGGAAGAAAGGTCTAGAGCATAGGTATTGAGAATTGTTGACCATTACTATACTCTGATACCAGTTTATTGCTTTAGAAGCAAAGAACTAAAGCTTGCTTCAAAAAGTGTAATTCTACTTTTCATCCCTCCACCAGTCCCACTGAATAGTTTGAGTTGTGTAGTCTAAACACACTGGGCCAGAAAAAAGTAAATGGTGTAAAGAACCCCTCAGTTTCATGAGATAATTGTGGAAGAACTTCATTATTATATAGATCTTTGTGGAAAGGCAAGTTTCAATGCCCTTTAACAGCATTCACAAGCATTTATGCCCATCTACTAAACTCCACTAGCTGAGTCACATTATCTTATGCTTCTATCTTTAGGTACTGTTTTTCACATTATTTTAGTGCCTTCCTCTCCTATCAGATATCAGAGTCCTCATTGCTCTGCTCTTCAACTATATCTGGATTGCTTGTCTTATCCTTTGGGTTGTTAAATCCCCGAGACTTGGTCACAGCTGTGTGACCACTGCAGGGTCAGAAATTTGGTGGGTACTCAGTGAACATGGTGGGTACTCACTGAACCTTTGTTAAATGACATAGTGCACATGCAGATGCAAGCTGCTTGGGAAAGGCAAGCCTTTCTGTAGGGTAGGTAACTGGCCTTGGGAAGCAGAATTTTTCATGTAAAATCTGGAGCATGGTATTGGTTAGTGAGAAACCATACTTTGCAAACCTCTGGAAATTAAAATTTGAGAGCACAACCTCCCCTTTGTGACTTGCAAGTAAAGTAACATATGACTAATTGACTATAAATTATACAGGTATTTTGATTTTCTAAAAATGTTAGGAGCACTTTTAATTTCAAAATATTTTTGATGTCCATAATACAGCTGTGTTAGTCCACAAAAGCTTCTATTCCTTCTGTCTAGTTTTATTCATTGGATAATGGTTCTGGGCATGTAGAACCTGGCATTTGCCTTTCTGCTAAGGCAGGGCTGTGTATGGCAGATAGAAACCTGCTGGTATTATTATAAAAAAGAGGCAATAGAACCAAAATGGTGGTATAAGATACTCCAGGGTTCCATTCCCCCACAGAACCTTTGAACAAGCACCAAAAAACTGGCAGAGCCATGTTCCTCAGAGCTCCAGAAAAGAGTTAAAGGGTTTGAGTAAGTAAGTGAGTGTTAAATCAAGAAAATACAGCTTTAAAAAATTATAGGAGAAGCTCATGGTGATCTTACTGGCTCCCCTTCCTCTCTCCCCAGCACAGTATAGAGCCAGCCTGTACTCCTATTGTGGGTCCATGGCCCTAATTTGGGGAGAGCAGAGTAACCCCTCTGCACATAATGGTGTGCTGGTGTGTTGATACCAATCTATCTGGTTGCAGCCTGAAAGACTGAAACAGGAATTGCTTCTCTGACTCACCTCCCAGAACATGCTCTGCAAGCAGAAGTAACTTGCAGACAGCTAAAGAAATGTAAGAAACATTTAATCATAGTGGCCTGGGGCAAAAGATTGCCTATTTTAATATATACAGGAGTATCCTGGAGAAGGTGAATGTGTATTTCATAGGAAGTTGAGAGGGCATTTGAATTCCATAAAGGGAGAACTCCTAAGGCCACAAGCAAGCACAAGGACAGGAAAAGATGCAGGCTCAGAAAACACACAGAGGACTCTCCATTTAACTTTTAACTGAATTCTAAAGGAAAGCACCAGCCAATGCAAAGCCAATTTTCAAAGAAAGTGAAAGGTTTTTTTTTTGCATTTGTTTGTTTGTTTGTTGTTAGCTCCTGTCACTCAAGGAAATCTCTGCCATATCACTAGCTGTATACAAACTTAAGGAACAGATGGGTCAGGAACTAAATCCCAGTCTTAACACTTTAAAATATTATTATGAACAGTGTGCAACAAAAGATTAACAAGACAAAAAGAAAGAAATAGGAAATGATGGCCCATTCAAAGGAAAAAGATAAAACTTCAGAAACCATCAATAATGAAGACCATTCTTTGGACATGCCAGAAAAAGGCTTTTAAAAAAATCCTCAATATACTCAAGGAGATAAAGGAAAACACGTAGAAGAACTAAAGGATATCAGGAAAATGATGAGTGAATAGTATAAGAATCTCAGGAAAGAAAAATTTTAAAAAGGTACCAAACAGAAATACTGGAGTTGATGACCACAATAACTGAAATGATAAATTTCTTAGAAGGTTTCAACAGCAGATTGGAACTGGCAAAAGAAAGAATCATCAGTAAGCTCAAAGAAAAGATATTGAAATGATTTAGTCTGAAGAGCAGAAAGAAAAAAGAATGAAAAGAAGTGAGCAGAGCCTAGGAACATATGGGACACTGTTACTGTTAGAAATTGAATCATGTCCCCACAAAAGGCATGTTCAAGTCTCAACCCCTAGTCTTGTGGGTGTGAACCCATTTGTAAATAGGACCACTGAAGATGTTATTCAAGTGTACCCAAACTGAATGAGGGTGGGCCTTAATCCAAGATGGCTGAAGTCCTTATAAGCAAAGGAAAGTGGACATGGAGAGAGAGAAGAAGCCATGGGGAGAAGCCAGAAGCTGGGAGTCAATGGAACCTGAAGAGAAAGGAGAAGATACTGCCATGTGCATTACTATGTGATATAAATCTTTGAAGGAACCTCAAAGATTGCCAGCCAACCAGAAGATACCAACCCTAGGAGGAAGCAAGCCTTCTAGCCTCTGAAACCATGAAGCAATAAATTGCTGTTGTTAGCCATCCCACGGTATAGTATTTGTTTTAGTAGCAAGGAAATTATTACAGACACCATCAAGTATACCAATATACACACTATAGGAGTCCCAGAAAGAGAAGGCAGAGAAAAGGGGGCAGAAAGAATATTCAAAGAAATAATGGCAAAAAAAGTTCCCAAATTTAATGAAAGACATGAATATACACATTCAAGAAGCTCAATGAATCCCAAATAGGATAAACTCAAAAAGAACCATGTCCAGACACAGAGTAGTCAAACTGTTGAATGACAAGGACAAGGAAAGAGTTCTGAAAGCTGCAAGAAAAAACCATCATGTTAGGTACAACGGTGCCCAATAAGATTAAGTGCTGATTTCTCATCTGAAACCACAGAGGCAAGAAGGCTGTGGGGCAAAATATTTAAAGTGCTGAAAGAAAACAATTGTTAGCCAAGAATTTAATATCCAGCAAGACTATCTTTAAAAATAAGGGTGAGACTAAGACATTCTCATATGAACAAAAGCTAAGGGAGTTCATCACATCTAGACTTGCCCTACAAGTAATATGAGAAAGAATTCTTTAGGCTGAAAGGAAAGGACATTAGACAATGGGTAGAAGTGGCATAAAGAAATAAAGACTTCTGGTAAAGGTAACCATATAGGTAATTATAAATGCCAGTGTTATAGTATTGTATTTTTTGGTATGTAACTCCACTTTTTACTTCTTACAGAATCTAAAATGCAAATGGATAAAAAGTTATGACAGGGAAGCAGATGTGGCTCAACCAGTTGGCTGCCTGCCTACCACACAGGAGGTCCCGGGTTTGGGTCCAGGTGCCTCCTAAAGAAGACGAGCAGACTCTGCACCTGCTGCAATGAGCTAGATGCCGCACCAGCTGCAACAAGCAGAAATGCCTAAACAAGCCATTGCCACAAGTCAGCAGACACTGCAACCTGCAGGCAGTGGGTGTGGATCAGGCCGTTAGGCACTTGCCTCCATATGGAAGGTCCTGGGTTCAGTTCCCGATGCCTCCCAGAGAAGGCAAGCAAACAATGATCAGACAGAAAAGAGAACCATTGGGGGTGGGGGTGGGGGGGATAAATAAAAATAAATAAATAATTAAAAAAAAAAGTTATGAGAAACCTATAGTTTTGGACATACAATATAAAGATGTAACTTGGAGACATACAAGAAAAAGTGGGGAGACAGAGGGTTACAGAAACAGTGTTTGTATATGCTACTGAAGTTAAATTATCAAATCAAACGTGATTGTTACAGATTTAAGATATTAAATTTAAACCCCCATCATAGCCACAAAGAAAATACAGGATAAATGTATATAAAAAGAAATGAAAAGGAACTTCAAAATGGAACACTACAAAAAATAAATTTGAAAGTAGGCATTAATGGAAAAATTGAAGAGCAAAAATGTATAAGACTTATAAAGTCCAAGTAGCAAAATATCAGAAGAAAGTCCTACATTATCAGTAGTGACTTTAAATGTAAATAGATTAATGTTTCCAGTCATAAGGCAGAAATTAGCAGAATGGATTTAAAAAAATGAGCAAACTATATGCATTTTCCAAGAGACTCCCCTTAAATTCAAAGCCACAGGTAAATGGATGGAAAAAATATACTAAGCAAGTAGTAAACAAAAGGGAGCTGGGCGTAGCTATACTAATATCAGATAAAATAGACTTTAAGTCAAAAACTATTATGATGGACCCAAAAGGTCATTGTATACTGATAAAAGTGTTGATTCAACAAAAGGCATAACAATTATAAATATGTATGCATTTCATATAATGATAGAAACTCAACATATATGAAGCAAATATTGACTGATTTGAAGGAAGAAATAGACAGTTCTACATTAACAGTAAGAGACTTCAATACACTGATTTCAACAATGGATAAAACATCTAGACAGAAGATCACTAAGGAAAGAGAATACTTGAATGATACTATAAACCAACTAGACCTAACAAACATATTTAGAACAATTAACTAACAGCAGCAGAATACAAATTCTTCTCTTGTGCACATGAATCGTTACCCAGAGGAGAACATATGTTAGACCACAAAACAAGTCTCAATAAATTGAAAAATATTAAAATCATACAATGTATTTTCTCTGACCACAATAGAATGCAAGTACAAATCAATCAATAACAAAAGGAGAAATTGGAAAATTCACAAATACGTGGAAATTAAATAATGTACTCTTAAACAACCAGTGGGTCAAAGAAGAAATTACAAAATAAATTAGGGAATATCTTGTGGCAAATGACAATGAACACACAACATATCAAAACTTATGTGATGCAGCAAAGGCAGAGCTGAGAGGGAAATTTATAGATCTATATGCTTATGTTAAAAAAGAAGAAAGATCTTAAATCAGAGACCTAACCTCACAACTGGAGCACCTTGAAAAAGAAGAACAAATTAAACCCAAAGTGACCAGAATGAAGGAAATAACAAAGATTAATGTGGAGATAAATGAAATAGAAAAATTATGCTTAAAAAATAGAATCAATGCAACCAACAGTTAGTTCTTTGAAGAGATAAATTCAATCAACAAAACTTTAGCTCACTGACATAGAAAAAAGAGGAGGACACAAATAATTAAAATCAGAAATGAAAGGAGGGACATTTCTACCAACTCCACAGAATTTAAAAGGATTATAAGAGGAAACTGTGAACAACAGTACACCAACAAATTACATAATGTAGATAAAATGCACAAATTCCTAAAACACACAAATTACCTACACTGACTCAAAAAGAAGCGGTCTCAACAGACCAATAACAAGTAAAAAGGTTGAATCAGTAATCAAAAAGCCTCCCAACAAAAGTACCCCCAGGACCAAATGGCTTCACTGAGGAATTTTACCAAACATTCCAAGAAGAATTAACACCAATCCTCTCAGTCTTCCAAACAATTGGAGAATAAGGGGATGCTTACTAACTCATTCTATGAGGCCAACATCATCCATATACCAAACCCAGATAAAGAAAACACAAGAAAAAAAATTACAGACCAATATCCTTTAAGAATATAGATGCAAAAATCCTCAATAAAATACTAGCAACAGCACATTAAAAGAATTATATAATTATATAATTATATCAACTGGGATTCATTCCAGTTATGCAAGGGTAGTTCAACATAAGAAAATCAATTAATGTAATACATCAAATTAATAGAATTAAGTAAAAAAAACAACACATGATCATCTTAATTGATTCAGTAAAGGCATTTGACAAAATGTAGCACTCTTGCTTGATAAAAATACTTAGAAAAATAGAAGTAAACTTCCTCAACATGATATAGGGCATACATGAAAAAACCAGTACTAAAATCATACTAAATGGTGAAAGACTGAAAACTTTCCCTCTAAAATCAGGAACAAGACAAGGATGCCCACTGTCACCATTGTTATTTAACATTGCACTGGAAGTTCTGGCCAGAATGATCAGGTAAGAAAATGAAATAAAAGTCATGCAAATTGGAAAGGAAGAAGCAAAACTTTCCCTATTTGCAGATGATATGATCCCTATATACAGAAAATCCTGAAAAATCCACAACAAAGCTTCTAGATCTAATAAATACATTCATCAAAGTGGCAGGGTACAAGGTCAACATGCAAAAATCAGCAGTATTTCTATATACTAGTAACCACCGATCTAAAGAGGAAATTTTAAAAATCCATTTTTTAGAGCAACTAAAAGAAACAAATATCTGGTAATAAATTTAACCAAGGATGGAAAGGACTTAGACATGGAAAACTACAAAGCATTGCTAACAGAAAGAAGGCCTAAATAAATGGAAGGACATTCCATGTTCATGGGTTGAAAGATGTTTTAGTTTCCTAGCTACTACAACAAATATCAAATGATGGATTTCCTGATCAAGAGGAAATTTTTGGCTCACTGTTTTTGAGGATAGAAGGCTTGCTTCCTCCTGCAGTCAATATCTTTTGGCTGGCCAGCATTCCTTGGCATTCTTGGCTGATCCACCACAATGCAATGCATACAGTGGTGTCTTCTTTTACTTCAGCATTCCATTGACTTCAAACTACCGGCTGATCCCCATGGCTTCTCTCTCTTTGGCCTTCTCTATGATCCCCCCAGTAATAGGATTAAGATCCATCCTGAGTCAGCTGGACCACACCTTAACTGAAGTAACCTCAACAAAAGGACCTATTTACAATTGGTTCACACCCACAGGAATGGGTTAAGATTAAGAACATGGTCTTGGGGGTACATAACTCCAAGCCACTATAGAAGACTACACATTGTTACAATGACAATTCTACACAAATTTATTTAAAGATTCGATGTAATCCCAGTTAAAATTCCAACAACCTTTTTTGCAGAAATAGAAAATCCAATTACCAAATTTATATGGAAGGATAAGTAGCTGAGAATACACAAAGCCATCTTAGAAAATAAGTGTCAAGTTAGAGGACCTACACTTCCCAATTTAAAAACGTAATACAAAGCAAGAGTAATTGAATCCACTTGGTACTGGCACAAAGACAGACATCTAGACTGAAGGAATCTGAATTGAGTGTTCAGAAATAAACCCTCACATCTATGGCCAATTGATTTTGACAAGAATTCCAATTCCACTCAATGGGGAAAGAATGGTCTCTTCAACAAATGGTGCTACAAAAACCTGATATTTATGTGTAAAAGAATGAAGATGGTTTCTCTACCTCATATTATATTCAAAAAAATTAACTTAAAATGGATCAAGGACATAAATATAAGAGCCAAAACTATAAAACTCCTGGAAGAAAACATAGGTAAGCATCTTCAGGACCTTGTGTTAGGCAATGGTTTCTTAGATTTCACTCCTGGAGCATGAGCAACAACAACAAAAATCCCAGATAAATAGGACTTTATCAAAATTAAAAACTTTGTGCATCAAAGGACTTTATCATGGAAGTAAAAAGACTACCTACAGTATGGAAGAAAATATTTGGTAACCTAATATTGATAAGGGTTTAATAAAGAAATAATACAACACAACAACAAAAAAAGACAAACAGCTTGATTTAAAAATGGGCAGCAGATTTGAATAGACATTTCTCCAAAGAAGATATAGCAATGGCTAATAAATTTATAAAAGATGCTCAAAATGATGAGCCATTAGGAAATGCAAATCAAAACCACAATGAGATAACTTTTCACACCCGCTATAATTGCTACTATTAAAAATGGAAAATAACAAGGGTTGAAAAGGTTGCAGAGAAATAGGAACACTCATTCATTGTGGGAGGGAATGTAAAACAATGCATCTGCTGTGGAAAACAGTTTGGCAGTTCCTCTGAAAGTTAAGGATAGAATTACCATATGACCCAGTAAATCTACCCCTAAGTATATACCCAAAAGAATTGAAAGCAAGTACCTGAACACCTTTGCACACTGATACTCATAGTGGCAATATTCACAATTGCCAAAAGATGTAAGCAACCCATGTGCCCATCAATAGGTGAATGAATACAGAAAATGTGGTATATATGTGCAATGGAATATTATTTGGCTGTAAAAAGAAATGAAGTTCTGAAACTTATGACATCATGGATGAAACTTGAAGACATCATCTTGAATGAAATAAGCCATCACATCACAAAAGTACAAATATTTTTTGATCTCACTGATATTAAATACTTAGAATAAGCAAATTCTTATCATCTGAAATTGGAATATAGGTTACCAGGGACTGGGTTGGGAGTAGGGACTGGGGAGTTAATGCTTAATTGGTATAGAGTTTGTTTTTGAGGTGATAAAAATGTTTTGGTAATGGATGTTTGTTGAGTGGTTTGGAGCTGTATGTACCACCCCCCCCCCAAAAAAAAAAAAGACACATTCCTAAACATAATCCATTCCTGTGGGTGTGGACCCAATGTAAGTAGAACTTTTTGTTGAGGTTACTTTAGTTAAGGTATGGATCTCCTCAATCAGGATGGGTCTTAATCCTATTACTGGAGTCCTTTATAAACAGAAGGAAATTCAGAGGCGGGGGTGGGGGGTGGGGAGAAAGAGAGAAGAGAGAGAGCAAGAGATGGAGAGAGATGGAGAGAGAAATCCACAGGGAGCATACAGAGGCTGAAATTCAACAGAACCCAGACATCCAGAAGAGAATGGAGGGGCCAGAAGAGGCCACCATATGCATTGCCATGTGACAGAGGAGCCAAGGACCAAGGATCACTGGCAGTCAGCCCCACAATGCCAGTGTTCAGGGAGAAAGCATCACCTTGATGATACCTTGATTTGGACTTTCCTTTAGCCTCAAAACCTCAAAACTGTGAGCTAATAAATTACCATTGTTTATTCAAACCCATTTCATGATATTTGCTTGAGTATCTAAGGAAACTAAAACAGATTTTGGTATCAGGAAAGTGGGGTGATGCTATTGCAAATACCAAATAATGTGGAAATGCTTTGGAATTGGGTAATGGGTAGAGGCTGGAAGAATTGCGAGGCACTTGATAGAAATCCCTAGACTGCTTTGAAGATACTGTTGGTAGAAATATGGATGCTAAAATTACTTCCAATAAGGCCCTAGAAGGAAATGATGAATTTGTTATTGGAAACTAGAGGAAAAGTGACCCTTGTTTTAAAGTGGCAGAGAACTAGGAGAAATTGAGTTCTGATGTCAGATGGAAGGCAGAACCTGAAAGTTATCAACCTGGATATTTAGCTGAGAAGATTCAAGCTAAATGTGGAAAGTACAGCCTGATTTCTCCTTGCAGTGTATAGTGAAATGTGAAAAGAAAGATAAGTTGGGAGCTGAAATCCTGAGAAAAAAGAAGCCAGAAAATTGATGGCTTGGAAAACTCTGATCCTATCAGCAGTAGGGCTACATGTGAGGACTTAACTGAACATGGAACTTTGTGGAAGTCAGAACGAGAAATGCAGTTATTCAGAAAGAATCTGCGGAAAGTATTTTGTCTGATGGTTTGGGCCCCTGTGGACAATATGCAAAGTGGACAAATTTTTGTGAAATTTGTAGGAGCAGAACAAATGCCAGCCAGGACTGAAGGAGACAGGAGGGACAAGCTGAGGGAAGATGACTTCAAGGGCGGAACCAAGGAAGTCAAGATCTGGACCAAAGAGATCTCCTTGGGCCAAGAGAAGGGGCCTACCCAAGTGTGTGGAAGGGGCAGGTCTGCCCCTGTTCTTCCAGGGATCAGACCTTCCACCTTATTGCTTAGGAAGAGTGCTGCCACTCCAGTGCTCAGAGTTGGTGAGGCCTGCACCCCAGCATTCATGGTGAATCTGGCACCCACCCCAGTGCTTGAGAGGGTCGGACCTATGCCCCAGGATTTACAAAGAGCCTGGCCACCCTCCTAATTCTCAGAGAAGGTGGAGCCTTCACCCCATTGTTCTGGGAGAGCCATGACCACTGTGAAAGCACTTGGAAGGGATGGGATTGGCATTCCATCAGCCTGGATGACAAAATATCATTCCATAGATGACTCTCAGACCTTGAAATCTAATGGAATACTGCTAGGTTTTTGGAATTGTTTGGGACCTGTGACCCTTGTCTTCACTTCAATTTTTCCCTTGTGGAATAGAAATGTTTATCCTATGCCTGTCCCTCCCTTATATTGGAAACAGATAACTTGTTCTCTAGGTCCACAGACAGAGGGGAATTGTGCCCCAGGACAGATCACACCCATAACTGATTATCATGCAACTTTATACTTAGGATTGTTACTGAAATGACATAACGTTTTTGGGGTATTGTGATAGAATGTATTTTGCATGTGGAAAGATGATGTGTTTTTGTGGTCCATGGGGTGGAGTACGGTGGTTTGGAGCTGTATGTACCTCAGAAAACATGTTCTTAAACTTAGTCCATTCCTGTGGGTATGAACCCAATGTAAGAAGGACTTTTTTTTTTTTTTTTTTTTTTTTTTTAGGAGGTACTGGGGATTGAATCCAGGACCTTGTACATGGGAAGAACATGCTTACTTGAGCTACATCTGTTCCCAGAAGGAGTTTTTGATGACATTTCTTCAGTTAAGGTATGGCCCACCTCAATCACGATGGATTTTAATCCTGTTACCAGAGTCCTTTATAAATGGAATGAAATTCAGATGCAGACAGAGATAGCCAGAGGAAGCAGCCAAAAGTTGAAATTCAACAGAATCCAGAAGAGAATGGGGAGGACAGGAGAGGCCACCATGTGCATTGCATGTGACAGAGGAGCCAAGGACCAAGGATAGCTAGCAGCCAGCTCCAGAACATCAGAGTGTTCAAGAAGAAAGCATGGTGGTGATGGTAGGATAACACTGCAAATGTAACACCACTGAATTACATATTTGAATGTGGTTAAAAGGGGTAAATTTAGGTTGTATACATGTTACTAGAATAAATAAAATTTAAAAAAAACATAGAATTGTGCAATAGGACCAGTGTACTTTAATGTAAACAATGCACTATAGTTAAGAGTATAATTATAATATTGTTTCATCAATTGTAATAAATGCTCCACACTAATGCAAAGTGTCCATAATAGGGAAATCTGTGTGTGTGAGGGGGGTGGTGTTTTAGTTTGCTAAAAGCTCCTGGGAGCAATATACCAGATATGGGTTGGCTGTGAAAGTGTCCAAATCAAGGCATCCTCAGGACAAGCTGCAGCTGTGGGTGATCAGGCACATGGTAGGGCACAATGGCGGCTTAGGCTCTTCTCCCCCTTCTCATCTGGGCCTCTCTCAGCTTCTGTGTTCCTCTCTGTCTCTACAGCTTTTTTTCTGTGTCTGTAACTCTTTATTCCTCCACTTATAAAGGAGTCCAGTAAGACCCACCTTGGGTCATATGAATTTAATCAAAGTCCCTTAATGAAGTAATTTAACCAAAAAGTCCCACCTACAGTAGGTTTACATGCACAGGCATGGATTAGCTTTAAGAACAGGATTTTCTGGGCTCCACAAAGTCTCAAACTGCCACAGGTGGTATATGGGAACTCTGTATTTTCTGCATGGATTTTCTCTCATGCAGTCTAATAAAATATTAATCAATGAGATAGATAGATAAGATAGATATAGATAGAATGATATAACAGATGCAGAAAAATATTAAAAGTTGGTAAATCTGCATATCTTGGTAGGGGGTATATTATAGTTCTTTATTATTTTTACAACTTTCCTATAATTTTTAATTACACAAGTTTTTAAAAAAATTGTTATAAAAGAGTTAATAGTTTGTATTTGAAGTCAACAGGAAATATATGTCACAAGAATTTGAGTTGCAACTCTTCTGTTTGGAGAAAATATATGCTTATCTCAATGTGGGCTAATAGTGACAGAGGAATTGGGGATTTTAATAGCATGAACAGGATGTTTTGTGATCCTAATCATATCCCACCTACCTGATTCAGCATCTTTGCACACTAAATATGTCATTTTTTACAATCTTTTACTCTTCTTTTTCAGAATTTCAGGCACTTAGAGTTGGCTTTATTATCTAATAAAGTTCTACAACCTTCATACTCTCTGAATGACACCTGCTTACCACACTGCTTTTTTGAACAGCAGAACGAGTGTAAACTTAGCAAAGGACAGTCATCAAGGATTTTCCAGACATACTTGAGTGCTCTAATATTTTAAGAATGGCATTTTAGCAGAGAGTAATTTTTTGCCACCATGTTATCTAAAACACCTAGATGAAAGTTAAAGGCGTCTTTATTTTTGCTTTGAGTTCCCTAGAAGTAAATTTCTAACCTCTGGATTTTCTGAATTTAGTCTCCATGCTTTCCCCAGACATGATCACAAGAGAGTTCTCTCATTCAGATTCTTTGTTCTCTGGAACAAAGTGGTTTGATGTAATGGTTGTTTCAATGTACAAGGTCAACCACAATATAATTCATACATTACAGAACTATACTGTGAGTTCTAGAATAATCAGTCTTTGAATCTTTACTTCATCAACATATGTGAGAATTCCAAGAATGCAATTATTTCCAAATACGTTTGCAAAACTTTGATTTGTTTAGATTGCACTAATAGAAATATCATCAAGAAAAAGTGCTAATCTTTTGGAAGTGGATAGAATTTGATGGCAGTAGAACTGTTGGTTAAATTAAAAGTCCAAAGACAGGTAGTGTATATTTAATAATTCAACAAATTACATTGGTTTATGTGCTTGGGATATAGACATTAAATCTAGTTGTTTGGTGAGATGGATAAATAAACAGAGAAAAACATGCTAGTGTGTTGAACACTATGATAGAGATAAGGTCTATGAATACATAAAAGGACACGTAACTCAATTTTTGGTTTTAACAATAAATTTTTATTGAGTATCTATTATGTGCCAAACACTAAAGTACTTTATGTATATTACATCTAATCTTCACAACAGCTTTATGCACTCACTTGTTTCATCATCAATAAACTTAGAGGGGACGCTTACCATCACATATGAGCACCACTTTTACTGGCATCTCCCTACTTGCCATGTATCATGAAATGAGATCATAGCAATGACTTTCTCACATACAAGTTGGCTGGAATTAGAGCCATACTTGGTGTAATTAATTTTTCCTGATCCACATAATGAAAGAGTTCCAATTTCAATAGTACTTCTGAACTGATGACTTAGTGGCAAGCTATGATTCCAAAACCATAAAAGAATGCAGAAGAAATTCTAATAAAAATATGCTTAGGCATGACCTCAGGTCATATGGTATAACCATTTTCAGGACTTTGTTTGTTCTGCAGCCTAAGTGCCATTCTGTAATCAGAAATATGTGGCACATTTTAAACAAAGGAAATATATACCCAACGAAGCATAGAGGCAAACCAGGCAAACCCTAGAAACATGTAATCACTTAGCAGGCAGAGCACAGACTACATGTGTCCTCAGTGTGGAAGGCATGCTGGGAATGTATTCAATCACATTTACACATGAGGTTAGTTTCACTGTCCATGCAGTACCAAAACTGTGAGATAATAATATGCAAATTATAGACTTTCAATAAAGGAATATATTGTCTTAATTTTATGTGGTAGTCATTAAATATGAGCAAAAACTAAACCCCTGATAGTTTTGACAAGTATTCAACAACCAGATCCCAGGGATTTTGAAGGTATTTTATTTCTTTCCAAATTCTCAGTGGCCACTCACCTTTTCTGAGATTCCCTCCCTCCCAACAACTTGGTGTCGTTTTCAGGCCAATATAGTCATTCATTATTGACACCCATCAAAGTGCATCTTTACTTTATAACACAAGTAGAAACATATTTACAACCTAATAATCAGGTCGATAATTTGTTAACCATAAATGGAATTCTAGAGAAAGAGAAAGCAACACTAAGTTCTTCCTTTATCCGGATATATTGCCCAAGCAATATAACAGAAATGTGTTGGCTTTTATAATGGGAATTTATTAGGTTAAAAGCTCACAGTTCTGAGGCCATGAATGTGTCCAAATCAAGGCATCATCATGAGATGCTGTCTCACCAGGTTGCAGCTGTAGGCAATCAGGCACATGGTGGCAGTCATCTAAAGATGCCTTCTCTCAGAGCTACAGCTGTGGGCAACCAAGCACATGGCAGGGCACAGTGCCAGTCTGTTTGTCTCTCCCCTCTCCTCTGGGTCTTGTCTCTTCAGTCTTGAGCTGCTCTGTGGGCCTAGCCTCTTGGGGGTCTCTTTCTGAGCCTCTGTGCTCCACTGATTCCAGGTGGACTTCTTTCAGTGTCTTTGTTGCTTTTTTCCTGTATCTCTGCTTTCAGCCCTCCATTTATAAAAGACTCCAGCCAGGGACCAAGACCCACCCTGAGTCATGCTTAACTGAAAAAAATCCAATCAGAGGTCCCCAAAGGAATCCAATCCAATCAAAGTGTCCCACACCCTTAGAAGAACATGATCTTTTCTGGGGTCCACAAAAGCTTCAAAACTGTCACACAATTCCTAATTTTCTTGTTTCTTTTGTGCATCTACATTTTTGATTTCCTTCCTTCTTTCACTTACCTCCAAGATATAGTTGCTGCTGGCCATTTCATGGAATAATAGAAATGTAGAGTTAAAAATAAACTTAGGGCAAATGTCCTCCTTTTGACTCCCTACCTTCCCCACCCACTCCCTTGTCCCCTCTATGTCATTTTTGGCAGGTGGTCATGGAGCCTGAATGCCCTTGCTGAGGAGGAAACTCACAACTACAATTCTAAATTTGAATAACTTTGCTAAATTTGTCTTCCTTCTGCTTAACCAAATTTGCCTTCCCTTTAAAATTTATTTCTTAATATTAAGTCAGCCCCACTGGAGCTAATTCCACTTAAACACAATAGCTGGTTCTTCAAATATCTAAACCGGCTCTTATGTCTTCTTGGGGTTTGGTTTGTTTACTCTCACCCCAAGATAAAATCTCTGTTTCCCTGGGCTTTGCTCATATGATATGTACTCTAGTGGCTTTATGCCCAGATTTTTGTGCTTTATTATCAACAGGGCTATCAACTCTCTAGTTTTACACCCCAGTCTAGGACTATGCCTCTCCCCCAAACCTTATATTTCAGGAACCACCCTAGGCTCCAAGTTCTCTTCCTATAAACTCATGATGAGCTAGTTTGAGGACATACATGTATGGCTTGACTTCTCTATTCTCTTGTTTTGGTGCATCACTCCAGGCTGTTAAGGTTTTATTTTTGTTTTTATTTTGAATCTTGAAGTTGGTCACTGTGAATTTTATACCTTTAGCCATGTCCAGAACAGGCTAGAATCAAGCACAGAATCAAGTACAAAGCATTGGCTATAAGAACAGCCTTGGGAGATTGACAGATTTGGGGTGGAATTCTGGCTCTGCCCCTTGTGTGACCATGACTAGTTACTTAACCTCTCTAATCTTCAATTTCCCCATTTGCAAAAGGGTGATATTAACAGTTCCTCCCTTACAAGGGGATTATGTGGATTAAATGAGATAAAGGACTTTGCACAGCCTCTGGCCTAGAATAAGCACTGATAAAATATTAGTTGCTTTTAGTATTTCAACACCATTAAAGACACAGTTGTTATAATAATCTTCTCCTACCCCTATTGTTCTGATAGAAGGCAAAGAGCAAGGTACCATGGGGTGCTGGAGAAGTCGTGTAAGGTGAAGGTTGAGACCAGGGGTCTGAAGCCCAGCAGTGCTGTTTCCTAATCCAGTGACCTTGGGCAAGGCACTTAATCTCTCTATCAGCTTCATCATTTAAAAAATGTGGGTCACAGTAGCACTGACCCAGAAATGGTTGTGAAGATTTAAGGAGTTAATAAATACAGACCAGTGACTGACACGTCTGATATACTCACTAAATGCTTATCGTTGCTGTTGTTGTAAAGGCCTCAATGTAGTGATGGTCCATAAATCCTACCAACTGCTTATTTTCTGGGTGAGCCAATTCTCAGATGTTCCGGTATTACACTAAACTAGATCTTTGGGTAACACATATTTTGGGATGGATCTGGGAAAAGGATCAATTGAAGAAAACTTTCAGTAGCAATATAAACAATCTGATATCTGAGGATGTTATGGTGGTGTTATTACAACACTGAGGATTGCTGTCAAGCATTTGTTATCTATTGAATTTGAACCAACCCTCCATCCCTCCCTCCCTCCCTCCCTCCCTCC
The DNA here is from genome assembly GCA_026826555.1 of Tolypeutes matacus. NCBI lineage: Eukaryota > Metazoa > Chordata > Mammalia > Cingulata > Chlamyphoridae > Tolypeutes > Tolypeutes matacus. The sequence continues at coordinate 12,102,955 of JAKSZT010054193.1, read as the reverse complement.
CTCTCTTCCTCCCTCCCTCTCTCCTTCCCTCCCTCCCTGCCTTCCTTCCTTCATCCCTCCCTCATTCCCTTCTTTTTAAAAACTCTTCCTTGATTTTCATCTCTCTTTTGTTTTAATTTTGTCGTTCTCTCTTCTCTGAATCTCTGGGTGTTAATTGTTCTGGAGTTAATTGTTCTATTAGTTCCTCTTTGCTTTCTCCTTTGAAATCTAGTGTTTTAAAAATGTCTGATGATCTTTTCTTCTTTATTCATATTTATAAATGAAGGATTAGGTTGATTGATTAATATAGGGAGCTGGTACGGATTTCTCCCATCTTTAAATACATCTGACCAAAAAGATCTCTTTCCTCAATACGAGATCAGATGACTATGAGCTCTGTGTTTACATTATGTCCAAAGATGGCCTTCCCTTTATACTATATGATCAAGGAAGAGCAGACAGATTGAAGCCCTCCCAAATAACAAAGGAAGAGGACCTGACTCTGGGATGCCATCCCAACACTGTCTAGCCCCATCCAGAATGACAGCCCAGTTTCCTAAAAGCTAGCATTCTGGCTTCAGATGGCAACATCTCTGAATGAGCTGGACTGGGGGCTTAACCAAAACCCTTATTTACTCAGAAGTTCAGACAATATTCTCTATCTATAGCTTTCTTCCCAGTTGTACTTTTTGTAGTAGATGATTCAGAAACTGGAGCCCATTGGAGACCCTCTGTGAAGCAGGACTCCCCCTTCTACTTCAGCCTTCTTTTTATCCTCTGTAGCAGTTTGATATTGTTTATAGATTCCAAAACTAGGTATTGAATTCTGTTTGTGAACTGGTCTGTTCTTTTGGGTATAAAAGATTGGATTGGATTTAGAGGTTCACTTTTACTTGATTAAATAATGATTAAGGCTTTGATTGGGCCACACCAGTAGGACATTGAGTCCCCACCACCTTGGTCGATGGGGACTCACAGAGAAAAGGACATGGCAGAGGAGAAGGTTGGAGTTTTAATGCTGGAGCCCCAGGAAGTAAATACACAAAGAAGCAGATATGTGGGGAAAGAGAGAAGGCTCCATCAGACATGGCAGAGGCCCCAAGAAGAAAGATGAGCCATTTGCCTGATAGAGCTGGTCTTGTGGAGAGAACAGAGCAGCTGAGCCCAGAGAAAAACAAGCCCCAGGAGGGAGACAAGACTTTTTCTAGCCTGCGGCTGAGATTGGAAGAAGTTGGGACCACAGAGCCTTAGAGACGAGGAAGACTGAGCCCTTGCAGACATTGCCGGCCATCTTGCATCAACACATGGCAACAGACTTTGGGTGAGAAAGTACCTCTTATGGTAACCTGAGTTGGGCTCTTTAGGGCCTTGTGACTGTAAGCTTCTATCTCAAATAAATACCCTTTATAAAGCCAACCTATTTCTGGTATTTTGCATCAGCACCCCTTTGGCTGACTAATATACCCTCTCCAGACTATGCTCTGGATTATCCATCATTTAGATCCCAACTGTCTTTTGCTTTTCAAAATTTCATCAGACTGTTTTCTTTACTCATGCCCATGATTCCCATTCTCAGGACTTTTATATACGAATTAATTTTTATACTTCTTTAATGTGATTCAATAGAATTTTGGGAGGGGAAGTTAATGCATATTTTAGGTCTGACTAAACTGGAAGCCCAAAAGTATTTTTATTTTTTAATTTTAAAACTTTTTTATTGTAGTAACAAGTATACATCTCAATATTCCCCATTTTAACCACAACTGAGTGTATAATTCAGTACTATTACTTGTATTCACAATATTGTGCTACCATCACTGATATCCATTACCCCTACTCTTTCATCACCTCAAACTGAAATTCTTCACCCATTAAGCTATAACTCTCTCTTTCTGGCCCATACCCTGGACTCTGGTAATCTATAAACAACTATCTGTCTCTATGACAATTTTGAGCTGCTATTTCAGAGAGCTGCTATCATCTGTGAATGACTGGGTATAGGGAGGTAGTTAGGAGGCCTGGGGTTGGCTTCATTCTCATGGATAACTATACCTCTCAGTTCTTGAATAGTTTCTATATGCCAGACCCTGCACTAAGCACTTTACAAATATTATCTCACTTAATCATCCAAACATCCTAAAGACTGTGTACTCTTATTATTCCCACTTTGCATAAGAAAAAACTGAGTCATAGAGAAGAGTCATGCTGACCAAATGAGGTAGGATCATGATTGGGAAAATTCATTCCTCATGTTTTTTTAAATTAAATTTTAGTTAAACTTTAAATTTTGAAATCTTTGTATCTCATGTTTAACAGAGAATCATTTAAAGAGAGAAATTACGGAACTGAAGTTTAAGGCAATCTGCCATTGCCTCCTTCTCCACTGATAAAATTAATTGCTTACCTCTTATTTTCATTGGCTAGCTTTACTTGGAATGTGAATTGGACAGATTTTCATAGGATTACTTTTGCTTGACAGTGTTGGCTTAATGGTGAGCATGAGTGGAAGGAATTAGGAAATTTTCCCTTATCTTTTCATTTCAACAAAGTCCCATTTATGTGCCAAGTCCTGTGCTAAGATGAATATGGCACAGTCTCTACCCTCCAGGGAAATGGGAGTGCTGAAATAGCCCTGCAGGGTGGGGGGTGTAGAGATCCAGTATGGTTTCTTTATAGTCTGTTCCATGGTCTTAAAACACAAAATTAATTAAAACTTTGTTCTCATAATTCCTTGACTTTCACCTCCATTGACTTTTGTTTCCATTCCTTTTTAATTTCTCAATTCTTTGGACACATCCTATAGCAGTTTGACAGTTTGATATACTTATGAATTCCAAAAATAGATATTGGATTATGCTTGTAAACTGGTCTGTTAATTTGGGCATGATTAAGTTATGATTAGGGTGTTGACTGGGCCATGTCAGTGGGGCGTTGAGCCCCACCCCTTGGTGGGTAGGGAATCAAATATAAAAGGCATGGCAAAGGACAGAGTTGTAGTAGTTTTGATGTTGGAGTTTTGATGCTGGAGCCTGGAGAAGCGAGCAGACGGAGGAGCTTGGTCGTGAGGAAGGAGAGAAGGCCCCAGGATAGAGACAAGCCATTCGCCTGATAGTCTACAGCTGGCCTTGTGGAGGAAACAGGAGCTGAGGCCGGAGAGAAACAGAGCCCCAGGAAGAGAGGAACCCAAGAAGACTGAACCCTGGCAAATGTTGGCAGTTGTCTTGCTCCAACACATAGCAACAGACTTTGGTGATAGAAGAAACTTATGCTTTATGGCTTGATAACTGTGGACTTCTACCCCAAATAAATACCCTTTATAAAAGCCAACCGATTTCTGGTATTTTGTATCAGCACCCCTTTGACTGACTAATACACATCCTATACTTCACTATCTCCAGTAATAAGTTCCACCTTTGAAATCTTGAAAGCCAATTGAACTCTATGCTCTCCTATTCCAATGAATCTTCTTTTTGACTCATGAAGTCTTCTGACATCATGAAGTATTGCCACTCCATTTCAGTGTATCATTTTTCTTTTGGCTTACCTTCGTTTCAAACCCAGTCTGACCATTTTTCTTGTCAGAAACCATTTTACATGATTCCAATAATTTTATTATATCCTTCCTCAATTTTACCTCATCCAAGTTCTTCCATTCTACAAATCTACAACTAGCATAACTTTTATAATTTTCCTTTTACACTCCTATACCCATTGCTTCATTTTTTATTTTAACAATATATTGAGCACCTACTCAGCATCAACAATTGGGATATAGTGGCAAACCATTTCAACACAATTCCCACTCTAAGGGACCTTACATTTTGGTGATAGGAGATGGACAATACCTGGATTACACCAGGTCAATGAGAGCTGCTAGAGCAAAGCCTATAGCTGTGTAGATGGAGGCCACTGTAAATCCATGGTTTCCAGTTTCAGTGAGATCCTCAGCAATGCTCATCCACTTAAATTATTTTTCATTGGCACCATTTCTTATTTGTTTTGACAGCTACTTTATACTATTTGAGCCCTGTGACAGTTTGAATTTTGTGAATCCCAGAAAAGATTACTATTCTTGAACTACTCCATTCATGTGAGTGTGGGGCCCTTTGATTGCATTAATTTCAGTTAAGGGACCTTTGATTAGATCACTTGATTAGATTGTTTCGGGGCTTTCGATTGGCCTATATCAGTGAGGCATGGCAGAATTTGCATCTCTGTCCTCTTGCTGTGTCTTATATAAATCAAGAACACACAGAGTGCAGGACAAGACACAGAAAAGGGAGCTCTGTCATTTTGACCTGGCCATGAGAGAGAGAGGACTCCAGGTTTACTTATAGCTGCAGAAAGACAGAGAAGCTCTGAGAGGCTTAAGAAGATGAGGCCCATGTTGAAATGCCTGATCACCCACAGCTGAGCTCCAGGAGAAAGTAGAAAGGAACTGGCAGACCCTCCATCTTGCCTCATCATGTGTCAGGACTCCAAAATCTGCTAGCAGCTGACCTTTGGTGAGACAGCATCTCTAATGATGGCTTGATCTGAACATTTTCACAGCCTCAGAACTGTAAGCTTTTTCCCTAATAAATCCCCATTATAAAGGACAACACATTTAAGGTATATGGCATTGGCAGCCTGTGGCAAACTAAGACAGTCCTGTTATCTTGCCCTATCATGTTTAATATCAGCAGATGATCTCCCATACTTTCCTCATAAATCAAGGTTATCTGTCATGAACTTCATTTATTTCACAGCTCTTTTCCTTCTGTAGACAACCATCTATATCAACACTTGTCTGTCTTCTCTCTAGTCTGGAAACATGATACTTCCTTCTTTCTGGTCAAGGCTAACCTTATCACCTAGCTATTTGATCTCATTTATTCTGGCCCAGGGCCTTTCTTTATCATTTCCCCCTATGTATATTATCTTCAATTCCCTCTACACTACTCATTAGTTTCTTCCTGCTAGCCTAGGAATATACTAAATTTTTTATAGTCATCTTTTGATAATAATGGCTACCATTTATACAGCATGTGCCATGCACCTTATGTCTCTTATCGGGTTTAGTCTTCGCAACAACCCTTCAAGGTAGCACTTACTAACTCTATTTAACAGATACGGAAACATATGAAGAGAATGTGTACCTTTTCCAAGATCACATAGCTTTTTGAGTGGTAGAACTGGGATTCAAATTGAAATCTGGCTCCAAAACTTGAGAATCCTCTTCAATGCCCTTACAGTTTCTGCCTGATCTCTCTTGCTCTCTTTTCTCTCATAGGCAAGTTTCTTAAGAGTGTCTCCATTCCTTACCCTTTTCAATCAGGCTTTTGCTCCATCATTCTATGGTGCTTAGGTCTCCAATGACCTCCCAGTTGCTAAATCCAGTGGGTACTTTCAGTCTCAATTTTTCTTAAATTCCTTGCAACACATGGCACTATTGGCTCCTTAGAATTATTGCCTCCCTTATCTTCCTTAATAACACTCTGAACTGGTTATCTTCTTATGATCATAACTTTTCTTTTTTTTTTTTTTTTTACCGGGAGGTACCGGGGATCGAACCCCGGTCTCTCCATATGGTAGACGGATGCCGAACCTCTTGAGCCACATCCGTTTCCCATGATCACAACTTTTCAATCTCCTTTTCCACACTTCTTTGTCTTGTTACCCTTTGTGTATTAGCATTTTCTGCAGTTCTTTTCTGTGTTCTCTCTCCTCTCTCTCTGCCCCCCCCCTCTTTATCCATATTTAGAATTCTCCCTGAATGAGCCTTATTCCTATTTTTTAACTCCTAAAACCTTATTTTTAGCTCTGGCACCATTTAAAATGAAGACTGAAAAATATTCACAAAATGAGTAATACAGAGGACTATGTTGACCTCAGCAAGTGCCATTTTAGCATAGTGGTGGGACAGAAGCCACTAGGGACAGGCTGAGAAGTGGAAAGGAGGTAAAGAAATGGTGACAAGTGTAAAATGGCTGTAAAAGGAGGCTAAAAGACCTTGATAGATGGATGGGATCAGGCAATCAAGAAACTTTTTTTTTTAAGTTAGAAAAACATGAAAAAATTAAATACTACTGGTGTTTGGAAGTATCTATTAGAGAGGACAAATTGAAATGCAGAAACAACAGAGGGTGAGTACAAGAATGGACTCCAGAATACAATAAAAAGAGTTGTCCTTAGACGGAAGAATGCCTCCTTCATCAGAAGGAATCATGATGCAATGCAGGTACTTTTGCTGAAGACGAGGGAGTTCACATCTATGAGATAAGTAACACTGTAGGAGATCATGTGGGTGGGAGATATTATTGCAGCCATCTTTGGAAAATACAATCTGTCATAAATGAGGTTTAAGGTGAGACATGGCATTGTGGAGTAAAAAGAGCACCAGCCCTAGGTGTTTGGTGCATGAAAGAATAAGAAACCTCCATTAGAGAGGACTATACGGGAATGGGTAGCCTCAGGGAAAGATAGCTTTCAGTTAATGCAAGGAAGTGGAAGCAACTCTTGTAGCAGAGGTTGAGGTTGCAGGGAGCATGCTAATAATAGAATGGAGATTTTAGAGGCTCAAGGGAGACATTTGGGAGGGAGAGGTTAGGGTATAGATTTGCATAGCCCTCTATGGGGATGTTATGGGGATGAGAGTGATTAGAGAATAGACTAAAGGAGCAGAAGGCCTACTTTGGGATTTGACTGATATCAAAGAACAGGGCTGAAAGGCATGCATGGGTTTAGTCCCGACAGCCTCCTGGAAGGTGGGCACTCCACCCATTAGCTTGGGGTAATTTCAACCTGGCCTCAGAGATTTTAGGGTACAAGACTTAGGGGCTAGTATGGTCTTGGGTGTCTTGGATCATTCATCTCAGTCTTGCCTTTCCCTAGCAATTGATGCCTCCACCAATAAAGTATATAGCCTTTGAGGCCAGGACTGTGCCGAGCTACCTTGGTAGCCTAGTATCTTGTGCAGTGTTAAGGAGAGAATCAATGGCAAAACATAGATTCAAGCCCCAGCCTACTAAAACCAAGGCTTCCACTATAGCATGCCACCACTCAGTTTTCTGTTGCTGGGGCCTATCCCCCAAGAACTAAAGGGACAGTTTCTCTTAGGTTATGTGTGAGCAGCACAGTGTTGATATGACCTGAGGGTTTATCAACATAAACATTTACATCAGATATTTCAGGACAAAGTACATGACTCAATATAATTACTAGAAAACCTCCCCATTCCATGCTGCTTTACATTTTGGCCTTCTCAAAATGTAAAAAAACACAAACCTTTAGGTTGAATGCTATATGACAGAATTGTGGCAATATACTTGATTAACAGCTGCTATCAATTAGATATCTGTGGGGAAAAACTTCATGAGAGCCAACCCATGCATCTAAGGCATGCCTGAAAATTTAAGGCCATAGGAGCAGATTGGCATGGTCTAAAAATATATTTATGAGATTTTATTTAGGAGAAAAAAGAATGTTGCCATGGTGTCTACTGGTACTCCCATTCATTGCCTACAGTACAAATGAAAGCCTTTCACGAATATATTCAACTCTTCGTACATCTGTCAAAAGTGAACTGTTAGAAAATAGCACTTCCCTGTTAATTCAAACTACAGGATGTCCTGTTATAGGAAACATAAATGTACTAAAGCTGACACTATAAAGTCCCCCAAAGAGGGAATGATTGTTCACATTACCAAAAAGGATATAACTTTACAAAAGATTTACACAGCTTTCCTTCCTTAAATAGTGAATTTCCCTTGGATATTTAAAGTGCAACTTGATTTATAAAATTAAGAAAATATATATCCATAAAAATTTTCAGGGAACACATCTGCATGAAATGAAATATACATGCATTTATAGTCAGAGCCATATTATTTAGTCAACAAGCTCGCACTAGTTAGGTTTATTAGATTAACTTAGATTTTTTTCATATCTCTTTCAGGATCCAAAATATTTTTTGGTTTTTAAAGTCCTCCATCTTTAGGGGAGAGTACCCCTAGATTGATACCTCTTAGAAGCACCTCCATTTACCACAGTAGAATATGATCTTTTAAAATGTGGTTCCATGCTGGAGGATATGATTTAGCCCAGTAGATAAAATACCGGTCTGGGAACCATAACTAGATTTGCTCACACCTCATTCAATAACTGCTCAGTTGATTTTGGCAAACATACTTGTCCTCTCTGAATTCAATTTTCTCCTCTGGAAAACGGATAATGACTATTTGTCAGTTACTTGCCTCATAGGGGTGTCAAGTATTCCTGAGATCACAAGTGCTCATGGGCCGTGACAGATGACAGGAAGTAACTTTGTTCTTTTAGGTTTCTTGGGTGAGAAACCATGAGCCACACAATTTGGGAAACTGCCTCATGACCTTGGAAGGTGTTGTCAAAGAAGATAGTCCTTTAAATTGCCCACTTAAGGAAAGCAGGAATTACCTAACATTCTGAGGGAAAAATGTCCCTATAATAATATTTGAAAAACTCCTGCAAAGTAGTATAACTATACTGATGTTTCATTTGTGATATTGAACAACATTGCCTTTTGCTCAAGGATAAAATTATATAACCTTTTGGACTGAAAGATTAGGGTGTCATATGGTTTCTGATAAATGTTATGCTTTCTGAGTCGGCCTCAGTATTCTGCAATGTTTAGTTCTCTGGCTACCATTGCAGGTTTCAAATCCACCTTTAAAAGGTTGCTGTATCTGATTTACTTTAAGTCCACAATGTGTCCTTGTATGTAGCTGAATTGCCCTCTGTGAGATGGAAGACCAGTAGCTTAACCACACTTCCTTTAAATACTTCCTTTAACAAGGCTTAGTAGCCAAGAATCCACATTTTACTTTTAGTTTAGGTCCCAGAAAACTTCAGAAAAGTTAAGGGTCAAAATATAGAAGATAAACCCATCAAATGAATCACAATGACATTCTAAGACCTGCTTCCAAGAAAAAGCTCATTGTTCTTTGTCTATATCAATGTTTAATGATTTCTGAACTTTCCTGGAGGAGATTCTGTCCTTCTATAGCACAAGAATGGATTCAAGCTAATCACATAAGATGGACACTGTGCCCCTATCTTGGTGGTGAGAGAGAGGGAGCATCCAAAAAAGTCTTACTGGTTGGCCAGTGATTGGTCCCACATGGCTTATTTGCTTCCTGGTCTTTCCTACTGTTAGAATGCAGGCATCTGCAATCGGGTTGGGGGAAGGGAAGAGACCATGTCCTGCCTCAGCTGACTAAATGTATATCAGGCTTCCAAAGAACGTTCTTTGCCTCAGGTTCAAGTCCTTTCTCTCACTGACTTGATCTGGGACCTCCTAGGCTCTCAGGATACCTCATGTAGCTGCTCCTCTCAGCAGAAGATAGCATCCCCCTTTAAGCCTCTCTCTCATTCCTTTTCTGCCTCCCCTTCTCTGTCGCATGGACTTATGGCCACTTCTTTTCATTTGGAGTTTCTTTATCCTCCTCCATTACAGCCTTTGATGTGGGTGGCCATTCCCTGCTATGAGACTGAGGTATTTAAGGGTGTGACAGAACAGGAAAAGTAGGCTATCTAAAGGAAAATCAGATCACTTGTATTATAAAGGCTAGCCCTTTGCTAGCTTCTATTTTGTACCTTACACTAAAGAGTATCTGGCTATGGCTCAGACTTGGGTTTCATAACAAATATTTCCATTTTGTTCATTTATAATTGGGCTCTCCAGGCTCCAGGTGAAGAAGGAGGGATAGAAAACATATACCTGCAAAAAATGATAGCATGTTTGTATAGCACATTAAAATTACTAAGTTCCTCTTTACACATAATAAATACCTAATAAATATTTGTAGAACTGAATTAAACCTGCTTTCACATATTTCACCTTGTGTTGCCCTCTTTGAAAACTTGTGGCACAGGCAGAATTGCTTATGTATCTTCTCTTTATGAACGGAGAGAGGCTGTTGCTAGAAAGTGGAAAAGCTGAACTGGAACCCAGACCTTTTAAAACTCTGTCCAGTGTTCTTTCCAATACATGACAGTGTCTGTGATTAATCATATACCCAGATATTTGTTAGTGATAAAATTCCCTTGTTTCAGGAAGCTTGCATGGAAGTCTGAGGTACCAGCAATCAGGTTAGCTTTTTGCTCTTTTCAACTGTCTCTGCTTCTTCAAAGTTTTCTTCCCCATATTTCAAGGTGATGTTTTTGTTAAACATTTAACTTCCATTGTTTCATTTTATTCAAACTTCCTGTGGTAGGTTGAATTGTGTAGCCCAAAAAAAGACACGTTCTGTTCTTAATCTTAATCTACATTTCTGTGGGTGTGAACCCATTTATAAATAGGGCCTTGTGATGATGCTATTTTTAGATAAGGTGTGGCCAACTGAATCAGGGAAGGTCTTAAGCAGTGACACTGGAGGCTTTATAAAGAGAAGCAACTGGAAGTCAGAAGATAGAGAAAGCATTCCTCAGAGGGGAGCAAGAAGCGGGAAATCATTAGAAATTGAAAGAGCAGACACAAGGAGTCTCATGTGATGGGAGGCAGAGATGCAAGTCCAGGAACTCCAAGAACTGTGGCAAGCCAGCATCAGGATGATATAAACTTTGGAGAGAAAGCATGGCCTTGCCAATGTCTTGATTTTTGGACTTCTAACCTCCAAACCCAAGAGACAATAAATTCTTATTTTTTTTTGCTTTGCAGTATGCTTTATTTTTTTTTTTTATTATGGGTAAAAATCAAAATTCTCACAATACATACAAACATTTGTAAAATGATATATAAATATATATGCATATATGTGTATTTGCTTACAAAAATGTTATTTATATATATATATATACATATATTTTAAGAGGTGCTTAGATTACCTAAAATATTACCCGGAACCCACTGGGATTCCCATGTTCCCCACCTCCCACACCTCCCACCACATCCCACAGAAACATCTCCCACAGTGTGGCCCACCAACCTCAATGAACTTACACATCCTGGAGCCTTGCCACCAACCATAGACCACAGTTCACACTGTAGACCACACTCTCTCCCACTCAGTTCTGAGTGGTGTGTGCTTTTATTATGGGTAAAAATCAAAATTCTCACAATACATACAAACATTTGTAAAATGATATATAAATATATATGCATATATGTGTATTTGCTTACAAAAATGTTATTTATATATATATATATACATATATTTTAAGAGGTGCTTAGATTACCTAAAATATTACCCGGAACCCACTGGGATTCCCATGTTGCCCACCTCCCACACCTCCCACCACATCCCACAGAAACATCTCCCACAGTGTGGCCCACCAACCTCAATGAACTTACACATCCTGGAGCCTTGCCACCAACCATAGACCACAGTTCACACTGTAGACCACACTCTCTCCCACTCAGTTCTGAGTGGTGTGTGCTGATTTAAAATGGCCTACATCCATTGCCACAACAGTACTCTTATTTTTTAAGTGGTTCCATTGTGTGATATTTGTCATATCAGCCTGGCAAACTAAGGTACCACCTTTGTGTTGAGGCCTTCACTTTTGCTTGATATGCCTACTGTAGTGCCTTAAGCATGATCTTTTTAAAAAATAAATGCTTATAAAAATCCATAGCTTAAAATTTTTCAATGGCTCCCTTTCACCTATAGCAGGTTTTTTCAAAGAGGGACTGTCAGACCTCTGTAGTGACATTCTTGTGGGAGTAGGGAGGTCATAACTCAGGTCGGTAAAGTGTTTTCTTGAATTTTGTGTTTTAATGTTAATAAAAATGATCTTAAAATACGACATCAGTATATTCTGAGTCATCTATGTGACTGTCTTATAAAATTTCGCTGTCTTTGTTGTAGATGTCTATACACTCTTGTTGGTGCCAAGTTGTATGACTTTAAATGACATGAGTTAATGAAAAATGAACAAGAGTGGACTTGGTTTGTAAGATGTTTGAGTCATGTGAAGACCAAATGCTGTAATATCAAGTTGATTGAATGAAGATTTTGAGTACAGTAGCTCCAACAGGGAAAGTCTGGGGAGAATTTAGTCATTAAAGGCCACGTTGCAGACCAGGCATGCTGAACGAAATCACAGCCATGAGCAACAACCACCACTGCAGCTGAACCGTAGCTCTCTCTAACGCTTTTCTCACAGTGAATGGTGTTTTAGTTTCAGTAAAACATTTAACACAAGAAATAAATATTAACTTGAACTTTATTGGTTTTATACATTTCCTATGTAGTTAATTGTTATGATTTTAGATGCACATAAAATCTATAAGCAAAAATAGTTTAAGCCTAGTTTCCTATTTCACCTTATAGTAAGTTCTCTTATTTTTCAAAAATATTTGTTGCCCCTCCCTACTGGATCCCTTCTTGTGGGAAAATTATACTTCCCACCCCACTGACTTTAAACTTGGCTGTGCCACTTGCTCTGCCAAATGAAATGTGAGTGGAAGTGACACGCACTGCTTTCAAGTGGAAGCTTTCAGGACCACTGAATGTTTGGCCCTCTCCTTTTTCTCTCTCTGGCAGGAATGTTGTGATATTCCAGAAAGGGGCTGTTCCTTCAGCTGGTTTCCAGAACGAAAATTACTCAGAACAAAGCGCCTCAGTCAACCACGAAAGACACGAGTGAGAATAAATACATACGTGTGTGAGTGTGTATTATGATCGAAGTTAGCATTACTACTGAGATAGAGTAGAGATAATTTTATTCCATAAGAGGTTTGTAAATTGCTCAAATAACTCTGGCCTACAGAAAGCATCCATGTTCTTTAGCTTTATAAATCTTTTTGAGATCTTACCTAGCCTATCTCTCCAGTGTCATCTCCCTTTACCCTATGATTATGTCATCTTCATTGTCCCTAAAGATATCCTTTCTTTAAGCATTTTTCACCTTTTATTATCCTCTTATTTTGCTTCAAGTACTCTACTCATGTATGTGCCCCATCTCGTAACCAACACAAATGCACCTTCTCTCTGTCATCTACCTGTAAGTCCCCATTAACCCATGAATTCTCACTTGAAACTCTCTTTCTTCTGAGACATCTTCCCCGACCTTTTCCCAAGTGGTTAGTCACTTCCTCTGTGCTCTGCATTATCCATGCCCTCATAATCAGAGCAACAACCTTGCCCTTCTTGTCTGTTTGCTCACAGGACTAAGCTTCCCCAGTGTAAGGAGCTGTGCCATTCCTCTGTACATTTCTAAGGTTTAGCATAGTGGTGCCAGCTCATAGTTGTGCTCAATTAATATTTTTGTTTGGTTTGTTTCAATAAGTGGTGATTACTGTGGGAAGACAAATCATGGGTCGCTCATACTTCTTCACATTTTGCAAGCAGAGGCACTATCTTTTTAAGGATATTTGGGTAGTGAACTGCCTTGGAAGCTAGAAACAGTGACTCCCTCCAGGGCAAAGGGCAGATTTGTTTACCATCCAGTAAGAGACTTGGGTGGGCAGCACTGATGTGAACATGAAGTTCACGCTGTCTGCTGTGCCATAAGTCATAAGTCCTTTGTCTCTTATCTAGGAGTTTTGTGTCTTCTGCCAGAATCCATGAAACTGTGTCAGGATAACTTGTTAGCTTGCAAGTAGGATAAAATCCCAGACCTTCACAGTTCTTGACAATTATATAAGTAGTAAAATTCCCCATCACCAAATCTTTAAACTTGTTAAAGGACAAGAGTCTCTCTTTAAAAAAGCAAAAACAAACACCCCCCCTCCCCCCAAAACCAAACCAAACCAAACCAAAACAAAACAAAACAAAAAACAGTCTCAGACCTAGGAAAGACCAAGATGGAAGGACCTGATACTAATTATATTGAATTTGGGGGCTCCTTCCCCTTCCTCACTTTCCTACTCCTGCAAATACTTAGAACCATCCTTTGAACACAATAGGGTCCCAGTGAATTACATTAGGTAATAGTTTTCCATTATCTCCTCATTCTTTTCCCATTTCCTCCATACTAATACACCGTTGTAGATTCATTTGCAAGTTAATCCTCATGGTGTCTGAACATGATGAGATTAATCTCTGTTTTAGTTTTCTAAAGGCTGGCAATGCAAAAATACCAGAAATGTGTTGGCTTTTATAATGGGAATTTATTAAGGTAAAATTTTACAGTTCTGAGGCTGTGAAAATGTTCAAATCAAGGCATCATCAGGATTGGCTGCTGGCAGATCCTGGACTCCTGCTATATGGCAATGCAAAATGGCAGCATGTCTCTGTGTGTTTCTGCCAGGCTCAAGTTCAGGCTGCGAGCAATCAGGCATATAGCTCATCTCTTCCTCGGACTTGTGTCTTCAGCTTTGGGCTGCTTTGTTAATTCCAGCCTCTGGCCTCTCTCTCAGCCTCTTGGGGTTTCTCTGTCTGGCTGTGGGTGATCCTGCAGTCCTCTCTCACATGGCAAGGTAAAAATGGTGGTCCTTTTCTTTGTTTTCTATTTATATAAGACTCTGGTAAAAGGATTAGGGTCTACCTGGGGTCCTGCAATCTCATCAAGGGCATTAATTGAAGTGGCCTAATGAACAGTGATGTGATCAAAAGGTCCCTTAACACTTTGCCAAAAGGGTGAAAAGGCAGCTAACTCAATGGGAGAAAGTATTTGGCAATCACATGTCTGATAAGGGTTTAATATCCATGATATATAAGGAGATCATATAACTCAACAATAAAAAGACACACTATCTGATTAAAAAGACAACTGTCCAAAGAAGAAATACCAATGGTGAAGAACTATATGCAAAAATGTTCAACATCACTAGTGATTAGGAAAATGCAAATCAAAACTACAATGAGATATCATTTCACACCTATTAGACTGGCCACTATTAAAAAGTTGAAAAACTGTAAATGTTGGAAAGGATGTGGAGAGATAGGAACACTTATTTGCTCTTGGTGGGAATGTAGAATGGTACAGCCACTGTGGCAGTTCCTAGGAAGTTGAGAGCTGGCATATACCCATTGCTAGGTATATACCTAGAAGAACTGAGAGCAGTGACACAAATAGACATCTGCACACCGATGTTCATAGCAATGTTATTCATGATAACCAAAAGGTGGAAACAACCCAGGTGTCCATCAACTGATGAATGGATAAACAAATTGTGGAGCATACACACAATGGGCTATTATGCAGCTATAAGAAGAAATGAAGTCATGAAACATTTGACAACATGGATGAACCTGGAGGACATTATGTTGAGTGAAGCAAGCCAGACATGAAAGGACAAATACTGTATGATCATGTTATTATGAACTAAATATGTTATGTGAAATATAAATATATTATGTGAAATATGAATATGGGTAAAATTACATATATAAGACTGTTTTTCTTTGAAATTGAACATATGTAGGTTGCTACTACAAAATGTTAATATCAGACCAAAAAAAAAAAAAAAAAAATTATACTAAGTGAAGGATACCAGACACAGGGTACTACATATTGTATGATTCTATTTATATAAAATGTAAATATAAATCAATTTATAAAGCCGAAATTAGATTAGTTGTTATGTAGGTCTGGGGGAGGAATGCAAAGGGGGCATGGAGTCTTTCTTTTTGGAGTAATAAAATTGTTCTAAAATTTTTGAGATGATGAATGTACAACATTGTGATAATAATAAAAGCCATTGATTATACACTTTGGATAGAAGATATGGTATGTGAATATACCTCAATAAAGCTGCTTAATAAACAACAAATAATTGTGTAAGAATAGCCAGAAATAGCAGCTATGTGCAGCAGGGGAAACAGAGAGATTGTGAGGTGAGGAATTTTCTTTGCTCGTCTGTTTTTTGTTTATTGCTATTATTATTGAAATAATGAAAATGCTCTAATAATGATTGAAGTGATGAACACACAAATCTGTGATTATACCAAATACCATTGATTTTACACTTTGGATGAACTGTATGTTTTATTAATATGTATCAGTAAAATTGATTTGTTTAAAAAAAAAAGAATTTAACTGTAAAGACACACTACTGTTTGGGCTATTTTGTTATTGGTAGTATCTTTTTTTATCAATTCTCTCTCCTTTTTTGGACCAGATTTAGGTTTTGATGCACATCCATTTGATATATAAGCCAAATAAGAGAAGCCAAAATCTAAGGGATTTTTAGAAAGCTATGGTAAGTATTAAAGTAGAGCCGCCTCTAAATCAAAGCAGCAGAAAGACTCCTAAATGAATTAATTGGGATACCAGTGGCAATTGCTGAAAGGAGTACTGGCAGGGTGAAGACTGAAAATGATTGGTGAGACTAATGCAAAATGTTAATAATAGGAAAAACTGTGTGTATGGGGGCCGTATATAGAAGCTCTGTACTTTCTGCATGATTTTTCTGTAAATCTACAACTGCTCTAATAAAAACATTAAAAAAAAAAAAGTCCCTTAACTAAATCTAACCAAAAAGTCCCACATACCTTACATGCACAGGAATGGGTTAGTTTAAGAATCTAATTTTCTGGGCACCACAAAAGACTCAAACCAGGACAAATTCCATAGATTATCTTTTAGTATATTGTTTAACCTTTATTGTAGAGTCTGTTTTGACTAAATTTCTTCAATGTCAGGTTTTCTTGATTTTTCAATTTCTTATCTGCCATAATTAGCCATTTATTAAGTTTGGTTAGAGTATAATGTTGCTGGATATATTGCAGGAAAACCTGGAGATGAGAAGTGAACATCCCCATTGCTCTGTAGGTCTTAAAATCAGGAAAGTTTGGACATTCCCATTTATTTTTTGTAGAAGTTTGAGAGAAGGCTGACTAAATGGGGTGTGATTGTTAGCAATTGGTGAATTAGAAAGTATCCTTTACACTTCTGTTGCTTTTTTTTTCAGTAGCCATCTCTTTCCCACCTCCAAGTATGCATGACCTTAAGCTGCTTGGCATTCTAGGACCTACCTCATCCAGTTGGCTGGACTTACCCTGGGGCCAGCTCCCCAATCTTTAGGCTTAAATATCTGTAGCCTGGTATGTGTCCATTTCTGTTTGGATAGCTTTCCAAGGAGAAAAGGATCTGATAAACCCACTGACACCAAAGCTGGCAAGGCCTTTATGTGTTTTCCCTTCCATGTTCATTTCTATTTAACAAGGAGTGATGCCTTTTTGCAAAGGAGTGAATGGATTGCTACCCATCTGGATTGGATGGATCATTTTGAATAGAGGGGATTTCTTTATGTTTCTAAAATCACCTCCTTATAACTTAAAAAGTTTAGCTGCATATAAGGCCCATCTTGCCCACTACCCCCTTGTCCCATTCTGATTCACAGTCTTCAGAGCCAATGCCATTCTGTTATTTCTGTTTTATGATGATTGATATTTTAATTCTAATTCTCTGAAGAAATACTGCTTCTTGCACATTATTCCTTCTGTAAACATGAGTGATAGTGATAGACTGAGGAGAAATGAAGAATATGGAAGAAATTTGGAAAAATAACAATATTCAAATCAATTTAGTGATGATAACTGAGGCAGGGAGAGGCTGCACAAGGCCCAGAGGAAGGTACAGCTTGTTTCCACTGCCATTTCCCCTTTTGTGAGGGTTGCTAACGGGAGTCAACCATGGGCTTTGTGAGTTTCCCCACCTCCCTTAGCCCAATCTAGCTCTCACATAGAGGTGCTAGCAAATAATGAAGCCCCCAGACAAGCGTATCAACCTCCCAACCACAGAGAGTTTCACTGTACTCAATTTCATAAGCCCTTTATTAAGGGTCTCCTGTGGACTCTGTCTTTGTGTTCCCACAAACTGCATAAACAGGAGGTTATGTGTTATCACATCTGAAGCCTGCTGCCACATTTCCAAATGATCTCTTCCTTGGATGGCTCAGGGACTGTGAATAGGCAAATTAATCCTAGGAGAAACTAAGCAATTGTAATCTTAGGAGAGAGATTCTATGTCCTCAAGGACCTGGCAACCACACACATCAAAATCTCACATTTAATTTACACCAAGCATGGAATTAATAAACGTCAGTGGTAATAAAGTGTCAGGCAAGAAGTGGAAAATAGATATCATAAAATATTTATGTAATGAAAAATAATCTCCTTCACCAATATAGCCCACAGTTTTTTCTTGATAGGACCTAGTAATAAAAGCATTTAAATCACTGAAGGAAGGGATTGCTATACTATATATGACACACATAAAGACCCATACCTGCTCCACTTGTCAAAAGCACAATATTGTGAAATAAATTATCTCTGAGAGAGAACAAAATATGCTGCTGGATATTTGTCAATTTCCAAAGGTAAATTCAACATCTATTCAGTAAGTTAGCCTTCGTGGCACACTTCTGAAATTTTATAATGAACACAGCTGGCAGAAAAAGTGAAATGTGTTTGAGTGACATATTTTAATCATATATGCAGGTTGAAGATGGGAAATATAAATAGGAGAGGCGGCTTCAGGATTTCTTTTCTATTACTCATGTTAAATGGTTGTCTCTACCTTGTTGGCCATTGAACAGACCCGTCAAAGTTTTATATGAAGAGAAGATGGTTTTGCCTTATAAGAGTGAGTTATAAATGACACCATTGTTTATTCAACTGTGAATTTCATATCCCTCTGCTGGCATATTATGTCATTTCAATTAAAAAAAATAATCTTCTCTAGAGAAGCTGTAATAAAATCATCCTGAGTGGAAGAAATGTGATTAGGTAGTCTAGGATTCCATTTAATTGTGGGAGTGTGGAGAAACTCAGTTGTGTGTGTGTTTTACAGTCTACCGCAGTGTTTTGAGACATGACCTGGATTGAAATGTTCCAGGCTAATAACAATATTTGCTGTTACTGAGTGGGCACCTTTGGTGACACTTTCAAATGCTTAGTATGTCTATATGAAAAACTTGCTTTGTTTGGATGGTTTTCCAGTTGTATGTTATCTTAATCAGTTTTCTCTCTAAGAATATAGAAATAGACATGCTATGATTCTGGCGCTGTCATGTTCTGTGGTCTAATTTTTTGTTGACTGCCTTTTCTTTTAGGAATTATACTTAAGCTGTCCTTCATGATTTCCTTGGTGTCTGTACTGCACAGCCGCGTTCTAACAAGATGCTTTTGATCCTTTGATAATTAAATGCGCTATTGAGTGGTGAGGGAGACAGATCTGCCTTGTATTAAATTCTGCTTTGAGAAATGTGGTTAATGATGCTTACAGATAGTAATCGGCAATGTTACTCTAACATAATAAGCTAATTGTCACAGGCTCGGCCTGGTATCTTTATGCTTTTAATGAATAGAACATGTCATGATTCAAATTTTACTTTAGAAACAAAGCAAGCATCTATAATTCTGTGAGCCAATTGTTTTAAACAGTTGTATTTGTGGCTACCAATTCCATTTACCATATAGATTTTGCTCTGAAAATAGCCATCTATAAATGCCTAGACCTAAGCCTATACCTGTGAAGTGGACATTTACCCTGATGCCTTGGGTCAGAATTGGTATGCCTTTTTAGAGGTCCATGGGAGGACGGTGGTGTGATAGTTTTAGTTAGTTTTGTGTTTCAATTTGGGCTGCCCAGGGTAGCGAACCCAGTTACTTAATTAAGTACTGATCGAGGTGTTGCTTCAAAGGTATTTTGTAGATGTGGTTAACATCTATAAGCAGCTGACTTTAAGGAAAGGAGATTACCTGGATACTGTGGGTAAGCCTCATCCAATCCATTAAAGAACTTAAGAGCAAAAATGGGCCTCCCAGAGAAGAAATTCTGCCCTAAGACTGCAGCATCAACTGCTAAATGAGTTTCCTCTGCTGGCCTGCCCTACAAATTTTAGACTGGCCAGCCCCTACAATCGCATGAGCCAATTCCTTAAAATAAATCTCTTTATATATCCAATTGGTTCTGTTTCTCTGGAGAACCCTCCCTGATACAGGTGGCAAAGAAATGATAGAGACAGATGGCTTTCAAATCCTAGGAGAGTTTATTGGGCCTTTGATGCAAGCAGGTATCATGGACTTAGCCAAACCCAGCTTCCAGGGGTATGTTTTCATGACAATTTAAATGGGAAAGCACCTTCCTCACTGCAGCATGTTTCCAGCCATCTCATCATACATCTTGCATTACCCATCCCAATATAAGCAGGAGACAACATGCTGAAACTGGAAGCAACATGCTCTCACACACAAGCTTTGCCACCACTTGGAAGGGCTGGTGTTCAGGAGTCTCACCCAGTGCAGATGTATGCATCAGCAGCCATTCAGTGTGGAGAAGCACCAGTAAATGTGAAGTGCTTCCAAATTCTTGTGTGTCTTAGCTTCCTAGGGCTACCACAGCAAAGCATCACAAACTAAGTGGCTTAAAACAACAGAAAATTATTGTTTCAGTTTTGAAGGCTAGAAGTCTGAAATCAGGGGTTCAGCAGGACCATACTCTCTCTGAAACCTGTAGGGGAGAACCTTCCTTGCCTCTTCCTAGCTACTGGTGGTTTTCTAGCAATCTTTGGCATTTCTTGACTTCTAGCTGTAACACTTCAATCTCTGCCCCCATTATCATATGGCTTCTCCTCTCATCTGTCTGTGTTCAATTCTCCCTTTCTTATAAGGAAACCAGTTGTATTAGTCAGCCAAAGGGGTGCTGATGCAAAGTCCAGAAATCTGTTGGCTCTTATAAGGGGTATATATTTGGGATAAAAACTTACAGTTACTAGGCCCTAAAGAGTTCAACTCAAGGCTGTTTTCTCATCAATGTCAGCTGCCATGTATTGAAGCAAGATGGTGGGTGATCTCTGCCTGGTCTCTCCTTTTTTCTTCCTCTTAAGGCTCTGTGGGCCCAGCTTCTTCTGATCTCAGCTGTAGGCTGGCATAGGGCTCATCTCTCAGGGCTTCCTATATCAGTTTGGCATAGGGGTCATTTCTTTCCAGGCCTTATCAGCTCCTCAGCTGCTCTGTTCTCTTCATCTGCAAACTCTCAGGTGAATCAAACATGACAGAGCTATCTCCTCTTCCATGTCTATGGAGCTCTCTCTCTTCCTGTATTCTTCTGTGTAAGTATCTGTTTATATAGGCAGACCAAGGGGGTGGGAACTCAACCTGAGTTTCACCCTACTGGCATGGTCGAATCAAAGCCCTAATCTTAACATAATTTAATCAAAAACATCTCAGCTAAATCTAATACAATCAAAGGGTATCACACCAGAGGAATAGATTAGTTTACAAACGTAATCTTTCCCTTTTTCGGGGGTTCATAAATAATATCAAACTGCCACACCAGTCATATAGGATCAGGGTCTACCTTATCCAGGTTTGGCCTCATCTTAACTAATTACATTTTCAGAAGATCCTATTTCCAAATAGGGCCATATTCACAGAACCAAGAGTTAGGACTTCAGCATACCTTTTGGGGGAACACAATTCAACCCATTACACTGATTAGAATCACACTGTTGTCTCCAATAGCTTTCTTGTCTCATCTCTGCATAGCTAAATACCTTGAATGACTTCCCTACCCCTGTGGTTTCCAATTCTAATGCGCTGCTCACTCTGTTACCCCTTATAATATGGCTGTAGCCCTCACCACTCTATATAGACACTGTTTTCATTAATGTTACCTGTCTTAGTTTGCCAGGCTGTCATGGTAAATATCATACAAAGGGTTGGCTTAAACAATAGGCATTTATTACCTCACATTTTCAGAGGCTAGAAGTCCATTAAATCAAGGTGCTGATATGACACCTTTATTCCCAAAACCCTGTAGTCATCTGGTGCTGATTTGTCACAATCCTTGGGGTTCCTTGGCTTGCATCCCTGCCTCCTGTCACATGGCAATCTCTCCCTCCTTGTGTCTGCTCTTCAGTTTCCACCAACATTTAGCTTCTGGTTTCCTCTCTTTATAAGGTCTTCAGTGACGTGGATTAAGACCTACCCTGATTCAGTGGACCACATCTAAATTGGACCTTCAAAGATCCTATTCACAAATGAGTTCACAGACCAGCTTACCTTAACATATTCAAAGATACTATTTAAAAATGATTTTAACCCATAGGGATATGGATTAAGATTTTTTAAAAATGACTTTTCTTGGGGTATATAATTCAATCTACCACATAACCTGATAACCTTCATGTTGTTAAATCCAATGTGTTCTTAGTCTTTATTTTACTTAATGGCTTGGTTTGATCAATCCATTATTGTTGGCCACAGCATTCCACAGACAATCTTTTCCTTTTATTCTGTAACTGAGTCTCTTATGGTTTTCATTCTTGTCTTCTAGCCATTGTGGTCTCACAAGATGCCCTGACAGGCAAAGTACTTTTATTATATTTTCTATTGGCTGTTCTTTCTGTGGGCTAATAACATGATGAAGGCTTGCATGTGAGCAATTTCTCTTAGTACATGGCCCAGTAAGATGGACATGGAAACCAGGAAGGCTACAAGTTGACTTGTGCACTGATTGTGGTTCGAAATCTCACTGATTTGTGTTGAGGAGCTGTGATGTGCAGCTTCTCTGGCCTCCCATCGCAGGGTCTTACATTGCCTGTGTATTTGGACTGTTCTTTCCACAAATTTGCCCTGAACAGGGCACATCAATCTGTCTCTTGTTTGCTCATGGTTCCTGGGGATTTGACAATGATGAAAGGCCAATATGTTTTCAAGAAAGATCCTCATGGATACATTCTACTGTTTAAGATTTCTAGCTCAGTTGCCTTCTTGTACCTGAATTTCAATTTATAATGCATTTGATAAGGAGCATGTCCTTGGGCAACTCTATCCCCAGTGGAATTGTCTGATGAAGTGGGTTCTGTTAACTACTCAGGAGGCTTCATATGCTTTGATTACTGCTTGTGAGAGTTCCTTTTCTTCAAGGAGCTTAATGAGGTTTTTCTGGGGGCAAAAATCATAAATTTCCATTTTTTAGTAGCTCTGCTGATAGGAGTACAAATTGCACATCCCTTTTACAGCCCATAAAAACAATACCCTTCATTTATTTCTCTTGCAGAGTAGCAATTCAAATGTCATCTGGTCTAACACAGCTAAGAATTTTTAAGAAAAAGGTAATTAAATATAAATATTAATTATGTTATTAAAGGCACATACTTTTAAAATGTAATCTCTCAGGTTTGCAAAATATGTAATGCTGAATGTGACTTTAGTAGGAATAAATTTTAATGCCCAAATGGATGATTTTATATTCTAAAAAATTTGTATCTATTACTTTTACTGGGACATAATTATAGAGGAAAGACAAAATCTTTTTTTATTAAATTCTTACTTATTAAAATCTCTTTTTCCCCCTCCCAAAATCTTTCCTGATTTATTTATTTATTTTTCACTCCTTCATTTAAAAGTACTTTTATAGCTTAAATTATTCTAACTGAATTCACGGTTGACAGCTAAGCGTTTTAATGAATTTTCCCCCTAGTTTGATGGCAAATGCATCAATATGTGCTCGGCTGCCTGTCAGATTTTTACTGTGGCATCCATTTTGCTGAGGAGGCCTGGAATATAAAAAAAATATGCAATCAGAAGCATTCTAAATGAAAAGGCAAATTTAGCCGATGGAACGTGCAGAATACTAATGAGCAGTCTGCCGGGCCTGCTGTGCACTCTTGTATCTCAGGCTGAGAATAATGACCTTGCTTAAGAGTTAAGCAGAGAGAGTTGTTGCAGTTGGCAACAGATAGATGCCTCTGATTACACTGCAGCCACCTAACCTCTCCTGGGACCTCGATATTCTAGCTCACACATGAAAACAGTTGGCCGCAATTTAGGTCATGTATTTGCTCAATTCTAGGGAGAGGGGGGTGCAGAGTAGGGGACAGGTGTGTGGACAACCTTCAAAGTCCAAAACTGTTTAGCCTCAAAAGACCTTACTCTGTTTATTGATGGGTTCTTGAAACTCATTTTAAAAAAATAAAACACTTACTCACTACAAGGTAACTAATATCTCTTGCTGCTCATAGTTTCTTTAAAAAATTGAAAATAAAGCATCTTTTAAGAACCATCTGCCATCTATAACAAGCATAAAGGACTAAAAAATACCCTTAAACAGAGAGGGTGAAAGAAGAGGGAGGAGTAAATGGGGTTGGTAAATAACTCCTTAAAGACCCTTTTGCCTGGTGTGAGTACAGTGCAGAAAGCCTTGTTACTCATAGTGATCACACTTGGCTGAGCCCTTCCTGATTTTCATTCAACAAAGCTCAGGAATTGCTATCCTTTATATGCCCATTTTATAGGAGAAACTGAGGCTGTAAGGTTCAGTTTGCCCAAAGTCAAATAGCTAGTGAGGGGAAGAACTAGGATTTGTACACAGGACAGCTTGACTTCAGGACCTGTCATTAACCAGTATCTTTCATTGCCTTTCTAAATTGTTCAAATGGTTTTTATATTAGAATAATGTTACTACTTTCTCTTAGAAATCAATTTTTTAAAAATGTACTAAAATTCTACTAATTTAGGCATGATAGAATCATTTCCTTATAGTCTTATAAGTCTTATTGGGGATTGAATCATGTCCCCTACAAAAGATATGTTCTAATCTATGTTCTTGTGGGTGTGAATCTATTTATAAATAGGGCTTTTGAAAATGCTATTGTTAATTAAGGTGTGAACTCATTTGTGAATAGAATCTTTGAAGATCCTATTTAGAGGAGGTCAAATTGAATTAGAGTGGGCTTTGACCCATATGACTGGAGTCCTTATAAACAAAGGAAATTTGGTTGCAGTCAGTCTATAGAAGCAAGAGCCAGAAACCAGTGGAAATCAGAGGAGCAGAAACAAAGGCAGAGATTGCCATGTGACAGAGGATTGTTGGAATACCACAGAATCTGGATAAAAGCAAGCTCTGCCAATACTTTGATGCTGGATTTCTAGCTTTCAAAATCATGAGATGATAAATTCCTGTTGTTTGAGCTAACCTGTTTTGTGCTATTTGTTATAGCAGTCCTGGCAAACTAAGACATGGCCAGTAAAGTCATAAAACAAAAAATCAAAAGTTGATTTCATTTTTTAAAATTATGATGTTAAGACAGAGCTTTTTTAGGGGATTGTATTTTAAAGGCATTTCCTTTAATATCATACTGCTGCTGGTTAGGATGTAGAAGAATGTGAAAGACTCTCACTGCCATCAAAACAAAAAGAAATCACTGCTTAAACAAACAAATAGAGAAACAAACAAAAAGCACACTTTCCTTGAAAGCTATGATAGCCAAACTCCAAGATGACCCCCATTGATCCTTTCCTCCTGATGTTCATGCTGTTGAGTAATTCTCTCCCACATTGTACTGAAGTTGGTCTTTGTGAACAAAAGTATATGGTAGAAGTGGTGGTATGACACTTTTGAAAATAGGTTATACAAGATTTAAACTTCCATTTTGGATTTCTTTCTTGTAATCTTGCTGTCACTTGAGTTATTCACCCTGGGGGAAACCAAATGCTGTGTTGTAAGCAAGCTTATGAAGAGACCCATGGGACAAGGAATTGAGGCCTTTGGCCAACAACCAGCTAGGAATTGAGGCCTCCTGCCAAGAGCCAAAGCCCTGGTCAAGTTTTCAGATTACTGATGATGGCAGTCTCTTCCAAGAGCTTGATTGCAACATAGGAGACCCTGACCCAGAACTCCCAGCTAAACTTCTTCCAGATTCCTGACCTTTAGAAACAGTATAAGAAAAAAAAATTTTTTGTTGTCTTAAACTGCTAAGTTTTGGGAGGTAATTTCCTGCATATCAACAAATGACTAACACAGTAGCCATCAAGAGCTATGAGCACAAATAATTTCAAGAAACTAAACTCCAGAGGACAAATCCTTCCTTAAAAAGCAAGAGATTGAAGACACTTTAATACCTGGTCCAGTTGCTGAGAGCACAGTAGATAAAAGAGTAGTCCTCATAGAGAAGGACAGTGGAAACATAGCTAAAATTTTGACAAACCTGTGAGCTAGCATATAACATTTGAATCTAGAAGAACAAAAATGCAAATATAATCCTTTCTACCAGGTAATTCTCTTACATGGGAATTTTATTCAATAATTGAAACTGGAAGAGGAGCTGGAAAACAAAAAGATATCTAATAATTTTGAAGTCTCATAATTTCATAGTCTCAAGATTTCAGTCTTGTGTCTAGCAGTATTGAAGTCTAGAATCTTTGTGGTGTTTAGTCCCAGGGCATTCCTGGAGAATATTACCTTTTGGGGGGAACCACACAATACACACACAGACAGACACACACACATATATACATTCACATACATTTATATAAAATATTTTCTTAAGCTCCTAGTGTTATTTTATACAAAATATTTGGTACACAATTAGAAAATATGTGGCATACAAAAAGCTAGAAAAAGTGACCAATAATCAAGAGAAAAATCAGACAACAGAAATAGACCCAAGGTTCATGTTGAAATAAGCAGAAAAGGACTTTAAAATAACTATGACAAACATATTAAAGAATCTATATGATAAATGTATATAATTAGTGAAGAGATGAGAAATTTTAGAAGAGATTTGGGAACAATAAAATAAAAAACCAAATAGAAATCCTAGAATTGAAAAAACATAACATCAGAAATAAAAACTTCCCTGAAAGAGATTAACAAAAGATTAGACACAATAAAAGAAGGGATCAGAATAATTGAGGACATATCAATAGATATCATCTAAATTAAAGCATTTTTCCTAAGAGAGGAAAACTGTTGTCAAGATGAACAAAGTCTCAATGATTGTGAGACAGTAACAAGAGATCAGACATACATGCAATTGGAGTCCTAGAAAAAAGGGATGGAGATTAGGCAGAAAAAATATTTGAAATATATTAAAATATGTTTTCATTTATCAAAACCAGCAAACTGCTGATCCAGGAGGCTCAGCAAATCCCAATCAGGAAAAGTACAAAGAAAATCATATCTAGGCACATCAAATTGATGTGAAGAAACAATAAAGGGAAAAAACTTAAAAAGCAGTGAAAGAAAAAGATACATTATATAGAAGGAAACAAAAGTGAAGACATAATAAAGACATTCTCAGATTAATAAAGCTGAGAGATACATTGCCAGCAGATCCACATTACAAAATATGCTGAAAGAAGTTAATCAGGCTGAAAGGAACAGATATTCTATATGGCTTAGATATAAAAAAGGAATGAAAACCATCAGAAATATATAAAATGTATACAGTGGGTAAATATAAAAATATTTATACATTCATATGCACACACTGGACTGTGGTTAACAGTACAAATATAAGATCATTCTCTCATGAACTATGACAAATGTATAATACTAATACATGGTGTTAATAATAGGGTGGTTTATGGTAAAAATACACCAAATGTAAGCTTTGGGCCATAGTTAGCAGTAATGTTTTGATGATGTTTTTCTATAATTTGGAACAAATGTTCCACAACAATGCAAGGTGTTGGTGTTGGGATGCTGTATGGGAATTTTGCATGTTATGCATGATTGTTTTGTAAGCTCACAATTTCTCTAACAAAAAATTTTAAAAATCAGTAACACTGTATTATGTGACTATAAGATACACTGAAATAAAATATCTGACAAAAAGAGCACAAAATGTTAGTGAAAAAGTAAATGGGATCATGCCATTGTAAGGTTGTACATCATTCTTGAAGCAATATATAAAATTACTTGAAGATAGACTGTGGTAAGTTAAAGATGCATAGTATAATATGTAGCAACTACAGAAAATGAATGCCAAAATTAGCAAAATAGTTAAAGAAAGAATTAAAGAAGAATTCTGAAAAACACTCAAACCAAAAGAAGATAGTAAAAGAGGAAGAGAGGAACAAAGGAAAGATAGTAGATCAGAATGGATAAAAAAGCAAGACCAAATTATATGCTGGATAAAAGAAATAAAATTTAAATGTAAATACAAAGTTGGATTACAAGTAAAAGGATGGAAAAAGACATACTATGTAAACATTAAATAAAAGAAAGCTTGAATGGCTATATTAATATCAGACAGAGTAGAATGCAGAAGAATAAATATTACCAGGGGTAAAGGAGGACATTTAAGAATGAAAAGAGGCCAATCCACCTAGAGGATATAACAAATGTAAATGGAGCTTTACGCAGTAACAGAGCTTCAAAATTCACGAAGCAAAAATTGACAGAACCAAAGGAAGAAAAAGATAAATCTACAATTAAAGAAGGAGATTTGAACTCCCATCTCTCAGCAATGATTAGAATAAGTACACAAAAAAATTGCTAATGATATGGAATATCTAAATAATAATATCACCCAATTTGACCTAATTGACATTTATATAGAAAACAATGTCCAATAAGAGCAAAACAATTGGAAAATGAAATAAAAATGGTACATATAAGACCTGTACATGAAAACCTTTAAAATATTGCTGAGGGATAGTAAAGAATACCTAAATACCTAAACACCTCAGTAGAATCTCATAGAACACCAAAGTGGATATCACCCCACACAGAGGGGCTCCTGAGGGCTCTGGAGACACCAGGTCCTATATAAGGGGGGATGGCTCCAGAGATTGACACCTTATCAGTGGGCTCTGCTTTGGAATCTGTGCTCCTGAGAGTGACAGAGTTGGACTCAAATAAGTCCTCCCTGCACACGGTCCATCAGTCCCTTCTATTCAAACCTATATGTGATGCTGGAGTTTGTAGGTGTACTTCCAGAGACTGGAGCCTCTGGCCTGCCCATGTGCCAGCTGTGCCTGCATCTCGGTGGAGCTGCAACTCCTACTCTACAGCTCAATGGACTCATCCAAATCACCTGGTGAGGAGACGATGATGGACAACGGCCATCCCAGGGAATGGAGAGAGCCTGCAGCTGCAGGCAGGATAATCCCATCCATCTTATCCATGGGATATAAGCCCCCTCTCACTTGGAAGTGGAATGGACATCACCATCCCAAACTCCTCAGGATTGGGGGAAGAGCTATGGACTAGAGTGGACTTAATGGTATTCTGTTGTAGACATATTGTGATTCAAGCAATGGAAGAAATTACAACAGCGAGGTGGAGCCAGTGGCCCTGGATGCTTTCGGGGAAGGGAAGGGAAAAGCAGTTGTAATACAGGGGCTTTTTCAGGACTTGAGAATTATCCTGAGTGACATTACAACGACAGAGACAGGCCATTTTACATCAGCATATAACATGCAGAACTGTGTGGGAGAGAGTGTGGTCTACAATGTGAGGTATGGTCCATGCTTAGTGGCAAAGCCCCAGGATGTGTATATCCATTGCAGGTGATGTGCCACACTAATGAAAGATGTTTATGTGGGATGTTATGGGGGGTGTGGGAGGTTGGGAACATGGGAATCCCTGTAATTTTTGTGTAACATTTATGTAATCTAAGCACCTTTAAAAAATATATTTTAAAAAAATACATTGAAAAAAAAAAAAGAATACCTAAATAAATGGAGCCATATATCATGTTTATATATTGGAAGGCTAAATATTATAGAAATATCAATTCTCCCCAGCAGACTTTTTAAAGAAATTGACAAAATATTTTTAATGTATATGGAAATATAAGGGATGTATAATAGCCCAAAACTGTCTTGAAGCACAAAGTCAAAAAACTTATACTTCTTGATAAAAAAAAAAAAAAAATTATAGTAACCAATACAGTGTGGTATTACCATGTTGATAGACAAATAGATATATGGAAAGAAAAGAGTGTAGAAATATACCCACACATATGGTCAACTAATTTTCAGTGAAGTCACCAAGGTAATTCATTTGTGAATAGTCTTTTTAATAAATGGTACTGGAATAATTGGATATCCATAGGGGAAAAATAATAATCTCAACTTCTACCTCACAGCAAGCATTCATTAATTAAAGATGGATCACAGACCTAAACATAAAATCTAAAACTTTAAGAAAATTTCTATTCGAAAACATAGGACAATATATTTGTGACCTTCAGATAGGTGAAGATATTTGAGACACGATTAAAAAAGCACTAATCATAAAAGCAAAAGTAACCTGATAAAATAGACTACATAAAAATTTAAGAGTTTTGCTCTTCAAAAGATACCATTAATAGAATGAAAAGATAAGGCACAATCTGGGAGATAATATTCACCATATATATATCTGACAAAGGACTTCTATCAAAAAAAAAAATAAGACCCTTCTACAACTCAGTAATAAAAAGACAAACATCACACCTCTCCATCCCAAATGTCAAAAAGATTTAAGCAGACATTTAACAAAAAAAGAAATATTTTAGCAAATAAGCACAGGAAAATATGCTCAGCATCATTATAAGTACATATCTGGGAAATATAAATTAAAACCAAAGTAAGATACTACTTCACTGCCACTAGAATGGCTGAAACTAAGGAGCTGACAATGCCAAGTGTTTGGTGAGAATGTGGAGGAACTCGAACTCTCATACATTGTTGGTGGGAGTGTAAAACAGCACAACCTCTTTGGAAAGCTGTTTGATAGTTTCCTATACAGTTAAATTTATAACCCATCAGTTCCAGTACTTGGTTTTGACCCAAGAGAAATGACATATGTCCACAAAAGTATTTATGCAAGAATGTAGCAGCCTTATCCATAATAACCTAAAACTGGAAACAACCCAAATGTCCATTGACAAAGAATGTATTAACATATTGTGGTATGTTCCTACCACCATTGAATATTATACCGCAATAAAAAGGTATGAGCCACTACTAGATGTAAAAACATACAGAATTCTCCAGAAACATTATGTTGATTGGAAGAAGCCAGACAATATAGAATACTTAATCTCTATTGATACAAATCAAATCAGTGGCTTCTTGGAGGGGATGAATATTTACTTCAAGGGAGCATGATGGAATTTTCTGAGGTTATGGAAATGATCCATACCCTGACTGCTGTGATGGTTACAGTGCTGCATCAAAGAGTACACTTACAGTTTATACATTTCATTATAGTAAATTAGAATTCAATAAAATTGTTTTACTCCATTTTCATTTTAGAATATTTTGTTCCCATTTTCCTTTGTTATATTACAGAATTCTCAAAATTATTATAGTCATATCATTATTGAAAGATTTGGGTGGATATTCTTGGCTACCAATATCAAAGACAGAGTGAGATGCAAACAGATGGTAGATTTTCCTAGTGGTAACTCTGGGATCATGTATTTTTCTTCCTGATTGCAATGTATTTATTTATTTTTCACTACAGCCAATTGTGAACAAGATTGATTATATTGCTCAATTAAAAGAACACATGGTAATTTTTATTCAAGATGGGAAAATTACATCCAACTTATTTATCTTAACTATAAAGAATACATCTTCGTGGTCACTTCCAGTAGGAAAATTCTATCATTTATGAAACTTCTAATAGCTAAACAAGGAGCCAGAAAATAAGTTTAATTTGATTTTGACAGTGATTTGCTATGGTATCAGGTTGATAATATTCTTGTGTATTTCACAGGATAATGATGCCAATAATATGGACCTTCCTCTTTGGAGTGATGTAAAAAATTATTGATTATTGTTGGCAAGCTGATTCAGAATTGTAGTGCTAAAAAATAGCAATTAGCAGTGCTAAAATCTTATGAAATTGGTAGACCGTGCCTTCAGAAACCATGAATATGCACCTGCCCTTGTCCTTCACACACAGGGTCAGCACTGGACAGTGATTCAAAGCGTGAAAAGACCACACTTGTTCTGCCATACTTTCTCTTCTGAGATCCGTCTGTCCCATGAAGAATGCTGGCATGAATATGTTCTCAGGCTTTGGACTCTTCCACCTTCATAGCAAATGTGAATCAACTGCTTAGGTGTAGTCTACTGACTATGTGGAAGTAAATCAGTGTCACCCTAGCAGACTCAGTGACTGCTTGCTGCCCAGAACCTGGTTTTTGGTGGTGATGGCTGTGCTTGCTTGGCCTGTCACTGTTACTTTGTCACTTTCCCATCAGGCTTTCACCCTAAGGCCACCTGTAAGGCTCCTCTCCTACCACCTGTGCTTTGTGCAGGGTGGAAGAAGGAGGATGATACCCCAAGTATCACAAGTATCACTTCTACATGCCAGAGTAGCTGAGATTCCTGCTAATAGAGTTATTCTTTGAGGCTAAGTATTTGTTTCTTATAAGGCCACATTAAAATGTAACTAAATCCATAGAAACCAAACTTGTGGGTCCCACAAATTAAAAAGAAAGCTGATCTTAAAACTAATGTATGTTCATTACAAAAAATTGGAATAAAAATTATACAAAAGACAACAAATGTGATTCTATTACATTACAGATATTTGCAGTTAACATTTTGGCATATTTCCTTTTAATACTTTTCTCTACATATTTAAAAATTTTATATTTATTTTTAAAATAACATTATATTGAGAGTGCTTTCCCATGTCATTGAAACCTCTTTGATACATGATTTTTAATGGGTGTATGGTATTTTATTATGTTGTATTATCATACTTTAAGCAATTATTCAGTTTTGTGCATTTATGCTGTTTTTATTTACTTATTTATTTTCTTGATTATTTATTTACAGTTAAAATGATACTGTCATGAACAGTCTTGTATATAAACTTTTTTTTTTGTTTGTTTGCATTCCTGAATATTTCTTTGGGATAAATTTCCAGAAGTTGAATTACTAGATCAAAAGACAGGAGCTATTTTTTTGGTTTTGGGATACATATTAACAAAATTTTTCCAGAAATTTACATTCTCATCAGTATATCTGTTGCATGATGCTTTTGATGGCATTGAATATATCTTTTAAAATGTTTACATTTTAGATAATTTCATTTACTCAATGAGATTAAACTTTTTTATTGTTAATTTGTATATCTTTGTAAATTGCCAATTGACTTTCTCTTGTGTGATCATGTGGCAGAGTCCAGCAGTTTGGTAGAATAATTCTTAGGAATCAGGAAAGAGATAATTTGGGATAAGGAGGAGGTGAGTCTTTACTGCAATAGTTTCCTGTAATTTAGATATTTCCATATAGTTTGCACCAGAAAGCACTCATTCAAGTAGCTGATGGAGGTTCTGCGATGGTTTCCTAGTGCCTGATTTGGATCAATAATCGTTTTCTGAATGAAGGAGTGCTTAGGAGGGAAAAGGTCGGGTTGCATCTCCAAAGTAGTGGTCTGTGACAAAAGTTAGTATTTATTGACTGCTTACTGTGTTTATTGAACTTCTCCCCAAACTTAAAGAGGTAGGTGTATTGTTATCTTCAATGGATATACGAGGAGCTGAAGATTAGAAAAGTTAAATAACTCGCCCAAGGTCTGGTATCTAAGCCTAGTTCAATCTGCCTTAAAACCAACTCTTAATAACATCTCTGTGAAGCTTCTCCAAAGGAGGAAGCCCCTCCTTGCAAGCCCTTGGGAGGCAGCAGTGAGCTGAAAGTTAATATAGGCCATTTCCTGTGTTGAGGCACTGCTGCTGGCATTTTGCCACACTCTCTCCTTGGTCAGAACTTGGCAATCCAGGTGGAAGGGCAGAAGAGAGTCTGAGGGAATGGCAGCTGTCAGTTTTTGGTACTTGGAGAGGGACTGAGATAATGCCAGGCCATGAAGGGAAACACTTCCCTCTTTTAGGTGCCAGGATAATTAACAGCCTCCATACTTTAAAGCATTCTTTCTTGTCTTTCAGGGACTTTGGGATTCTTCCAGCCTCAACCACTGTGGTACACACAGAACAGTACATTTTGGAGGTTTAGTACCGCCAGGTTGGGGCAACCTCATAAAGCATATTGGGATGAGGGAAAGGATAATTCCCCTGGAGTCATGTACAAGAACTTCCACAGAAGCAATAGTCTCTTTGATTATTTTTTTCCATAGCTGGTGAATGGAATTCTGTGTTGTAAGTTAAGCCTGAGGTTGAACTGTTATTGAAAATATGTGAAGCTCCAGAAAATAACTTAGGCTAGATATGTAGAACACTGCCTGGTTTCTAAGCTCTTTGTAACAGCTAGTTTATCATTGTACTACATAGGGAGTGTCTGTGTTAATGGCAGATTTGAAATATCTTTGTGTGGGGAATGAAAGGCAGGATGTTAAAAAGGAAAAGAACCTGGGATGCAATGAAGAGATTATTCTTGGTCCAAGCAATATACTGAAAACAGCAAAGAGAAGATCTTTCTTTGCAAATACGTTTGGAATACTTTAAGCATGTTACTTGTGTCTCTTGAATTCTCCTACAGAATCTACTTTTTCATCATCTAAAGTGCATTGGCTCTGCTTGAGGTCTGGATATGGCATAGATTTACTGCTTTGTACTAAGTTGTTTCAGTCTCCTAGTCTTCCCACCATTTAAAATCAACTGACTTGCCATGTTAATGAACTTGTAAGAAGACTAGTTTTCAATGCAAAGCTTTCATTAAGTATATTGTCCCAAAGTCTGTCCATTTTTCTTAATATATCTGTGTCCTCTCTTAGATTAACCCTAAGAAGTTTAAACTGTTGCCATTTAACTGTTTTGAATACACTATACTCTAATCTCTTCAGAGAAATATGTGCTTTTGGCTACTGTTTAATTAGCTCCTCCTAATTAGCCACTTCACAGCCTCACTATTTTCCAATTTTAGTTTGTCCTTGCCCTCTTCTGTGTTTGTTCTCTGTGAGTATGACAAAAGTGGCCTGCCTGATGAGCAGAGGCACGTCTCCACATTAAGGCTGATTTCTATGAGCTGTTATAATAAATAGCTAACAGTAATTTAGTGCTGACTATGTTGTTGGCACTGGACTAAAACTTTATGTTGACTTTCTCATTTAATCCTCATGGTATTCCAGTGAGGTTGGTATTATTCATTGTCAGAGTTTACAGATAGGGACGCTGAAGGTTAGAGAGGCTAAGTAACAGTGTCTACAGTCACTTGCTATTAGTGACTATTTGTCACTTATAGCCACTATAAGGGATAAAGAGCAGACTCTTAGAATGCTTCTTTTCCTCTTCTAGCCTTCTTTAGGGTTGGCCTGGAGCTACTAAACTCTGGGCCATGAGCCAGTGTGGCAGTTTGGCATTGTTTATGAATTCTAAAATAGATATTAGATTATGTTTGTAAATGGGTCTGCTCCTCTGGGCATATTAGATTATATTGGATTCAAAGGTTTCACTTTTACTTGATTAAATAATGATTGGGGCTTTGATTGGGCCACATCAGTAGGACATTGAGTCCCTGCCCCCTTGGTGGGCAGGGACTCACAGAGAAACCACACCACAGAGAAACCACACCACAGAGAAGGGAGGTTGGAGTTTTTGAGCTTGAGCTGGGGAAGTAAACACATAGAGAAGCAGATACAGCAGAGGCCCTGGGAAGAGAAATGAGCTGGTCACCTGACAATCTACAGCTGGCCTTGTGGAGAGAGCAGAGCAGCTGCACCTGGAAAGAAACAAGACCCAGAAAGAGAGGAACCCAGGAAGCCTGAACCCTTACAGACATTGGCAGCCATCTTGCTCCAACACATTGCAACAGATTTTGGTGAGGGAAGTAACTTATGCTTTATGGCCTGGTAACTGTAAGCTTCTACCCCAAATAAACACCCTTTGTAAAAGCTAACCGATTTCTGGTATTTTGCATCAGCACCCTTTTGGCTGACTAGTACAGCCAGGATTTGAAACTCTTAAGCCTGACTTCAGAGCCCTGCCCCTCTCCATGGGGGTGGGAATGGAATGAGAGTGGGGGATACATCTGGGACTTGCTTCCCCACAGCAAGTAGGCAATGGAAATCACAGGGATGGGGTTGAGGAGAGGGACAAAGTGGCTTTCTTTGTCCTAGGCCAGTATTCTACTCTTCAAAGAAGATTCTGGGTATAGGATGTAGCAATGTGTGGGGGCAAAGTCAAAGGGTCTGAGAAGTCAGAGGAGAGGTCACCACTTCCACATACTCAGGTCCAAATAAGTTTTGGTATCTAATGCTCTGGCAAAAAGCATCTGGGCACTAACAGGTCACTGGTTGTTGACTTTGGAAATGCTTTTGAAATAATTGGTTATTGCTTTTGGTAAACATCAGTGACAAAAAAATAACCCTTGGTTTATGCATTCACAGGCTAGAGTCTTATGGTTGTAGCTTTTCCTGTGGAGTAATAAGGTGGGGACAAATCTCTTGATATTTAAAACAATGGTGTCAGCACTTTAATAGGCTTTGAAACCTCATTCTCCACCTCACAAAGGCATGTTTTAATCCCTTCTCAGTTTGTGCTCATGCTATCCTCTCTCTGAGGTTGTTGAGGCCAAAGGCAGAATCTCCAGGAAAGGTGAAAAGTGGGCTGACGTAGAATCATTGCTCATTTTCTTTTAGACTCAGCTTCCTGAGTTTCATTCTCTTTGTTTGAGGTGTCTCATTAGTTTGGGTAATGTTTGATCTCATACTATTATCTCTCAGAACCACAAATATGTATCATGGCAATGTCCTAAACTTAGATTATTCCAATATTTAGATAAAATATTTTAACATAAGTTAAACACATGTAGTTGCTTTCTTGTTTTCTGGTCTTTGTAGTTACCCCCTTTTTCTTGAATAGTTTACCCAATTTTCCTCCCCAGTGGCCTGCCATCATTTTTGCTATTTTCACAGTTAACACAAAATATGAGGATGACATTTTATCAAAATTGTATTGAATTGATTTGCTCTGGAGCTTAAAACAGATGGAGATAGGGAAGCAGAAAAATATAGTGAAAATGCAGTTAGGAGTTAGGATTCTTTAATCTCATCCTAATGCTAATCCTGTGTGTAAGATGGCTATTTCACCATTCTGTGCCTTAGTTTCCCAACCTGAAAAATGAGACCTTTCTTATCTCTCAGGGATACTGTGAGGAAAACGGGATAACAGATTTGAAAGCATTCTGAACACTTACCAGGAAAGATATTGTAATCTGTATTTTATTACCTTGTGTTATAAAGGGGACTGGCATAAAGAATAATTTAAGACCATGGATCTATAAGATTACATACACTTATTCAACCTGTCTCTTACCCTTCCTCATATATGCCTATTCTATTAATATCTGTCTTGCAAGGGGTAGATAGGGTGGAAACACTCCGAGAGTGGTTGGCATGGAAACCAACCCTAGAGAAGGCTGGAAGCAGGCAGGCAATCCCTGGACCCAGCTGTGTGGCAGGTGCAGCAACACCCCTCCCCCACCCCAAATCACTGTGGAATTAAGGGATATCAAATTTGAGTAGAACTAGAATAATAGAAATATAATTGACTTGTAAATATGCTATTATTCCTTCTCCTACAAAACCCCCCACAATGCTATAATATCTATGGCAAGATAGACTTAAAATTAGCCTTCCTTGGCATATCACAATCTGCCTTATGAAATTACTAAATTAATGAAACAATAACTTGGGCCTAACCTCTGCTGTAATAAATGCTTTTAGGAATGTCTGCTCATCCTATGATGGTCCCTTTTCTCTGGAAATGTCTTTTCCCCACAGAGCAATGAATATCTGGCACACATACTTATCCTGTGACCCAAACCTCTAGCCACAACTCGCTGGGCCAAATTTGAACGCTGATTTAAGATGGACAATCAGATTCTGTCTCCCTGCAATTTGGAATTAGAAATGATTGATTTTAATTCAGTCTGGACTTAGTTGTTTAAACGATGCCATGTTTAGGCAGTATGCCAAAGATCACAGTTTGGTGGGTTTTACTGTTAATTGTGTATAGTTTTATCTTCCCCTCTAACTTGTGAACTTGTTGGTAGCAAGAATTTAGTTTTATTCATTTGAATTCATCTGAGCCCACTAGTTTGTGATCTTTGACATACTAAACAAAAGCTGTGAGAACTGTGAACAAGCTTGGGTTGTTTGATCACTCCTGCTGAAAAACTGGGGACTCCAGTTTGCAGGAGTTATGGAAAAATGGGGTTTAGAAGAGAATGGTATTTGGTGATTACATTAGTCAGGATCGTGGCAGCAATCAGTTGGCATGTTTATTGTGTAATCTGAGAAGAGACTATTTACAAATGGCACAGTGAAGGGAGCTCACCAGGTGTAGTTTAATACCCTGTGGCTAGTGGGTTACCCCTCTTATGCCCAAATGAGTGTGGGCAAGGAGTGATTCTGGCAACCAAGAGAACGAGAGAGTGTGAGTGGGAAAGTGAGAGACCAAGACAGAGAGTGGAAGGGATAGGCCCACCTGACAGGATTTGTAGCATTAACTGGAGCTCGTCCATGGTAACTCCACAGGCAGGGAGCTGGGGGAGTAAATACCTACCCTGACCTCATCCCTCACTCTCCTCCTCCCCATTAATGTCCTTGTGGTGTTTCTTATTGGTCAACCCCAATTGAAAGCAGTCAGAGGACAAGAGAGCTTAGTGCAATTTTTACAGCTCAGCCTCCTGGGCAACGGAGCAGAGTGGAGAATGGAGTAGGGTGGGTCAGGAGGAGCAAATGGAAGAACTCCAGCTCAGTGACTTCCCTTTCTACCCACCCTAAGTTAGGCTCTCATCCCTTACCAGGGCATTTGCCATAACCTCTTACCAGCTCTGATCATGTGATTCCCCAACTCTTTGTATCCTCATCTGGGCCAAATTTTCTCCCTCCTGGAACCCCAGCTACACTGAACAACTTGTGGTTATTTTTCATGCCTCTTTATATTTGTGGGTACTGTGTAATCCAGTCATTGACCACCTGTCAAACTTCTATTCAGCCTTCACAACTCAACCCAAAAGTTCCCTCCTCTCTGCATTTTCCTGTCCCAGTTCAGCAGAGTTAGGCCCTTTCTTTGCTGTTCTCCAACATCCTCCTCCACCTTCCTATGTTCACACATGTTGCACAGTACACCCTGTTTATGTCTCTCCCTCTTCCCTGGGCTCCTTGAGGTACCTATTGTACTCCATATGGTATCCTTAGCACTTAACATAGTGTTTGGCACAGAATTGAGGTTCAGTAAATGCTTGATAAATGAACAGTTTTCCTGCTTTCAATCATGCCCATTTCCAGTCTGCTTCCATATTTCTACCCACCAGATTAATCTTCAAAAACACAATATCATCATGATCATCTCATTCCTAGACCTCTCCAGTGACTTCCCATTGACTGGAGAATGACGTGCAACCTCTCCTTCTTGTCTACAAAGCCTTTCAGCATTGGACCTCTGCCTACATTTCAGTCTCATCTTCTACCATTTCTCCTACACTCCATTACTAAATCTCTCATCCCCATTCCAAGTCCTGTGGAACCATTGACAGTTCCCTAGTAAGCTATACTTTTCCATATTTTGTCACAATTGTACCTGTTCATCCTTTTGTCTGGAATGCCTCTTCCATTTTCCAAAACTTTCCAACATCTCTTACCCACCCCATTCCCAGCTGTTTCCCACCGGTCTAACTGGAAAATCCTACTTTTTATTTATTTTATTTTATTTTATTTTAATTTATTTATTTTTTATTGTGAGTAAAAATCAAAATTTTCACAATACATACCAATATTTGTAAAATGATACATAAATATATATGCATATATGTGCATTTGCTTACAAAAATGTTATTTATATATATATATATAAATATATTTTAAAAGGTGCTTAGATTACCTAAAATATTACACAGAACCTACCGGGATTCCCATGTTGCCCACCTCCCACACCTCCCACCACATCCCACACAAACATCTCCAAATCCTATTTTTTAAAAGACTCAACTTATGCATTTCCTCTGTAAAAATTTCCTTGAAAGCTCTCCCTTGCACCTCAAAAAGTTAGCTACATTTCACCTCTATGAAGTTCCTGACTTATTGTGTTGAAATGATTTGTTTGCTTTGTGTCACTGTTGTGTGTTGAATTATGTCCTCCAGAAGATATGTTAAAGTCCTAACCCCAGTACCTGCGAATGTGGCTTTATTAGGATCTTTGCACATGTAATCAAGTTAAGATGAGTTCGTACTGAATTAGGGTGGACTGTGTGACATCAGACTCAGAGATTGCAGTGATGTGTCTACAAGACAAAGAAAACCAAGGATTGCTGGAAACCACCAAAAGTTAGAAGGGGCAAGAAACAATACTCCCCTAGTGTCTTCAGAGAGAATGTTACTGTCGAGACCTTGATTTTAGACTTCTAGCTTCCAGAACTGTGAGAAAAATTTATGTTGTTTTAAGCCACCAAGTTGATGATACTTCATTACAGCAGCCCTAGGAAACTAATACAGATCTTAGAGAGAGGGTGGACTATACTGGGTTGAATAAGTGCCACCCCCATTCCTGTCCACCTGGAACCTCAGAATGTGACAAAATCAGTTTCTGTTGTCACATGGCATTCTCCCATTCTCCTCTGTGTCTTTATATGGCTTTTTTATAAGACCACCAATTTAGGGCTCACCCTAATCCAGTATGACCTCATCTTAACTTGATTACATGTACAAAGACCCTGTTCCCAAATAAGGCCACATTTGTAGGTACTGAGGCTTGGGACTTCAACACATCTTCTTGAGGAATACAATTCAATTCACAACACTTGCTATTGTCTTTTTAATTTGCAGAATCTAACATAAAGCCTGGCACATACCATGTGATTAATAATTGGGTCTTGCATGAATATATAAACAAATGAATAACTTAATCCAACCTGATTCCTATGGCCTCCTGGACTATGCAAAGAACAACAATCCCCTTCCTCTTGGTTATTTTTATACGGTATGAGATCTTTTTTTCTTTCCAATTTTTTTTCTTTATTAGAGAAGTTATGTCTTTACAAAACAATCATGCATAAAATACATGATTCCTATATACCACTTGTAGCAGTTTGGCATTGTTTATGAATTCTAAAAATAGATATTAGATTAATTTGAAAACTGGTCTGAACCTGGGTGTGATTAAATTATGATTAGGGCTTTGATTGGGCCATGTCAGTAGGACATTGAGTCCCCACCCCCTTGGTGGGCAGGGACTCACAGAGAAAACTACAAGGCAGAGAAGAAAGTTAGAATTTTTGAGCTAGAGCCCCGGGAAGTAAGCACACAGACGAGCTTGGTTGTGAGGAAAGAGAAAGGCTCTGGGAAGAGAAACAAGCCATTCACCTGATAGTCTACAGCTGGCCTTGTGGAGATAGTAGAGCAGCTGAGCCCAGAGAGAGGCAAGTCCCCGGGAAGAGAGGAACCAGGAGGCCTGAACCCTCACAGACTTCAGCAGTCATTTTGCTCCAACATGTGGCAATAGACTTTGGTGAGGGAAGTAACTTACACTTTATGGCCTGGTAAGTGTAAGCTTCTACCCCAAATAAATACCCTTCATAAAAGCCAACAGATTTCTGGTATTTTGCATCAGCACTATTTGGCTAACTAATATACCACTTTACTAGTAACACCTTGCATTGGTATGGAACATTTGTTACACTTGAGGACAGCACATTTTTATAATTATACTATTAACTATAGTCCATGGTTTAACTTAGGATTCACTATTTGATGCAGTTCCATGGACTTTTGTTTTTAATTTTTATCCTGTTGCCATATATACAACTTAACATTTCCCCTTTTAATCACCTTCAGGTATATATTTCAGTGTTGTTAATTACATTCACAGTGTTGTGCTACCATCAATGCCATCCATTACCAAAACTTTTCCATCATTCAAAATAGGAATTCTTTACATTCCCTATCCCCACCACATCTCCTGGTAATCTATGTTCTAGATTCTGAATCTACGAGTTTGCTTATTCTAATTACTTCAAATCAATGAGATCATACAATATATCATCTTTGTGTGTCTGGCTTATTTCACTCAACATTATTTCTTCAGGGTCCATCCATGTGGTTGCATGTATCAGAACTTCATTCCTTTTTTATGGCTGAATAATATTCCATTGTATGTATATACCACATTTTATTTATCCATTCATCAGTTGATGGACACTTGGATTGTTCTATTTTTGACAATTGAGAATAATGCCATTAAGAACATCAGTTCAAATATCTGTTTGTATCCCTGTTTTAAATTCTTTTGGATACATACCTAGTAGTAGGATTGCCAGGTCATACAGTAATTCTATGCTTAACTTTCTGAGGAACCACCAAACTGTCTTTCACAGAGGCTGCACCATTATACATTACCACCAGTAATGAGTGAGTGTTCCTATTTCTCTGTATTCTCTCCAACACTTGTATCTTCCAAAAAAATAGCAGGCATTCTAATGGGTATGAAATGGTATCTCATTGTGGTTTTAATTTGCATTGTCCTCATGGCTAATGATGTTGAACATCTTTTCATGTGCTTTCCGGCCATTTGTATATCTTCTTTGGAGAGATGTCTATTCAAGTATTTTGACCATTTTAAAATTGGGTTAATTGTCTTTATGTTGATAATTTGAATGATTTCTTTATATATTCTGGATATTAAACCTTTATCAGATAGGTGGTTTCCAATTATTTTCTCCCATTGTGTAGGTTGTTGTCTTACTTTCATGATAAAGCCCTTAGTGGAAGAAAATTATTAAATTTTTATTAGGTCCCACTTATACATTTTTTTGTTGTTACTTGTGTTTTGGGTGTAAATTCTAAGAAATCATTGCCTAACACAAGGTTGGGAAGATGCTTCCTTACATTTTCTTCTAGGAGTTTGAGAGCATTGGCTGATATAGTTAGGTCTTTGATCCATTTTGAGTTGATTTTTGTATATGCTGTGAAGTAGAAATTCTCCTTTTTTTGCAAATGGAGAACCAGTTTTCCCAGCACTGTTTGTTGAAGAGACTATTTTTTTTCCCCAAGTGAGTCATCTTTGCCCCTTTGTCAAAAATCAACTGAAAAACGCATCTTGGGGTAGTGCCCCAAGGTGCGTTTATCGACTTCTGTGAATGTGCCTTGCTAATGGGGGATGTTGTTGATGTGGGAAGGTGTGGGGGGTATGGGGAACAGGGCATATGGGAATCTTTTTTTTATGTGGGAATCTTTTTTTTATATGGGGCATATGGGAATTTTTTTTATGTGAAATTTGTGTAATCTAAGTATCTTTAAAAACAACAACAACAACAACAGCAAAAAACAATTGGCCATAAATGTGTGAGCTG
Source organism: Tolypeutes matacus (assembly GCA_026826555.1). Classification (NCBI taxonomy): domain Eukaryota; kingdom Metazoa; phylum Chordata; class Mammalia; order Cingulata; family Chlamyphoridae; genus Tolypeutes; species Tolypeutes matacus. The sequence goes on along the minus strand of JAKSZT010054193.1, from coordinate 12,060,083 downwards.
ATTTCTGAGCTCTCAATTCTATTCCATTGGTGTATAAGTCTGTCCTTGTGCCAATACCATGATGTTTTGACTGTGGTTTAGTCATAAGTTCCATGACTGGGTAGTGTGACTCCTCTAACTTCATTCTTCTTTTTCAAAGATGGCTTTAGCTATTCAAGCCCCTTACCCTTCCATATAAATTTGAAGATTGGCTTTTCCATTTTTGCAAAGAAGGTTGTTGGAATTTTTAATGAGCTGCATTGTATGTATAAATTGCTCTGGATCAGATTGACATCTTAATAATATTTAGTTTTTCAATCCATGAACATGGAATGTCCTTCCATTTATTTAGGTCTTCTTTGATTTGTTTTAGCAACATTTTGTATTTTTCTGCATACAAGTCCTTTATATCCTTATTTATATTTATTCCTAGATGTTAGATTCTTTTAGTTGCTGTTGTGAATGGATTTTTTTTTTCTTGATTTCTTCTTCAGATTTTTCATTGCTTGTTTACATAGAAACACCGTTGATTTTGGGGTGTTGATCTTGTACCCTGTCACTTTGCTGAATTCATTTATTAGCTCTAAGAGCTTGGTTGTGGATTTTTCAGGATTTTCTGTATATAAGACCATGTCGTCAGTGAATGGCGAAAGTTTCACTTCTTCCTTTCCAGTTTGGATGAATTTTATTTCTTTTTCTATCCTTAATGAGCTGGAAAGAACTTACAGTACAATGTTGAATAACAGTGGTGACAGTGGACATCCTTGACTTGTTTCTGATCTTAGAGGGAAAGCTTTCAGTCTTTTGCCATTAAGTAGGGTGTTGGCGGGTTCTTTTCCTAGTGTCCGAAGGGGTTTTATCAAAAAGTGGTACTGGATTTTGTCAAATGCCTTTTCTGCAACAATGGAGATGATCATGTGTTTGTTTTTTCCTTCATTCTGTTAATGTGGAGTTTTTCAGTTTGCCAAAGGGCTGCCCATCCATGCAAAGTACCAGAAATAGGTTGGTTTTTATAAAGGGGATATATTTGGGGTAAAAGCTTATAGTCCCAAGGCTGTGAAAAGTCCAACTCAGACTTAGGGAGAAGTTGCATTTGAATACCAAGGAGGTTTTCAGGAGATAACTCTTAGGTACTAATTATAATTAAGCTTAGTTTCATTAATACAGGAATAAGGTTTAAAAGCTGGGCTTTGCTTTATTGGGTGGCTTTTGATTAGTGATTCACTCACTTTACTAGTAATTGGTTGTTGAGATCTTCTAATTCTTCTTGGTTTAGTGTAGGTAGCTTGTGTGTTTCTAAGAATTTTTCCATTACATCTAGGTTACCTAATTTATTTGCATACAGTTGTTCATAGTATCCTCTTATAGTACTTTTTATTCAGTGAGGTTGATAGTAATATCCCGTTTCATTTCTGATTTTTGTTATTTGTATCATCTCTGTCTTTTTCTTCATCAGTCTAGCTAAAGGTTTGTCAATTTTACTGAATTTTTCAAAGAACCAACTTTTGATTTTGTTGATTCTCTCGATTGTTTATTAGTTCTCTCTTTCATTTATCTCCACTCTGATCTTTGTCATTTCCTTACTTCTGCTTGCTTTGGGTTTACTTTGCTTTTCCTTTTCCAGTTCTTCCAATTTTGAGGTTAGGTCTCTGATTTGAAGTCTTTCTTCTTTTATAATGTAAGCATTTAGAACTATAAAATTCCCTCTCTGCACTGCCTTCACTGCATCCAATAAGTTTTGGCATGTTATATTGTCATTTTCATTTGCCTCTAGATATGTCCTAATTTTCCTTGTAATTATTGGTTGTTTAAAAGTGTACTATTTAATTTCCACATATTTGTGAATTTTTCATTTCTCCCTATGTTATTAATTTCTAGCTTCTTTCTGTTGTGGTCAGAGAATATACTTTGGATGATTTTAATATTTTTGAATTTATTGAGACTTATTTTGTGACCTAATGTATGGTTTATCCTGGAGAATGATGCATGTCCACTTGAGAAGAATTTGTATTCTGTTGTGGTTGAGTGAAGTGTCCTATATATGACTGTTGGGTTTAGTTGGTTTGAAGTATCATTCATGACTTGTATTTCCTTATTGATCGTCTGTCTAGATGTTCTATCCATTATTGAAAGCGATATATTAAAGTCTCCTACTATTAATGTAGAACTTTCAATTTCTCCTTTCAAATCTGTCAGTATTTGTTTCATATATTTTTGGGCTTTGTTGTTAGGTGCATATATATTTATAAATTGTTACGTCTTCTTGTTGAATTGATCCTTCTATCAGTATAAAATGACCATCTTTGTCTGTCATAATGGTTTTTGACAAAGTTTATTTTATCTGATATTAGTATAGCAATCCCAGCTCTCTTTTGGTTACTGCTTGCATAGTATATTTTTTTGTCCATCCCTTCACATTCAACTTATTTGTGTCTTTGAATTTAAAATAAATCTCTTGCAGACAGCATACAGTTGAGTCATGTTTTTTAATCAATCCTTCCCTTTTCTACCTTTTGACTAAAGAGTTTAATTCATTACATTTAAAGTCACTGTTGATAATGTAGGGCTTTTTACTGCCATTTTGCTATTTAGTCTTCATAAGTCTTATACCTTTTTTGCCCCTCAATTCTTCCAGTAATGCCTACTTTTATATTTATATGATTTTTTGTGGTATCATAGTGACTGCCTTCTCACTTCTATCTGGATATAGTTTTCATCTATTTTCCTTGTAATTACCATGGGGTTAAAATTTAACATCCTAAATATATAGCAATCATATTTAGTTTGATACCAACTTGACTTCAATAGCATACACATACACTTTTTCTATTCCTCTTTGCCTCTGCACATCTTTTTTTGCTGGTTACCAATTATATCTTTGTACATTGTATGTCCAAAAATCATAGCTCTATCATTCATTTTTATGCATTTGCATTTTAGCATCTGTAGGAAGTAAGAAGGGAAGTTATGTACCAAAAAATACAGATGCATTTTAGCATCTGTAGGAAGTAAGAAGGGAAGTTATAATTACCCAAAAGGTTACCTTTACTGGAGGTCTTTATTCCTTTATGTCTAGGGTCCTTTCTTTTCAGTCTGTAGAACTCTCTTTAGCATTGCTTGTAGGGCAGGTCTAGTGGGATAAATTCTCTCAGCTTTTGTTTATCTGGGAATGTCTTAATCTCACTGTCATTTTTTAAGGAAAGTCTTACCAGATATAAACTTCTTGGTTGGCAGTTGTTATTTTTTCAGCACTTTAAATATTTCAACCCACTGCCTTCTGGCCTCCGTGGGTTCTGATGAGAAATCAGCACTCAATCTAATTGGTACTCCCTTGTACATAACACATTGCTTTTTTCTTGCAGTTTTCAGAACTCTCTCCTTGTCCTTTGCATTCAATAGTGTTATCAATATATGATGGGGTGTATTTTTTTCATGTTTAGACTGGTAGTCTTTGGGCTTCTTGGATGTGAATATTCATGCCTTTTGCTAAGTTTGAGAAGTTCTCTGTCATTATTTCTTTGAATATTTCTTCTGCCCCCTTTCCACTTTCTTATTCTTCTGGGACTCCCATAGGGCTTATATTGGTGTACTTGATGATGTCCCAGAAGTGTCTTAGGCTATTTTCCCATTGTATAATTATGTTTCTTTCTGCTTCTTAGCCTGATTTATTTCAATGATCTTGCCTTTGAGTTCACTGATTCTTTCTTCTGCCAGCTCCAATCTGCTTTTGAAAGCCTCCAGGAATTTTTTATTTCAGTTATTGTTGTCTTCAACTTCAGGAGTTCTGTTTGTTTCATTTTAAATTTCTATCTCTTTACTAAGACTCTCATATTGCTTATTCATTTTTTCCCTGATATCCTTTGGTTATTTCTCTGTGTTTTCCTCACCTCCTTGAGCATTTTAAAAATCATTTTTGGTATGTCCACATTCTGATCTTCTTTGTTAGTGTTTTCTGAATTTTTATCTCTTCTTTTGGATGGGCCATCACTTCCTGATTCTTTGTTTGTCTTATACTTTTTTGTTGTACACTGTATGTTTTAATATTTTTAAACGTTAACTCTGTTATTTATTCCCTGAGATATCTGTTTCTTGATTCTGTAACTGGCTGTTGATAAGACAGTAATTTCCTTGAGCTTCAGCCCTTTCTTTATCAGGAATGTCTGCCCAAGACATATGCAATGTGCAGGGTCCTGTCTTTTCTGGACCTGTGATTTGTCCCGGGCTTGTGCTTGTTAGTTGTTTTGTAGTTCCCCCATATACAAGGGTTTGAATGCCCCCTCTATTTCCCAGGAGAAAACTTCCCTTTCCTGGGTGTTTATAGCAGACAATTCTTGGCCTCACTGTCCACCTCTATAGTTTATTACACTTCTTTCATTGTCTCAAGCTGTTTTCACCTTGAAGGCAATTTCTGGGAGGGAGTCATGCCAGAGAGGAGATTCCAAAATCAGTCTCTCCCAGCTGAAACAGGGCCAAAGACCCACAAAGGGGGTACAGACTGGCTCCAAAGTGCCCTGGGGATGGGATCAGTAAGGGTGCCAGGAAATTCTTCCATGGCTCCCCAAAGCTGAGCTTTCTTGACCTGCCCAACAAATGCAGCCCTTCATCTAACTGTTCTCTGCAGCCCTGAGGAAGCATAGCATTTTAAAGTTTCTTCTACCACTGTCTTTGTCAGGGACAGGTTGGAAAAATGGCCCCTAACAATGGCCCCTCTCAAAGCCAGGACATCAGTAATCTGAAGCTGCTAATCAAAAGCCTTCATCAGCAATTGGCCAAGCCCATTCCTGGTCTTGGGGAAGAGGATTTTTACATCCCTTTCTGTCACCAGTGAGCTGGCCAGGTGCTAGACCCCATGGTGGCCTGCTGCAACAGTGTGGGATAGGCATTAGTAACTGCTGCCGTGAGAGAGCAATTTACTGATTTTTACTGTAATTCACCATTCTCTTCCTCCCGCCCTTCCTTGGATGTTGCATATTGTTCTGCTAGCCTTGGGGGAGTTTCAACATAGTTGTTTCAGACAGATCCTGCCTGTTTAATAGTTGTTCTGGTGGAAGGACTGAATTCTGGAGCTTCCTACTCCACCATCTTCCCACATTCTTCTCTAATATGTGAGCTCGTGCTTGTGCGTGGCACATAGGGGTAGACCAAGTCACATGGGACATGGCCAGTGGAGTGTAAATAGAAGTGTATGAAACCACAGGGCAGTGTCATTAAAGGGAAAGGGAGTGTCCTTCTTCACCCCTTTCTCCTTTCTGCTGACTCTGTTGTGGATATGTGGGCACTTGGAGCATGTGTTTGAAGTTACATGCTGAGAATGGTGGAACAATAGCTAGAGGGAGCCAGGATTTCTGGTGATTATAGAGCTGTCATATCAGCCCTAGATGATCTATATTAACTTTTTTTTTTTTTAAAGAGAAATTGTGTTTACAGAACAATCATGCATAAATTACAGAATTCCCACATACCACCTTATTATTTGTTACAATTGACTTAAGTACATTTTAATAATTGTGCTATTAATTACAGTCCATGCTTTAACTTAGAGTTCACTGTGCTGTGCAGTTCTGTGGATTTTCTTTTTAAAAATTTATTCTAATACCAAATATACAACCTAACATTTCTCCTTTTAATCACATTCAAATATATATTTCAGTACTGTTAATTACATTCACAATGCTGTGCTACCATCAGCACCAAAACTTTTCGATCATCCCATATAGAAACTATGTTCATTTTAAGCCTTAATTCCCTTTTCCCTACCCTCACTTTTAAGTGAAAGAGAAATAACTTTCTATTTTATTTAAGTCACTATTGTTTTGGTGTTTCTGTCACTTGCAATCAAATGCAACCCTAATTGATATATTGACCAAATCATTTTTTCCTGGCTAAATCAGAGTCAAATGTCATGAAAATTATTTGGCACATCATGTCTTACTTAACTATAATTACTGTTCTGGCTTCAGTTTTCTTTTGTAATTTTTCAAATCAGTTTTCAAGGAGGTGCTTTAAAGGACCTAAATTTATATAAGCAGGTGATTCACTCTTTCCTTGTAAACAGAATTATGTCTTATTCAGTTTCAGAATTCTATCTTACTGTGACAGCTGACTTATAGTTGATACTTTTCAGTTCTATATCTCAGCATCACGGAAATGCTCAGCAGAGGTTATCTGTGTTACCAAAGAGTGTTTGCTTTTGCTTCCAGAGGAGGATGTTGTCTCCATGGCCAGGGGTGGGATTGATTTACATTTGCCTGTTTATCTTCATGGTGTTTAACACATCTTTAAATCTTGGCCCACATCTCTGTCTCCAGCACCTCTTGCCCTGACTCTTATGACACATACATCTAATGCATTGTAACCCCTTTTCCCTTTTCAGTATTATTTAAAAATGTTTTTTGTCTTGATTCACTTCACAGTCAAAGGGTACACAAGCACTTCAAGGGAAGAGAGTCATTATCCACCCCATCTGGTAGAGTTCAGTTTACTGTGTGAGTTGGGACTTTTGTATTAGAAAAGCTAAGGAGAGTTTTGATTAGGTGGGTTTTTCAGGGAGTTTTCCATGAGGAGCCAGCAGCCTGTGGTTATGTTCTGCACCTATTAAAAGATGGAGTTGTAAAGCTGATTTGTATGTAATCTCTTTTCAGATTTCCATGGCAACAGTGGAAGCAATTCAAAGGGTGACTTTTCCATTCTTCCTTCAAGAATTTTAGGCTATAAAAATGTCTCAGAAAAAAACATGTTCTTCCTTTTAAATATAATATATCCATTTAGATTCATTTTGATGAGACAGTTATGAGGCTAGGAATACTCCCAAGACGAGAGTCCAATAAGTAAGTGGTTCTTCTACTAACAAGCTGTGTGACCTTGGGCAAGTTAATTATCCTCTGTAAGCCTCTATTTCCTCATCTATAAAACATGCATAAAAATAGCACCTATGCTACAGGATTGTGTGAGGACGAAATAAGAGGATGAGCTGAGATACTATGTTAGGTTATAACCCTGCAACATGAACCTAACCCCTCACTCACCACTCTCAGAACTTCAAGAGATAAAGTAAACAAAGAATTTCAGTAAGATGAGGCAAGGTGAACTAGAGACCATGGGATAGTAGAGGAGCCTGCAACTCTAAAGTGGGCTGAGGAGTGTTAAGAAGTCTTCAGGGAGTAGGGCATGTTTATGACTTGGAGGGTATCAGGAGTTCACCGGGTGAATATAGAGGGAATATTGTCTGAAGTAGAGGAACAGCAAGGGTTGGAGAGTGAGCTTGGAATATGTGACAAACTGAAAGAAGTTCAACACAGTAGGAGCTTAGACTTTGGGGCATGAAAGGTCAGAAATGACTTAGGTAAGTATGCAGCACCAGATCACAAAGGACAATGTAATTTTCAATAAAGATTTGCTGTGTGTGTGCCAGTTTTGGTAAGTGTGTTTTCAAGGAATTTTTTTCCTTTCATCTAAGGTGTCAAGTTTATTGGTATATACTTGCTCATAATATCCACTTACTAGCCTTTTATTATGAGCAGAACTTGTAATCTGTAGTGGTGTCCCTTCTATCATTATATTATTATAATATCATTATATTGGATAATTTGTATTTTCTCTATTTTTTTCTTAGTAGAGGTTTATCTGTATCTTTATATTTTAAAGTTCATTATTTATAAACAGGATGTGGTTGGGTTTTGTTTTTAATCCAGTCTAACAAGGTCTGTCTTTAATTGGAACATTTAGTCTACATTCATTTAATATAATTATTAATATTGCTGGGTATGTTTGTTTTTTATTTGTCCCCTCTGCTCTTTCTTTCTTTATTCATTTTTCCTGACTTATTTTGTATTAATGAAATATCATTTGATATTGCATTATATCTCCCCTACTGGATTTTTAACACATTTTTGTATTCTTGTTTTTTTAGTGGTTTCCCTAAATATTAAAATATTCATTCTTGTTCCATCTACCTTCCCTCCTTTCCTTTGTGCTATTGATATATATATTTTACTGCTACATGTGTTACAAACCCTGTACTACATTGTTATTATTTTTGCTCTAAATTGTCTTTTAAAGAATTTAATTAAAAAAAAATAACCTTGTGATGAATATTGGCATACAAATATCTGTCCAAGTCCTTGCTTTCAGTTTTGGGGAGTATATACCTAAAAGTGGAATTGTCAAGTCATATAGTAATTCTTTGTTTAACTCCCTGAGGAAATTGCCTGACTGTTTTTCACAGTGGCTACAACATTTCATATTCCCATCAAAAATGTACTAAGGTTCTTATTTCTCCACATACTTGCCAAAACCTTTTACTTTCTGGATTTAAAAAAAAAAAATACTGGCCATCCTCGTGGGTGAGAAGTAATATCTCATGATGCTGAGCATCTTTTCATTTGCTTATTGGCCATTTATATATCTTTTTTGAGAGATGTCTATTAAAATCCTTGGCCTATTTTTATTTTTATTTTTATTTTTATTTATTTATTTATTTATTTATTTTTTTACCAGGAGGTCCCGGGGATCGAATCCAAGTCCCTCCATATGGGAGACAGATGCCCAACCATTTGAGCCACATCCGCCCCCCGTTGGCCTATTTTTAAATTGGGCTGTCCTTTTGTTGGTGAGTTGTAGTTCTTTATATATTATGGATGTTAAACCCTTATAAAATACATGGCTTCCAAATATTTTCTTCCATTCTGTAGGTTGTCTTTTCACTTTCTTGATAATATCTTTTGATGCACAATGTCTTTAATTTTTATGAAGTCCATTTTATGTATCTTTTCTTTTATTGCTTCTGCTCTTGTAATGTCTAAAAACCCATTGCCAAATACTAGGTGGTGAAGACATTTCCTTATGTTTTCTTATAAGAGTCTTATCATATTAACTCATATGTTTAGGTTGATGATCCATTTTGAATTAGTTGTATATGAAGTGAGTTGGGAGTCAAAATTCATTAATTTCTATATGGTTTTCCAGTTGTCCCAGCACTATTTGTTGAAGAAATTGTACTTTCTCCATTGAATGGACTTGGCATCCTTGTCAAACATCAACTGGGAATAGATGTTGTATTAGTCAGCCAAAGGGGTGCTGATGCAAAATACCAGAAATCTGTTGGCTTTTATAAAGTGTATTTATTTGGGGTAGAAACTTACAGTTACTGGGCCATAAAGCATACATTACTTCCCTTACCAAAGTCTGTTGCCACGTGTTGGAGCAAGATGGCTGCCAATGTTCAGCCTTCTTCTTCCTCTTAAGGCTCTGTGGTCCCAGCTTCTTCCAATATCAGCAGTAGGCTGGTCTCTCTCCCAGGGCTCATTTCTCTCTGGGCTCAGCTGCTTTGTTCTTTCTACAAGGTCAGCTGTAGACTCTCAGAGTTTCTAGGCTTTGTCTCTCTCCCTGGGGCTCGATTCTCTCCGAGCTGAGCTGCTCTGTTCATGCCACAAGGCTAGCTGTGAACCATCAGGCGAACAGCTTGTCTTTCTTCCCGGGGTCTCTGCTATGTCTGTGGAGCTGTCTCTATTCCTCTGTGTTCTTCTCCTGTGTGTTTACTTCCCAGGCTCCAGCTCAAAACTCCAATCTCCCTTCTCTGCAGTGCTGTTTCTCTGTTAGTCCATGCCCACCAAGGGGGCAGGGACTCAACATCCTATCGATGTGGCCCAATCAAAGCCTTAATCATTATTTAATCAAGTAAAAGTGAAACCTCTGAATCCAATATAATCTAATATGCCTAGAGAAAAAGACCAGTTCACAAACATAATCCAATATCTATTTTTGGAATTCATAAATAATGCCAAACTGCTACAGATGTGTTGGTTTATTTCTGTATTATTAATTCTATTTCATTATTCTAAATGTCTACCTCTATGCTAACATCACACTGTTTTAATTATTGTAGCTTTGTACTAAGTTTTTAAATCAAGAAATGTGAGTCCTCCAACTTTGTTCTTCTTTTGAAAATTGTTTTGGCTAGTGAGGGTCCCTTGCAATTCCATTTGAATTTAAGGATCAGCTTTTGCAAAAAAGCTTGCTGAAATTCATAATAACCAAAATGTGGAACCAACCCAAATGCCCATCAACAGGTAAATGGATAAACAAAATGTGGTAAATCTATACAATGGATATTATCCAGCCATAAAAGGAAATGAAGAACTGATACATGTAACAAAATGGATGAACCTTGAATACATAATGCTGAAGGAAATAAGCCAGACATAAAAGAAGAAACCAAATATTGTTTGGTTTTTCTTATATGAAATACTTAGAATAAGCAAATTCATAGAGATAGAAAGCAGAATATTGGTTCCTGGGGGTGGGGAAGGGGTTAATAGAGTGATATTACTTAATGGTATGAGTTTCTGTTTGGGATGATGAAAATATTCTGGAACTAGATAGACATGAAAGTTATACACTATTGTCAATGTACTTAATGTACAGAATTGTTCACTTGAAAATGGTTAAAATGATTTTATGTTATTTATATTTTACCATGATTAAATGTAAAGATGAAAATTCTGGAAAAAAATAGTCCTTATCCACATATTTACTAGTTTAGGTGTTTTTCATGAAAGTTTTTATGTGTGCCTTGAAAAAAAATCTCATTTCATTTGGTCGCAGACTTGAGATTTCTAAAAACCAGACCCAGAGTCTCATTGTACAAGTGGCTGAATTACAGTGTAAATTGAATTTTCAACCTTGCAGGGTGTCTGCTGTTAAAAGTGAGGGCATTTTAAGAGGTGCTTAGATGTATGTATGTATATATATACATAAACATGTATGTTATATATATATAAACAACATTTTTGTAAGCAAATACACATATATGCATATATATTTATATATCATTTTGCAAAAGTTTGTATGTATTGTGAGAATTTTGATTTTTACCCATAATAAAAAAAAAATTAATTAATTAAAAAAAAAATCATGCCACTTCTCTGTATAAAACTCTGCAGCGGCTCCATTTCATTAAGAATAAAAGTCAAAATCTTTACAATGAAAAAAAAAAAAAAAAGTGAGGGCATTGGTCGGAAAGCAATAGGATCCTGCAACTTGGAATGGGGACATATTGGTTGACATTAAAACTCTAGATTATGCTCAGTTTTTGCCAGATAAAACTGTAATGGTCTGCCCTGAGGAATCAGCCACCCAAACTGAGGAATCCACCAAGCCACCTCCTGTCTGCCCTGAAGAACCAGCCACCAGACCTCCAGCCTGCCCTAAGGAATCAGACATCCAACCTCCATCTGAAGGAATTAACCCTGCAATGCCTGATAAACCTGTAACCACCTCCCCTGAGGAAAAAGCCCCCATTCCTCTCTCTGAAGAGATTATTCCTGTTTTACCAGATGAAACTTCAACTGAATGCTCTGAGGTAGCTGGATTGCAAGACACTTCACCACCCCTGTCTTCTTCCAGACCTATAACTAGACTGAAGTCCCAACAGACCCCAAAGGGAGATACAAAATGTGACCCATAAGGAGGTATGCTATACTCCAAAAGAACTTCATGATTTTTCCAATTTATACAAACAGAAATCAGGAATATATATATGTGGGAATGGATTTTTAAAGAGTTGAATAATGGTAGAAGGAACATAAAGCTGGATCAGGCTGAAGTTATTGATATAGGCCCATTAAGGAGAGTTTCTGGATTTAATGTTGAACTTGAGGGGTTAGACAGGGCTTTAACAGTTTGTTGGGGTGGTTGGCTGAAGCATGGACCAAAAGGGTGGCCTACATTGCTTGAAGCAGAAAATGCCGAAACTTCCCTGGTATAATGTACATGAGGGGATCCAAAGGCTTAGAGAGACTGGAATGTTAGAGTGGATTTATCATGCAAGACCTGCTCACCCACCCCAGGAATAAATTTGTGAGATTAACTCCATCATCCCTAAAGAACTCTATGGTTGCTCTTCTCTGACATTACTATGGGAACTGCTGTAACTGAACTTGAATCTTTAAACACAATGGGGATGATCAGATCCCAGGTTGGCAGAAGCTAATTGGCAGCACTTAGGTGCCAAAGACAAGGTAGGCATGGCTACCAAAATGGACAGCAGACTCAAACCAGTAATTAAAACAGTCTGACTTAGAGAGACCTATGATGTTGGCTAGTAGAATATTGGGTACCTAGAAGTAAAATAGATGGGCAGTCTACTAAATTCTTACTTGAGCTCTATAAGCAGATTTCTAGGTCAAGTGAACAAAAGTCTAATTTCAAATTACAAAAACATAAAGCACGGTCTCTTAATCAATTCCCAGACTTAGAATGTTTCTAGCCCACAGTCCCTTGAATGAAGGGAAGGCCAGGTCCCCTTGGGAAAGGACCCTGATACACTGCCAAACATTTATACAGTTAATCTTCCTCCCAGCCTTTCCCAAAGAGACCTACAGCTTTTTACCAGGGTAACTGCACTGGGGACAAGGAAATGATCAGACATTTTCGGTATTATTAGGCACTGGTTCAGAAATGACATTAATTCCAGGGGACCCAGAAAATGCCACTGTGGTCCAGCAATCAGAGCAGATCCTTATGGAAGTCAGGTGATCAATGGAGTCTTAGCTCAGGTCCATCTCACAGTGGATCCAGGGGGCCCCAAGGCCCATTCTCTGTTATTTCCCTAGTTCCCGAGATGCACAATTAGACTAGACCTACTCAGCAACTGGCAGAACCCCCACATTGGTTCCCTGACTTGTGGAGTGAGGGCTATTGTGGTAGGAAAGGCCAAGTTGACGCCCTTAGAAGTTCTTCTACTTAGCAAAATAGTAAATCAAAAGCAATACTGTATTTCTGGAGGAATTGTAGAGATAAGTGCCACCATCAAGAACTTGAAGGATGGTGTGATTCCCATCACATCCCCATTCAACTCTCCTATTTGTCCTGTCCAGAAATCAGATGGATTTTGAAGGATAACAGCAGATTATTGTAAACGTAACCAGGTAGAGACTCTAAATGCAGCTGCTGTTCCAGATGTGGTCTCATTACTTGAACAAATCGAGAAATCCCTTTTATGCAGCTATTGATTTTACAAATGCTTTTTTCCCCCTCTCAATTACTGTTATTAAAGAACACCAGAAACAGTTTGCTTTCAGCTGTCAAGTCCAGCAATATGCCTTCTCTGTCTTACCTCTGGGAATATCAACTTTCCAGCCCTATATCAGAATCTAGTCTGTGGAAAACTTGATTGTCTCTCCCTCTCACAAGACATCATATAGTTCATTATATTCATGATATCATGTCGATTGGTCCTAGTGAGCAAGAAGTAAAAACTACTCTAGATTTATTGGTAAGGCATTTGCATATCAGAAGGTGGGAGATAAATCCAACAAAAATTCAGGGTCCTTCAACTTCAGTGAAATGTATAGGTGTCCAGTGGTGTAGTGCATGTCAAGAGATCCCTTCGAATGTGAAGGATAAGGTATTATATCTGGCCCCTCCTACAACCAAAAAAGAGGCACGATGACTAGTTGGCCTCTTTGGATTTTGGAGACAACATATTCCCTATTTGGGGGTCTTACTTCAGCCCATTTACCAAGTAACCTGAAAAGCTTCTAGTTTTAAGTGGGAATGAGAACAAGAGGAGCCTCTGCAACAGGTCCAGGCCTGCTGTGCAAACTGCTCTGCCACATGGGCTATATGATCCAGCAAATGCAATGATGCTGGAAGTGTCAATGGCAAATAGAGATGCTTTCTGAAGGCTTTGGCAGGCTCCTATGGGAGAGTCACAGTGCAGACCCTTGGGATTGTAGAGCAAAGCCATGGCATCCTCTGCACATAATTACTCTCCTTTTGAGAGCAGCTTCTGGCCTCTACTGGATTTAAGTAAAGACTGAATGCATAACCATGGGCCACCAAGTTACCATGAGACTCGAGTTATCCATCAGGAATTGCATGTTGTTTGACCCATCAAGCCATAATTCTGGATGTGCACAGCAGCACTCCATCATAAAATGCAAGTGGTATATGAGATAGAGCTTGAGTGGCTCCTTAAGGCACAAGTAGGTTACATGAGAAGTATCCCAAATGCCCATACTCCTTACTGTCACAATACCTTCTCTTTCCCAGCCTACAGCTCTGGCCTGTTAGAGAGTTCCATACAATCAGTTGACTGAGGAAGAGAAAACTTGAGCCTGACTTACAGACAGTTCTGTGTGATATATGGTACCACCCAAAAGTGAACAGCTGCAGCACCTCATCCTCTTTCTAGGACATTACTGAAGGACAGTGGTGAAGGGAAATCCTCTGAGTGGGCAGAACTTTGAGCAGTGCACCTGGTTATTCATTTTCTTTGAAAGGAAAAATGGCCAGAGGTGCATTTGTATAGTGATTCATGGGCTGTTGCCAATGGTTTGGCTGGATGGTCTGGGACTTGAAAGGAACATGATTGGAAAGAAGGTGATAAAAAGGTTTGGGGGATAAAGAATATGGATAGACCTTTCTGAGTGGGCAAAAAACATGAAGATATTTGTGTCCTATATGCATGCTCACCAGAGGGTGACTTTAACACAGGAAGATTTTAATAATCAAGTGGATAAGGTGACCCATTCTGTGGAAACCGGTCAGCCTGTTTCCCTGGCCACCCTTGCCATTTCAGAATGGGCTCATGAACAAAGTGGCCATGGTGGTAGGGATGGAGGTTATACATGGGCTCAGCAACATAGACTTCCACTCACCAAGGCCAACATGGCCACAATCACAGTTGAGTACCCAATCTACCAGCAGCAGAGACCATCACTCAGTCCCCAATATGACAACATTCCCTGAGGTGACCAACTTGCTACTTGGTGGCAGGTTAATTACATTAGACCACATCCATCATAGAATAAATTGTGCTTTGTTCTAACTAGAATAGACACATACTCCAGAAATGGGTTTGCCTTCCCTGCACAGCCATGCTTCTGCCTAAACTACCATGTATGGAATAACAGAATGCCTATCCACTATCATGGTATTCCACACAGCATTGCTGCTGATCAAGGAACTCACTTCATGACAAATGAAGTGTGGGAATGGGCACATGCTCATGAAATTCACTGGTTTTACCATGTTCCCCATCATCCCGAAGCAGCTGGATGATAGAATTATGGAATGGCCTTTTGTAGACTCAATTATGGTGTCAACTGAGTGGCAATACCTTGTAAGGCTGGGGCAATGTTCTCTAGTACACAGTATATACTTTAAATCAGCATCCACTCTATGGTGCTGTGTCTTGCATAGCCAGGAGTCACAGGTCCAGGAATGAAGGGGTATATACTGGAGCACAGCACTCATTATTATTCCTAGTGATCCACTAGGGAAACTTTTGCTTTCTGTCCCTGCACCTTAAGCTCTGCTGGTCTAAAGGTCCCAGTTCCAAAAGAAGGAGTACTTTTACCAAGAGATACAAAAGCAATTCCACTGAACTAGAAGTTAAAACTGTCATCCAGCCACTTTGGGCCCCTCATGCCTCTGAATCAACAGGGAAATAAGTGAATTACTGTTCTGGCTGGGGTGATTGATCCTGATTATCAAGGGAAAAAGTATTGCAATTATATAATGTAAACAAAGGAGAGTTTACCTTGAATACAGGTGATCCCCTAGGGTGTCGTTTAATATCACCATGTCCTCTGATTAAAGTCAGTGGAAAACTGCAACAATCCAACCAGGCAGAACTACGAATAGCCCCGAAACTTCAGCAATAAAGGTTTGGGTCACCCCACCAGGCAAAAAACAATGGCCAGCTGAGGTGCTTGCTGAGGGTAAAGGGAATATGGAAGGAGTAGTAGAAGAATGTGGTTATAAATATGAGCTAATACCATGTGACCAGTTACAGAAATGAGGACTGTAATGGTTATGAATATTTCTTCCTTGTTTTGCTATGAATATGTTTGTATATGTACACATTGCAAATGTTCTAGTTTACTAAAGCTTCTTAAGCACACAAAATAAAATGGGTTGGCTTTTAACAGTGGGTATTTATTACCTTATAAGCTTGCAGTTCTGAGGCTGTAAAAATGTCCAAATCAAGACATCATTAGGTGATGCTTTCTCCCTGAAGACCAGTTGATGGCGATCTTGGACTCCTCTGTCACATGGCACATGATAGTGTCTGCCGGTCTCTCCCTTCTCTTCTGGGTTTTGTTGCTTTCAACTTCCTGTTTCTGTGACTTTCTCTCATTTTGTCTGAATTTTATTCTCATTCTTTTATAAAGGACTCCAGTAAGAGGATTGAGACCCACTCTGAATGTGGCAGGTCAGTCTTAACTTATGTTAAGATCCTACTCACCAAAATTCTACTTACAATGGGTCCACACCTACAGGAATGGATTAACTTTAAGAACATATTTTTTCTGGTATACACACAACTTCAAACCATCACAGCAAATATCTTTGTTTTCTTCCCTATCTATCCTCTTATCATATGACATAAGTTGCATTAGCTTCATGTCACAGTATATAAATTATAGAATATCAAGTTTAAGACGGAATATTACCCAAAGACTTGCACTCTATTCTGGAAGGTTGTACACAGGACAATTGAGTATTGTTAGGCAAATACTTAGGATGCTTGGTAGACTTAAATCATTAGTAAGTGGATTACATCTATGGCTGATTACTTCTACAATCAACCGAGGGGATTCCCTTCCACAGTGAGAGATGTCTCATTCAATCAGTTGAAGGTTTTAAAAGGAGAAGGGATGATTTCAGCCATCAGAAGGGAGAATTTCCATCTGTATTTCAGTCAGTCTCCTGGGGAATTCATTGAGAACCTTCCTTGGAGTTTCCAGCTTGCAGCCTGCCCTATGAAATTGGATTTGCCCATCCCCACAGTCAAGTGAGCCAATTCCTATTAAAAAATCTCATAATATTTGCATTATATATACATATATAAGTATCTCCTATGGGTTTTATTTTCCTAGAGAACCCTGGCTAATACACCTATATATTTCTTTTAGGTTTTAAGTAATTGCTTTCATGTTTACCAAATTCATCTTTACCTTATCACTGTTGTTTCAGTTTCCTGGTCTCTGCAGCAAATACCATGAAATGGGTTGAGTTAAACAATGGGAATGTTTTCACTTGCAGTTTTGAGGCCAGGAAAATGTCCAAATCAAGGCATCATCAAGGCAATGCTTTCTTCCTGAAGATCAGCTGCCAGTGATCCTTGGCTCCTCTGTCACATGGCAAGACATATGTTGGTGCCTGCTGGTCTCTCTTTTTTCATCTGGGTTTTGTTGGCTTTCAACTTCTTGTTTCCATGGCTTTATCTCTCTGCCTGACTGTCAGGCAGAGAGATAAATAGGTCCACATCCATAGGAATGGATTAAATTTAAGAACGTGTTTTTCTGGGGTTCATACAGCTTCAAACCACCACAGCTGTCAACCTCCAAATAATATTATACCGATTTACATATAACATAAATATTTTAGAACTTGATGCTTTTCTTTTCTTCTTCCCTCCTTTGTTTTATCACAGTTATACATTTTACATCTTCTTAGGATAAAAAAATCCACAGTACAATGCTAATTTTGCTTTAAACAGTCAAATATCTTGCCTGAGGAAAACACTCTTGTGTTTTCCCACATATGTATGAGTTCTTTATTTTTTGTGTAGATCTGAACTTCCACCTGGTAAAATTTCCCATCCTTTCAAAGACATGTCTTTAATATTTCTTGTAGTACAGTTCTGTTAGGATAAATACTTTCAGCTTTTGTTTGTTTGAAAAAGCCTCTGCATTCTATACATGATTTTTCTGTAAACCTACAACTTCTCTTTGCTGGTGTGAGCCTTTTGTGAACCCCAGAAAATTATTTCTTAAATTGGTCCATGCCTGTGGGTATGGGACCCTTTGATTGGGTTGAATTCAGCTGGGGACCTTTGATTGGAGTACTTCAGTGAGATGGGGCCCAGGGTGAGTCTCAGCTTTCTTTCTGAGTCCTTTATAAATGTGAGAAACATGTAGAGGCACACCCATAAAGAGAGCTGCCATTTTACCCTGCCATGTGAGAGAGGACTCCAGGATTGCCTGCAGCTACAGAAAAACAGAGAAGTCCCAAGAAGCTGAGAGAGAGGTTGGAAGCTCAGTAGAGCAGCTGAGAGAGGAGAGAGGAGCCATATGTTTGATTACCCATAGCTGATCTCAGGGATGAAGTGAGCGTGGAGAATGCAAAGACCAGCCACCATTTTGCCCTGACAAGTGGCAGGAGTCTAGGATCACCAGCAACTCTGGTAAGACAGCATCTCTGATGATGCCTTGCTTTGGACATTTTCACAGACTCAGAACTGTAAGATAGTATCCTAATAAATTTCCATTATAAAAGCCAACCCATTTCTAGTATTTTACATTGGTAGCCCTTAGCAAACTAAAACATTCTCTTATAAAAAATTAGGAAAAAATCACACAGAAAATGTTTTTATTTCACCTTCAATTCTGAAAGATATTTTTGCTGGATAAATAATTTTAAGTAGGCAGTTCTCTCCTCCACATCCCCTACCCCCTTTCATTACTTTAAAGATCTGTCTCTATTATCTTCTGCTTGGCAATGTTCCTGCAGTCAAAACTGCCATTCTTATCTCTATTCCTCCAGACATATGTCTTTTTCTCTGGGTTCTTTTACATTTTCTATATATAACTGCTTTTTAGCAATCTGATTATGATGTGCCTTGGCTAACTTCCTTTTTTGTTTGTTTATTTTTAAAATATGTTTTATTATTATACATTTTTATTAGAGAAGTTGTAGATTTACAGAAAAATCATGCACAAAATGCAGAGTTCATATATACCCCTATATTATTAGCAACTTGCATTAGTATGGTACATTTGTTACACCTGATAGAAGAATGTATTATAATTGGATTATGAACTATAGTCCATAGTTCACATCAGGGTTCCTTGTTTATGATTGTTTTAAAAATCTTTATTTCAGGATAAATTTATCCTAATATCCTAAAATTTCCCTTCACATTCAAATATATTTTTTATGCTGTTAATTACATTCACAATGTTGTGCTAGCACTGCCACTATTCATCACCCAAACTTTCCCAATCACCGCAGATAGAAATTCTGTACCAATTAAGCATTAAATTCCCACACCCTGACCCCTGGTAAACTGTATTCTAGTTTCTGACTCTGTGAATTTGTTTATTCTAATTATTCCATATCAGTGAGATCATACACTATTTTCCCTTTTGTGTCTGTCTTATTTTACACAATGTTATGTCTTCATTGTCCACATTGTTGGCATGTATCAGATTGTCATTCCTTTGTATGACTGAATAATATTCCAGTGTATGTAGACACCACATTTTGTTTAACCATTTATGGTTGATGGACACTTGGGTTGCTTCTATCTTTTGGCAATTGTGAATAATGCTTCTATGAACACCAGTGTGCAAATATCTCTTCATGTCCCTGCTTTAAATTCTTTTGAGTATATACCTAGATGTGGGGCTGCAGATCACAGAAGCTGTATTTTTTTCAATATTATTCTCTTTCCACTTCATTTTGTATAGTTTTTATTATGTCTTTAAGTTCACTAGTGTTTTCTTCTGCAATATCTAAACTGCTGTTAATCATATGTTTTCCTCTGTCCTCTTGAACATATGGAGCATATTTTAAAAATTGAACATCCTTGTTCCATAGGTCCACCATGTGTGTCATTTCTGAAAATGCTTTTATTGATTAATTTTTATTTCTAGGTGTCATTTTCCAACTTGTTTGCTTGCCTAGTAATTTTGGATCGGATGTTGAACATTGTGAGTTTAAGGGTTTTAGTTGCTGGGTTTTGTTATATTTCTTTAGAGTTTCTTCTGAAGTATGTTTAAATTACTTGAAATCAGTTGGATCTTTTGAAGCCTTGTTTTCAAATTTGTTAACATGGCTCCACAGCAGCTTTACTCTAGAGCTGGCATAGCCCTACTACTAAGGCTTTTGAGAGTCTATCCAATGCCCCCTGTGTCACAAGATCTTTCCACTCTGCTTTGTGAGAAAAGGAACTATTCCCAGCCCTGGGTGGACTTTGGAAATTGTTCTTCCTACTACTAGTGTTCTTTCGTTAATATCAGGTAGTTTCCCCTCACAGATGAATAAATTGGTACCTACCAAAAGTCTGCAGATTTGTGGAACTTTTGTTCTGGCATATCACTCCCTTCCATAAAGTCTAGCCACTGTGGCTTCTTGAAATTCCAATCTCTCTCTCTTCATCTTGGCAAGATTATTGGGCTGTCTTTCTCTCAGCATTACATACTAGAAATGCTTTCAGGTTGTAAGCTGATGAAATCATTGGGATCACTTTAGTTTTTCTCCTTTTTTAGGTATCACAAACCAGTTGTCCAGTATCTGAAAATAATTCATTTATTTTTCTCAATTTTCTAGCAGTTCATGGGAAAAAGGTAAATCTGGTCCATATTATTTTCTCAAGGCTGGAGACTGGGAGTGAGAGTTTTAAAATTTTAGCTATTCTACTTGGTATGTAGTAGTAATTCATTGTGGTTTTAATTTGCATTTCCCTGATAACTAATGATGCTGAGCATTTTTGTATGCTTATCATTTTTATATATTCTTTTTGAAGTATGCATTAAAATCTTGCCCATTTTTTAAATTCTTGAGTTGTAAAATTTCTTTTTATATTCTAGGTAGAAGTCCTTTATTAGATAAATGTTTTACAAAAATTTTCCCCAATGCTTTCTGTGCCTTTTCAGTTTACTAACAGTGATTTAAAAAGAGCAAAAGATTTTAAATTTGATTAAGTTGAGTATTATCAATATTTTTCTTTTTATGAGTCATGCTTTTTGTATCTTATCTAAGAACTTGTTGCCTAAATGCAGGTCTAATTTTTTCCTTCTTTGTTTTCTTATAGAAGTTTTATAGATTTTGCTCTTATATTTATGTCTACAACCCATTTTAAGTTAATTTTTGTATGTCATATGAGGTAAGGGTCAAGATTTGTTTTTCCCACAAGGATATCAATTGTATCAGTCAATTGTTAAAAAAGCTATCCTTACCTTATTGAATTGTTTTGGCAACTTTGTCAAAAGTCAGAATATCTCATTTCCTCCTTCACTCTCTCATGTATGCCTGCTTCTCTCTTTCTCTCCTCACTCCCACTTCTCTCCATTCATCCATCATCTATCTACTCACCCATTCACCACTCCCTCATCCAGCCATCTATCTGTCCACTCATCTATACGTCCCCTCTTTTGGTCAGAAAAACTTTAAGGCTTCATGACAATGCCCAGCTTTCAGAGATAGAAAACCCTTAACAATGTTATATTTTCATATCCAGTAGAGGGAATATAACATGCAACTACTAAATTTTTTTTGCATTCTATTTTTTTAAAAAATATACTTAGATTACATAAATGTTACACACACAAAAATAGGGATTCCCATATGCCCCACCTCCCACACCTCCCACAACCTCCCACATAAACATCCTTCATTAGTGTGGCATATTATTTGCAACTGATAAACACACCCTGAGGCTTTGCCATTAAGCATGGACCATAGTTCACATTGTAGACCACACACTCTCCCACACAGTTCTGCATGTTATGTATATATCTGTTGTTGCAATGTCACTCAGGACAATTCCCAAGTCCTGAAAAAGCCCCCATATTACAACTGATTTTCCTTCTACCTGCCCCCAGAGCCTCCAGTGGCCACTGGCTCCACATCAATGTTGTAATTTCTTCCACTGCTTGAATCACAATATATATATATAGTAAAATACCAGTAAGTCCACTCTAGTCCATATCTCTTCCCCCAATCCTGAGGAGTCTGGGATGGTAATGTCCACTCCAGTTCCAATTGAGAGGGGAAGATGGATGGGATTATCCTGCCTGAAGCTGCAGACTCTCTCCATTCCCTGGGATGGCTGTCAGTTGTCCTGGTGAGTCCAATGAGCTGTAGAGTAGGAGTTGCAGCTCTACCGAGGTTCCGGGCCCAGCTGGCACATGGACAGCCCAAAGACTCAGGTCTCTGGATGTACACTTACAAACTCCAACACCAAGTATAGGTTTGAATAGAAGGGACAGACGAGCCATGTGCAGGAAAGACATAATTGAGTCCAACTCTGTCACTCTCAGGAGCACAAACTCAAAAGTAGGGCCCACTGGCAAGGCATCAAACTCTGGAGCTATCTGCCCTGGCGATAGGACCTGGGTGTCTCCAGAGCCCTCAGGAACCCCCCTATTTGTGGTGGTATCCACTTTGGAAGTCTATGAGATCCTACTAAGATGTGCATAAGTGTTACCTCTGGGATGACCTCCTAACTCACTTTGAAGTCTCTTAGCCATATAAACACATTTGTCTTTACCTTTTCCCCATTTTATTCGAGGTCTTTTTCCAGTCACATTGCCAGTTGGTGCTTGGTAGCAATCCCTCGATGCCAGGGAAGTTCATCCCCGGGATTCATGTCCCATGCTGCGGGGGAAGGTAATACATTCTATGCTGAGTTTGGCTTAGAGAGAGGCAACAAGGAGGCTCTCAAGAGACAACCTTTAGGCACTCCATAAGTTTCAATTTCAAGAGCAAAGACTCATAAGCCTAGTCATCAATATCAAGGGCCCATCAGTGGATCCTCCACTTTCTCCAATCACTGCCCCTGCACTTGGGGGACTGTTGCTGCTCCCTTAGAGAATGTGGCAGAGCTCTACAGGATGGGAATTCAGTATTCTCTTGTTTATTGAGTGATTCTTCACCCACTGTGACAATGCCCCATGAACATTTGAACTTTTTATATACCTTATATGTATGCTCAGGTGAACATCCTCCCATGAATCCCCCATCCCTGACACCCCACACCAACGATCCTCCCTGCCCCACCTGTAACCCTTCTGTGATCCAAAGCTTCTTCAAAGATGAAGCCATTTCAATAGCCAAATACAATTAGTTGGAAAATGAAATAATAATAATAAGATTAAATGTAAGAGTTAAAATACATTAAAATTTTCTTAAAAAAAACTAAAACTAAAATAAAATGAAAAGATTGGGATATTAAAAAAATGAAAAATAAAAAAAAATTTTTTTTTGGACATTTTGCCTTTCAACACTACAATATCTGGTGTCCAGTCTGTACCATGATATCTTCCCCCTCTCATTCCCCAGTGTCTCACTATTTTTCATTTTATTTTCAAAGAAGTTTTAGGTCACAGCAAAGTCACACACAGAATACAGGAGACTCTCATATACACAACACTCTCCTCCTTTTCTCCCCCCACCCCATATTAACACCTTTTTATATGTGAATGGTAGCATTGTTATAACTGATAAACAAATAATGAAACATAGCTACTAAACATTGTCAATGTTTTACACTATGGTTTACATTTTAGACCACCATACACTTTTATAAATTTTGATGATATTTACCATGTCCTGTGTCCATCACTGTAAGGTAATGCAGAACATTCCCACTGACCACTAAATACTCCCTGTTCAATCTATTCTATTCCTCCCTCCCCATCCCCCCAGGGCCCATGGCGACTCTCTGGCTTGACTCGTTGGATGACAAGATTCATAGTTACATGAAACAAGAGTGAGGTCTGGACACATTGTTTTATCCTCCCCTATTAGGAACCACCCTTGCTCTTGAGAGACTCCCACATGTCTGTTTCTGAACAAATTGGTCCTCCCAAGGATGGGAGTCCAACTCCTTCCCGCTTGTTATGTGGGTCTCCACCCACTGATAAAACACATTATGACAGCATGAACATTCACACACTCCCTAGAAGCCTGCTCCAGGTGTGCCCTGTCCCAAATGCCCCCCCCCAACCAACACCCTAAACCAGTAACCCTTCCTTGTCATATTGCCATAAGAGCATTCCCAACTCTGTACGTTCAACCTCATACCCACAAATCCCCAGTGTTCACCTGGTCCCTTTCCCAACTCTTGAAACTTTAAGGCTCATGACTATGCCCAGCTTTCAGAGATAGAAAACCCTTAACAATGTTATATTTTCATATCCAGTAGAGGGAATATAACATGCATCTACTAATTTTTATCACATGTTTAAAAGGTACAGAGAATTTTATTGGGGTGGTTGCTTAAATCCCAAAACAATAGTTTCTCCAAAAATGTTCATAAAGCAACTTTTAAAAAATTAAAATAACAGGCTGTGACTTAAAAGGCAAACATATGGAAGTCAAGACTATTTTTTGTTTAATGCAAAATAATGTCAATTGAATTTTGAGTTATGTAGTGATCTGGCTTAAGAAAGTCCACATGAAACCCATACATTTTTAGAATTATATTTTGAAAAAGTATTCCTTTGAAAATTTTGAAAAGTTGCTGTCAAAATCTTTTTGACAATTTGAAGAGCCATTATTAGAAAAAATGCTATATTTCACTACCATTAAGTTTTCAATGGTCCATTACTGTCCTTAATTGCAATAGTGACTTTTAAACAATATTAACTTTAAATATCAAATGGGGGGAGGAGGAAAGAAGCCATTTGGGTTTGGTTTCCATTGGAGGCAAGATTTCTAATTGTACTTGGTTTTTCTTCTGCTGAATCTTTATTGTTCACTCAAAGGTTTTCTCTTTAAGATAATCACAGTATTAGAATATTGTATATAACCTTTTTATTGCAGAGGGATTTGTAGTTTGAAAAACACTTTTATACCCTTTATCTTGTTTGATCACCATAATATTCATTCATTCATTCAACATTTATTGAGTATCTACAATGTGCCAGGCATTGAAAATACAATGGTGAAAAAGATGGTTTTATATTTTATCTATTTGCTAATCTTTCCAAAATTTATATCTTCAGCCTCTATATCTTCCCTTGAACTACTAAATCAGTAGATCTAACTGCTTCTTTAACATCTCCACATGGGTTTATAGTAAATTAATTGATATGTTGAAAACCGAACTCCTTATTCCTGCCCCCACCTCTCTCATACTAATCTTCTCCTCCCCCAAGTTTCCCATCTCTGTTCCAGTCTTTCAGGCCAAAAACATTGGGGTCATCTCTGACTCTTCTCTTTTTCCCTACCCCACACTCATCGGTCAGGAAATATTTTAGCATATAACCTTTAAAATATACTGCCACCACCACATTCAGAGCACCTTTATTTCTTATCTGGATCATTATTATATCCTCCAAAGAGGTCATGCTTCCAACCAAGCCCTTCTTCACACAGCAGTGCTAGTGAGCTACATAAAATAGAAGTCACTCTTCCATCTAAAACCAACCAGCCTTCCCTTCTCACTGGGAATAAAATCCATAGTCCTTACCATAAATTACAAGTTGTTCCAAGAGCTGGGTTCTACCTCCCATTCCACCCCTTCCCACTGTGCTCCTGGCTTGCTCCGGCATAGTGCCATTACTGTCCCACTTTCTGAAGCACACCATCTCCAGGTATCTGCAGGTCTTGCTCCATCACTTTCTTTGAGTCTTTGTTCCAATGATGCCTAATCAGAGAGGCATTCCCTGGGCACTCTCTATAAAATTGCACCCTCCTATTGTTCTTTTTAATACCCTTACCCTGATTTGTTCTTCAAAATAGCTACTACCACCTGAACATGTTATAAAAAGTCCTTTGCTTATTTGTTCAAGACCTGACATCTCCATTAGAAAACAGAGACTTGATCTTTTACTTTTCTAATGTTCCCCTGTGTAGTGAAGAGCGTGTGGCACTTAGAAGCCACTAGACAATATTTGTCAAGTGAATAAATAGAGGCATAAAAGGTCCTTACCCTCATATTTCTTGTACTGTATTTGGGGGAAACAGGCAATAAGCCAAAAAGCAGGTTTGGGGTAAGGAATTGGAACCAGGTGATGCGACAGAGAGTGGCTATGAGGGTTGGAGGGGAGATACTTTAGATGGGATACTTCTCTGAGGAGGGAGCATTTAAACTGAGACTGAATACTAGGAAGAAGCTAGCCTTGAAGCAGAATCATTATTTTTCCATTTTATGGGTCAGGAAACTGAACCTCAGAGAGGCATGTGCCTTTCTGTATCTACCAAATGATGGTAGTGAATTTAAAATCCCCAGCTCTGACCATATCTGTTGCTCTTCCTGTTAAACTACAAAGCCTTTCATAACTAAAATGGCTAAAATGCAACACTTACAACCACCCACCTACCCACCCACCCAACCAACCAGCAAACAATCAAAACCCATCCCATCTCCCTGCTAACTTTTGTGAGAATCACCACTCAGCCCAGGCAGATTGGCAGCTGGCCACATGGAGACAGTTGGGGAACATATTTAGTTTTTGCTGTTTCATTTGATATTCAACCTTTGCATTTAAGATTAGTGAGCATGGAGCTCAGCCCTAAAAAAGAAAATTCCTGATTGTTCTCACTCAGACAGCCACTTCTTAAAAGCCATTTCTCTCAATTCCATGAAATAGTCCCAGAGGACTGACCTCCTTCAGTTGCACAGTGCTAAGTTTGTCTTCATGTTTCTGGAATGCTGCTCCAGGATTTCTTTTTTAAATGGTCAAATCATGCTGGTTGTTTTCAAGTCTCTCAGGCTTTTTCTCAAACACAGAGACTTAGTGCAAGGCTAACTCCTCCCTGGTGTCATTTCTGCTTCCTGCGGCGAATGGTAATCCTGTGTCTGAGACACTGAGGCTCCCCATTGCTTTGCTAATATCCCATGAGCCTTGGGAAAGATTGATTGATAACATTGGTGGAAAAATGTAAAAGAAAAACCTACTGAGATAACCCGTGCTGGTAATGGCTTGAGGACTAGCTTGGAATGTACCCAAAAGCACAAAATTTTGAAGAGAGGAAGCAAAAATTCAGACATTAGCTGACTCTAGTGCTTAATAATTTTCCTCCTTACTACTTTGTGATTTCATTCTCTGGTCTTCATTTTTAGAAAGATGACAATTAATTTCTAGGTCCTTTTCCAATATATGATATAAAAGAGGGCTTGGGGGAGAATAAAGCAAAGGCTGCACAATTCCTTGAGTAAGAAATTCATTTCTTTCCCTTTTTTATTCTGTTTGTGTG
Source organism: Tolypeutes matacus (assembly GCA_026826555.1). NCBI lineage: Eukaryota > Metazoa > Chordata > Mammalia > Cingulata > Chlamyphoridae > Tolypeutes > Tolypeutes matacus. The sequence goes on along the minus strand of JAKSZT010054193.1, from coordinate 12,033,164 downwards.
TGTGTTGTGTGTGTATATTTCAAAGAAAAAGAAAGGCTGGCTGTTAGTTGATACTGATAAAACTGGTTTAAAGTGTTAGTAAAGAAGAAAAGAGATTACTAAGGGTTCTGACTGTGAAAAAAGAGATGGACGTGGTAGAATCAGGGAAACAGGAAATAGTTAACTAGAAAGTCCAGCTGAGAAAATGCCTATGCGCAAAAGAAAGAAGAGACCTCTCCAGGCCTACAATGCAGGTGGGAAAGGAAAGCAGAACAGAGGAGCAGAACTCTCACAGATTTGGAGTGTGGAAATGCATGTTGTGGGTATTGGTATGTGTGTGTGTGTGTGTGTGTTTATGGGGGAGGACCACTACATGAAACCACAGAGCAAGTGTATGAGTCTCTAATTAGCTTTTCTGATGGGGGTGGGGGTTGCAGGTGTGCCTTTTGGCATGCTGGAAATAATGGTGCTATATGTGTTGATGGAAATAATTTACTGAAAGCACATGATTACTACATGCAATTAGAAGTTGGAATAAAACATGATTGCTGTTTTCGTGTTTGCATATGTAGGATTATATTATAATTAAATGAAATAATAACAAGAGGTGTGTAAATTATATTCCTGGCCTGTGTGGAAGATAGGAATAAGCAGAGGTGGACCTGGAGCAGTGGAGAGGACCTGTCTATGGGCTGTTTGTTCCAGGAAATCCTAGCACCTTGCTAGGAAGCTGAAGCTATTGAGGAGTTGGCCAACCCTAAAGGGTAGGTAAGAAAACTGAGGATCCTGACTTTGAATCATCAGAAGACGAAGCTTTCACAGTTTAGGGAGAGGGATGAGCTCCTGTAACCAGGCTGATTTTTTCATAAGAGGATTATTCTGTCAACACCAGACTGTGCCTTACCTAAAGCAGTTTTCCTGTGAAGCTCCGTTCACGCTGGCATAGAGATTCAGCCAAGAAAACACTGTTCACACACCTCCCTACAACCTAATGTCATTCTGATACTGACCTCTCTCTCTTGCTGTCTCTCTTTACTTTGCTTGAAGCCAAAGAACAATTAATTGATTGTTCCTCATTAAGTGGTAGCTATTCATTATTAACTTAAATAATTTGTGTCTCCGGGTGTAATAATGAGTATGCAACACTCACAGTAGAGAGATTTATGGTTGATATTCGGTGTATTATTGTATTATTAAATCAGATAGGGAACCAAGGAACACACACAATGAATTTGAGATACTAATGGAACATCCAAATTGCAGTTTCCAGGAGATGGTTGTATGTACATATCAAGAGCTTAGGAAATAGGACTGGGCTGGGGATAGAAATTTAGGAGTCATCAGCATATATGGGTGTTGAAACCAAGCCAAAGGAATAAATGAGGTAACCCAGGGCAAACAGAGAGGGTGAAAACCTGGTCAAACATCAGAGAACTCCAATTTTGATGGTGAACGGAAGCAGAGGAGGATCCCAAAATGAGAAGCTGAAGAAGTAATCAGAGAAATAGTAGGAAAAGCAGGAATTGGCATCATGGAAGCTAAGAGAGAAAGTTTAAGAAATAGAGAAAGAGTGCCAAGAAGTATAGAGAGTGACAGATGGTGTCAATGCTATAAAGAAGTCCAACATAATACAGACCGAAAAGAAAACACTGAAATCCAAATGGGATTGAATTTCAAAGGGATAAACAAGATAAAAGTGCTAGATCCAATAGGCATGTCTTTAATACTTTAAAATGCTTCAAGCCAGTATGATTCTGCCCCCCAAAATGAAGTTGGGCCATTTTGTCCTTGACCTAACTCTTATAACTTTGTTTTGCTAGCTTCTGATTATTGCATTTGCTGTTTTTCTGCTTGGGCACCTGGTCATTGATCTTAGCACCTACTAGAGTAATTTACATCCCCTCCAATTTGTCTGGTAAGGATCTCTCTGGGCCATCCTGGTTTCAGCCTCTTTGGGCAGGGGAGAAAAATGTGTCCATTGACTAAAAGGCATTTGAGCAACATGTTTTGTGGGAATGGAGATGCCAATCAGGACTAACTAATGGAGTAGCTGGAGCAGGCATCCTAGGGAGTACAGTCTGGTGGCTCTCATTTCCTGGAAGGCAGAGAGACAGATGTGAGAGAAAAAGAGACAACTGGGCCCTGTTGGCCTGGGCAGGGAGGCTCACCAATCTACTAGTCTCCTACCAAGGTAGGTTTGCAATAGAGGAAAGGATTCTGAGTAGCAGATTCAGAAATGGTAACTGGAATATGGCTATAAAATAAGATATTAAGAATCATCTTGGCATTCCTACATCTGCTCTAACTTTATTCCCACCTCTGGGAGTCAAACACACCTCCCATCCTCTTCAAGGAGCATCCTTGTTCCAGGGATGCTCTTACTACCCTGAACACATTAGGTTCTAATCAAAATGTGTTCTTATCTGGAGACTGAGGGAAGAATCTGCTTCCAAGTTCATTCAGGATGTTGACAGAATCCAGTTCCTTGCTGGCTGTTGGCCAGGGACCATGCTCAGCTTCCAAGACTGCCCACATTCTTCATCACATGACCCTCTCTGTCTTCAACCCAGCACAGAGTGGTGAATCATTCTTATGCTTGGAATCTCTCTGACTTCCTCTTCAGCCACCAGCCAGAGAAAACTCTGTTTTTAAAGGGATCACCTAATTAGGCCTGGCCCACCCACATAATCTCTCTATTTTAAAGTCAGCTGATCAGTAATCTTAATTCCATCTGCAAAATCCCTTTTGCCATGCAATACAACATAATCATGGGAGTGATGCCACATCATATTCATAGGGGAGAGAATTATTAAAGATAATAGTCTTGGGGGTCCTTCTTAGAATTCTGTTTACCACTTTCACAGTCCCATTCTTTTGAATGCCATGAGAGCACCAAGTTTTTAAAAATGGATTTGATTTTTGGACACAGCCAAAAAATCATTTAGTGAATAAGATGGGTGATCACTTTTTATTAAAAAATGGATTTGACTATAAAGCAATATTAGTGCTTTGCTTGCATGATGCATAAACAGTATCTGAAGACAATTTCAGCATGGGAGTATTCTCATTTCACATGTGATTACGCTACTGCAAACTGAATGTTTTTTGTGGGAACCAATATGTTGAAAAAAAAAGAAACATTTTGAATGGAAGCATAGTGCATAAGTATGTGAAGCCCAAAAGTCTCAGCCCCAGTTTTAGACAGACTGGTCTCTTGGGGTGAACAGTTATTCACTAGCAATGGAATTTGTATCTTAATTTCCCTTTCCCTCCCACCTACAAGTAACATGGGGCCATAGGGGTAAAATTCTTGTCTAGCTCAGCAATTCTGAAGAGGAAAGAATCCTCCTGGGCACTATTTGGAGAGATAGTGAGAAACAGGCTTTCGCCTTTCTGTGGAGTTTGGACAGGCTGTGCTTCCACTGCAGGTGGGTGGTCTAAGTGATCTGCAGACAATTTAACTCCTTGGGGTTTGGGATACTGGAATATGCCTAATATTTCAGAAGTAACAATTCTGGATGGTTTTCTGGAGGCAAAACCTCAGAATCAAAATGATCTCATTAACACAGGGAGAGGCTGCTGAAGCCAAGATCCCAGAGGGAGCTGGTTTTCCTTGGACTTCCTTTATTTGACTTTCTTCATCCAAAAAGTAAAATAAATAAATAACAAGGCCTACATGTTTAAACGAATATATGAGAAATCATCTTCCAAAGCCTCTCTTCTCCCTGTTCTTTAGTTTTGTAAAGCTACATGGAAAGTTGGAGGGAGGGCAACGGGACAGAAAGAAGGGTGGTCTCCACTGACAAAACCTACAGGATAAAATAATGAAGACCAAATTAGGAAAAATCACTGGGTCTAAGACTCGTTGCAACATAAATATACCACATTCCGTGATCAAAAGGAAGAGACAGGGCAGATCTGTAAGAGATGAAAAACCGTCTCAAAGAATGAGGTGAGGGAAAGGAGGCGCTCAAGTGGTTGAGTGCCTGCTTCCCATGTATGAAGTCCTGGGTTTGATTCCCGGTACCTCCTAAAAACAACAAAACAAACAAAAAACAAATGAGAAAACCAACTCTCATTGGGGAGCAGATGGAGCTCAGTGGTTGAGCGCTTGCTTCCCACGTATGAGGTCCTGGGTTCATTCCCCAGTACCTCCTAAAAAAAAAAAGAAAAGAAGAAAAGAACGAAGTGATACAAACCCTATATTAATAGCACAATTTCTTGAATTTGCAAGGTTAGGATTTGTAAGACCTACGTTAGGTAACTGAAAGGAAGAAATAATGCCTGATTAAGAACATGGATGTTCAAGAGGTTATCTTGGTAAACTAGTGAGGATACTCTAAAATTTATTTATATCATACATATATAATCATACACACATACATAGTCATTTTACAGATTTTTCTTTGTTTCTGATTGAGATTCCTTCTCCACCATCAGTTACCTTAAGTAAACTGGTATTTTCTATTGTAGTTTCATCAATATGCTGGCCCTAAGATATCTTGTCCATATGTTCAGTGAAATGAACTACTTAAATTAAATATTTAATGAAACTAAATATTAAACTAATCAAACCCCTTTTTTTGCCTTCTTTTTCTTCTTCTCTCTGGCTCTCTCTTTTTTGGTCCAGGATAAAAATTTCCAAATTTAAGACATAGTCCTGTCCATCATATAACTTCAACATAGCGAGTGGAGATTTTGATCTCTGGTATCTTTGAAATGTGACAGTTAAAACTTAGTTTGCTATCTATTTTAAAATTACTTTCAAAATCCTTTGTGGCCCAGAGATTTAGTTAATAAGAAGCAAGGAGAGAAGTAACTTAGAAACAGTATAATGTAAAGATTGAGAGTAAGGGCTCCAAAGTCAGAGAGACCTACTTAGAAATCCTGGTCCTGCCTCTTAATAGCTATGCATCCTTGGACAAGTCACTTAACCATCCTGAGCCTCTTTCCTCACCTGTAAACTGGGTTAAAAAATGATGATGGATACTAAGTAAGATAATATGTAAGACCAGAACACAGTAAAACACTCAACTATTAGCTACTAATACTGTTTTCCCAGCTCTGGAGACTTTAAGCATAATTATTTTAAGGTGGGATTTTAAAAACTTGGTGAACTGACAAAAACAAAATACCCTCCCACAAGGAGAACTGGACCATAGGACTCTGGTAGATGATGTCTTGTCTCAATCAACTCCATTAACCTTAACCCTGAACTTGAACCTTTGCCTCAAGGGTCTAGAAAGAATTTCATCCTCTATTGCTCATTCAAATATTCCCTCCACCCACTTGCTTTTCTTTTTGTAAAACCACCTACCAGTTCATCAGCATTAACATTGACAGCCTTCTTTGTTTGTCTTGGCTGATTGATTTTCCTGAGCACCATTAGTGGCAATAGGTCCCAACTGCCCAAGTTGGGGACTTTGCCTTGTAATGGCCTGGAATGCTCTTAGACTTACCCTTTTGCAAGAGGTATTGCCCATCAAATGATCCTGTTAGTTACAATTGGCTTCCCTTGATAAACAGCCCTGGCAAGTAAGAAACGACAAAATGGCACTAAATGCCTTTCTCTCTGGGCTTCACTGCCTCAATTCAGGGGTCTGAAAGAAAAGAGACAACATTTTGTGTATGTTTTCACAGGTATAACATAAGTAGGTCAGTACATAGAATACCAGGAACACAGAGTGTTGCTTTTTTGTGTGATATGCTTGTAAAAGAGTATTCTTGGACACTCTAGAGCAGGGCTCAGCAGACTACGACCTGTGGGCCACATCGGGCCTCTGCCTGTTTCTGTGAAAGTAAGTTTTATGGAACACAGACATGCTCATTTGTGTATGTTCGCGTATGACTGATTTCACCCTACCATAGCAGAGTTGGGTAGTTGCAACAGAGAGACTGTGTGTCCCACAAAGCCTAAAATATTTCCTCTCTGGCCCCTTAACAGAAACAGTTTGCTGACTCCTATGCATTTAAAGTAAGATGAAACTTCCTGAAAGCATCTGCTTGTTTGCCTTGTGTTGTGTCCATCTGGTAGGAATAGAACATCCATATTCCAATTTCCTGGCGCAGTCCTGCCCAATATTGTCCTCATATGTATACATGAGGAAATGTAGACTGATTTGATATTACATTTAGCTCTTTGGTTCAGAAACCACACCCCTCTGGGCTTCCTGAGGAGCACTGGAAAACAGAGAAATTGGCACAAAAAAAAAAGCCACAATGATCATTGTGTTGAATCAGTGCTATCATTATTAGTCTCAAGCATTTCTAGATACTTTGAACATTTCTGCTTATTGCAATTTAGTTCTTCATGTTAGGGCATAGATGTGGATTTTCATTGTCTCCAGCCAGAGAGAAAGCAAAGGGAACTTAAATCACGGAATCATTCCCAGCCTCCCAGCCTCACCCGTGCTTACGGCTATAAAACTTGTTTACAAGAAGTTTTCTTCAGGCACACTCAATTCTTGACATGAGTAGGGCCTAAAAATGTTAGTATCTTGTATGAGATGAGTTGGTAAGAAGGCATTTTGTAAGGGGGTTTTACATTTCTTCAGTAGCATTTTTCAGTGACTGTGGGATTTATGGTAATAAGTAGAGGAAAGTCTGCTGAAAGGAAACCAGGTAACCTAGGACGAATAGCAGAGATAACAGAAAGAAGCGTTGTTGCAAGAGGGAGGATAAACCTTCTAAAGCTTTTGTTGTTCCATTGCTTCCAATACTTGAAAACACATGGACAATTCAAATATACTATTTTAAAAAATGAGGCAGAAAACCAAACCTTGAGCATTCAAAAACAACCCAAAAATGTGTGAAGATGATATATTACCTGGAAATTATTCTTAAAATAAACAACTTAGCACATAGTTATTTCAGGCTGCCCGAAATTTAAAATACCTGACTTACTAACAAATTAATTAATTTTCTTATATAAGGACCCCACCTACTCTAAGGAATTCCCTTTGTTGCCATCAGAAGGAAACAAAAAGGATCTATTTCAAGAATTTGCAGACCATAAAATAAAAGGATCTAAAACTTTGAAAAATAAAATCATTCTTAATTAAGGGAGTTTGTTTGAGTGTGTGATTTTAGATGATGTCCATTATCCCCACCTAGGAAAAAAAATGGAATGCTGGGCCCAGACTTAGGCTAGTGGGACAGCTGAGTTTGAAGACAATGGTGTAAGAATTTGTGTTATATGGAGAAAAAAAAAATGGAACCCAAGCCCAGGTACCTCATTCAGCTGTAGCATGAAAGCAAAACAGCCAGGTAAAGAGAGAGGAAGAATCCAGTTATAAAATCATGGGGTAGAAAATGGAGACTTAGCGGAGGTGTGAGATAGCAGGGGGTGCTTGGTAGAGGTGTGTTTTGTGGCAGATAAAGGTTGGGAAATTTACTACTGGCCCTTCTATTGAAGTATCTGTAGCCATAGCTGAGAGTAGCTCACAGCTATTAGTATTGTATTAGTCAGGGTCCAGTCAGGAGTCAGAAACCACAACTACTTGTTTTAACAGAAAAAAAAAAAAATTAATATGAAGAATTAACTAATTATTGAAGAACTGAAAAAGAGGTAGCAAGTGAAGAAAAAAACTACTGTTCCTGGAACTAGTGCTGTCAAAGGAAGAGATTGGAGAAGGGGCCCTGAGGAACTGAAAAACTCTGAGGAGGGGATGTCAGCTGGCCTGGCACTGGTGTGTCTGCAGGCGGAAGAGATGTGGCTTGTTCTGTGAGTGCTGGAAAAAAACCTGCAGACTGGAATTGACTGCTGCTACTGGCAAAAACCACCACTGCCAGGGTGAAGAAGCAAAGCTGGGCAATGCTGACAGGGACAGGAAGTTCAACTCCTGCCTCCTGCCTCCTCAGAACTTCTAGTCTTCCTCCAAAGCTCCTGGCAAAGCAGAAGTGTAGCTTGCTGAGTCCCATCTCCAAGATCACAAAGCAGAGTATGAAAGAGAGAATTTACAAGTGAGAGACAAGAGCTGACTGACTGGCTCATCAGTACTGTGACAAGATTGCTATTTGTTTATCTTAACATCTATTGTCCTCTTCATTCTTGGTAATAGAACCCTAAATTCATTTACAATGGCAAGATTCAGCTAAAAAACATTTCTCAATCTTCCTTGTTAGCTAGGTATGGTCGTGTGACCATATTTTGGCTAATGAATGTCAGTGGAGTTATTTCAGGAATACTTTTAAAAGTTTCTTTGCCTCTTCTTCCATCATGCTGCCTCAAACACAGATGTGATGGCTGGTGCTCTATGAGTCATATTGGACCATGAGGACAAGAACCATTCTCATGGATTAATTAGTGAGCCAAAAGAAATAGTGGACCTTGATGACTTTGTGAAGTAGCCATATTAGTCCGGACTAATTACATCCAGATGTCTTTTATGTGTGTGAGAAAGATTAATTTCTATCTTGTTTAAGCCACTGCTAGGGATTTTCTACTATATGCAGCCCAAACTAATCCTAACATAAAGTATTCTAAGTAGGCTTGGACAAGTAGATACACATTGCTTAAATGGTGGCCATCCCATTTCAGTGTATTTTCTCTCATGGTATTCTATGTTTTTGTTGGCTTTGTAATTAAAGGAATTATTGAAAATTCCTTTATTTAGATATTTAATTTTGTTTAAAATCTTTCTTGCATAAAAGTGCAAATATGGTTATGAGGATTATGAGCCACTACAAGGGAGTGTGAACCCTCCATAGATTAGAATGGAGTTTTTTTTTTTTTTTTTTTCCCTAACCCCTAGCCAAGATCAGTTGCACTGAAGAATTTGGTACTTTATGGACATTATCACTAATCCTTATAATAATCCTACAAGAAAAGATATTTTATTTCCATTTTAAGTAGAAGAAAACTGACGCCCAGAAATCTTAAGTAATTAGCTTCAGATCCATGTTAGCAGGTGGTGGTGCTGGGGATTTGAAACACATTCCACTATACCACTCTGGCACCAAATGAACTAATAGAATCAGCGTTATAATTATAATCAATTATATTATGGATTACACAGGCTTTGTTACCTGATCTAGGAAACTAACCACTATCGATATTGCCATTTATACGGAGGAATGCTTTTTAAACCACCAGTCAGCGACTGCATGTGTTATTAGTGACAGACGTGCCACCAAATATTTTCAATAGAATTTGTAGAATATCTGAGTAATTACTTAATAATCAATGCAAAATATACAACTAGAATTTAGAGAACTATATTAAATAGGGATCTTTTAATTATAAGTGTAACCATTTTAAAGTGTATCTCCAAAGCTTAGATGTAGGTCAATTTCTCTGTAATTGAATTCATCTTAACTCAGGATTGACCTTCTGCATGGTCAATGCAAAGTGGCCTCCTGTTGATTCTCACTGTCAGCGCTGCTCTTCTGAGACTCAGCTGAGTCTTCCATTTGGCTCAGGATTTTGAGCTCTCCACTCCAAGGGCTTTGCTTTGGGGACACTTCTGGTGGCACTCACCTTTTATCCACCTTCTACATCTGCTCCTGGGAAATGAGGACATCTCTGAGTCTTATCCCATCCATGAGCTGATCTTGCCGAATCCGGAGGAGGCATGGGAGGTGGGTGCTCATTCAGGCTCTTTCTCTTGGGCCTAAATACCCAAACCCACCGTGTCCATTCCACTATAGCTTTCCTGAGTACCTATGAGAATCATTGCTAGTCCTTTTACTTTCCAGATGGGAAGTGGGAAGCAAATCCTTTAGCTCAGACTTTCTCAAACCCATCTAGAGATCTTCGTCTGCTCTTCCCCAGAAGGGCTTTTGACCCTGATTTGGGGGTGGGGAAGCAGCCAGAAAGCAGGTCCCACACTTAAACACCAACATTGAAATGCTCCTGATTTCTCTCCTCTCATGTCCAGCCTCCTCCCTGCCCTGGAAGGGATTTTATCTCCTCTAGGGCAAGAAACTGCCATTAATCCTTATCCTGCATCCTTCCCTATATTATGGCTAATGTAGAAACTCTATGTTCTACCCCTGGGTCTGCTGCGTCCTTCCACTCAATTCCTTTTAGAAATCAAAACAAAATAACTTCTCTCTCATGCTATTAGCTCTCAAATTTAAAGCACCTGACTCACTAATAAATTAATTAATTTGCTTTCATAAGGACCCCACCTACTCTATGGAATGCCCTGTATTGTCATCAGGAGGAAAAAAAAAAAAAAAAGGAACTATGTAAAGAATTTGCAGACTTAAAAAAAGTCATTTAGCAAGTCCATGGAATTCTTTGGTTTTGAGTGTTTCTTCCCCCTTCCCCGCCCTCCTGCAGGTATGGATGCATTTGATCCATACAGGAATAATTTTCAGAAAGGAAAACATCTGTTTAAAATCTCCATGTATTATCCCATTAAGTAAAAAACGGAAACCAGCTTAAGCTAGGTTCAAGAGAAAAGAAAGGAATTTATTGGCAGAAACCCTGCTTGGTTCTCCAGGTACCTCACTGTCCTCCCTCCTCAACTCTTGCTGGTTCTCAGACCTCCCTGGCCTGTCATCGCTGGAGCTCCACGGCTTGGTCCTGGCTTCTTCTCTTCTGGCTTCTTCTCTTCTCCATCTGTGGTCCTTGGGGGACTTCCCAAATATATGTCTCCAACTCAGCGCCCTGTCCTCAAATCCATACTCATATATCCAACTATCTGCTTGATGTTTTCCTGGTATCCACCTAAAAACACTCTCAAACTTAATATCCCCAAATTCCTGGTTTTCCAAACTCCTTCCGCACTGTCCCATTCTCATTAATGTCTCTGTCCCTCCAGTTATCAGGCTAAAGCCTTGTAGTGTCTGTTCGCCTCTCGTTTACTCACACCCCACATCCAAACCTTTCACCAATCCAGTGTCTCTACTGTAAAAATATATGTAAATCTGATGACTCCCCTGCTACCATGCTGGTCCAAGTCACCACCATCCCTGCTTGATTATTGCAGTTGCTTCCCATCTGGTCTCCCTCCTTGCCCATCTAGGGTTGATAGGGATTGAGTTTTGCCCCTCCCACCTCACCCTGAAAGATATGTTCAAGTCCTAATCTCTGGTCCTGTGGACGTGAACTCATTTGTAACTAGCATCTTCAAAGATGTTATTAGTTAAAATCAGGGCAAACTGGATTGGGGAGGGCCCTACTCCAATATGACTGGTGTCCTTATAGGCAGAGGAAATTTGGACATAGTCAGAGAGTGGGAGAGAGAGAGAAAGAGAGAGAGAGAGAGAGAGAGAGAGAGAGAGAGAGAGAGAGAACCACCATGTGATGGAGGCAAAAATTGACTTATGCTGCCACAAACCAAGGAATGCTAACCACCTACCAGAAACCAGGAGAGAGGCAAAGAATGAATTCTCCCTTTTAATAGGAAGCACGGCCCTACCAACATCTTTATTTTGGTCTTCTAGCCTCCATTGTATTGTTTACTGAGAAACAATAAATTCTTGTTGCTCCATCCAAGTAGTCTGTGGTACTGTTTTTATTAGCCCTGGCAAATGAAGAATTTATTCTCACAGGAGAAAGAGTTTATTCACGCAGTAACCAGGGGGAATCTTCTAAAATGTGATTCCATTCATTTAACTACTCTGATCAAAACTCTTCCCATCTTGCTCAGAGTAAAATTCAAGTCCTAATCTTTATTCATAAACCTTCCAAGGCCTGGCCCTTGGCTGCTCTCCCTATCTTGTCTCCTGTCCTCTCTGCTCTAGACACATATAGTAACCTCCTATATCACAACAGGACAGGCTCACTCCTGCCTCAGAGCCTTTGCATGCTTTCCCTGTGGATTTTGCATGACTCAATTGCTCATTATTCTCAGTTCTCTGCTCAAACATCATTTCAATAGAGAGGCCTTCTCTCTCTGTTCTCTATAAAATAACAATTTCTCCTCCTGACACCACCCTCCCTCTTTCCTAACCATGTTTTATTACTTTTTATTTGTTATACTATATATTTACTCTCTTATTTGTTTATTGTCTATCTCTCCAACCCCCCACAACTCTCATTAAAATGTAAGATTTATGAGAGTGGGGACTTTGTTTTACAGTAATAATACAGTAATCCCATATCCTTAGCATCAGAATTTCTCTGGTACTTAGTAGATTCTCAACAAATATTTCTTGAAATAAAAAAAAAGAAGACAAACAAACAAGCAAACAAACAAATTAAGGTATATCAGTTAGACATTGCTTTATAACAGACCATGCAAAACTCTGGCTTAAAACCATAAACATATTATTGTCAAATAGGCAGATCTACTGATCTGGGCCAAGCTTGGTTGACCTTGGCTGGATTTACTCATATGTCTATGACTGTTCTGTTGACCGGCAGGTCAACTGGGGCCTGGAAGGACTAGCCTCACTCACATGTCTGGAGATTGACTGGCTCAATGGGTGACTGGTTGACAGGCTAGGCTGAGATTGTTCTCAGGGGACCCAAGAAAGAAAGAATGGATGCGTGGAAGATCTCTTACGGCCTAGAGTTAGAGCTCATACAATGTCACTTCCATCACATTCCATTGTCCAAAGAAGTCATAAGGCTGTCCTAAATTCATGGGTGGGTTAATATACTCCACCACTTGATGAGAGGAGCTATAAATCACATTGTGAAGAGTGTGCATACAGGGAAGGGTGAAAACTGCCACTATTTTCACAAATTATTCTTCCATATAAGATATCTTATGGAATCCAAGGAAGAATTTAACAACCAGGCTTAGGGTAGGTCTAGAATTCAGCCATGGAAATTAGGAAACTTCTCCTGAGATTTTTGACATTAATGTAACTCTGCTTCCAATTCCCAATCTCTGAATCCCTCAGGGCAAACTCTAGATTCTCAGGAGAAATAATTGGCCCAGTTTGGGTCAGGGGTTCTTGGTCCTTCCTTGTTCCTGTTCATGGTGGCCAGAAGGAAAGATTAGATTTAGAATTGGTCCTTGGATTAAGGGGCAATTTCCCAAAGAAGTGAAAATTATCAGGGAAAGTCAAGGAGAATTGCTTAAAAGGATCCATTAGAACATCTAAGTGTGAGTTTAGAAACCCTAAAATTTTAAATTTATTGTCTTTAATATTAAAATTCCTATGAAATAAGTGAAAGGGATGTCTGAAGAGGGCTTTGCTAGGGAAATGTCATGAATTTAATATAAATCTGCGAGAGAAACTGAAAATGTTCAAATAAATTGAATTGTCAATAACCAAAGAAGAATTTGGGTTATTATGGCATAAAGCTTATAATACTATTTCATATTTCTCTTGCTTTTATTTGGATAAATGTATCATCTTTCTCATGCTTTATTGAAGTTTCCTTAGGTACTGGAGTTGGCTATTGTGCTATCTAAATTTATCAGTCAAAGAAATAAAGAAATCAGTACTGGAAGATACTAGGTATATTAGTTTCCCAATGCTTCTGTAACACATTACCACAAACTTAGTAGCTTATAACAACATGCATTTATTATCTTACAATTCTGGAAGTCAGAAATCCAAAATGGGTTTCACTGGGCTAAAATCTAAGTGTTGGCAAGGCTGTATTCTTTCTGGTGGTTCTGGGGGTTGAATCATTTCCTTGTCTTTTTCTAGCTTCAAGAGGCTGCCTGCATTCCTTGGATCCTGACCCATTCCTCACTTCACTCCAATCTCTGCTTCCATCTTCAATACATTTCCTGCTCTGACTTTAACACTCCTACCTCACTCTTTTTCTTATAAGGGCACTTGTGATTACATTAGGCCCACCCAATGTAGGCTCCAGAATAATCTCTCCCATCTCAAGGTCCTTAACTATATAACCTCTTAAAAATGCCTTTTGCCATGTAAGGTAACATATTCATGGGTTCTGGAGATTAGGATGTAGACATCTTTGTGGGGGCATTATTCTGCCTAAGACACTGGGTAAAACAAAACAAAACAAAACAAAACAAAACAAAACAAAACAAAACACACAGCTAACCCATCCTTGGCCATGTAGATTCTACATTTTTTCCAACATTAGGGGTTTTAACTCAGGAGATCATTATGGAGCATTGAGGTCTTCAACAAGTAGGAGTTGTTTCTATGAATATTTAACTGATTTGTCTCAAACCCTCAAATATAGGAATAAACTGGATTTAGTTAATTTGATACCATTATGTTTTTTTTCAGAAATAGTAACACTTCCATGTATTCATCAACTGGTAATTGTTGCTAAACTGCTCTGAATTGCTGCATGGTTCATGAATTATTATGCAGCATTGGCAGGCAGAATTGCCACTGTTGTCAAGTTTTTAGTAGCTCTTTCATTTTTGACAGAGTGGTTTTGCTCTAGTTTTCCTCATTCATCACTAGGAATCATAATTCTTCACAAAATCTTTAACCTTGTTCCCAAGAGAACAGCTCTGTACAAGCTTCTCACCAGTGCCTCTGGGCCTTTGCTTCTGGTCATTATGAAGCTTGGTGGGCTCTCAAAAATCACTCAGACAGTTTGTCTGGCTTGAGAATATTCATTGCAATTTAATTCACATTAAACTAGCCTCTAGGTACTAATGTGGTGTTGAGAGGAATCTTGCTAGACAAGTTGACTTTTTATAGAATACCTGCCTTCTGTAGAGTCATGCATCACAGAGTATCTGGAAAAATCATTTAGTCCTCCCCTGGGGATTTTGCCCTGCCTTTTAAAAGCTACTCTGTCCTTTAAGGCCCACTTAAATTCTCACTCTGAGACGGCTTCCTGTCAAATTCTGTTTCTCCAGAAAGGGAGCACTTGGTAAGGTTCAAGTGCCCAAGGAGGATGCTTCTTAATTGCATTGGAGGGTTGCCAAGCCAGAGGGCTGATGTTGACAGGTTGGTCCTAGGGAAGATGCTGAGTTCAAGGCCAGGACAGTAAGTCCAAAGGAAACTCATTCATTAAGGATGCTAGGCAAACCTTGGGAGATAAAATGGTCTGCCAATATTAAGGGGATTAGGGACACAGGAAACTAAAAGTGAGGAAAAGTTGGCAGGAATAGACAATAAGAGATGATAAATGAACCCTGGAGACAAAGTGCAAATACGTGAAGCATATTTTAATTTTTTTTAAAAGAGACTTTTGTTTTTTAAAGATTAATTAATTTATTTCTCCCCACCCCCTCGTTGTTTGCACTTGCTATGTCTGTTCGTATTCCTTGTTTCTTTTTTTTTTTTTTTAAGATTTATTCCCCCCTCCCTCTATTGTTTTTGCACTCGCTATCTGCTGTCTGTGTGTTCTTCTGTGTCTGCTTGTCTTCTCTTTAGGTGGCACCGGGAATCAATACTGGGACCTTCTGGAGTGGGAGAGAGGCGCTCAATCTCTTGTGCCACCTCAGCTCCCTAGTCTGCTGTGTCTCTTATTGTCTCTCCTCTGTGTCTCTTTTTGTTGAGTCATCTTGCTGTGCCAGCTCTCCGCGTGGGCCAGCACTCCTGTGTGGGCCAGCACTCCTGTGTGGGCCAGCTCTCCGCGTGGGTCAGCACTCCACACAAGCCAGCTTGCCACGCAGGCCATCTTGCCTTTCACCAGAAGGCCCCGGGAGCCAAATCCTGGACCTCCTATAAGGTAGACGGGAGCCCAATCACTTGAGCCACATCCCTTTCCCTTGTATTTTAATTTTCACTCATAATAAGCCTGTGAGGTTAAACTAGATTCATTGAAAAGGGCAAAATGTACACTGAAGCATTGCTTATAGTAGCAAATACAAGCAAACAACAAACAAAAAGTGCTGGCTAAATAAATTATTGTACATCTACATGATGGACTATTTTGCTGCTGATAAAATCAATAAAGATTTGTATGTGCTGACATGCGAAGAACTATAAGATATACTATTAAATTTAGAAAAAATCAAAGTGCATAATATATAAAGGCAGATAAATGCATACTTTTCCTGAAAGGACATAAAAGAAAATGCTAACAGTGACTACTTCAGAGATAGAAATTGAGGAGGTGAGGTGGGGTGGGAGAGCCTTTTGTTTCTTAATTTATACTTTACTGTTTGAATTTTCAGAATTTTCTAATCAAGAATCTATAATATTTTGCTGTTGTTATTTTAAATATCAGCAGTGATGATCTGGGTGTTAGAATCACAGATATTTTTTGTTTGTTTTTTCTTTGTACTCCTCTGTAATTTTTTAACCCAATAAATATTATTTTAAATAGGAAACTATACAAAGGACCACAATAAGACAGACATCACTAAACAGAATTATTATCTTTTTTTCTCCACTTGTAAGGAAGTATCTCTCCTTTGGCACTTATTTTCTATTTTACATTATATTCACACAGCTAGTAAATGGCAGCTTTAGGACTTGACTCCAGGACATCTTGGACTAAATTATCTGATCTATGTTTTATATCTACTCAAAGTAAGACTCAATGGGATATTTAAGTTCAGGTCTGATCTGACTTGCAAATGGGTACCTGGTCTTCTCACTAACCCAAGGAAATTCTTTTATAGAAGAGAATATTTATAATCACAAAATGTGTTTGTGTTACATCCTTTTCTTCAAAACTAGATTATAATTTCTTTGTGAGCAGGGACTATGTCTTCCTTTTTATAAAATTAAATTTCTCCCCAATTGGAAACTTGCATAGTAAACATTCACATCCATGCTGAAAAACTGAAATAAGTTATATGCACATAAACATGAACAGTAAGTGTCCTAAGGCACCAATTAGTATGATTAAACATAGTTTACATCTTAGAAGAGCTGCCTAGAGTACTGTTGAGAAGGAAAGGATCAGTCATGTCTGCTATGGGACTACCCTGACTTACACTTGCTGTCATGGGTAATTTGGCACTCTTTTTCACTCTCAAGCAGTGGTTCTTAACCATGGGTTCCCGGACCCCCAAGGGGTGTGTGGAAAGATTTCAGGAGGTCCGTGAGCTTGAATTGAAGAAACTCAACTGATTATCTTTATTTTCTCTGACCTCTAACTGAAATCTAGCATTTCTTTCACTTACGAATGTAGGCAATAAATAAATTACAGTAGTATTCATTTCACTTGACTGGCAAAGGGGTCCGTGGAACAAGAAAGGTAAAGAACCCCTGCTCTCAAGTGTTCTGGTTTAGACAGTAAAGTATAAGATCATCCTAACTGTTGGTGTTGGAAGGGAAGTGGCAGTGTATATGCAATGTATTTTTATCCTGTGCTGGTTGTTTTACCTTATAAATGTAAGAATTCAAGGGACAGAGTCAATTTCCAGGGAGAAGAATCTGCCCAGTACTGATGAACTGATTGGACTCCAGCAATGCATCAGAAACGAGAGTAAAAGTGAAGTCAAGGTAGATGGACTGGGTGGACACCGCAATGTCTCCTGCTCATGGCAGGCTTCATGGATCCTGGGCAAAAAACTGAAGAAAAGTGACCTTCCATGAAGTTAGGATTAAGATTCACCCTAGAACTGGCCAGAATCTGAGCCTACACATTTCAAGCTTTAGTGGTTCCAGCTGAGAGAGTCTGGGAAGAAAAGTTAAGGAAATGGAGCATTTATTCTCTAGGGTTTTGGGGAGCTGGAGAAAATAGAATTCTCTAGAACATCCAAGGATATCGCATGTTTTAGTCATTAAAACTAGATAACAAGACTTCACTGATTATTCTGTATTCAAATATTAGACAGAAAGAACAAACAAGTGATGTTTCTCTATTTTATTATCTCTTCCATAAATCATGGATGAAGAGGCCAGTGACTGTTTACAAGGCTGGTTAGCACTGAACTTTCCAACTTTCCACTGAGTTTCCCTTAGAGTTGACATACAGAATAGAGACAGACCTAGGTTTGAGTCTCTAATCTTCCACTTACTAGCTGTGTGACGGGACAAATAACCCAACCTCAAAGCCTCAGGACCCTCATCTATGAAATGGGGAGAATAATGATAGCTAACAAACATGGTTGTTGTGAAGATTCAACAAGATAACAGCCTGGCACTTAGCAAGTTCTCAATAGATATTGATATCAGCTACATCACTAATATTAAAGACAATAGATTCCCACTTGTATTCGTTGCAAATTCTTTGTAGCATATCATCTCCATTAAACTTGACCAGAACTGCTGCATGCAATGGGAAGGTCCACTTATGACCCAGAAGCTTCCATTGCAGCCTAAGGCTATGGTCAGTCAGAAGAACTCAGTCACTGCCAAACAGCTGTGAAGTATCCTGGGTACACAGGAGAGGCTGGGAAATGGCCTCAGGAAGAATTGTTGTGGTGACGAAGAGATTGTTAATTTGGCTTTCTTACAGCAACAATTCACTGAGGGAACAGAAAGAGGCTTTTCATCCACTCCCTTTGCAGATAAATTCCAGCTGTTTTCTGATGAACTGCCCTTGTTCTCCACCCAGAGATAGCAAAAATATTTCTCCTAGGTATTTCTTTTCTCTTTAAAAAGGAAAGAAAACAGAAGAAAGGGAAAAGGTGTTTTTACTCTAGTTATTTCTCAAAGAGGGCAAGAGAGATTCACCATTCATTCATGTTTCTATCTTCCCTCATTTGCTCTCCCAAGACCTCAAAACTCTGGAAGACCTATGGCAAAAAGAATACTGTCAGCTGTGGACTCTTCTCCCCATCATTTTTCCTTGGGAGAGTTGTAAAAATGTTGCATGTCTATGTGAATCTAAGAAAATATTAAGGCAATATCAAGAAAATCAAGAAAAAGGCAACTGGTCCCATGGATGAGTCTGCAATGGGTCTTCTTAGACAGTTTGCTGTAAGAACTATAGAGACTGATGAACATAAATGAGCTAGGAGATAAGGGTAAGGTAGGGGTTCTTTGGCTGCTGAAGCCCAGTATGTTGGAAAGCTCATACCAGATATATTTTTTTTACCCTTTAAGAAGTAAGAGCATGATCCAATAACATGTGATCTCAGTGTGCTCTCAGATCCATTTCCCATTCCCTGCTCTGCTCTCCATGGCAGTGAGGCTGACCCCCTAACCTCACCCCACCCCACCCCACCCCACCCCACCACTGTGACTATAATTTCCAACCCCCCATGAGGCAGGTTAGTACAGGATAATGGAGGAGAAGACGACCCACAACGTGGCTGACAGACAACACGGCTACAAGACCTCAGTGGGACCTCCACTTGGCCCGGGATATTCCAAAAAGGCCTCACCATTGGCCCCCACCATAGGTGGGATAACTAATAACTACTGGGGCCCATCTGCTTATCATTAGCAAGGGAGTGGAATAATTAACAGTTTAAAAGGTAGTCACACGAGGCAGAGCATGCTCTCTCTGTCTAGAGGGGCCACACCAAATCTTGGTGTATATTTCTGTCTTTCTCATTTCTCAGCAAGCTATGTTCTTTCCCCATTTCCCAAATAAGTTCTTTTTACTGCCCTTACTAAACTGGCATGTTCATAAATTCTTTTATGCATCATAGTCAAGAACTTAGAGGAAGCCAACGCTTCTTTGTCTTCACTGGTGTCAGCTGGCATCTGGCAGGTTTGGCCAATGCAAGTACAAGTGAGAGGTTGGGGGGGCAGGAGGGGTGCAGTGCAGAAGAAGAGGAGTACACAGAACATTCTCTGTTCTAGGTAGATCTTCCAGCCGTGGCTGCATCTCCCCTATGGCTCAGCTTCCACTGGACATGCCCACGATGGTGTCAAATATTGTCAGGAGACCCTGGGCTCTGGTAGCACCACCAGCTCCCCTTGTCTCTCTCTGCTCTTTGGGTTGCCTTACTATCTCCTGCTTGGCTTTCAGCTAGCTCTTCTATCCCTGTATAACAAATTCCCTGTATTGTTTTCCTTAAAAAAAAAAAAAAAGTCAGGAAGATTTCCTTGTTAAACCCTGATACAAGGAGACAGATGGGAGGGAATCAAATATCTTTAAAGATTTTTCAAATAACACAGTGAACATTTGTTTCTGAATTACCTTGGACACAAGTCAACTTACTTAATGTAAATGTTTAGAGGCCATTTAAAATTGGACTTTCACTGTTTGAACAACTTAAAACATTTTTACATTTTTAAAGTCAAGGAAAAGGTACTAGATGTGTGACAGGAAAGGATGAAAAGGCTCCCAGTTTTCCCCTTTACCCTATCTGACAGAACTCTTGAAGACTGCCTGCTTAGCTTCTTTCCCCTCACTTGCTTTCTGTGGAGAAAAAGAGCAGAGGCATGAGCAGATGTGGGCAAACGGTTCTGGAACTGTTTGGGTTCTTTTGTTTCTTTGCCTCAAGCCCTGAGTGAGTGAAACCAATTTATTTGTGCCAGGAAAACTATATGTTGTGGTAACCAGCTCCCTCTTTTTTATTTCTTGGCTCCATCAAGCCCTCAGTCTATTGGAGTCTGAGGTTTTGGTAAAAATGCAAAAACATACTTTCTATTATAATCTGCAATTTTTCAGAGCAGAACTCTCATAAATGTTCAATACAGCTTTTATGTACAGGATACATAAAGTGTGGTAAATATATACACAGTCATTTGTGCTTTGCTGCTCTGAAAAGCGTGCTTTAAAAACTAGAATTTCAAAGAAGTCTTCTTGAGGACATTTAATTCCAGTTGAGACTTTGTGGTGTGAGACCTAACAGCAGCTCAGGTACTGTATTGACTTCTGTGCACCTTTAGCCACAAGGCAGGAATTCACAGCTAACCAGCTTCTTAGTACAGTTCCAATAAAATCAGAAGCACCCAGGCCAGTTATAAAAGCACAAGGCCTTCATTTATAGAAGAAACATGCTATACAGAGTCATATTCAACTGCTGAAGAAGCCATCCTGATGCATTCAATAGCGTTTTTTCTGGACACTTTTACATGTCCCAAAACCTCCTAAATGAACAAAACTGACATATGGGTTCCCTTACTTACCCATAAATTACAAAAAATGAGCTTCTCACTCCACCCTGATCAAGATGGCAGTGTGAGACATTCCAGGGCTCTGTCGCCCAACAGAAACTTTGAACAACCACTGAGAACTGACCGAAACAACTTTTTCAAAGCTCTGGAAAACACTTAAAGGATGGCAGTAACAGGGTAAGTGCTGAATCAAGAAAAAGGCAACTTAAAATTGCTGGCTCCTCCCCTATCCCCTTACTGTCTCCATGAGGGCCCCTGGTCCTGATTCTGGAGGGAAAAGAGTAATCATCGTGCATGTCTGTTTGTGCTAGTCTGTTTGATGGTGGCCTGGGGAACTAAACCAGGACACTCGTCACAGGCTCATTGTCCCAGAACTTGCTCTGAGTGCAGAAGAGCCGTCAAATAACAGCAGCCTATGACAAAGGATTGCTGGTTGGGGACATACAGTGTGGCACCTGAGACCTTGAGGAAGCACAATTTCCTGGGAAAAGGAGGACATTTGGATCCATGTAAATGCGGGAATTCCCAGAGACACAAGCATGCCCAGGACAAGACATAGGTGAAGAAAAGACCAAGGAATTATTCTGCTTTCACCCTGGCCTATTCTTTCAACTCTTTGTGTGGATAAATTCTGAAGGAGGGCACTTGTACAAGACAATCTACGAAGACTGGGAAAGGTGTTTTCTTCTATTTCTTACTTTGTTTTATTTTATTATTTTATTTTAAGCTCCTGGCATTCAAGGAAATCCCTGTATAACACTAGCTGGATACAAGCTTAAGGAACAGATGCCTCAGTTTTTTAATTCAAGAGATAGCACATTAAAATATGAAAATTCCTAGGTGGAAAAACAAGATTACAAAACATGCAAAGAAACAAAAATGACGGGCCATGCAAAGGAACAGGATAAAGCATTAGAAACTGTCTTAGTTTGCCACAGGGCTGCCAATGCCAAGTACAAGAAATGTGTTGGCTTCTATAAAGCGGATTTATTCGGGGTAAAAGCTTACAGTTCCAAGGCTGTGAAATGTCCAAATCAGAGATGTTTTCTCACTAAAGCCAGCTATGATAATCCTGGCGTGCTGCCACGTGATGAAGCAAGATGGCAGGTGATCTCTGCCAAGGTCTCTGCCTTCTCCTCCAGAATCTACTGTCTACCAGAGCTCAGCTGTGGGTGGCCAGGCATAGGGCTATGTCTCTTTTGGGCCTCATCTTCCAGTATCTCAGGGCTTTTTGGCCTTTCTGCAGCTGTAGGAGAACCTGGAATCCTCTCTCACATGGCAGGATCAAATATGGCAGCTTCCTTTCTCTCTGTGTCTCCATTTATATCAGACCCAGCAAGAGGGCAGAGACCCAAGCTGGCTCACACCTCACTAAGTTAGTTCAATCAAAAGGTCCCACAACCACAGGAATGGATTAGATAAAAAACATACTCTTTTTCTTTTTGGGATTCATAGAACTTCAAACTGTCACAGAAATCATCAACAGGGAGGACCAGACCTGGAATATAACAGACAAAGGCTTAAAAACAAATGGTCCTAAATATGCTCAAAGAATTAAAGGCAAACATGGACAAAAATGAGCTACTCCCACTCCCCTCCCCCCCCCAAATAAATGGTATAAAGGTGTATTTCAAAGGCCCATTTGTGGATTAAAATATATTGTTTGTCCTACAATATCTTAAGAGGCACAGAATACCACACAATTTGAGCAAGGGCTTTTGTAGTTATGTTGATTATAATTCTTCAGCTAGTAGGATGTTTGAATGGCAGTATGATCTGTTGAGATATTATTTTTCCTTCTTTCCCAATTTCAAGCAAAACGATACTTCTCTGTGTTCTCTTGGCCTCGGGGGACTTTCCTGCCTTTTGCCAGCAGCCTTACCTCGTTAAGGTGATTATATCAGGCGGGGCTTCTTAACCATGGGTCCGTGAGCTTGAACTGAAATTCAAAAAAACTTTATTCTTGTGGGGACATGTTGGTGCAGGTGTGATATATTTATTAAGTAATATACAGTATAGTGTGGACTTAGTAAGGGGTCATGGTTTTCACCTGACTGGCAAAGGGGTCTGTGGAACAAAAAAGGTTAAGAACCCCTGAGTCAGGTATCTTGGGGGTGGGAAGGCAGGGTAAGTGTATTCTCCTAACTGTGGTGTATCTACTACTGCATATCCACCTTTAAATTAAGATGGAGTAGACAATGGTTATTCCCTCCCCACAGTTTCAGAAGTTGAAATGCATGGTATTAATTTATTGGATGAGGAAGGTAAGTCAAGAGAACTAGGTAATTTGCTTAAGGTCATACTAATAGTAGGTTATGCAGCTGGGATTTGAAACCTTATAAAAATAAATGTGAAATATTAAATATTAGCTGTGATTGTTAGTATGTTATCAGCTCTATATATTAATTTTGTGACCCTGGGTTCTACCACTACAGCTCAATTTTGCTCATGTAATCCATGAAAATGATAAAATTTCTAGGATATGGAGAGCTGAAGTATGCAGATCAGAAAATCATGCAAATTTAAACATCAATCCTCTTCCATGTTCTTTTCCTTATTTCCTATAATCAAAATACAAGTTTCCATATGGTTTTCCTAGGCTATGTACAAATCTACCATTTTCTTGCTTCCTGTCTTCTTCTCCACCTCCTTATTCTCTTGCTCCTTGCCTCTCTTCCCATAATGCCTGATAGGATGGTTGGATGTAGAAAGAGTCCCCTATTCTGCTGCTTCTGTTATCAACAATCCTGTACACTTTTTTCATTTGGTAGTCTATTTGTTTGTTTGTTTATAACAGCTTTATTGGCAAATAATTCACATTCCATAAAATTCATCTTTTAAAGTATACAATTCAGTGGCTTTAGTATGTGTTACACAGTTGTGAAACTGTAACTGTAATCTAATTTTTAAAAAAACATTTCCATCACTGCCACAAGAAGCCCTCCACAGATTAACTTCTGGTATGGCAGCATGAAAAGCACTGCATACACAAAGACTTCTCCCTCCCTCTACCCTTCTGGCTCAGCAAGGTGGAGACAACACTCGAGATCACTGTAGACAAGAACACAAGTCTTCCTATTCTTCTCCAGCACCCAGATAGAAGGCTTTCTTACTTGGATGAAGAGGATATCAGCATTTCTCATCCAGACCCCAGCTACCTGTTGCTGAAGCTAAGTCCCAGGTGAGTGCAGTTAAGTAGTGAGAGCTACCGGTTGCTTTCCAGTCACCACTGATGAAATGGAGGCTCTACCTGGGGCCGGGCATGTTGAGAATATTGGGGCCCTGATCATCCCTACCCTCAGCAATAGCTGAGGTAGAGGTTCCATGACAGAAGAGCCAAGCTAAGAGAACCTCTAGCCACTACCTTCTCCTGACTGAGAGCTCAGTTCCTAGAGTGGTGGTGTCTATCAGAGAGAAGATTGTCATTGTCCCCATCCTCACTTCCAGAGCCCTGCTGCAGAGATTTTGACTGGGGGGAGAAACAAGCCATAAAACAGATAGCTTCTCATCTCTTCCCATTAGAACCGACTTCATTTGCAACAATGCATGGAGAAAGTCAAGCCTAAAGGTGCTCTCAAAAACATTGGAGGTTATGATGAAAGGTAATTGAGAAGAGAGTTAAGATACAGGATAAACTTTAGGCTGGCTGGTTTGCAGAACAGAAACAGGGAATAAGTCAGCTGG
This sequence comes from Tolypeutes matacus, assembly GCA_026826555.1. Lineage (NCBI taxonomy): Eukaryota > Metazoa > Chordata > Mammalia > Cingulata > Chlamyphoridae > Tolypeutes > Tolypeutes matacus. Next base: position 12,008,735 of record JAKSZT010054193.1, on the reverse strand, counting down.
GAAAAGCCTTCCTGGAGTCAGAACAAATATCTAACACTGCCTCGGAAACTACTCCTTCAAAAAGCCACAGTTTGATTGAATTAATTTGTAGAGCAATTTATGGCCCAGAGTATTGTTGAAAACAATGCTGGCAATCAGCTGGCAGTGAAGCTTAACAGCTGGGTGTGGTCAGGGAAAGAGAGGGAGATAGGACTACCAAAACTATTGTAATTCCAGAGTGATTGTGTGTATACCCAAAGATATGCTTCCTTGAGGAGCATCATCAGAAGCTTAACATTGTGTGAGAGAAAATAAACTTTATTAAAATAATCCAGCCAGTTACTAAACAAATAAAGAAGTAAATAACAAAAACAAGTGCAGGGAGATTAGCATACAGAGTTGCTACAATATATTTTCTGAACTATTCAGTTTCTAACAAGATATTATGAGGCATGCAAAGAAACAGTGAGAATGACCAGGTGTCAGATTTATCAAAAAAAAAAAAAAAAAAAAAAGGCTTCAAAATAGCCATTATAAACATGTTCACAGAACTAAGGGACAGTGATTTAAGAGAGAAAGGAAGATCTGATGAAAATGTCACATCAAATAGAGAAAATCAATAAAGAGAGAGAAATGAGAAAAAAGAACCAAATGGAATTTCTGGAACTGAAAAATAAATTAAAATTTTACCAGAGGGATTCAGTAGTAGATTTGAATGGGCAGAGGAAAGAATAAGCAAACCTGAAGATAGATCAATAGAGATTATGCAAGCTAAAGATCAGAGAAAAAAGCATTAAGAAAAATGAAGAGTACGTCAGAGAATTGTGAGGCACCATTAAGCACACCAACATACATGTACTGGGAGTACCAGAATGAGAGGAAAGGAGCAGAAAAAATATTCCAAGTAATAATGGCTGAAAACTCCACAAATTTGTTGATAAACAATAACTTGCACATCCAGGAAGCTCAATGAACTTTGAGTAGTATAAATTGAAAGAGATCTACAAACAGACACATCATGGTAAAAATACTGAAAAATCAAAGACAAGGAGAAAAATTTGAAAGTGGCAAGAGGAAAAAAAAACACTCATTACTTACAATTACTTACAAGTAAGATTAACAACTGGCTTCTGAGCAGAAACAATGGAGGCGAGAAAACAATGGTATAATATATTCAAATTGCTCAAGGAAAAAAAATTGTCAACTAAGAATCCTATAGCTAAATCTATCTTTCAAAAATGAAGGAGAGGAGGAGGGGCAAGATGGCAACAGCGTAAGGAGCTCCAAGAGTCAGCTCATCCTACAGCATAGTTAGTATCACCCAGAGCTATCTAAAACACCTGATGGGAGGCCCAGGCGACCAGAAGAGCATCCTGCAACATTCTTGGAAGAACAGAAGGAAGAGATTGCCCATCAGCAGCGAAGATTCATGAGTAGAGCACTCCATGCTGTGGAGGTCATTGCTGATCCCCCACTAGTGGTGCAAGCTGCCTTGGTAGTTATTCCTGGCTGGAGTTGGAAGCTACATTTCCCAGAAATAGGGGAGGAAGAGATAGTCAGGCACCAACATCACCTACTGATTAGTAAATTCAGCTGGCTAAAGTATAATCCTAGGAACAGCTAAAGTATGAACCTGTCCAAGTCAGAAAGAAACCAGTAGCCTCCATTTTAACTCTGTCCCCAGCATGAGGGGAAGAAAGGCTGATTGAAATAACAATGACAGTGAGGACTGGCTTCTTTCCAATCAGATAGAATTGCAGCCATAGCCTAGGCTCCAGCCCCAACTCTGGCAGGAAGGAAGCTGGAGGCACCAGCCTCTCTGAGCAATTGCAGGCACTTTCAGCACACACAGACTGGATTGTTGGGTGCCTTTGGCTCCATCCACACCTCCAACAGAATAGGAGTGGGGCAGTGTTTCCCCAGTCTGTAGGGCAACTGCAGACACTTTTGACTTGCACAGATTGGATAGTGGGACACCTGTGGCTCCATCCCATCCCACCCCCCAATAGGATAGGAGGGTATCTGTGTTTCCTCAGCCTCTCTGTGAAACTGCAGGATCTTATGGCCTGCACAGACTGGATTGTTGGGCACCTATGGTTCCATTCTTTCCTCTGAAAAGACAGAAAGGACAGTACTCCCTCAGCCTCTCATGGCAACTGCAGGCACTTTCAGCCCACATGGATTAGATTTTTGGGCACTTCTGAGACTCCATCCCCACCCCTGGCAAGGAAGGAGGGGGACTGATCCTATGTCAGTCTACTTGGGAAACTGTGATAAGTTTTGACCTGCACAGCTTAGTTTTATGCCCACACTTGCAACTCCATCCCTGCCCCAGGAGGAAGGGGCATGAAGTTTCAACAGTTTCTCTGGGCAACTACAGATGGTATTACCCTGCATGACTTGGATTACTGCACACAGCTATGGCTCTGTCCCTATCCCTGGCAGAGGAGAAAGGTAGAAGAAACCTTATTGGTTCCTGGGGCAATGTGAGCAGCTTCAGCCTCCATGGTTTATAGAATCAACTGCATCCTTGGCTCCTACTATGCAACCAGCAAGGGAAAAAGGGCAAGAAACAGACAAAATAGAGCTAAAAAATTTTCATATTGGCTAAATACAAGCCACTATAAACTTCCAAATTTAGTTGATCTAAATATCAAAGACAGGTTGTATCACAAAGCCATTCAAATAGAAAGCCCTAGACTAAAGAGAGAAACTACACCCAGAATAAATATGTCTAGTAAACCAAATGCCAAGACACCAACAAAAAATTACAGTCAATAACAAGAAACAGGAAGGTATGGTCCAGTCAAAGGAACAAGCTTAGCATCCACATGACATAAAGGAATTGAGAGAACTAATCATAGATGTTCAAACAAATCTCCTGAATAAATCCAATGAGATGGCTAAAGAGATTAAGGATGTTAAGAAGACAGTGGGTGAGCACAAAGAAGAATTTGAAATAATACATAGAAAAATGGCTTGGGAATTAAAGGCACAATAAGTGAAATGAAAAATACACTGGAGGTATTTAACAGCAGATTTGAGGAGGCAGAAGAAAGAATCAGGGAGCTTGAAGACATGGCCTCTGAAAGTGAACATACAAAAGAACAGATAAAGAAAAAAACTGAACAGGGTCTCAGGGAACTAATGATAGCAAGAAATGTGCAAATATATGTGTCATGGTTGTCCCAGAAGGAGAAGAGAAGGGAAAAGGAGCAGAAAGAATATTTGAGGAAATAATGGTAGAAAATTTCCAAACCCTGTTGAAGGGCATAGATATCAGTGTCCAAGAAGCACAATGTAGTCCCATCTGAATAAATCCAAATAGACCTACGCTGAGGCACATACTAATAAGAATGTCAAATGCCAAAGACAAAGAGAGAAACCTGAGAGCAGCAAGAGAAAAACGAAGAATCACATACAAGGGATGCCCAGTAAAATTAAGTGCTGATTTCTCATCAGAAACCCTGGATACAAGAAGGCAGTGGTATAATATATTTAAGATAGTGCAAGAGAAGAATTGCCAGCTAAGAATCCTATGTCTGGCAAGACTGTCTTTCAAAAATGAGGGCTACAAATACCTTGCATGGTATCTCTCCATTTGAGTTATTGGCTAGGTTGGTCACTGACCCCTAAAACAATAAAGGTATCTACTACATCTCTGGTTATGCTCTGGAAGTGGATGGGGAGTATGTTGCAATTTCAGATTCCTGCAGCAGCTGGCCATGGCTTGATATGGCCAGATGTACAATGGACATTGTCCACAGAATGGCTCTATTTCATAGTGCCGAAGGGCACTATGCACCAGGCCAGGAAAATACTGGAGCCTACCTTCCTAGCTTCTCTCTACAGTCAACAGTGCTGCAGCATTCTGGCTGTGTGAAGGGCATACCAAGTGGAACAACAATTACAAGAGTACTGTGATTAGAATTTAAACAAACACAATTGGCATTATGGCCTGCTCCCATGGAGAGAGAACATGTATGGTATTGCAAACCTGGAGCTTAGATCTATTAAATGTAGCTCAAAGAGGAACTTGTGCATTGATTAGTATTAAATACTGTACTTACATGCCTGATGACTATGATGATATCTATTCTATTCTAGATCATATGCAGAGGGATATTAAACATTTTAAAAGTCCTGGTAAACTTAATTCATGTTCTAAGTAGTTAATGAACATGCCTGTCAAATAAAGGAATGGCTTTCTTAAGTACCATCTTTATTTTGTTTGCCATAGGCTTGTCTTGTTGCTTATACTGTCTTTGTGAGCTTATGTCTAGGGCAGTGCCTCCCTTCTACCTCTCCTAGCTGTCCTGAGCATAACCACTGCTGTGGGAACTGGGGTTGGTAGTTTATACCCAAAGCTAGCAGGTCTGCCACAATCTCTCCCTAGAGTTAAACAACAGCCTAAAAGGAAGAATGCTGTATCCTATCAACTTTGGGAGGATGCAGACTCTGAAAGCACCTGGTCTTTCTCACTTTCGTGATTCAGTATGTCATGGCTGGCCCCCTTTTGGCCTGCCTACTACCATCTTCTTTATCCTTTTAGTGGGGCCATGTATCTTCAAAATTCTAATTAAGTTTATTTTGTACAGAATCAATGCCTTATTAGTCATGCCAGGATTTCATCCAGTTCCAACCAGTGTGCTGGACTTGTCTTCCCATAATAGCCACCCTATCAGGCAGGGACTACTGCCCTAACCAGCAGGAAGTAACTACAGAAAAATGACCATCACCCCTAGCATCCCCTTAAGAAAAGGGCACAAACTCTCTGAGGGGGGATTTGAGGCAGGTTAGTACAGGGAAATGAGAAGAAGATAAGCTATTGCATGGCCGACAGACAACATGGCTGTGAGATCCCGCTGAGACCTTGACCTTACCTCGAGGTACCAGTTGGGATATTCCAAACAGATCTCACCATTGGCCCCCACCATTGGTGAGGTAACCAATAACAAATGGAACCAATCCCCTTAGCATTAGCAAGGGGAGGAATAATTAATAACTTAAAAGATGACCACACAAGCCAAAGTCCACACTCTTTGCCTAGAGAAGCCCACACCAAGTATTGGTGCATATTTCCATCCTTCTCTCCCATCTCTTAGCAAGTTCTGTTCTTTTCCCCCATCTCCCAATAAATTCTTTTTACTGGCCTAAAGTAAAAAAAAAAAAAAAAAGAAGAAGAAGACTAGTTTAGAATATTCACAGATAAACAGATACTGAGTTTTTGACCAACAGACCAGCAATGCAGGAAATACTAAAGGGAATGCTACAGCCTGAAAAGAAAAGTCAGGAAAGAGAGGCTTGAAAGAGAGTCTAGAAATGAAGATTATATCAGTAAAAGTAACTAAAACTATAAAAAGAGTGGTGAAATCAAAATATGACAGACAAAATTCAAAGGACAAAATGGGTGAAGTAAGAACTGCCTCTACAGTAATAACATTGAATATGGATTAAACTCTCCAATCAAAAGATGTAAACTGGTGGAATGGATAAGAAAATATGATCCATCTATATGCTGTCTACCAGAGACTCACCTTAGACCTAAGGATACAAATAAATTGAAAGTGAAAGGCTGGAAAAAGATATTCCACGTATGTAGTAAACAAAAATAAGCTGGAATAGCTATACATATATTAGGTGAAGTAGACTTTAAAAGCAAAAGTGTTATTAGAGACAAGGAAAGACATTATATATTAATAAAAGGGACAATTCATCAGGAAAAAATAACAATCATAAATGAATACTCACCTAACTGGGATAACCCAAATTACATGAGGCAAGCTCTGGCGAAACTGAAGGGAGAAATAGATGTCTTTACAATAATAGTTGGAGACTTCAATACATCACTCTCAGCATTGGATAGAACATTTGGACAAAGGATCAATAAAGAAACAGAGTTTGAATAATATGATAAAATGGACTAAACCTAATAGACATAGATAGAACATTGCACCTCAAAACAGCAGGATATACATTCTTCTCAAATGCTTATGGATCTTTCTCTAGGATAGACCATATGATGGGTCACAAAGCAGAGATCAATAAATTTAACAAGATTGAAATTATACAAAGCACTTTCTCTGGTCATCATGGAATAAAGTTGGAAATGAACAACAGGTAGGAAAAGGGAAAATTCACAAATATATGGAGATTAAACAACACACTCTTTATTTTTTTAAAGATACTTAGATTATACAAATGTCAATAAAAAATATAGGGGATTCCCATATGCCCCACGCCCCACACCTCCCACATTTTCCCACATTAACAACATCCTTCATTAGTGAAGTACATTCCTTGTGATTGATGAACACATTTTGGAGCATTGCCACCAAGCGTGAATTAAAGTTTACGTTGTAGTTTACACTCTCTCCCACACAATTCTGTAGGTTATGACAAGATTTACAAAGGCCTGTTTCTGTCAAGACAAATGAAAATGAAGATGCATCGAATAAGAACCTATGGAATTCATGAAGGCAGTGCTGAGAAGGAAATTTATAGCCCTCAATGCTTACATTAAAAAAGAAGAAAGGCTAAAACAAATAGCCTAACTACACAGGTGGAGAAACTAGAAAAAGAACAGCAAACTATTCACAAAGCAAGCAGAAAGAATGAAGTAACAAAGATCAGAGCAGAAATAAATGAAATTGAGAGCAACAACAACAAAAAGCAATAGAGAGAATTAACAAAACCAAAAGTTAGTTCTTTGAGAAGATTAACAAAATTGACAAACCCTTAGCTAGACTGATAAAGAAAAAAAGAGAAGATGGAAATAAATAAAATCAGAAACAAAAATAGGAACATTACTACTGACCCCACAGAAAAAAAGAGAGATCATAAGAGGATACTGTGAGTAACTGTATGCCAACAAACTAGACATGTAGATGAAATGGAAATATTCCTAGTAACATACTAACAAACTCCAATGACCCTATAAGAAATAGAAGACCTCAAAAAAAAAAAATCATGAGTAAAGAGATTGAAACAGTCATCAAACAGCTCCAAAAATGAAAAGCCCAGGACCAGATGGTTTCACAGGTGAATTCTACCAAGCACTGAAAGAAGACTTAATACAAATCTTACTCAAACTCTTCCAAGAATTTTAACAAGAAGGAATGCTACCAATCTCATTCAATGAAGTCAAATCACCTTAATACCAAAGCCAGATAAAGATACTACAAAAAAGAAAATTACAGACCCATTTCCCTAATAAATACAGATTCAAAAATCCTCAACAAAATACTTGGTAATAGAATCCAACAACACATTAAAAGAATTATTCATCATGATAAAGTGGGTTTTATTTCAGGCATGCAAGGGTGGTTCAACACAAGGAAATCAATCAGTATAATACACCACATTAATAAAACAAAGAAGAAAAATCAAATCATCATCATGATTAATGCAGAAAAAGTAATTGACAAAATATAGCATCCTTTCTTGATAAAAGTACTACAAAAGATAGGAACTGAAGGAAACTTTCACATGATAAAAGTCATGTATGAAAAACCCACAGCTAAAATTGTACTCAATGGTAAAAGGCTGAAAGCTTTCCCGTTGAGACTGGGAACAAGACAAGGATTCCCACTGTCACCACTGATGTTCAATGTAGTGTTAGAGGTTCTAGCTAGAGCAAACAGGCAGTAAAAAGATATAAAATGCATCTAAATCGGAAATGAAGTAAAACTTTCACTATTCACAGATATAATCCTAACCTAGAAAATCCTGAAAAATCTATAACAAAGTTACTAGAGCTAATAAATGAGTTCAGCAGTATTGCAGGATACAAGATTAATATACAAAAAATAGTAGTGTTTTTATACACTAATAATGAGCAATCTCAAGAGGAAGTCAGGGAAAAAATTCCATTTACAATAGTGACTAAAATAATCAAATATTTAGGAATAAACCTAACCAAGGATGTAAAGCACTTGTATTCAGAAAGTTACAATGCATTGCTAAAAGAAATCAAAGAAGACCTAAATAAATGGAAGAACATTCTGTGCTCATGGATTGGAAGACTAAATATCATTAAGATGTCAATTCTACCTAAATTGGTATATAGATTCAATGCAACACTAATACAAATTCCGCCAGCCATTTGTACAGACATGGAAAACACAGTTATCAAATTTATTTGGAAGGGTAAGGGGCCCTGAATAGCCAGAAATTTCTTAAAAAGGAAGAATGAAGTTGGAGGACTCTTACTTCAGGACTTTAAATCATATTACCTAGCTATAGTGATAAAATCAGCATGGTTCTGGCATAAAGATAGACATATGGAACAATGGAACCAAATTGATGGATCAGAAACTGGCCCTTACATCTATTGACATGGCTGTCAAGCCTACCCAGCTGGGGCAGAACAATCTATTCAACAAACCGTGCTGGGAGAACTGGATATCCATATGCAACAGGAAGAAAGAGGACCCCTATCTCACACTGTACACAAAAATTAACTCAAAATGGATCAAAGACCTAAATATAAAAGCTAGAACCATAAAGCTCCTAGAAGAAAATGTAAGGAAACATCTTCAAGACCTAGTAGTAGGGAAGCGGCTGTGGCTCAATCAGTAGGGCTCCCGTTTGCCATATGGGAGGCCCCGGGTTCGGTTCCCGGGGCCTCCTGGTGAAGGCAAGCCCGCCCGCATGGCGTGGTTAGCTGACCCAGCGAGCACAAGCAGCAAGGGGGGGGTAAATGAATAAATTAATAAAATCTTAAAAAAAAAGACCTAGTAGTAGGTGGATTCTTAAACCTTACACCGAAAGTACAGGCAATGAAAGGAAAAATGTAGAAATGGGATCTCCTCAAACTTAAACACTTTTGTAATTCAAAGAAATTTGTCTAGATGGTGAAAAGGCAGCCAACACAATGGGAGAAAATACTTGGAAACTACGTATCTGATAAGGGTTTGATTTACGTCTATGTAAAGAGATCATACAACTTAACAATAAAAGACCAAGCAATCCAATTTAAAAATGGGCAAAAGAATTAAATAGATATTTCTCCAAAGAGGAAATACAAATGGTGAAAAAGCACATGAAAAAATGTTCAATATCACTAGCTATTAGGGAAGTGCAAATCAAAACTACAATGAGATATCATCACACACTTCATAGAATGGCCATTATTGCAAGGTAGTAAGACTATGGAGATGCATGGGAAAACTACAATTATTGTAACCTATGGACTACAGTTAACAGCAATATTGTAATATCCTTGCATCAATGTCAAAGAAACACTGTGTTAATAATAGGGGCATATGGAAAAAAATACACCAAATTTATCCTATAAACCATAATTCATAGTGCTTTTCTGATGATATCTCATAATCTGTAATAAATGTTACACAACAACGTAATGTGTTGGTGGAGGGGTGTTGTATGGGAATTCTGCACATTTGCATGATTGTTACATAAGTTCACAACTTCTCTAATAAAAATTTTTATATAAATATATGTATATAAATGAAGGAGAAATCAATACTTTCATTGATAAACAAAAACTGATAAAATTTGTTGCTAGCAGTGGGTGGAGTCCCACAAAATAACCAAATGAAAATTGAATTCCCATCCTGTAAAGTCCTGCTACATTCTTTAATAGAGCAACAAGAATCCCTAGAGTACATGGACAGTGCCTAGTGAAGGAGGACAGACCAATATGCCAGGCCCTTGATATTGATGCTTGTACTTATGAACCTCGTTCTTGGGAAATTGAAACCTAGTTTAGCATTCTATATTGCCTAAGAGTTACCTCCAGAAAGCCTCCTTATTGCTCAGATGTGGCCTTTCTCTAAGCCAAAGTCAGTATATAAACTCACTATCTTCACCTCAGCATGGGACATGACTCCCAGTAATGAGCCTCCCTGGCAGCAAGGGATTATTACTAAGTGACAACTAGTGATGCATTTGGAAAAAGACCTTAAGCAAAAGGCAGAAATATTAAATACAAATAACTTTTATAGTTAAGAGATTTCAAAGTGAGTCGAGAGGTCATTCCAGAAGTTACGCTTATGTATGTCTCAGGAGGATCCCATTGACTGCCACAGTAAACTGTGCCTCAAGCAAGGGTGCTCCTGAGGGCTCTAGAGACATCTAGACATTATGGGCAGGGCTGACAATCTCAGGAATTCAGAACCCTGTCAGTGGGCCATACCTTGGAAAATATGTTCCCCAATGTAACAGAATTAGACTCATTTATAATTTCCCTACACATGGCTCTTCTGCCCCTTTTATTTGAACCTATAATTAGCACTATACCCATTAAATAGATGTCCAAGAGACTTAAATATACCTTCTGGCTGTTCATATGCCCACTGAGCCCTGAATCTCAGCAGCATTGCAGCCAACACCCACTCTTCAGTTCATTAGACTCACCCAGGACGACTAGCAAAATGATAATGATGGACAATGCCCATCTCAAAAAACAGAGTATCTACAACTGAAAACAAGACAATTCCACCCATCTTCCCCATGGGATCTAAGCTCCCTCTCAATCAGAATCACAGTGGGCATCACCATCCCCAAATCCCAAGATTGAGGAATGAACAAACATAAGTTAGGAATGCAACTATGGACTACAGTAGACATTATTATTCTAACAATGGAAGAACTTGCAACATTGATATAAAGGCAGGGGTCACCAGGGCTTCTGAGGGGAGGGAGAGGGAAGAGTAGCTACAACATGGGGCATTTTTGGGACATTGGAATTGTTCTGAATCATATTGCAATGACAGATACAGGCCATTATACATTTTATCAAAACCTATAAAATTGTGCAGTGCAGTGTCAAATATAATGTAAACTATTGACCATAGTTAGTAGCAATGCTTTGATATGTGTTCATCAATTATAACAAATGTACCATACTAATCAAAGATGTTGTTAATGAGGAAAATTGTGGGAGGGGAAGGGGTGGGGTATATGGGAATCCCCCTATATTTTCAATGTTTCATTTATGTAATCTAAAGCTTCTATAAAAATGAAAAAAAAAAAAAAAAAAAGTGTTGCTAGCAGACCTGCCTTACAAAAAACATTAAAGGAAGTTCATCAGCTGAAAGTAAGTGGTCCCAGCTAGTAATTCAACTCCATGTGAAAAAACAAAGAGCACTGATAAATGTAATTTTGTCATTATAAAAGGCAGTTTAAACACATATCTTTTTTCTTTTATTAGTTGATTTGAAAAGAAACCACATACAATCTTGTATTTTACAAAATTATTAGGGGTAAATATCTGAGAAAATGGTGATTGCAATTACATGGTATAGCATGTAATATATAGAATAAATACTTCTCTAAACCAAGTGATAGAGTTTTTTATTTGTTTGTTTGGTAGTACAACCTAATTAGAAAACTCAGGTAGATATCCTTTGTCCCAGCAATTCTATCAAGTCATACGTGAAATAGAAATGCAAGAATATGTGAATCAGGAGCCATGTAAAGAAAGTTCATGGCAACCTTATTTATAATAGCTTCAAATTGAAAACAACAAAATCCATAAACAGTAGAATGGATAAATAAATTGTAGTATATTCATAGACTTGAATACCACACAGTAATGAAAATTGAAAGAAAGAAAACTACAGGGAAATGTACAAATTTCACAAAATAATATCACACGAAAGAATAAACACATTGTGATTACATTTATATAAAGTCCCCAAACACTCAAAAAAATCCAAGAACCCCACAACTGTAGTGTATTTACTTATAGAATATAGGCATAAAGAAAACCAAGGGAGAAGTGAGGTAGTTATGTTTGGAAAGGGAAATGTGGGGGGTTCCTTGGTGTAGCAGTTTGGTATTGTTTATGAATTCCAAAAATAGTTATTGGATTGTGTTTGTAAACTGGTCTGTTCCTCTGGGAATATTAGATTGTATTAGATTCAGAGGTTTCACTTTTACTTTATTAAATCAATATTAGGGCTTTTATTTGACCACATCATTAGGGTGTGCAGGGTTGAGTCCCCATCCCCTTGGTGGGGATAAAACAGACTCTCACACAGAAGGAAATACATGGAGAAGGAGAACATAGAAGCAGATATGCAGGAAGAGAGAATGCTGAAAAGAAGAGAGTTGAGCCTGATAGTCTACAGCTGACCTAGTGGAGAGTCCAGAGCAGCTGAGCCTGGAAAGAAATGAGCCCTGGGGAGAGCCTACAGCTGCAATCGGAAGAACCTGGAACCACAGAGCCTTAAGAGGAAGGAAGAAGGCTGAACCCTCGCAGACATCACCCACCATCTGGTACCAACACATGGCAACAGACTTTGGGTTAGAAAGTACCTCTTATGGTACCTTGAGTTGGACTCTTTAGGGCCTCATAACTGTAAGCTTCTACCCCAATAAATACCCTTTATAAAGACCAACAGATTTCTGTTACTTTGCATCAGCACCCCTTTGGCTGACTAATACACTGGGATACTGAAAGGGTACTGTTTCTTTATCTGGTAGGTAGTTATATACGTTTGTGAATTAGGTTATTTTATTAAGCTGTGTGTATTTTAGTACATGTATTTAAAATGTTTTGATGTAAATAATAATAGTAATAATAATGGCAAGGGACTCCTAGCTGGTTAGTCTATATAATATAATGATAGATGAGCCGGACCTTTAGCCTGATGATAACATCTGGGTAATAGGTAGAGTGAAGAAAGGTATTGAGGAGTCTCACAAAGCCAAAGAGAGGGTAGATTGCATCTCAGACCAGGCATTTTCAAGCTGCTCTCCCTGAGGGGTCCTATGGAGAGAGTACCTTGCCCAAGGAGGGAATGGATGGGGCTTTCAGACACCATCCTTGTTTCAAAAGCAACTCCACTTATGTGTTTTATACATCCATCTTTAGCATATGATTTCCTTTGAAGAAAGTTCTACTCTTGAAACCCACTGCTATAGTGTCTATTAAAATTTTAAATATCCTTACGTTTGCATTGAGCAATTCTATTTTGAAGAATCTGTTATACAGGAATATTGTAAAATGTGCAGACATATAATATGAGGGTATTTACATGACATTTTTGGTAACAGTAAAAAAGAAAGAAACATGGGAGTGTTAATTAAATTAGCCATACTATGGAAGACTATTAAGTCATTATAATAGAAGGCAGCATAACTAGATTAGTGGTTCTCAATCCTCTAATAACCAGTGCTTTCTCTCTATAACAAAGCTTTTGTAATGCCTCCTTTACTGTTCTAAAATGAAAATCATAGATAATAAAACCTTATACAATTAATTTTTTAAAAACCAACAAAGTTTCGATTAAAATATGAAGCAGAAATAAAAGAAGATATTAATATCTCTTTCAATATGTAAGTACTTGGATGCAATGAAAATAACAGAAATAATGACACAGAATCAAGGTAAGTGCAACAGCTACAAATGCAGACATGGCAAATGTATAGTGGCAGTGGTATGATTCCAAACCAAAGAAAATATGAATTTCCTTTATGTTGCCCAGTGATTGCATTTCTGAAAAATTCAGGAAATGTATGTATATTAAAACAATGCAAAAATATTTTGTTTATCTGTATAGCAGCATTAGATACTGCTTCAAATTATTAATGGAGTTTCCACCTACATAAATATCTGGTGGATATTAGAAGGTTATGCAGGGAGCTGCACAATTTCTCATTGTGTGGGACTGGTATTAATATTACCCACCAAAGCCAGTATCATCCTCCAAAGATTTCTAAACCAAAATCATTTCCACACATTTCCATATGGACAGTACAGCCTCCATGGAGAAGCACTGATTCTGATGTTATCAAAAGGAAAGTTTTCAAGACATAATGAAAAATAAATGAAAAGGAAAGCAAAAAAATTTAGAAAGACTGTGTATTTGATATACATATAAAAAATTCTATACATATACATGTAAGTGTATATGTAAATACATGAAAAAGATCAGGAAGAATATACAATAAACTCATGTGGTTACTAATGTGGAAATGTTTTGAGTACAGGAGGGCAAATGGAGACAAACTTTTTCTTCTTTTTATTTCAGAATTTAAGAATTTAAAATTATATATCTGGGTATTAGTTTAGTCATTTTATTTAAGAAATCTTAGTCCTTTGCCATAGACAAAGGACAAGTGGGTTGTAATTGGGTATATCACAGAGAGTCTTTCTTCTCAGCTAATGCCTGTTCAGAGAACGACTGGGATTAAACTCAGGTGCAGATCTACTGTTTTGTATTTTTATGCCGAGTATGTGTTTAGGGGAAAAAGATTTCCAACTCATTCCAACTCACCAAGGAGAACATGCTGTCCCAATTGTGGAGATGAAAACAGAGCTCTGGCTTTTAAAGGGCCATCCATGATTAAAGCAAGAGTCAGCTGGCATTGCCAATTGAAGAGCATCACATCCCAGTCTTCCCACTGCAAAATTATAGTTGCCATTACTGGGCATTCCAACAAAGGACCTATGAAAATGATTATTTTTCTTAAGAAATTGCAAGTAAGAAAAAAATCCTTTCTACTAATAAACTAGTACAGGCTCAGAATAGGCTTTTTCAAACTTGGTACACTTATATGACATCATTTTGAACAAATCAGATTTTAAATTGGAAAAGGGACAAATGTATAGTGCCGAGGCCATTACTCTCTTCGAGTTTTGGAAGTAATGGTTTTCTTTTCCGCTGTCCATTTCCTGCTTATCTTTATATTGCAGCGTATTCCTCCTCCTATCAAAAGTGACTTCAAAACAAATGCATACAAGGGCAATTTCAGAATCAAAGCTCAGGTACAAGGTGATGCTGAAAGCAAATGTGCATTCTGGGGATCTTGATTTTTATTTTCAGTTTTCCATGCTTTGGTGCATGAATGAAGTCAGGTTATTTTTAAAGTATTTCCACAGTTTTAAAAATATTTAAGCTACTGAGTTCAAAATGCACACACCATTCTAATTCTGCTAAAAGAAATCATATCCATGTGAACTTGAAAAGATCTAGACTTTTATTTTGATGTTGATTATTTACTAAGAAGTCAAATAGTATATTTAATCAGGGGGCATTTGCTTCAAATTGCTTCCATCCATTGTCCTTACAATGAAAGACCAATTGTGCTTTGAACTAGGATCTTACATTTGTTGTTGTTGTTATGGGGGAGATAAAGAAAAGTTCCTATAAAAGAACCTGCACATCAAAGAATCAGCTTCCCTAAAATATTTTTCTTTTATATATCTTGGCTGTATGGCTGTAGGCCTACATCTGTTCAGAAATTGATATGCAGACTTTTTATGTACATAGTTGCCATTAATGAATATTATTTTCCTTTAAAGTTGAAAATACCAATAGATTAGAAAATAAACTTGAGGTTAGGAATTGCATAGAAAAGGCTTGTGATTTATGGCTATTTGTTTTCTTGTGCCTTTGGATTTATCTATCATAACTTTCTGTTTAATCTGAGATTGAGGTCTTAATAATCTGTTAACAAATAAAAATACAATCAAAAGTGGCCAAAACTAAGATATGAGAAAAGACTAGAAAGCCAGAGTTGACTACAATATTTAAAATATACACCTTAATTAACCCTTTTTCGGTTAGGCCAAATCCCAGGTAGCAGTTGAGATATAAGAGAATTGTCCTCAAATTAAATATAAGGATGCAAAATAGAGGAATGTTGATTTTTTTTCCTTCTTGACAACTCAGGAGAAAGGCAATTTTGAGGGTTGAGACTGAAGCAAACAATGGGATAGGAGAAAGCTCTTAGGAAGAAAAACAGGGGTGGAAAAAGCTAATTAAAGTTCAATGTGACATGAAGGTCAGGTGGACTTTACATATGGTAGAAACTAATAAGTTCTCCATTCTTCTCTTGTAATTGTCCCAACTATCTCCACATCTTTAATACGTCTGATACCTATCACAGCACTGTTTTAGTGATACTTTGGGGAATGAAGTTGAGGTCTTTCTTCAAATTTGGGATGGATGCCCGGAGAACACTATGGCAGCCAGCAGAAGTGGTGGTAAGATCACAAGAGGAAATTATTTAGTAGGAGTTGGAATTCAAAACAAGAGGAAACATGGGAATATAGACACTTTTGTGTGGGGTAGATTATCAGAAATGTTTGGAAAGACACATGAGGTGGCAGTGGAGTTGAGCTGCTCATTTCATCATTCAACAGAAACTGCTATGGGGAGCATGGTTGACTTGACAGCTCCTCCTTGGATATCCACAGCAGTGCACACACCAAGGCCATGTCTCCACGGGGCTGCTCCCAGCCAATGATTGAGCATGCTGTGGGTACACAAGCTGGGCCATTCCTGCCTAATGTGGGACTCTTCTAAGGCAACTGTTTTGGGGGTAGGGTTCCCCATCAGCCTAGCCAAGACTTTCTCAGCATGGCACTGAGGTCTGAAGCTCTTTCTACCCAATCTTTCCTTTCCCTTTCAGGTGTCACATGTATTGCAGTCTGAAGTCTCTACCTCTCTATACCTTCTCTCTTCCCATTTGTCCATTGGAGGCATTTCCTCCAATAAATATCTTACATGCCAAATAAATCTTGATGTCTGTTTCTCAGAGGACCCCAAGAGTGGGGTCTGAGAAAGCAACAGTAAGAAGGAGTTTAAAATCAGATCACTCACTGTCTATCTAGCAAGAAGGATCCCTTCATGAGTTGAGAATGGGTCATGGATAGTCCCCAGCGCAACATAAGAGCCCAATTGCTGAAGATTTCCCCAATGGTGACTATGGAAAATATCCTAGTAGAGAGAAATGCCATCCACAGTGCAGTGATTCTGGCATGGGGAGCAATGCCTACAGGAACTCTGGAGTTGTCTTATTATTAATAAATTGTATTGACACCCAATAACAGGATAATGAGAAAGTGAGGGCAGTTAACAAACAGTCAAAGATTACATGTAATAGCCAGTGGGCCTTGCTGATAACTTAAGAAGGGGTCTTTATCTCCTATAATGCAAGAATAAAACCAGCCAAGCATCAGACTGAAGATGTAATAAGAGCCGCAGAGCTCCAAAGACTTTTAAATGCTCAGCCAAGACAGGTCTCCTATTCTTATGTCAGGGCCTTGGTTGGGAAAACTAGAGATCATGAAACACTGGATGGAAACATCTGGGTGGAAGCCTCTAAGGAATTTGGCTCTGCAGAACCTCCTGAACCTTCAGGGCTTACAGAGGTGACTCACCCTTCCCTAGCAGGGAGTTATTATCTCCCTCTCCTTCCTGCCAGAAGTTGCTGTGGCGAACTTTCCCCTGCAAGGCAACACATACTACCCATAGGAGTTGCTCCCACTCCCTCTTCTAGATGCCAAGCTGATAACAAGGGTTAAATCCCAGCATGACCTGACTGCAGATGTGATGGGCCTGACAAGGGAGGGAAAAATTTATACACTGAAGGAGCTCTAAGAATTAGCTTGCATGTACCATCAGGAACAAGGGAACTATCCCTGGAATTAGATTGTGAGGGTACTTGATCAAGAGGTTTGGAACAAAAGAATGTTCAAGCAAGAATTCATTGACTTTGGAGATCTCTATCAGGACACATAATTTAATATCATGACAAAGACTCTAGGATATCAGGCAAATTCTTTAGGGTGGCCCTTAAAAGGCTAGAGAAAGTGATGGCTGATGCCAACTGAAGTGGAAAGGCCTGCATTTCCCTGTAAAGCAGTAGAGGACAGAAAAATAGAATAAAAGGTCTGCTAGAAGTGGGCATGCTGGAATGGATAGATTATATGAGGCCCGCAGATCCACCAGAAGATTATGTACCATAAGAGGATACAGAAGTCATACCACTCACCAAAGCAATCAGGAATGTGCTACTGAGAGGAGTACCAACATCACTAAGAAGTCCAGTGGTGACTTCTCTGCAAGCCCAGGATCACAGAACTGTTAATATCCATGGGGATGATGCCTCCTTAGAGACCAGATGCCCATGCTTAACTGATAGAAACCAGGATATACAACTGGCAAGGTCTGAGGGGCAGCTAAGGAGGCCTGATGTACAGGTAGCTATGAAGATGGGTTAATAGAGCATGGTGTCCCTAGAAGAAAAATAGACAAGCAGCCCGTGAGGGTGCTTCTCAACATCTTCTACAATGAGAAGAAGGTGGGAATTAATGAGCAAGAAGCTGAGGGAAGTTGCTCCAATATAAAATCATGATAACTTGTTCAGTTCCTGGACTTGAGCTAATTTCCAGGTGTGGAATCTATTGAAGAGGTGACCAGATCCCTAGGAGGAAAAACTCTGCAAGACCATGGTAAATATACACTATAATGATCTCCCCCATCTTTCCCCAAAGGGACCTATAGCCACTGACATGAGTGATTGTATGCTGGGGAAAGGGAAATATCTAGCCGTTTAGATGACTGTTGGATACAGAGTTTGTGTTGACACTGATAACTGGAGACCTAAAGCATCATCATGATCTCCTGTTAGCTTATGGGGGTCAGGAAATAGAGTTTTGGATAAAGTCCAGCTTTCAAGAGATCCATTGGGTCTATGGCTCCAGCTGGTGGTCATTCTCCTAGTCTCCAAATGCTATATTGGGATTGACATACTGAGCAGTTGTAGTAAACTCCATAGTGAAGTCCCTGGCTTGTGGCAAACACCAAGTAAAAGTCTCTGAAACTGTCCCTTGACTTCTAAATCAAAACCAGTCTTGAATCCTGAGGCATATGGCAGAGATTAATGCTATCATTAAAGAGCTAAAGGATGCAGGGTAGTAATCTCTATTATATCTCCATATAAACATAAGTCTGGCTGCTGCAGAAACCAGATGGATCCTAGAGAATGAGCAGGATCAATCAAGTAGTAGCCTTGATTATGGCTGCTGTGCTGGATATGGTGCTGTTTCTAGAGCAGATTAATAAATCCCCAGATACATGGTATGTGGTAATTGATTTGATGAATGCATTCTTTTCTATACTGATAAGAAAAGAGGATCAGAAATTAAATCAGGAATGGCTTTCAATCACATTGAACAGACAACAATATTCCTTTACAGTTTTGCCCCAGAGCTACAATATCTCTCCTGTCCTCTGTCACAAGATAGTGTAAAATGACAGTAAAGTTTTGGGGAGTCAAAGGTCGAGGCATGCAGAAATATCTCTTGGGGAGCAGATGAAGCCTGCTTCCCACATATGAGGTTCCAGGTTCAATCCCCGGCCCTGGTACCTCAAAAACAACAACAACAACAACAAAAACAGCTGCATCTTTCATCCCCAACTACAAAAACAAAAAAGGAAGCACAAAATCTGTTAGGTCCCTTTCTTTTTTTGAAGCAACACATGCCATGCCTAGGACTACTGTTCTGGCCCATGTACCAGAATACTGTTCTAGCCAGGTGACATGGAAGGCTGCCGGGTTTGAAAGGAAAGGGCTCTGCAGCACATACAAGCTGCAGTGCACATAGTCCTGTATCTTGAGCTACAACCCAGCATTCCCTGTGGTGTTTGAGCTGTCACGTCTTTGGATCTACCTCATACTAAAGGTCACACTTCCTTTGGGCTGTTCCCAGCCAATAATTAAATACGGCGTGGGTAGCAGTGCTGGATTCCTCTAATAGGCAACCTTTTCTCAGAGACTTCTCGTTGGCCTGGTTGAGACTCTCTCAGAATTGCACTGTAGTTTGAGGGTTTCCTTGCCCTATCCTTCCTTTGTTTCCTCCTTTCATAGGTGTCAGACTTATATTGTGGTGGTCTGATGGCTCTCCCCACCTACTTCTATTATCTTTCATCCTTCACAGGTATTTCCCCAATAAATCTTTTGTACACCTAATCTTATCTTGATCTGCTTCTCAGAAAATGTGAATTGCCATAGCACACAAGTCAGTTACAAGTTATGGGGGAGCAAGTCATTTTATTTAGACATTTAAAAATACTAGAAGTTTGGCTGTTTTAAGGATTCTCAGATTACATTTATTATGATCTCTTTCAGTCACAATATCTTTTGTCACATAGTTGTAGGACTAGATTAAGAAATTGGAGAGGTCAAAGTACCAACCCTGCTTCTATAGGTACTAACTTTAAAACTCATTGAATGAATTAAAAAATTATAAGGATGCCACCCACCAGTTACTATATCCTTTTCCTATATTCTAAACTCCTCTCATATAGAGTACCTTACACATTGTAAATGTTGGTATCACTCAGAGATACCTAGGCTCTATGTATCTAAGTCTAGGCTCTCTTGTTTTGCCATTCCATACACTCTGCCTTGGTGATCTCATTCATTCCCATGGCTTCAACTCCAATCAAGGAATATCGCTCCTGATCTCCAGCCCTGGACTACTCTCTCTTGAACTCCAGGTTTATAAATATAGGTAAATGTGATCTGCATTAAATTTATTTGTTTTCTTATGGACCTCTCTTATGTGGATATCCCAAAAGCACCTAAAATTTATCATGTCCCAGAATTAAATCATCATCTTCTTCCCAAATTTGCCTCTTCTTATTCTTTCTTATCTCACTTAAGGGACTCAGTTGACCAGGCCAGGTATCCGAGTGTTACACTTGACTCTTCCCTCTTCCTTCCTTTTAAATAGTCCCAAATCTGTCTATTTCTCATCATACCCACTGTCACTGAGTAAGTTACCTAATTTCATCTAGAGTTACTACAACAGTCAGGGTTCTAAAGGGAAACAGAACTGACAGAAGATATATATTATGAGATTTTTAACAGGAATTGGCTCATGAGCCTGTGGGGGATGAGGAAGTCCAAATTCCATAAGGCAGTAGGGTTGGCTGCAAGCTGGGAACTATGATGAAGGTCTTTAATGAATTTCCTAGGAGAAACTGGCTGGCTGAAGTAGAGGTGGAAGTTCTTCCTTCTGACTGCTGAATCATTACTTCTCCCTTTAAGGCTTTCAACTGATTGGATGAGACATCTCTCATTGTTGAAGGTAATCTCCTTATTTGATTGTAGATGTAATCAGCCATAGATGCTATCAACTTACTGATTATTTAAATCCATGATATAGCCTCGCAGTAACAATCAGGCCAGTGCTTGCTTGACCAAACAACTGGACACCATACCCTAGACAATTTGACACAAGAACTTAACCATCCAGTCTCTTTATTTAAACAGCTTTATTAGGGTATAATTTACATACCATAAATTCACTTGCTTTAAGTGTAAAATTCAATGATTTTTAGTAAATTTATAAAGTAGTACACCCATAACCACAATTCAGTTTTATAACATTTTTGTCACCCCAAAAAAGTCCCCCTGCACCTGTTTGCTGTTAATTCTCACTCGCATTTCCAGCCTTTATCAAACACTGGTCCAATTTCATTCTCTGTACATTTAGCCTTTTCTAGGTATTCCATGTAAATAGAATCAGTCTTTTTTTTTTGTCTGGCTTCTTTTACTTAGTATTATGTTTTTAAAGTTCATCCATTTTGGGTGAAAAAGGTATATTCCCCCCCCCCTTTTTTTTTTACTGTAAAGAATTCCACTGAATGGATAAACCACATTTTGTTCTTGTACCAATTGATGGTGTGTTTGATAGAAATTTGGATTGTTTCGTAGACATCTTTGTGTGGACATATGTTTTCATTTATCCTGGATATTAGTAAAAGTGGAATTTCTGGATTGTATTATCAATTTTTGTATTGTCTTTTCTTTTTCTTAATTGTACCTTTGAAGTGTAAAATTTTTAATATTTTTGAAAATCAATTTATTAAAATTTTTATGGGCTTTTTTCTTTTTTAGTACCTGGGCCAGAGAAGGAGCCTGGGACCTCCCATGTGGGAAGTTGGTACTCAACTGCTTGAGCCACATCTGCTCTCCTAGATTATATTTTGAATTCTTCACCCAACCTAAAATCACTAAGATTCTGTCCTATGTTTTGTTTCCTAGGTGTTTTATAGTTTTAGCTCTTATATTTAGATCTATAATCCACACCGAGTTAATAGTTGTGTATGGTGTGAGGCAAGAATATAAATTCTTTTTTTCCCTTTTTGGACATGACTATCCAATTGTCCTAGCACCATTTGTTAAAAAGAATGTAATTCCCCTTTATATTTTCTTGGCACCTTTGTTGAAATTCAGTGATGATGAATGCAAGACTTTATTTCAGGCTGCTTTAATTCTGATCCATCAATCTATATGCCTTTCTTTGTGTTGATACCACAGTTTTGATTACTATAGCTTTATAATAAGTTTTGAAATTTGGTAGAATAAGTCCTCCAACTTTGTTTTTCTTTAAGTTGTTTTAGCTATTCTAGGTCCTTTGTACTTCCACATAATTTTATTATGTTCATCAGTTTCTCCAAAAAAAAAAAAAAAAAAAAAAGAGCTTGCTGGGATTTTGATATGCATAGCATTGAATTTATAGATACTTTGGGAGGAATTGCCATATTGACAATATCAAGGCTCCTAATCCATGAAAAGCCTTTCATTTTTTTAGAACTTTAATTTCTCTCAGTAAAATTTTGTATTTTTCAATATACAAATCTTACATTTCTTTTGGTAATTATATTCTAAATTATTTTATTCTCTTTGGTGTTACTGTGATTGAAATTGTTTTCTAAATTTCATTTGCACATCATTCATTCATTTTATACAGAAGTACATTGCTTTTTCTATATTGATCTTGTACCCCATGACCTTGCTAAATTCAGTTATTAGTTCTATTATTATTTCGGTACTTGAGATTTTATACATATAGGACCATACCATCTGGCAAATCAAGACAGCTTTACTTCTTCCTTTCCATTCTAGATTTCTTTAATTCCTTCCTCTCGTTCTCCCTTCCTTTCCCTTTTCTCCCCCATATCTCTCTCTTTCCCTTATTATACTGGCTAGAACTTCCAGTACAATGTTGAATAGAAATAGTAAATCCTTGCCTTGTTTTTTATCTCAGAGGAAAAGCATTCAGTCTTTTGCTAATAAATAAGATATTAGCTTTGAGGTTTTCACAGATGCCCTTTATCATGTTGAGCAAGGTTACTTCTATTCCTAGTCTGTTGAGAGTTTTTATCATGAAAAAATACTAGACTTTTTCAAATGCTTTTTCTGCATCTTGCTTGCCCAGGGTGTATAATCCTTTTTATAGCTTGCTGGATTTGATTTGCTAATTTTTAAAAGGATATTTGCCTTTATTCTCATGACAGATGTTGATCTGTAGTTCTCTTTTCTTGCAATGTCTTTGTCTAGCTTTGGTATCAGTGTATTCCTAGCCTCCTAAAATGATTTGGAAAATATCCCCTCCTATTTTAATTACTGAAAGAGTTTATGAGGTATTGGTATTATTTCTCCTTTAAATATTTTATGTAATTCACCAGTTAAGCCATCTGGGCATAGGCTCACACTCATGGAAAAAATTTTAATTACTAATTCAATCTTTTTCACTTGTAATAAGTCTGTTTAGATTGTCTAGTTCTTCTTGAGAGAATTTTGATAATTTATGACTTCCTAGAAACTTGTCCATTTCATCTAAGTTGTCTAATTTTTGCACAAAGCTGTTAAAAATATTTCCTAAAATATTTTAAATTTCTATAGAGTAGTAGTGATAGTTCATCTTTCATTTCTGATTTTGGTAATTTTTATTTTCTTT
This sequence comes from Tolypeutes matacus, assembly GCA_026826555.1. Classification (NCBI taxonomy): domain Eukaryota; kingdom Metazoa; phylum Chordata; class Mammalia; order Cingulata; family Chlamyphoridae; genus Tolypeutes; species Tolypeutes matacus. The sequence continues at coordinate 11,985,241 of JAKSZT010054193.1, read as the reverse complement.
TTTGTTGTTGTTCTGTCTGGCTAAAAGTTTGTTAATTTTGTCAATTTTTTCAAAGAACCAACTTTTGAATTCATTGATTTTCTTTATTGTTTTACTGTTTTTTATTTCATTGATTTCCCTTTTAGTCTTTTATTTCTTTCTTTCTGCTTGCTTTGAGTTTGGTTTTCTAGTTCTTTGAGGCAAAAGTGTAGAATATTGGTTTTAGACTTTCCTTTCTGATATAGACATTAAAGCTATAATTTTCTCTCTAATTTGTATTGCATAAATTTGATAAGTTTTGTTTTCATTTTATTTAGTTCAAAATATTTTCTAATTGCTTTGTGGTTTCTTCCTTGACTCCTGGGCTGTTTAGGAATATGTTGTTTAATTGTGGGATATTTACATATTTCCCAGATTTTTTGTTGTCGTTGTTGTTGCTTTCTAATTTAATTCCACTGTGACTGTAGAACATACTTTTATTATTTAAATCCTTTGAAATTTATTATGACTTGTTTAATGGCCTAGCATATTATCTATCTTTGTGAATGTTCTAGTTACACTTGCAAAGAATATGTATTCTGCTGTCATTGGATGGAGTGTTCTGTATATATCTGATTGGGTTGGTTGATAGTGTTTTTCAAGTCTTCCATATTCTTGCTTATTTTCTCTCTAGTGTTCGATCAGTTATTGAGAGTATTGAAATTTTCAATTTTTTTTTTTTTTGAAAGTTCTGTTTCTCTTTTCAAGCCTGTCAGTTTTTGCTTCATTAATTTTGTGGCTATGCTAACAAGTGCTGTATTAGTTTTCTATTGCTGCATAAGAAATTACCACAAACTTAGCAGCTTAAATCAACATACATTTATTATCTCATGGTTCCCATAGCTTAGAAGTTGGAACACATGTTAACTGGATTCTCTGTGTAGGATCTCACTAAAAGCTGAAATCAAGATGTTGGCTAAGCTGTCTTCTCATCTGGAGCTCAGAGTCACCTTTCAAGCTCATGTGGTTGTTGGCAAAATTTAGTTCCTATCAGCTTTAGGACTGAGGTTCCCACTCTGGTTAGCTCTCAGCTTGGGCTGCTCTCAACACCTAGAGACCATCCAGTTACCATGTGGCCCCCTCAGAGGCCCTCTCACAACATGACAGCTTACTTCTTCACAGCCAGTTGCATCTTTCATGCTTTGAATTTGTCCCTTTAGAGAAAGGCTGGATCCCCTTTAAAGGACTCTCTGATTAGCCAGAATAACCCAGGATAATCTCCCTTTTGATTAACTCAAAATCAATTGATTAGAGATCTTAATTACATCTACAAACTCCCTTCATTCTTGCTATATAATGTAACCTAATCATGGGAGTGAAACTCCATCATATTTATAAGTCCTGTTCACACTCAAGAAGAGAGGATTTTATAGTATGTTGGGGTTTGAATCATGTCCCCCACAAAGGCATGTTCAGATCCCAACCCCTGATCCTGTGGGTATGAGCCCATTTGTAATTAGAACCTTTGAAGATGTTATTAGTTAAGGTGTACCCAAACTGGATGAGGGTGGGCCTTAGTCCAATATGGCTGAAGTGCTTATAAGCAAAGGAAATTGGACAAAGAAGAAGCCCTGGGGAGCAGCCAGAAGGTGAAAGTCAATGGAAAAGAGAAAGGTGAAGATGTTACCACGTGCATTGCCATGTGAAAGAAAAGCCAAGAAACCCCAAAGATTGCTGACCAATCAGAAGATACCAACCCCAGGAAGAAGCACACTTTCTAGTCTCTAAAACCATGAGTCAATAAATTCCTGTTGTTAAGCCAGCCCATCAAATGGTATTCATTTTAGTAGCCAGGAAACTAAAACATAGGGCTTACCAGTAGCTGGGAATTTTGGGATCATCTAATAATTCTGGCTACCACAGGGTGCATATGCATTTATAACTTCTTAAAGTTTTGACTCTTTTACCTTTATAATATGTCCTTTTTGTCTTCAATAACAGTTCTTATTTTAAAGTATATTTTGTCTGATATTAATATAGCTCTCTTATGGTTAATGTTTGCATGTATATCTCTTCAATCATTCTACTTTCAAACTGTATCTAAATCTACATTGTGTTTCTTATAGATAGCTTATAGTGGAATCTTGCTTTTTAAATCCAGTCTAGCTCTGCTTTTTTTTATTGGGGTGTTTAGAGTATTTACATTTAATGTAATTATTGATATGTATTGATATATTGATATATAGATCTACATTTTCCATCTCGCTGTTTGTTTTCTATATGTCTTCTTATTCTTTATTTATCTGTTCCTACTTAACTTTTGTATTAGATTTTTTTTTCAGTTTACCATTTTAGTTTCTCTATTGATTTTCATTGTATTTTCCAATTATTTTTGTATTTTGTTATTGTGATTAAAATATGTATCATAACTTATATGCATTTTAGATTAATCCTAACTTAATTCCAATAAAATATAGAAACTTTGCTCCAGTATCACACCATTCTCTGCTCCCTCCTTTGTGCTATTATTGTCATATATATTACAATTATTATAAACCTAGCAATACAACATTAAAATTGTTATTTTATACAATATTATGTGTTTTAAAGAAACTAAAAGGTGAAATTACATAAATAAATGTATAGAATCTTTTATATTAATCCATATTTTGCCATTTTTGATGTTCTTAATGTTTATGTAGATTTGAGTCACCATCTGGAGTAATTTTCTTTTAGTATGAATGATTTTCTTTATCATTTCTAGTAATTCCTTACAAAAAATTGGTTTCTAGCAACCAATTTGTTGTCTTTGTTTTTCTTCAATAATCTGTTCCTCTTTTCTTCAAATTGAATGTCAATTGAAGAAATAACTGAATTTTCCATTGCAGTTATTCTATTTTCAACTCCAGAATTTCCACTTTTTATGAAATAATTCCTGTTCCTTATTAAGAATTTCCATTTGTGGATTGATTGTTGTCATACTTTAATCATGGCTTCCTTTAGTCCTTTGAACATATTTATTAAATAATAGGTACTTTGAAGTCTTTTCTGCTAAATTCAATAAATGGGGTCATTCTAATTTTATACTGACTCCTCTTTTCCCCTGAATAAAAGTCACACTTTCCTCTTTCTTTCTATGTCTAGTAGTTTTTGTTGAAATATGGACATTTGAGATAATATATTGAAGTATCTCAAAGTTCTTATTTGTATTCACTATGAAGCTTGTTGTTACAATTTTGTTTGTTTCTTTGTTTAGTCCCTTTTTGGGCTAAATTTATGAAATCTGTTTTTTCTGTTGTTTATCACTGCTGATGTATCGGCTTATTTTTTAAAAAACATTCTTGTTTTTATTTTTAAGCTTGCTTCCTAAGGGTCACCCCTCTGTCTGCATTGCTTTGGTCAGGCATTCATTGGACAGAGTTTTTTTCAACGATTTCAATCAAGTAACGCTGATAAATTTATGCATGATAAGAGTAGAATATTCAAAATTCATTTTCAAGAAATTTCATTTTCATTTTCAAGTCTTCCAAACTTTCACTTTCTACTATGCCCTTTTGTGTCTCACAGCCAGGAGTATGTAGCTGGCTTAAATTTTCTCCAGTCTCTGCTGCATACATGCACATCCATAGCAGGGATATGCCTTTCTCAACCACAAATACCACCTCAGGCTAGTAAAGCTATGGGTCCTCCATATTCAACTACCCATGTGATTGCCACTTCCACTCACAACACTGCTGGGCATGGGCTTTGCCCACTACTCCAAACTGAGCTAGCCACTTTTCCAAATAGAGAAGCTGCTGGGGGTTATGGGCTGCCCTGCCCTGGAAAATCTTATCGTCAACTGAGCTGGGGGAAGCATAGGAACAGTCTTAGACCAGAATGCTACAGATTCTTATTGTTCTTAAAGTTCAGCAGATATTCAAGAGTAAATGCTTCTCAGATTATTACATGTCTTTCTTTATTTCCAGAAGGCTAAAATGTTTGTTTTCATTGATTTTGTTCAGATTCATAGTTATTTTTTAGGAAGAAGATTTGCCAGTCTCCTCACTCGGTCACAGCCAGAAGCCCCATATCTACAACATATTTTCTATGCTGTACTTGCATTACAACAGCAGAGATTAGTTGTGACAGAAACTTTATAGCCCTTTGTAATTATTTCTGATTTCAGCCTTCCCCCCCCCCCATACTGAAGTCTAGGTGATCAACCTAAAACCCAGATAGGACTACATCTCTCCCATAATTTAAACCCTTTGATGGGTTTCCATTTTCCTTGGAATGAATTCCTTATAAGACCCAGCATAATCTGGGTCTGCTTACTTTTATAGCTTCCTTTTCACTACTTCCACCCTAGAAGCCTTTGCTTTGTCAAGAATGAACATCACTCATGCCATCATTTCTTTCTTCCCTGGAATTTGGCATCTGTTCTGTCTCCCTGCAACACTTCATACCTTCACCTCTGACTCCTTTACTCCTCTGGGTTTTATTTTCCTGGCTGACTCCTACTCTTCCTTCAGATTTCAATTTAAATATTATTTCCTTCCAGGATCACTCTTATTATACCCCTCTTTATTCTAGGTGTGTTCTGTGCTAATTATTCTAGACTTGATAACACTGTTAATGTCATTGCTGGTTAATTGCCTCCTCCACTAGACTTATGAGTTCCATGAGGGCAGAGACTGTGTCTTTATGTTCAATGTTGAGTTAGTTCTCAGCACTGAAACCTGTGCCTGTTAGACTCAGCAGAAAGACTAGTCAAATGAATAATAATGATTGAATGACTGATTAAAACTGGGGTTGGTGAACTTTCTGTAAAGTGACGGGCATTTTAGGCTTTGTGGGCCATAAAGTCCTTCATAACTGCTCAACTCTACTGTTATTATGCAAAGCAGTAATTGAAAATATGTAAAAAAATCAGCAAAGCTTTATCCCAGTAAAACTTTATTCATAAAGAAAGTACCCATCTGTAGATTTAGATTACCAATCCCTGGACTGAATGAATGAAGGAATGAATGATAGGTATTTAAGAAATGTTTCAGTGAGTTGAACTGAACTTTAATTTGTAGTTCTTTTGTAAATAATATAAACACATTTTCTCTGCCTTTATCTAACCAAGAGAGAAAGAAATGATCACTTTCCAAATAACAATCCATAATCAGAAATAAAAGTTATGTCATTTTATATTTTCATACTCACAAAAACTATGTCAGCAAGAGATATTAGGTTCTTCTTTGCCTCTCTTCATTTTTCTTTCTCACTTTAATTTTTAGTTTCATTCTTTCATATAATCCAAGGCACAAAGTTAATCAAAGAAATCAAGATAGTTAATATGGTTGAAGGACAATTTACCCAGTGTAAATTAGTTGGTAGCTGCTCTTTAAAAATCATTGTGTTCTGTTCTGTGAATTTACACATATAATTATGAAGAACATCTACTTTAGTTAAGAAATTATTATTAGCAATTATAAAATATTATGGATAAAATTCATTATATCCCTTATAAAACTGGATTAGTATTTCCAGTATTTACATTAATATTTTTATTTTAATGAAGTATGTACATTAGTATTTTTGATCAGGTGTTGGGCATTTGCCCTAAATGTACATGCAAAAGGGAGCAGACTATTGGTGCTAATCAATAATCTCTGAATAGATATTTAATAAACGGGCTTTAAAAACTTGCATTCTCTGATTTCTCTTCCAAGGTGTATTTTGTACCTTAAGCAATAAGACATCTTATTCAAGATTTTTATTGGAAATATTTTTTAATGAAGGAAAAGTTGTTCCTAACTACTTCTTAGAATTTTTCAAAGTATTTAGATGCAGGGTTTTACTACTAAAGAAACATAGTGAGAGTTAAATGTAACAGGGATTTCATTATTGGTGTAAAGAAAAACTAGAATTTATGTTCCTGAAGTTGCCTTCTATTCTTAAAATTATAATTTTGATGAAAGATTCAAGAGGAGCAAGATAATCTTTTCTCTAGCAACTTGGGCAAAAAGCCAATGATCTGGCCATGTCTGTGTTACATCAAGTACTTCAAGATCAACCAATTCACAATAGGTGGCTAAATTGGTAATTTGTTTTATTTTAATGGTTCATTTAATAGTACTCATTAGAGGTTAGCAAAAGGCTGTTCTAAGATCTCAGCAATTAGTCCTGGGAAATTGCATAAAAACAAACTATTTATCTCAGCATGAGATTCAACAAATATACTAAGTAACTAAGAGTTTCTAATTAAAAAGGGGACTACATGTCTATACCTGAACACAAAGGTATCTGTGCCCCAAATCTCTGTAAACTCGGCTACATAAACAGCATTATAAGCACATTGCTTCTTTCAAGTGAAATTGAATGCACATAAATTAAGGTAATGTTTCTTGTCTTTTAATGGCATTTTCCAACCTGTATTTTAATAGATGTCCCCCCAAAAAAGAGTTCTATGAGCAAATATATTGGAAAATCTTGAGTTAAACATTATAAAGTATTGGCTTTCTTTCCTACAGGATTTCTCATATCTTTGAATATATTAAATGGATTCTGGGCTGTCTAGTAGAGGTGCAAAGTGTATATTTTGCAAACTTATTTGACCATAGGGCACTTTTTTCCTCTAAATGTCCATTACCATGTTGAGAAATCATCCTTCAAAAAATTAAGGTTGGAAGACACTTTTATAACATGGTTTTCTAAATGAACTGGTTGTGACCACTTCTATTTCATTGTTCTTTTTTTGTAGCACCTTTTAAAAATATTTCGAACTTATAGAAAAGTTGCACAAATATTACAAAGAATTCTTGTTGACCCTCCTTCACTCAAATTTAAACATTTTACCACATTTGTTTTTTCATTCCCTATCCTCCCTTAACTATCTATATGTATTACTTTCCTAAGGCTGCTGTAACAAAGTACCAAAAAGTGGATGGTTTAAAACAACAAAAATGCATTATCTCACAATTCCAGAGGCAAAAGTCTGAAATCAGGATGTCAATAGGGCCATGCTCTACCTGAGACCTGTAGGGGAGAGTCTTTCCTTGCCCTTTCCTTGCTTCTGGTGTTTGCCAGCAATCCTCAGCTTGTAGATATATCACTCCAATCTCTGCCTCCATCATCACATGGCCTTCTTCCTGTTGTCTGTCTTATTCCCCCCCCCCCCGGCCTTTTATAAGTCATACTGTATTAGGGGCCCACCTGCTCTGGAATGACCTCATTTTATTAACTAATTTCATCTGAAATCACCCTATTTTCAAATAAATTCACATTCATAGGTACCCACAGTTAGGACTTTAACATCTTTTTGGGGGACACAATTCAACTTATAACACTCTTTATCTATGTCTATGTCTATATCTATATGAAACTCATCTAGATCATCTAGATCATCTAGATCTATATCTATGTAAATATATCTATTTCCTCCTGAAGCATTTGGATGTAACCCAACACAGTGCCTGGAACATAATAAGGATTCATTAAATGACTGATGATTATTGAATGATGATTGTCTTTCAGGATTTGACTTAAACAAAGTACATTTATAAATAGCAATCCTGGAACAATATTTGAGTATGAGCTCTATTATGAAAGCCTGGTTGTGATGGTTTGGAACTGCATGTACCCCAGAAAAACATGTTCTTAAACTTAATCCATTTCTGTGGCTGTGAAACTATTGTAAATAGGACTTTCTGATGAGGTTACTTCAGTTAAGGTGTGGCCCACCACAATCAGGATGGGTCTTAATCCTCTTACTGGAGTCCTTTATAAGTGGATTAAAATTGGAGACACAGAGAAAGAAAGCCACAGGGGGAACAGCCAGAAGCTAAAATCAAAGGAACTTGGAAAAGAAGAGAGAAACCAGGAAATGTTGCCATGTGCCTTGCCATGTAACAAGCGAAGGACCTAGGACCACCAGTGCCCAGCCCCAGAACGTCATAGTCTTTGGGGAGAAAGCTTTGCCTTGATGATGCCTTGGTGGACTTTTTCCTAACCTCAAAACCATGGCCCATTAAATTCCTATTGTTTAAGCCAACCCATTTTTTGGTATTTGCTTGAGCATCCAAGGAAACTAAAACACTAGAAAATCAAGGTAGAGATCAGTAGACTTATATAAAATGTGATTTACTTGATGTTAAGAATGTTAAATGCTATTCAAAAAATAACCATTTGCCTATAAATAAGTAAGTATCCTTCTTGTTTTTGAACCCATAAAATTATGGCTATATTTTGCCTACATAATTTCACATTTTACATGTAATAGTTTATCTTTCCGTACAATGTATTTACTTGATAACTTTTCTACTTTCAGTGGAGCATTTGATGTGAGAGGTGGAAGGTGAGCTCCATTTGAACCTATTAAATGTCTGATGTGGCTCTTTGGGGGATACTCATGCGTAGGAAAGACAAAGCAGCCTGGGAAAGAGAAGAGAGAGTGAGGGCAGAGGTCTTGGGATGGGAAGTAACAACACTTCCATCAAGAGCTAGGCAAGGAGGTATTTCCCCTGGAGTAGGAATAAATGTGAATCAAGTAAGAAAGAACTAGGCTTAGAGCCATGGAAAGTAAGGGACTCTAAAAGTCTCTGTGAGGAATGGATCATTATTTGTAACTGCTTTTGAGATGAATTGTTTTCTCAATGACACCTCCTTTTTTTTTTTTTTTTTTTTTTAGTAATCCCTCTTTGTGATTGATATAGCTTTTATTAATCTATCTTTTTATCTTTTGTTCATGTTCCTTTATCCAATGGCTACATGCAGTTCCAATACCAGTATTTTTCTTATAGCTTATTTCTGAGAGATACTAATGTCATATTGGAGAATATTTTGGAGACAAAGCAACAGGTGTGAGATGGTCAGTCCATTTGCTTTAGACTTGTTATCTTATGTATCTTTTATGGATACAGTTCTTTCCTTTGGCCTGGGAAGCATATCCCTCTCAGTTTTTGGTGTTCAAGAGCTGAGATCTCTGGTCATAGATTTTCTGTGCTGCAATCTTCCAGTTTCCATCTTCCTTCCTTTTCTAACCTTATCTCATAACTTCTAGTCTACATAGAGTAAAGGTTAGATTTTATATGTATGGAAATGGGATATCAGTACAGTTTCTTCTTCAGCTGCAACCTCCTCCTCTGCTAATCTCACTCTAAGCAAAGGATCACAATATCCTTTCAGGTATATCCCTAACTTATAGGGAAATCTATTTTTAGCTCAAGATATGAGGAGGTATGGGCCAGCTCTCAGCCTCCTTTCTAGTCTTAGGCCACTTTCACAATATTTCATAGATGATGCTTCTTAGTTTGGTTGTGGGGGTTGTGGCTACCACCTTATGACATTGTCAATCAACTTTTGTCTCTATTGTTTTCATTCTTAGACAACAGTCCCATATAGCAAAAATTCAAGATATAACTTGAAGGGAGTACACCAAAGAATTGCTGGCTCATTAGTCTATTCCCAATCCTGGGGATGACACAGAAGTAAGAAAGAAAATTATAGGTCTGAGAAAATATTGGAAAAACTGAGAAATCCCTGGAGAGACAGAAGTTGACCAGGTTCTTGGATCCAGATAAAATGAGAGCCTAGAAAGGAAGGAGGCAAGGAGCCACAGATGGGGAAATAGCTTGAAAGTTGGGGTGGAAGGGCAGGGGAGGCTGAATGTACCTTGCCTTCCCTGTCACAGTTTAAGGCAGAAAAATAGAAGCCCAAATCTGTGGGAGTAACAAAAGGGCAGTCTTAAAGCCAAGTGGGGTGGGAGGGAAATAGGTACAGGTACTTAACCCTGGACCCTATCCTTACTCTCCGTCTTGCGACTACACATCCCAAGGACTAGTAACTGCAACTGGGGGAGAGAGCTCCTGGAAAAGAAGAGTTCTGGAGTACAAGGAGCTTCCCTGATGGGCAAGTCACAGGGAGGGGTTAGTGTCAAACAGGGAGGCCTGTTTGCAAGGTCTTTCACCTTTCTTTTATTATAAGTTCCCTTTAAAATTGGGAATAAGATGGCAGTGTAAGACATCCCCAAGAATTTTTCCCCTTAGAGACAGCTAAATAAAAGGGCAGATTCAACACACTTGGAACTCTGGAGGAAGACTGAGACTAGAGAAAAACTCTACAAATGTTAAGTTGAAGGGAAAAAAAGCACTTAAAAAAAAAAAAAAGGAGGTAGAAGAGCAGCACAGACCTGTTAGTTCAGGCCCTCCCCAATGCTAGGTCCCACATGGGTTAAGAAACACACAGCAGCGATGTTCTGGCCCAGCAACCCCTGCCATGGTCACTGACCACAAAGCACCCATGGCAGCAACTTAGAGTTCCATGCACATTTAGGCATGGGGACCCAAGGCCATATAGACCCAAGGCAAGGCCCTAGTAGTCAGTGTGCACATGCAAAACAGTCTTCAAGAGATCAGAATGACCCTTGGTGGAACTATTGGCAAGCTCTGCACACTGCTAGCATGGTCCCTAATTACTGGTGTACCTAAGTAAAAAAAAAAATAGTGTTTTTGAACACTGACCCTATCTGGATCTGTGGGTCAGGAACCCTTAATGCAAAAATTACCAGAGGCAGAAAAGCCACACAAAAAGAGGAAACCAAACTGCGGTAAGGCAGGGCAGACCCGGGACTGAAAACTGGAGTGAAAAGGTAGCCCAGAACAGAGGAAAGGAGTGGGTGGAATCATAGCTTCTAGGGAGGAATATTTGTATAAAAACAAAGAGAGCAGCCCAGGACTCCCAGAAGAAGAACAGACAAAAAAAATTTCCTCTCTTGGAGGGGAAACAATCATATATAATAGGTTCTTCTTAAAAGTTACTGTGCATGCTCAGAGCTGAGGCAGATGCAGAAAGACATGAGAAAATCCAAATTGTTAACCACGGGCTGTTCTATTGGTTCAATATAAACTGGACAAAGCATTGAAGAAGAGCCTTAACACACAGCCAATCTACAATAAAAACCTAAGTAAGAGAGAGAAACTGATTTCCAGATTTAGCATATGAAAACAATCAAATGCCCAGACATCAACAAAAGATCACAAGCCATACAAAGAAACAGGAAGAGATAGCTCAGTCAAGGGAAAAAATTTAAACTTCAGTGGAAACAGACAGTGAAACAACTAATCAAAGACAGTCAAATCTACTAAATCAATTAAAGGAACTAAAGGAAAATAAGGATAGAAATAAATTAAATTTGGATATAGAATTAAAGGATATAAAGAAGAGGAAGTGCAAAAAAATGAAAAATTAGAAAGGTTAAAAGGAACATAATAGAACTTACAGGGATGAAAAACATGATACTGGAAATTAAAAATACACTAGAGGCATTCAACTGCAGATTTCAGCAGACAAAAAAAGAATAAGTAAACTAGAAGAAGACAATTGAAATCATACAGTGGGAAGAACAGATAGAGAAAAAAAGGGGGGGAAATTAAGCATATATTAGGACCTATAAGGTAACCTAAAATGTACTGGGCTTGCAGGAAAATGATGTTGAAGTAGGCAGACAAAACTCAACTCTTTCACAAAAAAGAATGGAGAAAGAGCAAAAACCTATCCAAGGAAGCTGCTTTGGAAATATATAGAATGGGAAAGTGCTTCGCATCATCCAGGTGGGAACTATAAGATAAAGAAGCCAAAGGAAAACTGTGAGTTACTCACCCCTGTGGCTGGAAACAGCACATATACCTCACACTCAGGCAATAACCTCCATAAAGCCCAACTCACTGCAACCAGCTGAGTGGGAGGGAGTATTCCCTGGGAAGAAGAGGGGTCAGGTAGAGGGTGGAGAGTGTTTTCTTTCTGGTGGGTTTGGCCAGTGGAGCCCCCTTTGAATCTTGGAGGGCAACCTGAGACTGACACTGAGGTGGCAGTGTCAGCAGAGGGAGGATCTGATCAGGCAGGCTATCACACCCCGCTGCCTGGAAGAGAGAGAGGAACTAAGGTAGAGAGGGGACAGGAACAGGCGCCTAAACATCCAGGCTTGGCAAACTGTTAGGAGCCTAACTTGCCTGAGGGAGTGGAGGCAGGCAGACTCAGCTAAGCTTTCAGAATCCTGCTTAAGCTGTGGAGCTGGTGTAGCTCAGTCGACAAATACCTGCCTTGCATAAATATATGAAGTCCCTGGTTTGATTCCCAGGTCTTCTTAGAGAAGTGATCCAGAGAGTGACCCACTGGGTTATCTGGCACCCAGGCGGCACCTTATGGCAGGGTACATATAGACAGAGTTTTTTTTGTTTGTTTTAGGTTTTCTTAGATCTGTTATTTTTTATTTTATTTTATTTATCAGTTCTTTTTTTTTTTTTCCTTCTTGATTTTATTTGCTAAAATCCAGTACATCACCTGCAGAGGGCACAATGAAGGGTGATTGATTGATGAGCACTGGCAGCCTGAGAAGCTCCTTAAGGGTTTAAGAGGGAAGTCTGTTTTTCTGAGTTGTTTTATTTTGTTCTTGTTGTTGTTTTGTTTCTTATTTGTTGTCTTTCCCTTTTCTTTGTTTCCTTTCTTTTTCTATTACTCATTTTTTCTACCTACTTTATATCTTTTCTTTCCTTCATTTCTCTATCTTCTGTTTTCTGTTGTTTTTCTTTCATTCCACATCTTTTTGTTTGGCCTTCATTTTTAAATTAAAAAAAAATTCTCTCTCTCTCTTTGTTTTTTTCTTTTTCTTTTTTCCTTTCTTCTCATCATTCCAGCCTTTTAATCCATTCTATGTTTTTTTCTCTATTTTGTTCCTTGTTTCATTTTTTGTATTCCAACTTTTAAAATTCGTATCCCTTTACACTTTTTAAATTTTTTTACTCATATTACTGATTTATTTTCCTAGCTCTTGTACAGATCCACTTCTTTTTCAAAAATTATTACTATTATTTTTTTTCTCTTCTTATCTCTTTTCTTTTCTCTGGTCCTAATATTTTTTTTTCAAGGTAACACAAACAACTGAAAGGATATAGAATAAGAGGAACCAGGAGTCAAAAAGGAATCTTACCACACACACACACATACACATAACAACAACAACAACAAAATAGAACCCTAGAATTGAAAGAGAAGCTAACCAAATAAGCCCATCAAGATAAACAGATGCCTAGACATCAACAAAAAATTAAAAGCCATACTAAGAAAGAGGAAGACATGGCCCAGTCTAATGAACAAACTGAAAAACAGGAGGAAATGAAGAACATGGAACAATTAATCAGGGATGTCCAAACAAATATCATGAATCAACTTAAGGAAGTGAAGGAAGAGATAAAGGATATTACGAAGACACTGGGTGAACATACTGAAGAAATTGTAAACATACATAAAAAGATAATGGATATGATGGTGATGAATGGCACAATGCAAGAAATCAAATACACGCTCAAAATCTGTAACAGCAGATTTGAACAGGCAGAAGAAAGAATTAGTGATGTTGAAGACAGTACATCTGAAATCAAACAGGTAGTAGGACAGATAGATAAAAAGACAGAAGAAATCCAGCAGGGATTTAGGAATGTGAATCACAAGAGGAAACAAGCAAATATATGCATTATAGGCATCTCAGAGGGAGAAGAGAAGGGAAAGGGGGCAGAAGGAGTGTTGGAAGAAATAATGGCTGACAATTTCCCAACTCTTTTTAGGGACATGGACATACATGTCCAGGAAGTGCAGCACACCCCAACTGTATAAATCCTAACCAGCCTATCCCAAGACACATACTTGTCAAATTGTCCAATGCTCAAGACAAAGAGAGAATACCAAAAGCAGCAAGAGAAGAGATACATAGCATACAAGCGAAGCTTGATAAGATTAAGTGCTGATTTCTCATATGAAACCATGGAGGCAAGAAGACAGTGGTATGGCATAGTTAAGGTGCTAAAAGAAAAAAACAAACAAACAAACAAACAAAAAAAACTTCCAGCCAAGAATTGTATATCCAGTGGAGCTGGCATTCAAAAATGAGGGAGAGTTCAAAATATTTACAGATAAACAGAAATTAAGAAAGTTTGTCAACAAGAAACCTGCCCTTCAAGAAACACTAAAGGGAGTTCTGCAGGTTGAAAGGAAAAAACAGAAGAGGGTTAAAGGAGAGTGTAAGAAAGAAGATTATTGGTAAGAATAACTAAAAAGATAAAAACAGAAATAAAAACAACATGTGGCGTACATAAACATAAAGAAAATATGACTAAAGTGAGTAATTCCTTGACAGTAATAACATTGAATGTTAATGGATTAAACTCTTTAATCAAGAGATAGAAATTGGCAGAATGGGTAAGGAAATATGTCCCATCTATATGCTGTCTACAAGGAACTCATCTTAGACCCAGGGATGCAAGGAGGTTGAGAGTGAATGGTTGGAAAGCAATTTTACTTGCAAACAATAACCAAAAAAGGTCAGAAGTAGCTTTGCTAATATCAAACAAAATAGGCTTTAAATACAAAACTACTGTAAGAGATTAAAAAAAGGACACTATATATTAATAAAGGGGGTAATCTATCAAGAAGAAAGAACAATCATAAACATTTATGCACTTAACAAGGGCACCTCAAAATACATGAGGCAAACATTGGAAAAACTAAGTAGAGAAATAGATGCCTCTACAATTATAGTGGGGGAATTTAATACACCATTATCACCATTAGACAGAACATCTCGACAGATGATCAATAAAGAAACAGAGACCTTGAATAATACATTAGAAGATCTAGACCTAATAGACATATACAAAACATTACACCCCAAAACATCAGGATATACATTTAGTCTCGAGCTCACATGGATCATTCTCCAGAATAGACCATATACTAGGTCACAGAACAACACTCAATAAATTCAGAAAGATTGAAATTATACAAGGTAATTTCTCTGACCACAATGGAATGAAGCTGGAAATCAGTAAGGGGCATAGAACCAGATTAGGTACAAACACATGGAAGTTAAACAACATACTCTTAGACAATCAGTGCGTCCAGGAGGAAATTGCAAAATAAATCAGTAACTACCTTGAAATGAATGAAAATGACAATACAACATATCAAAACTTATGGGATACAGCAACAGCAGTGCTAAGAGGGAAATTTATAGCCATAAATGCCTATATTAAAAAAGCAAAAAGAGTGAAAAACAAAGACCTAACTACACACCTGGAGGAATTAGAAAAAGAACAGCAAACTAACCCCAAAGGAAGTAGAAAGAAGGAAATAACAAAGATTAAAGCAGAACTAAATGAAATTGAAAAAAAGAAAGCACTAGAAAATTTTAACAAAACCAAAAGCTGGTTCTTTGAAAAGATTAATAAAATTGACAAACCCTTAGCTAGACTAACAAAGGAAAAAAGAGAGATGAAAATACATAAAATAAGAAACGAGGAAGGGGACATCACCACTGATGCCACAGAAATAAAGAGTATCATAAGAGGATATTTTGAATAATTGTATGCCAACAAGATGTATAACATAGATGAAATGGACAAATTCCTAGAAACCCACAAGCAGCCTACATTGATGAAGGAAGAAATTGATAAACTGAACAGTCCAATCATAAGTAATGAGATTGAATTAGTCATCAAAAACCTCCCAACTAAGAAGAGCCTAGGACCAGATGGCTTCACAGGTGAATTCTACCATTCCGGAAAGAACTATCACCAATCCTGCTTAAACTCTTCCAAAAAATTGAAATGAAGGGAATATTGCCTAACTCATTCTATGGTGACAACATCACCCTAATACCAAAGCCAAACAAAGACACCACAAGAAAACTACAGCTCAATCTCTCTAATGAACCTAGATGTTAAAATCCTCAACAAAATACTTGCTAATCATATTCAACAACATATGAAACGAATTATACACCATGACCAAGTGAGTTTCATCCCTGGTATGCAAGGATGGTTCAACATAAGAAAATCAAACAATGTAATATATCACATTAACAGATCAAAAGAAAAAAATCACATGATCATCTCTATAGATGCAGAAAAAGCATTAGACAAAATGAAGCACCCTTTCTGGATTAAAAAAAACTTCAAAAGATAGGAATAGAAGGAAACTTCCTCAACATGATAAAGGGTATATATGAGAAAACCACAGCAAACATCATATTCAATGGTGAAATGCTAAAACTTTCCCTCTAAGATCTGGAACAAGACAAGGATGCCCACTGTCACTGCTCTTATTTAACGTTGTGTTAGAAGTACTTGCTTGAGCACTTAGGCAAGAAAAAGGTATAAAAGCCATCCAAATTGGAAAGGAAGAAGTAAAAATTTCACTATTTGCAGATGACATGATCCTATATATAGAAAACCCTGAGAAATCTACAACAAAGCTTCTAGAGCTTATAAATGAGTTCAGTAAAGTGGTAGGATATAAGATCAATGTGCAAAAATCAGTAGCATTTCTGTACACCATTAAAGAGCAATCCGGGAAGGAAATCAAGAAAAACATCTATTTACAATAGCAACTAAAAGAATCAAATACGTAGGAATAAACTTAACTAAAGATGTAAAGGACTTGTATGCAGAAAACCACACAACATTGTTAAAGGAAATCAAAGAAGACCTAAATAATGGGAAAATATTCCCTGTTCATGGATAGGAAGACTAAATATCATTAAGATGTCTATCCTACCCAAATTGATTTACAGATTTAATGCAATTCCAATAAAAATTACCACAGCAATTTTTACTGACTTGGAAAAGCTAACCATGAAATTTATTTGGAAGGGCAAGAGGCCCTGACTAGCCAAAGACATATTGTAAAAGAAAAACAAAATTGAAGGACTCACACTACCTGACTTTAAAACATACTATAAAGCTACAGTGGTCAAAACTGCATGGTATTGGCACAAGAATAGACATACTGATCAATGGAATTGAATTGAGAGTTCTGATATAGATCCTCGCATACACAATCTACTGATATTTGACTTGGCCACCAAGTCAATTTGACTGAGAGAGAATGACCTTTTCAACAAAAATTGTTACAAGAAACAAAGATGGACACTATATATTAATTATATGGTCAATCCACCAAGAAGAAATAACAATCATAATCATTTATGCATTTTACCACAGTGCTCCAAAATACATGAGACAAACTAGACCTAAAAAACATATACAAATCACTGTACCTCAAAATAGCAAAATATACATTCTTCTCAAGAGTACATGGAATATTCTCCAGGATAGACCACATGTTAGGTCACAAAAAGTCTCAATAAATTTTAAAGAGGTTGAAATTTTACAAAGCATCTTCCTGACCACAATGGAATGAAGCTAGAAATCAATAACATAGAGAGAAGTGTAAAATCCACAAATATATGGAAGTTAAACAACACACTTTTAAACAATCAATGGGTCAAAGAAGAAATCACAAAGAAAATCAGGATGTATCTTGAGATGAATGAAAAGGAAACACAACATATCAAAAATTATGGGACATAGCAAAGGCAGTACCCAAAGCATAATTTATAGCTCTGAATGCTTATATTAAAAAAGAAGTAAGCGTTCAAATCCTAGATCTAAGCTTATACCTGAAGGAACTAGAAAAAGAAGAGCAAACTAAATCCAAAATGAACAGAATGAAGGAAATAACAAAGATTAGAACATAGGTACATTAGAGATCATAAAAAACAGAATCAACAAAGCCAAAAGTTTGTTCTTTGAACAGATCAATAAAGTCAATAAACCTTTAGCTAGACTGACAAAAAAAAAAAAAAAAAAAAGAGTGTAGGCACAAATAACAAAAATCAGTAATGAAGGGGGCTCATTACTACTGACCCCACAGAAATGAAAAGGATCATAAGAGGATAGTATGAACAATTGTTTGCTAACAAATTAGATAACCTAGATGAAACAGACAAGTTCCTAAAGCCCACAAACTATTTATACTGATTCAAAAAGAATTAGAAGATCTTAATAGATGAATAGCAAGTAGAAAAGATTGAATCAGTAATCCAAAACTTCTCAACAAATAAAATAAAAGCCCAGATTCAGGTGAATTCTACCAAACATTCAGAGAAGAATTATCACCAATACTGCTCAAACTCTACCAAAAAACTGAAGAGGAGGGAACACTTCCTGTGGTGGTTTGAAGTTATATATACCCCAGAAAAAACATGTTCTTAAATTTAATCCATTCCTGTGGATATGAACTCATTGTAAGCAGGACCTTTTGATGAGGTTACTTCAGTTAAGATGTGTGTGTCCCAGCCTGATCAGGATGGATCTTAACCCTATTACTGGAGGACTTTATAAGCAGAATGAATTTAGACATGAGAGAAAGCCACAGAAAGTAAGAAGCTGAAACAGAACCCAGAAGAGAAGGAAGAGACCAAGAGATGCTGCCAGGTGACTTTCAATGTGATAAAAGAACTAAGGGTCAATGGCAGCCAGTCCCACAATGCCATAGCTTTTGGGGAGAAGGCATCACCTTGATGATGCCTTGATTTGGACATTTTATCATCCTCAAAACCGTGAGCAAATAAATTCCTATTGTTTAAGTTGAATCATTTCATGGTATTTGCTTAAGCGGCCTAGGAAACTAAAACACTTCCCATATTATTCTATGAGGACATCATCATCCTAGTAGCAAAAGTCAGATAAAGATATCACAAGAAAAGAAAATAGCAGACAAATATCCCTCTTGAAAACAGATGTAAAAATCCTCAACAAAATACTAGCAAATCAAGTTCAACAGCACATTAAAAGAATTATACACCATGATCAAATGGGATTTATCCTAGGACTGCAAGAGTGGTTCAACATGAGAAAATCAATCAATGTAATATACCACATTGATAGAACCAAGGGGGAAAAACCCATATGATCATCTCAATTGCTGCAGAAAAGTAGTTCGACAAAATCCAGCACACTTTCTTGATAAAAACACTCAGAAAACTGGGAATAAAACTAACAGTCTTAACACCATAAAGAGCATATACGGAAAAACTACAGCTAACATCATTCTCAATGGTGAAAGATTGAAAGCTTTCCCTCTAAGGTTAGGAACAAGACAAGGATGCCCAATATCACCACTGTTATTTAACATTGTACTGGAAGTTCTAGCCAGAGCAATTAGGCAAGAAAAAGAAATAAAATGCATCTAAATAGGAAAGAAACAAGTGAAACTCCTTATATGCAGATGACATGATCCTATAAAGAGAGAATCCTGAAAAATCTACGAGAAATCTCATATAGCTGATAAACCAATTCAGCAAAGTGGTGGGGTACAAGATCAATATGCAAAAATTAGTATGTTTCTATACATTAGTGTTGAACAATCTAAAAAGGAAATCAAGAAAAAAATTCATTTACAATAGCAACTAAAAGAATCAAATATATAGGAGTAAATTTAACCAAGTATGTAAAGGACTTGTAACTGGAAAACTACAAAACATTGCTGAAGGAAGTTAAAGAAGGCCTCACAAATGGAAGCACATTCCATGTTCATGGATTGGAAGACTAAATATTGTTATGGTATCAATTCTATCCAAAGCAATATAGAAGTTGAACACAATTCCAATTGACATTCCAACAGACTTCTTTACAGAAATGGAAAAGCTAATCACCAAATTCGTATGGAAGGGCAAGTAGTCCTAAATAGCCAAAACTGTCTTGAAAAAGAAATCTGTAGGACTTTCTGATTTTAAAACTTATTTCAAAGCTATAGTAATCAAAACAGTGTGTTGCTGGCACAAGGCACACATACAGACCAAAGGAAAAGACTTGAGAGTTCAGAAATAAACCATCATATGTTTGGCCAACTGATTTTTGACAAAGGTGCAAAGTCCACTTAGTGGGGAATGAATAGTCTCTTCAACACATGCTGCTTGGAGAACTGGATGTCCATATGCAAAAGAATGAAAGTGGACTCCTACTTAACAGTATATAAAAAAATCAACTCAAAATGGATCAAAGGTCTAAATTTAAGAACTAAAACTATAAAATCCTGGAACATTTTCAGGACTTTTTTTTTTAAGGCAGTGGTTTCTTAGACTTTACACCAAAAGCATAAGCAAAAAAGAAAAAAATAGATAAATGGGATTTCATCAAAGTAAAAAAATTGTACATCAAAGGACTTTACCAAGAAAGTAAAAAGGCAATCTACACAATGGGAGAAAATATTTGGAAACTATATATCTGATAAGGGCTTAATATCTAGAATATATAAAGAACTCCTACAACTCAACAACAAAGACATACAGCCCAATTAGAAATGAGCAAAAGGTTAAATAGACATTTCTCCAAAGAAGATGTACAAATGGCCAATAAATACATATAAATACCTGAAAAGATTGCTTAACATTATGAGCCATTAGAGAAATGCAAATGAAAACCACAGTGATTTATCATTTCACACCCACTAGAATGGCTATTATAAAATAAAATAAAACAGAAAGTAGCACAGTTTGGAGAGGATGTGGAGGAATAAGAACACTCGTGCAATGTTGGTGGGAGTATAAAATGGTGCAGCAGCTATGGAAAACAGTTTGATAATTCCTCAGAAAGTTAAGTATAGACCCAGAAATCCCACTTCTCAGTGTATACCCCCCAAAAATTGAAAGCAGGGGTTTGAATAGATTATTTGCACACTGATGTTCGTAGAGGCATTATTCACAATTGCCAAAAGGTAGAAACAACCCATGTGTCCATCAATGGATGCACGAATAAACAAAATGTGGTATATATATATATATATACAATGGAATATTATGAGGCTGTAAAAAGGAAAGTTCTGATGCCAGCTACAACATGGATGAAACTGGAAGACATCATGTTGAGTGAAATAAGCCAGGCACAAAAGGGTAAATACTGTATTATCTCACTCATATGAAATAAGGAAAATATGCAAATTCATAGAGTCAGAAACTAGCATACAGGTTACCAGGAACTGGTTGAAGGAGGGGAATAGGGAGTTAATATGTAATTGGTAAGGAGTTTCTGTTTGGGATGATGGAAAAGTTTTAGCAATGGATGATGGTGCTGAAAGCATAACTTTATGAATTTAATTACCACCACTGAATTGTATATTTGAAAATAATAAAAAGGGAAATTTTAGGTTGTATATAGATTACCGCACATACAAAATCTACCTTAAAACTGTATAACACAAAGAGGGAACCTAATGAAAAACTATGAACTATATTTATTTATTTCCTCCCCCCACCCTGCTATTTTTGTGTCTGTGTTCATTCTCTGTGTGATCTTCTGTGTCTGTTTCATTTTGTCTTCACTTCTCATTTTTCTCCTCTAGGCTTCTCTGGGATTCGATCCTAGGGACCTTCCATGTGGGAGAGAGGTACCATATCTCTTGATCCACCTCAGTTCCTGGTTTCTGTCGCGTCTCGCCTTGGCTCTCCCCTGCATCTCTCTTTTTTGTTGTGTCATCATCTTGCTGTGTTGCTCCCTGCATAGACCTGGCACGCCTTTACCAGGAGGCCCCTGGGATCAAACCTGGGTCCTCCCATATGGTAGATGGAAGCCCAATCGCTTGAACCACATCTGCTTCCCTGAATTATATTTAATTGTATAGTTATAATAATATTGTTTCATCAATTGTAACAAAAGTACCACACTAATGTAAAATATTAAAAATAGGGAAAATTATGTGTGAGAGAGAGGGGTATAGGGAAACTGTACTTTCTGCATGATTTTTCTGTAAAATGACAATTGTACTAATAAAAAAAAAAACGCTAAAAAAAAAAAAAAAGAAGATTGGAAGGGAAGAAAGCAATTATTTGAAAACAAGATTATCTGCTTTTAAAAAAGCTTAATCAACTGAGACACTGTTAGAACTAATAAGAGGGTTGTGCAAGCTTCTCTACTACACATGAACTTTTAAAAAGGACCATACTGTTCCTTTATACCAGTAACAGCCAACTATAAAATGTAATAGAAATCCAGGAATCATCCATAGAGCATAAAACTGTATAAAGTATATATTAATAGATAATTTTCTTTTTCCCTTCTGCCTTTTCCTTCTTATTTCACAGTGGTTTTGTAATGTGCTTATAATGGTTAACATTAAAATGTAGTTCATAATTTCCTGGTTATCAAGGCAGGATTGTTACTGGACTAGAGGAACAATGGACATCACCCATAAATGGAAGCAATCTAATAAAACTCCATGAAACTTTAATGGAGAATTTTTAAAAACATTATTATAGGACATAAAAGGAAGCCCAAATAAATATAAAACTATACTATATTTATTGATAGAAATTTTGATATTGTAGTGATATCAATTATCCCAAAATCATTCTATAAATTCAGTATGATTTTAATAAAAAATTCAATACTATTTTACTATTAAATCTACTTCAAAATGTATTTGAAGCAATAAAATTCCACTGATAAAAGCCTGCAGTTTCCTGTCTTATAATGGGAACCAGATCTTCACTGTCTTCAAACCCAACCTATCTGAACAGCCAATCCTAGATTCCCGTTTAATTCCTTGCATGTTTGAAAACACTTACAGTACCAATTACTATATAGGTCTGCCTTTTTAGTTACCAATAACAGAATCCCCTTTAACTATGATGAGCAGAAAAGGTTTTATTAAAAGATACATACATGTATGTATGTATTTCACAGAATCATTGAAAGGGCTCATAAAACAGACTCGAAGTATCTGCCACAACATTCACACACTCTCTTGCCCACTCTCAAACTCTGAAGCAACAACATGATCCTGTTAACATAATTTAACTATCCTCACACAAACGAAATCTACTTAACCTCCTATCAAAAGGATATACTAAAGTCTCATAATTGTTAAAACAATGAGATATCACTGTAAGCCCATTAACTTATCAAAGATTAGAAAGAAAGATACTAGCAAATGGGATATTATTCACGAGAATGTGGGGAAACAGATAGTCTCATGTACTGTTGGTGGAAGAGTAAATTGGCCTGACTATCCAAGAAAGCATAGATGGCCAAGAAATTTCACTCCTGGATCCATAACCTAAGGAAAATCTCTTACAGGTTCATGGAAAGATATGTGTAAGGATATTCACCACAGTGTTGCTTGTTGTGGTTGGAGTTGGAGACCATCCAAATGTCTAGACTAGGAGAATGATGAAAAGTGGTGGCTGCACAACACGGTCAACTGTGCAGCAGTTAGAAACAACACATTTGATGCACAGAGAGCAACGTGGGTAGATCTTAAAAGCATAATGTTGCCCCAAAAGTCAGAAACAGAACAATATCTATACCACAATGCCGGTTATGTAAGTTAGCACACACAAACCAATTATATATTTTATAGGGATCTACTCATACCCAAGGGCATACATACATCAAGCACATCAGAGAAGTTGACTCTGCCGCATAGAGAATGGAAGTGGGAGTGAGGAATGAGAGAGAGAAAAAAAATAAAAAATGAAGGGCCTTGCATAGGTGTATAATGATGATGTGTCCCACACAGACAAACAGGGTTGGTTCAACTCCGCACCTGAGGGATTTTTTTATTTTATTTTTAATTTTGAGGGGAGAGATGTTCTTTGATTATGGCATCCCATTTTCCCCAATTAATCATACTAATTACAAATTCAAAACTTGCCCCAAAGGTACAGAAGCATTTCACTTTCAAATGTAGTGCTAACTTGTGTATGTCTCTAAGGATACCTCCAGCAGAAAATTCAGAATTATTCATCTCCAAGCTGCTATTTTCTTGATTCCCTCTAATCTTGGCAAAGGAAAGTGGGAGGTTAAAACAAACTTTCAGAACTTTAAAAATGGTTCTAATTGCTCTAAATTTAGGCAAACTTACTAGTTTCTTAATAGCCATTTAGAGTTCTTTTTGGATAGCAGACATTCTAGGCTAAAAAGGCATTTTCATGGAAATGTTCTTTTTGACAGAAGGAAGATGTTGAAGAATTCATATGCTGTTTTAGCTGGTTCTGTGATTGCAATCACACATATCACTACATTCCAGAGAGTTTCCGTGAACAGCAGGTTTTTCAATTTCAATGTCTCAAGCTAAAACATATCTTTTCTTTTTTTTTAATATATATACTCCAGAGTATCACGAAATGATGGAATGTATGCCACAATTACAATAGCATTTCTGAGTCTTTCTTGATGAACAGAGGTAAGAAAAGGAAAGAGGAAGTGGACTCTTTTGTTCTCAGTAACATTAAAATAGCCATTCATGTTAAAATAAATGCTGGTTTGGCTTCCCTTTGTTCAACTGTTATACCCTCCTGCAATCTCATGCATATCGAGATATCGACTGTCTCCTAGAAGCCTGTGTAGTGCTATAGAATTGGTGCAAAGAACTGGAATGAAAGTAGAAGATGAATGGACTGTAGATTTGTCATACATTTTTTCTCAGCTGTTCAATCTGACCTTCCTTAACTTTCTTCAGGATTTTTATTTATGCACATATAACACTGTGAGAAAGCGGATTGTCTAAACAGCACTTATCTCTTGGGCCATTCAATTTTGGCTTTATATTTTCAGTAATTCTGATGATTGCTGTTCACATTTGCATTCCATCTGGGTGGTCTGATTTCAGTGCAGAATATCATACAAGGGTTGGCAAGAATTGGCACCTCAAACGAAAGCATTTACTTTCAGTAATGCAGATTTAATTGTTCAGGAAACTCTGGTCTGAGAAACTAAGTTATCCAGGCTTCCTCGAGACTGATCTCTGCTACAGCATCTGCTGGGGTTGGTGCATGGCCTCCATTTGTTACTGAGAAAAGAATGCCTCTTAAGAGCAGGGCAGTGTTTAGTAATTGAAAATAGATTTCTGTCTTTTTAGAAATAAAGATTGCAAGATATGAGCCTTTGGGCTATTAAAAATATTCATCCATGTAATGAAAAAGGTAATCTAAAATGACTTCCTTTCCAGGATCATTTCTTCAGGCATGAATAGTAGGAGATAAAAGAAAAGGTGCAATAAATTGAAATTCATAGTTGAAGTTGAACTCTAACCTAAGAAACCTTTTTGAACAATTCTGCATTGAAGACTCCTTTTCTCCTCATTACTTTTCCTTTCTGTATCTCTATATTGCCATGAGCAACTCAAATCTCTGGCAGGCCTGGACAGTATTTGCTGAAAACATGTGGGTGCCTAAATTCCTCTGTTACTAACTAAATATGAAGCTAAAAATAAATGAGAGATGCTAGAGATATAAGTCCACAGTCACATGGTAAATGGCAACAGACTCTGACCCTGGTCTGCTTGTTGCAGGCAGATATCAAAATTGTTCAGGTGATAATCTTCTGCTCTTTCTCTTCCAGACAGCAAATAACCTACACTCTTTAAATCCCTAAATATTTTTGTGTTCACATTTCCTGAATACTTAAGGCTGCTATTCCGAGATAGTGGGAACCAGCCCAATCTGTTATCTTATCTCTCTTTAATAATGAAACCCAGATTTCTACAATCAGCTAAAACCAGGATTCAGAGGTTGCCATTTGAAACTGTGTGATGTTGTTAATGGGAGAAGTACAACTTCCATAACCAAGGCCTCAAAGTTACAACCAATGTGTTTAATGACCTTGGATATCTGAGATGATTGTAAATATAGAGGAACATATGTGAGCCATAATGTTGAGGAGTCCTAAAACATTAAAGCTCATCTGTGGTGAGTTGGATGATTTTATCTTCTAAACTGAAAGAATATGAATAAGATTTGAGGAAAGTCCTCTCTAGACTCAGTATGCTTTTCAAAACCAGGTTAATGACACTCACATTGATTTCAAGCATTCATCATTTCACTTCCAGTACCAGTGTGAACAAGTTGAAATGTAAGAAATTATAAAAGTTTAGTCCACTGTGCCCTCAGCAATATTCTGCCATTTGGCTAATATGTGTGACCTTCCCTTCTTTAGTGCTAAAAGTTGGTTGTATGAATTTGACACCTGTATTGTCCCTGCAGGGCTGGGATGGGTTAGGTGGAAGCACTATCTAGATGGGATGGGTCTCAAGATCACGTCAAGCTGGTAGAGCCATTAACCATGTTGGTTATCCATACATTGCAAGGATAGAGGGGCAATAGTTAGAAGCCAAGGCCATAGCTAGAGAGTTGGAGGACATACATTAAATTTGAGACGTGAGACAGAAAAATTGGCAGCATGATTAGGTTTGGGAGAACAGAAAAACAGGAGAGGATGCAGAGTGTTATTTGGGTTAGCTGACTTAGGAGCTAGTGTGTTAATCAAGCGTGCAGCAGGGCTTGCTTTTAATATGAAACCTGACGTGATGTGAGTGTGACAGTAAAAGGAAACACACTAGAATGGATGTGACACAGCAATTCAGATTGAGGGGTGGGGCAGCAAGAGCAGGGAATATTTTTGGTGGGTTTGTGGAGCAGGTATCAGGGGTTTACATGTAGAGTTCCAAGTTTGCTTCTCTGGCCTTCATTTTGTCATTGGACGAATTTCCTGGATCTGATCTCAGAGGTCCATGTTCAGTGTCTCCCTAATGACACTGCCAAGTCAGGAGAAGGGGAAGTAGCCCCTAGGACATTCCTGGCTTATTTTTCATCCTAGAACAGCCTCTGATTTGGCTCTACCTACCAACATCCCAACAAATGCCAGAAACAGGGACTCTAAAGATTTGACCTGCTGATTTGAATGTCTTAGAGAGGCCCTGGTGACCTTTGATGGTAGCCTGATTGTATTCCCTAAAGACTTGGGTTTAGCTTTGCTGGAAAGAGTAGGAATCTAGGATCAGTAATTTTGGGGATCCCTGCTGTACCCAGATTTTCAGTTGCTGAATCAAGTAATTGTGAAGCTCATCCAGGAGGCATGTATATACTACTGAATAAAGTGCCCCCATCTTAGATGGAGCTGAAGGACCCAGGAAGCAGTATCCTCCTGGCACTATTAGTACTTGGACTTGCTAAGAGGCATGAACTTGGTGGTTCTGGCTGCTTGATCCTGAGGTGATCTGGAATTGAAATAGTGTAGGGCCTGGTACATCTGCTTTTGCCTGAGCCTCTGAGAGATTTGTACCTTGGTTGCAGCACTTAAACATCAAAGGGATTCAGTCTTCCCTGTATTGAAGGCCAACTTGACTTATACTGAATCTATAACCACTGTGTTATGTCAATGGTAGAGACCGTAGAAAGATTACCACTTATATGTGCTCGCTTGCTCAGGGATGCTATGTGAGTCCATTGCTTTCCATCTTGCAAAATGAGAATCCTTCAATGCTTCTGTTCCCTTTCCTGTTCTATTTGTCCTTGTGTGTTTAAACAAGTTTTTAAATGTTTTTAAGGGGATCCTATTAAATGGGGTCTGAGGAAGGTTGGAAGATGAATGTTTAACTTGAAGCAAAGTGCAAAAAAAAATTTCAACTGATTTGGTGCAGCCACTGATACAAGACATTTTTGTTCTATCTCAGGATCTTGGAGCAGATGTGAGCAGAGAGCTGCCTTGGCACAAATGAAGGTTCATTCTCAGCACTTGGGCTACCATGGTTTCTTTAAAGGGGAAAAAATCTATTACTTCAGTTTACCACCTAGGTATCTTTTACTTTCAGCTTCACGCTGACCCACAGTCACTGCCTCAGAAGCTTGTGGCTGGGAGCTGATGGATGGAGTGCACTAAATTCAATGCAAATGTCCATGGAGCTCAAACTTATCCAAGTTTTTCATCACTTAACCCTGCTGAAACAAAAGCTTATAACTTTTTACTTTAAATAGTCAGCCTCATTTTGAACCATCATTCAAAAAGTCCCAACAATCTAAAATTTTCTAAATGTTTTCATGAAGAATTTAATCAACACAGAGCAGAATATTTACATGGTATAGTCCCATTTTTCCCTAAAAAGGGCTGGGGGTGGAGTATTCATATATAGCCATAGATAATTCACGGCAGCTTATTTACTAAAATATTTCATAGAGGTTATCTTGGTATAGTGGGATTTGGGGATGATTGTACTTTTGGATTAATTGTATTTGTTAGTTTTCTCTCATTAAACATTTATTACTTGTATACTAAGAAAGTTTAGAAAAAATGTAAAGGATCAAATGAAAAAAATCCAACCATTGTAGTTTAAGGCTCAGTCTGTAAAATTCTCTTGCAAGAACATGACCAATGTCACACACACAATCAGCATCTGAAGCCAAGAGAAACACAAGATTTGATTTATTCCTGCTGGAGAATGTTAAGATTAAGACAATGTCTAGCACATGATCCTTTGTCCTCAGTGCCTCCAAAGGCTTATGGTTTATGGTTCTAAGGAAATGAGCACAATCACTCTGCCCTGTAAGCTCCGTGAAGGCTAGAACCATGTCTGTTCTATTCACTAATGTATCTCCAGGGCTTAGAAGAGTGCTAGTTTATTCATTGGCAATGTGGAGCTAATAATACTTACCTCTCTGTGGTTATGAGGACTAAATAAGATAACATAGCACTTGGTTGTTCTGGTCCTCTGTTGCTGGATAACAAACAACCCCAACACTTAGTGGCCTAAAGTAAAAACAATATATACTTTGCTTACAAATTTACTGTTTTGGCAGAGCATGGTAGGAAGAGCTCATTTCTGGTCTACTCAGCTTCATCTGGGGCTGCTTAAAGACTGGGGGCTGGAATCAGCTGAAGGCTCTCTCACTCATAGGTCTGGTGGTTGATGCTACTGTCAGTTGAGGCTTTATCTGTGCCTGTTGGATATACCTGGCCACTCCATGTGACCTGAGCTTCCTCACATCAGCATTCCTGGGTTGCAAGAGTGAACATCCTAAGAGAAAGAGCCAGATGGAATTTTTATGACCTAGTCTTGGAGGTATGCAGTTATTACTTTCGCTACAGTCTATTTTTTTTAGGCACATTGGCCCAATTTCAAGGGGAAGGGAAATGGACAGCCCCTCTTGATGGGGAGTGGCATATGGGACCAGGAATTATGTTGTGGCTTTTATTGTTACATAATTGAATACTGAAAATTTGACATAATCTTTATTATAAGATAAGATGTTAGCTCTGCATTATGAATTGTTCTATTTACACATAAAACTAGGCTACTTCTCTTCAAATATGCCATTATTTAATGACAGCATGGCCTTCTGTAGTGAGAAATAAACTCTTTCTGGTCTGAGAAGATCCCTGGATCCCTAGAGTGTAATCTGAATTTCTAATAGAAAGTTGAAACTTAGATCATAATCACAACCCTTCATTCTGGAAATTTTATTTGAAATGAGAATTTAAATAAGCAACATTATTGATAAATTTTTAAAAGGGCAGGTGAAAACAAGATTCCCTGAATAGACGGATATGTCTTCCTTAGGTGTGACTCAGGATCTTTCTGTTCAATCAGAGAGGAAGGACACACAGTGTGTTGATTAAGTGTGGAGTTCAAGTGCAGATCTGTTACTATAACCACAGAAGTCTTCCTGGAAACCAAGTTTTTTTTATCGTATTTTGTGTTCACATCAGGCTTCTTGACTTCTGAGTAAAGTGAGTAAAAATTCCCTCTACTTCTTGAGGTAAAGAGCTCTCATCCTCCACTGTTTAGACAGCTGGAACTTTCTTTCCTTATCTTCCTAAAAAGAAGGGGTGCTGACTTTCAGCTCCTGGGAATATTGCATTTCCCCTTCTCCATAACTGAGAAAGTTATAGGAGAGCCTTTTTGCTTGTGTCCTCTAGAAAGCTAGAATAACCGCAAGGCAAGTACTGTTGGGTCTGGAGACCACGCAGTGAGGTAACCCGGGATTTTTTTTTAAAAATTAGTGTTTCTGAGACTGGAGAAAACACTTCAGATTTCTGTTTAAGTGACAGGTTAGGGTATGTTTCAGGGTGTCTTGATTTTCCAGGGCTGCTATAACAAAATACCACAAACCGATTGGCTTAAACAATGGGAGTTTATTGTCTCACAGATCTGGAGGCTAGAAGTCTAAAATCAAAGTATCAGCAGGCCATGCTTTCTCCAAAGTCTGTAGTGCTCTGGCACTGGCTTGCTGGCAGTCAGTCTCTACCTCTACCACGTGGCCACCTCCTTCAGTTTCCTTCCATGGCTTCTACTTCTACCATGTCCAATTTCCCACTCTCATTCAGTTTGCTCTTAACATCTTCATGGATCCTATTTACAAATGAGTTCACACCCTCAGCATCAGGGGTTAGGACATGAACATGTTTTTGTGGGGGACCTGATTCAATCTACCACACAGAGCTTGTATTCATTTACTTACTCATTCATTTAACAAGTATTTTTTGAAAGTCAATATACACCGGGTACTGTTCTAGATGCTCTAAAAATGAAGGTGAGCAAAAGAAACAGGGTTCCTGCCCTCACAGAGCTTACAACCTACTGGAGATAAAATTGCATTAGAATTCTGTTAGTTCTAGTGTATAGAGCAGCCACACAGTGGCACCAATCAGGATGGAAGCTGGGCAGGATTAGGGGTCGATAGGTCAGTAATATGCAGTCTTGGGTGATTGCTTTAACAGGGACCTGTAACTTCAAAGGAGACCAGGAAACAGGAGACATGTCGTGTCAATGTTGTCGGTGTCCAGTGATAGGATTAGGTGTTTGGACCAGCAATAGAAGCTCTGTTTCAGGACCTGGAGTGGGTGGGTGGCTCCACAACATGGCACAGCATTTTGGTTCCAGAGGAGGGGACATGCTATTTGATCTGGTATTAGAAAGCCTTGTTAGGAGGGAAAATGCTTTCAGGTGTGAACTACTTTCCAGAAGGAGGTAGGGGCCACAGCTACTTGCACCTGGTGATTGAGGTGGGGCCTACAATAGAGACAACCTTCCTTATACCAAATAGAAAGAGAATCAAAGAGACTGAAATCACTCCCCTGTGTTGGGTCTTTTCTGGCCCCTGTCACTCTTGTCCACAGTGTGGTGAGGCATCTAAATCTACCAAAATTTGCCACATGATACCAGAGTTCCTTACTGGTCTTCTCTATAATGAAGAATGGAGCTTTAACGTGGTTCAGATAGAACAAACATGGCTCTTCAATGAATCTCTAGATAGATGAAGTGAGCCTCTAAAATACATACCAAATTTTATTATTTTTGTAGCATCACTCAACATATAGACCATGAGTATGCCATAGGCACCAAATATGTATGATTTCATCAAGGTACTTGACAAAATTTGACATGGTATTCTTGTGGATAAGCTTGAGAAATTAGATAACTAGTTGGTAAATTTGGGTTTCAAGAATACCAATAAGTTAACCAATGCTAATCTGGACAGTATTTCTCAAACTTGAGTAATACATGGATCTCCTTTAAAAGAAAAAGAATTTTCTGGGCCTTCCCTATGTTGAATTAAATTATTTTTATTGTAATATTGTTAAAATATATAAACCTAAAACTAGAAATAATCTCCATAAACTTGCAGGTCTTATTCAACAATAAAAATTAAAAAATAAAAACAAATGCATGAATTAAATAAAAACATTACAAAACACAAAATTTAAGTTAACTAATTTAACATGACAGATAATGTTGTTTGCTGACACTAAATTGCTGATGTTAAATTTAATGTTAAAATGATGAGGATTCATGTCAGGTTCTATAACTTCCCACATTTGGCCTCCCTGTTTCTACTGCAGAAAAGGTTTGTCACGTAAACAATACTTTAAAAAATGGAATTTGTTTGATAGTTCAGATTAGTCAGGCTTTACAATTTATCAAAATTCTGCCAGCAAGTAATGCTTACATTACTAATTCTCTAAAGGTTAGTACTTTTAGGGAATTGAAAGCTGCATTAAATGGGAATTTAACTCATTTCTAGAAGTGGAAACAGACTTTCTTTATATTTATTATAACATTTCCTGCTAAATTAGTATTCTGAAAGAAAAGTTAATATTCTTTTCAAAACCAGGTATCCAATCAGCAGCAAACAATTTTTGAGCACTTTCCTCAAACTGCTATGTGCTTTGTGAATACAAGTTTCTCCTTAATTTCTCTATTTGAAATGCCAGACATATTTCTTTGTGTGGAATACCATGAAATTATTTGGCTTTCCCAGGGTCAACACAATGGCAGGCTAAGTACAAACGTGGACATAAATGAAGTGGCTATACTCGGTTTTAAGACCATCACCAGATAATGAAGAATATGTTCACATTGTTTTTTTTAAAGATTGCCTGTCAGTATAATCCCACACCTAAAACTCTGGTTCTGAATTCATCGTTCAGAATGAATACTTTGCTCAGTTCCTGGAATAGCTCAACAAATGATAATTATTGTGATAATGATTGGTGTTATTTATTTATTTAGAACATTTGGTTTGTAACATAGCCAAAAGAAAAGGGCTTGGTACTGGAGCAAGGACTTGGATTTCTTTTTCAATCTGGTGCTGATCCACCAATTCATCTTGGGTATCTCTGTGCTTGAGTTTCCCTACCAATAAATGGGGGTGAAACCTAGAATTGTTGGAGGATTATGGGAGTTTAAAATTCTGTTTGATAGATGTCTATTACGTAAAGGCCGCAAGGTGAGCCATACGGCATTATATGATTTTACTCAGAAAACCAAGCATTACTGCTTACATCTTAGGTATTATTTTAATAGACACAAGCCAATCTGGAGGAAAATTAATTCCTTAACAATAAAAAGCTCAGTAACAGAACATCAAATCATTGCTCTTGGACAACTTTTTATTATTATTATTTTACCACATTATAGTGATTATTCTCAAATAAGACTTTCTGCAACTGATAAAAGATTCAAAGCAGGGAACCTGGGGTTCATTGATAAGCTTCAGGAAATGTTAACTTCTGAAATGCATACAATATTTGGTGTGTGTGTGCATGTGTGTGTACATACTTATGCATACATATTTGAAGGGAAAGGTTCAGATTTCATCAGATTCACAAGGGTATAAAAGAACAAAAAATTATCTGAACTACTGTTTTGGAATGGGATTCTTAAGTCTTAATATACCACTTGAGAATTTCACTTTGACTTGAAACTCAGCTGTTCTTATGGAATCATTTTTATGAGAATGTTCTTTATGGTGCTACGGTACTAATGCTCTTCATAATTGTTGTGTGAACGATTAGTAAGGGCAGTTAACATCCTTCTTTATCTCATTCAGAGATAAACTGGGACTAGAGATTAAGCAGTTGTACATCTCATGGCCATTGAATTGATGTCATTGAACTATGTTACTTGATTTGGAGTTATAATATTAGCTAGCTTAATATAGTTGATGTGCTGTAAACATGAGCTTCATCTTCATAGATGAAATACACTGAAGTTACAGGGTATATTTTTAGTTAAGTGTGTGTGAGTCAGGTATTCATCTGGGGTCTAATGGAGTCAGACTGGCTGTATCTTTCAATTACGTTATTGAAGTATGATTTACATGCAGTGAGATCCGCAGATCCTAAGTGTACAGTTGCGTTTTGACAAAGGCTTATACCAGTATAGTCCACACTCCTGTCAAATTACAGAACACTATTATCACTCCAGAAAGTCCCGTCATTCTCTTTCTCAGGCATTCCCCACGCCATCTCCCACCCCCCGAACAGAAAATGGTCTGGTTTCTATCACGATACCGTCACTTATTTTAGAATTTCATCCTAGTTTCTTCTTTAGATAATCAATTTTCAGATTGGCATAGATCCATTTTTTTTTTTTCAAACTATGTTTCCTAGAGTCTTAGAAATTCTTGGAGATGACTTGGGGGCCTCTGGAGGGGATAGGAGGGAGGGCTAAAAGAGAATCTTTCAGAGGAGATCTGGACAAGCTCCCCCCTCCCAACTTCTATTTCAACTGGAGCAGCCCCTTTGAACTCTTTTATAGTTGGGATTCCATGTGAGGTTTAGTTTTAAAAGGGGGTCTGCTTCTTTTTTTAAAAAAGTTATCTGGCATAAGCAATTGTGCCAAAAATAACTGCAGTGTTTAAATTAAACCATTATAGAATCTGACTCTTAAAACGACATTTAAGACTTCCTAAGACCCAAGGGAGTGAGCAAAAGTTGGCAATGTGCAGAATGAAGGCTAACAAAACAAAGTGGTCCCACTTGGACTTTAGCAACAATAGGATTCAGGAAAGCAATTCATCAGTGGGGGTAGCCTTGCTTTAGTATGCTTTCACAGCCATATAGAGGAGTTCATTAATTCCCAGATAATGCTCTTACGTTTTCTGCTATGATATCTCTAGTAAGATGGCTCTTTTGACTGTCCCAGGTCAATCTTGTGCCTTAAAATCAGGTGACCAGCATCACTTATGATCCCCACCCCCAATCCAAAATCATTACTTTAGGAATTACAACCTAAAGTCTCTTCATGCTTGAGGGTTTGCTTTAATGGAAGAAAACGTCGATTGCATATACTACAAATGTTCTCTTATTTAAGATAAGTAAATAGAAAATATCTTTAGAATAAAATTTATTTTCATGAATTGCCAGCTACTAGTTGCTTAATTTTTTTGTAAAGGACCCATTAGAGAAGCACCTTTGGCAGTTTCAATGTAATTTTTTTTTCCTTTTATATATATAAAAAAGTGTAACTAATAATATTTTATATTTGCATCTTGATTTAAAGTTTCTAAGGATGTCATCTGTTTGCCAGAACAATGCTGCAAAGTGTGTATTATTATCTCTACTTTAAAGATGAGTAAACTGAGGGACCTAGAGTTTAAGTTACCTGGTATCACAGGGAAAGAGTCATTCTGGAGATCGGCACTCATTCTAATAGCTAGATCACTAGGATAGTATTGTCTATGCAATGCCTAGCATAGTATACCTGCAATTTTAACCGGGTGGGGTGTTCAGATAAGAGACAATGAGTAGGTGACTGTTCTTCACCCTTAATCACGGTGTCTCCCCATTGTTAATTTAAGGTTTATTTAATCTATCAATGAAATTTGGCATCTTCACGCACATATATTTTTAAATTTTAATTTAAGCGCTCTATTTCCATGAAGAGAGGAGAGGAAATCACTTCAAAAAAACTTGAGAAGTTGCCAGGAAAAGCTAAGTGATTTTTTTCCCATAAAGTGCATCAGGCATTTTACTTTACAAACGACACCAAATTTAAAATCTTCCTTAGACTGGAGATAAAAATCTTTGTGAGGCTCTCTGAATATTTTTTTTTTTTTAAGATTTTATTTATTTATTCATTTATCCCCCCCTTGCTGCCTGCGCTCACTGGGTCAGCCAACCACGCCGTACCGGCGGGCCCGCCTTCACCAGGAGGCCCCGGGAACCGAACCCGGGGCCTCCCATATGGTAAACGGGAGCCCCACTGATTGAGCCACAGCCGCTTCCCTCTCTGAATATTTGATTGGATGGCGAGGAGAAACAAAAGCACAGAAAAAGGCTCCTGGGAAAAGGCCCTAGAAAGACCAGGCCTAGAAATGCCTGTAAAACACTCAGCGAACAAGCCAAGCTGTGCTAAGAGATGTACTCCACCCGAGCTTCCGGCTGATGAAGGGGAATATCATCAGCAAGGATTGAGAAGATCACTTTTTAAAACAAGTGATCACAACTGAATGCACCATTACAAAGAATGTATCCTCCCCAGCAAAGAGTGAAAGAACATTTAGTCACACATTTCCTAGCATCTAGGAAAGCCACAGGAGGGCAGCCAAGGCAAGCTTCAGAGATGTAAGTTACCAAGAAGCCCTTTAAAGAAGCATTTAACTTTTAGAATATAAATCTGACACTGAATCCAGACTTAAAACTGCTGGGAATCAGAGGGATATTTCTGAATTAATCTTACATCATTTAATCCAAAGTAGCTTTTATATTCACTTTAAAGAGACAGAGAATTAGAAGTGGGTCAGGTGAAGAGATTTTCTGTGTAGGGAAAGACAGATGTGTTTTTCCTTTCTTTTCTTTCTTTCTTTTTTTTTCTCTTTGCCATCCAGGAAAGAGCCTTTGAAGTGGTGGTAAGCAGACAGCCAAAGATAAACCAATAACATTGACCAGAACATAGGGTGAATGAAATTGGACAGTCAACTACACTATGTAATTGCTTATTAAAAGTGTATCTGGGATACAACCAGCAAGATGGAGGCAGAGTAAAGAGCTCCGAGAATCAGCTCCTGCTGTGGAGCAGTTAGTAATCACCCAGAGCTATCTAGAGCTTTTGTTTGGGGGCTCCAGAAGACCAGAAGTGCATCCTGCAACATCCTTGAAAGAATGGAAGGAGGAGACTGTCCATCTGTAGAGAAGATTCATAAATAGAGCCCTCCATGCCACGGAGGCTGGTGCCCATCCTCCACTGGAGGCACAAGCCATGTTGGGAGCTGTTCAGTAGTTGGAATTGGAAGTTCCACTTCCCAAAAACGGAGGAGGAAGAGGCGGTTGGGCACCAACTTCAGCTACTGATTAGTAAAGTTGGCAGGCTAAAGTATAATCCTAAGAACAGCTAAAATTTGAACCTGTCCAAGTCAGAAAGAGGCCAGTAACCACCATCTTAACTCCACGCCTGACAAGAAGGGAAGCGGGGCTGACTGAAAAATCACAGTGCCGGTAGGGACTGGCTTCTTTTCATCTAGATCAGGTTGCTGCTCTAGCCTAAGCCCCGGCCCACCTTGGGCAGGGAGGAAGGTGGGGGGAGCTACGCCACCCTCCCCAGGAAATTACAGGCCATGCCGCGGAGGTCAGTGATCATCCTATTTTGGCAGCGC
This sequence comes from Tolypeutes matacus, assembly GCA_026826555.1. NCBI lineage: Eukaryota > Metazoa > Chordata > Mammalia > Cingulata > Chlamyphoridae > Tolypeutes > Tolypeutes matacus. The sequence continues at coordinate 11,948,775 of JAKSZT010054193.1, read as the reverse complement.
AGGCCACCCCAGGAGCTATTCTGTGGCAGGAATTGAAAGCTCCATTTCCCAAAAATAGGGGAGGAAGAGATGGTTGGCCACTGATTTCAGCTAATGATTAGTGAATTTGGCTTGCTAAAGTATAACCCTAAGAATAGCTGAAGTTTGAGCCTGTCCAAGTCAGAAGGAGGCTGGCAGCTGCCATTTTGACTCCACTCCCAGCATGAGGGGAAGCCTGGCTGACTGAAAATCACAGTGTTGATAGAGACCGGTTCCTTTCACCCAGATAGGCCTGCAGTCCTAGCCAAAGCTTCAACCCTACTTCTAGCAGGGAGGAAGCTGGTGGGCCCTGCATCCACCTGTCCACATAACTGCAGGTACATTTAGCTGGCACAGACTGAATAATTGGAAATCTACCAGGTCAACTGCAGTCATCTTGGACCTGCACTGCAGAGATTGCTGCCCACACCTGCACCTCCATCCCCACCCCAGGCAGGGGAAAAGGGATGTGAAGCTTCATCAGTCTCTCTGGGTAACTACAGTCTAGGCCTGCATGAGTTGGATTATTCCACACAGCTGTGGCTCTGTCCCTACCCCTGGCAAAGGAGAAAGTTGGGAGAAGCTTCATTAGTCCTTGGGGCAATGAGAGCAGTTTGAGCTTCTACAGCTTATAGCACCAACTACATCCTTGCCTTCTACTACACAACTGGCAAAGGAGAAAGGGCATGAAGCCCTAAACTAAAGAGAAAATCTGCAACCAGAATAAATACTCTAGTAAGCCAGATGCCAAGACACCAATAAAAAAATTACAATTCACACAAAGAAAAAGGAAGATATGGCGCAGTTAAAGGAACAAGATAAGCCTCCAGATGACATAAAGGAGTTGAGACAACTAATCATATATGTTCAAACAAATCTCCTTAATAAATTCAACCAGATAGCTAAAGAAATTAAGGATATTAAGAAGACATTGGATGAACAAAAAGAAGAATTTGAAAGCATACATAGAAAAATAGCAGATCTTATGGGAATGAAAGGTGCAATAAATGAAATTAAAAATACATTGGGGAAGTGGCTGTGGCTCAATCAGTAGGGCTCCCGTTTGCCATATGGGAGGCCCCGGGTTCGGTTCCTGGGGCCTCCTGGTGAAGGCAAGCCCGCCCGCATGGCGTGGTTAGCTGACCCAGCGAGCACAAGCAGCAAGGGGGGGATAAATGAATAAATAAATAAAATCTTAAAAAAAAAAATACATTGGAATCATATAATAGCAGATTTGAGGAGGCAGAAGAAAGGATTGGTGAGCTTGAAGAAATGGCCTCTGAAAGTGATCATACAAAAGAACAGATGAAGAAAAGATTGGAAAAACTTGAACAAGGTCTTAAGGAACTAAATGACAGCAAGAGACATGCAAACATACATGTCATGGGTATCCCAGAAGGAAAGAAAAGGGAAAAGGGACAGAAGGAATATTTGAAGAAATAATGGTAGAAAAATTTCCCAACCCTATTGAAAGACATAGATATCCATGTTCAAGAAGCACAATGTACTCCCATCTAAAAAATCCGAATAGACCAACTCCAAGACACATACTAATCAGAATGTCAAATGCCAAAGACAAAATGAGAATTCTGAGAGCAGCAAAAGAAAAGTAATGCATTACATATAAGAGATACCCAATAAGATTAAGTGCTGATTTCTCACCAGAAACCATGGAGCCAAGAAGACAGTGGTATGATATATTTAAGATACTGCAAGAGAAAAACTTCCAGCCAAGATTCTTATGTCCAGCAAGATTGTCTTTCAAAAATGAGGGTAAGATTAGAATATTCACAGATAATCAGAAACTGAGAGAGTTTGTAACCAAGAGATCTGCTTTGCAGGAAATACTAACAGGTGTGCTACAGCCTGAAAAGAAAATACAGGAGAGAGAGGCCTGAAAGAGAGTCTGCAAATGAAGATTATATCAATAAAAGTAACTAAAAGTGTCAAAAAAGTGGTGAAAATAAAATAGGATAGATAAAACCCAAATATTCAAAAGAAAACTTAACCAATGATGTAAAGCACTTGTATTCAGAAAACGACAACTCATTGTTAAAAGAAATTTTAAAAAAGACCTTAATAATTAGAAAAATGTTCCATGCTCATGGACTGGAAGACTAAATATCTTTAAGATGTCAATTCTACTCAAATTGATGTACAGATTCAATGCAATCCTGATAAAAAGTCCACCAGCATTTTTTTAAATAAATGGAAAACATGATTATCAAATTATTTGAAAGGGTAAGAGGTCCTGAATAGCCAGAAACATCTTAAAAAGAAAAAGTGAAGTTGGAAGACTCTCATTTCCAGACGTTAAGTCATATTACCTAGCTACAGTGGTAAAAACAGCATGTATTGGCATAAAGACAGACACATAGACTAATAGAACTGAACTGGTGATTGAAAAACAGACCCTCACATCTATGGTCAAGTGATCGTTGACTAGCCTGTCAAACCCACCTAGCTCAGGCAGAACAGTCCATTCAACAAATGGTGCTGAGGAAACTGGATATCCATAGCATACTTTATACAAAAATTAACTCAAAAATGAATCAGAAACCTAAATATAATAGCAAGAACCATAAAGCTTCTAGAAGAAAATGTAGGAAAAATATCTTCAAGACCTTGTGGTAGGTGGTGGATTCTTAAAGGAGATAAGAGGAAGACTGAGATGGACTACTGATATTTAATGTATGTAGGAGTTTTAATTAGTTTTACTGTAAAAGTGTGAAAATGTACAGAGTTGATGGTAACACATTATAGTGAGTAACAGCTGGTTTATAAATGGGGATGTGGCTGAAAATGGTAGTCTAAGGATGTAAATGCCAATTGACAGAAAGCTAGAGAATAATCTAGAGAATGAATAGCACGGTAAACCCAGAAGTGGATGAGAATAGTGGTTGCTGGTACAGATGCAAGAGTGTCCTTTGTGAACTAGAGCAGATGTATATCAGTATTGCAGGGTGGTGGGAATGTGGAGAAGCATGGGAAAAATACAACTGGAGTGACCTGTGGAGTGTGGTTAACAGTAATAATGTCATAGTCTTGTATCTATGCCAAAGATGTACTGTGATGATAATGGGGGAGTATGGAAAATGTGTGCCAAATGTACACTGTGGACCTGATAATAATCGGATGATATTATCTCATAATCTGTAACAAATATTCCACCACAGTGTGGTGTGTTGATAGAGGGGTGTTGTTTGGGAATTCTGCACATGTGTATGATTATTTTGTAAGTTTACAACTTCTGTCATAAAAATATATTTTAAAAATAATAATAGGGTGGGTTGGGGGAAAAATACAGCAAATGTAGGATAAGGACTATAATTATTAGTAAGATTTTGACAATATTCTTTCATAATTTGTAACAAATGTCCACAATGCAAGGTGTTGGTGGAGGGTTGATGTATGGGACCCCTGTATGATGTTATGAATGTTTGCTTTGTAAGTTCACAACTTTTACTCTACACTTATTGTTTATGTATGTTCATGTATAAATGATACAAAATTAATAATAATAGGGTGGGTTGGGGGAAAACACTTTGGTTAGTAGTAATATTTTGAGGATACTCTTTAAGCATTAGTTAAAAATGTTTCACAACAATACAAGGTATTGGTGGTAGGGTGAGGTATGAGAGCCCTATACAATGTTATGTATATTTGTTTTGTAAGTACACAACTATTTCTATACACTTATTGTTTATGCATGTTCATGTATGAGTGATATACTTCAAAAAAATTTTTAAAGTGTATCTTGGGAGTTACAGTGATAGTCCATTCTAGAAAGAACCTCCTCACCCTCTTCTTGTGCCCCATATGTTTTCATGGCTATGAAGGAGAGAGCATAGAGTTTCGTTTAAATTAAATCACATTTCTCTGTCATTTAAAGGAAAGAGTTTTTACTGAAAAAGAAAATACCGTACCAGCTGGTCATCTGAGTGCTCTCCAGAATAGATCTGTTGGTATGTTAGGAGTAAATTTTGGCCTGTGGATCAACTGGGTTACTCAATTTAAAGTCAGGGAGTTCAACTTTGGAGGAAATGGGCAAATCTATCCTTTAGTGTTGGGAGGGTGACTGGAAAATTAACTAAAACGAAAGTACTTATTTTGCTCAGGGAATGTGTGGTTCTCAGTATGGCCTCTTGAGGCTGGCATTTCCTGTTTTTCATTTTTATAAAACTCTGATAAAGATAAAATGAAGAATCAAAATAAAAAAGACCTCACCTTTCTAAAAAATAATTCCAAAAAGTAATCAGAGATGAAGAAAGTGATTTATGTTCAGGGATGTTTTAAAACATGAATGTTTTAGTTATATTTGAGAAAATGAAAAATAACAAAAAATTCAATAATAATAAAAGAAATAGTTAAACTTTATTAAATATTAACTTTGTGCTAGGGCTTCCTTTATTTCTTTCTCACAATGACCTTCTGAGGTAGGTGTTATACCCATTTTTACAAATGAAGAAATCAAGTCTTCAAGAGGTCAAGTACTTTCCCAAGGTCACACTTCTAATAAAACATGGAGCTGGGAGTTTCACTCCAGAACCCAAAATTTTAACTTCTATCTTATATAGCTTCTTTCTATGTAATGCAGGGGTCTTAACAAGGGGTCTGTGAGCTTGAATTGAAATTCAAAAATATGTTATTCTTGTGGGGACATGTTGGTGCAGGTGTGATATATTTATTAAATAATACACAGTATAATGTGGACTTAGTAAGGGGTCTGTGGTTTTCACCTGACTGGCAAAGGAATCCTAGGAACAAAAAAGGTTAAGAACCCGGATGTAACGGAATGATTAAATAATTTTGGTACATTCACATGACAGGGTTATAATTAGCCTTAAACAACATGCTTTTGAAGAATAGTATGTATTGCAAGAAGAAAAACAATATAATCACAAGCAAATAAAACCAGCATACGAAATTGTGCATGTAATATGATCTCACTTGTATAAAGTTCAAAGGAAATGTGCTAAAATATTAAATGAAAGTATCTCTTGTTGGTAGATGGAATTTTCCTTCTTTTATCTTCTAATATTTTCCAGTTCTTTATATGAACATACTTTTCTTTGAAAATTACAAAGAAAATTAGTGTGTAGGTGAGAAGGAATGTTACATGTTTATTCTGTAAGAAAAAATTTTGATGTGGTGATTTTTATGATTGCTTAGGAATTTGTAGGCAAAATTGCATAAGAAGCCCAAATATTTGGTGGGAGGTGAGGCAACAAGAGTGCAATTCCTTCTACTGGCAATTCATAGCTATTGAAACCTCTCAGGGAGAATTATGGTAGCTTTGGCTAAGTAGCAATGAAATAAGATTGAGGTCTATAAAATAAAATCACCAGGAACGTAGAAAAGAGATGGGGCCAGGGGGCTGACTCCTGTGGTAGTAGACCTTCACATAGGGACAATATGTTCCAATTTGGATGCTCTGGTTGAGTGGCATCATACCCAACTAAAATCAGCTTGAATAATAAGGATATTTATTACCTCCCATAATAAGAAGATCAAAGGCAAAATGTCTCAGGTGTGGTTTAGCAACCCACCATGCAGTGAAGAACCCAGGTATTTCCCCATCTTTCCTCTCACCATCCTCAGCATATTGACAATCTCTCCCTTCAGTCTCATGATGGCTGCAGTAGTTCCAGGCATCACATGTAGACATGAAGCATTCAACATATAGGAAAAGTTGCTTTCCCCTATGTATCTCTTCCTACTATAGAGGAAAAGTTTTTCCTGAAGCCTCTGGTATACCTTCCATTAGTTCCTACCGGTCAGGGTTACATACCAGCAAGAGAGTATGGAGAAGGGAAATTGCTGCTGGGTGGGCAACAAACATTGTCTATACAAGTTGTTCTGGGTGATGTAGTAGTAGTAGAACTTGGCCTGGTCCCTTGAGTGAAGCACTTGGGTGTGTGTATTCAAAGAGCTGTAACAGTGTGACATTGGGTGTACCAGTCATGAGGGTCAGGGACCCACCTCTCAAATGAGACAAAGCATTTGACTTCTGAGTATCACAGGAGGGATGGCTCAGGTGGGGTTCAAGTTCTTTAATGGGGACATTTAAAGAAAATGTGACCATGCAACATGCTTGTAAAATGGGACAAGGTTATTACATTAAAAAAAGAGTTGAGGGTAAAGCTACCAGAGAACATATTAACAGGATAATGTGGCAAGATAAAATATTAAATAAAAATAAGGTAATATGAAATAAAGTTAAGAGTAAACATAATTTAAAAGGATAAATAAGGCAATAAAAGCTATAAGATAGAAAGAAAATAGGTTAAAACAATACCAGAGGGTTCATACGTAGGAAATAAAAATTAATTAGCTAAAAGAAAATATCAAAATGAGTAAAGCAATCAAATATAGTGCTATAACAAATTCAACTAAATGCATGTGCTTAAAAACAGGGGAAAAAAAAAAAGAAAGAAAGAAGAAACATCCCCAGAAAGCTTGGGATTTATGACTTTAGTTTACAGTCCTTTGGGTTGTGGTAGTTACAGAAGGCCAGCAAACATCTTGAGTTTCTTATGTAAGTCTGAAATTTAAGAAAGGATGTCCCTATAGCCTCATGTTGAGGGTGCATATCTCCAGACATTTTTTTTTTTTTTTTAAATCCCGCTGTTACAAATTGCCAGCTGACTTTGGCCCAGCTCCAGCTATTCTTGCTTCCTGGTCCCTGTGGAAATGCAGTCTCTACTTTATTCCTGCTTAGGCAGATCAACATCAACATTTTGTTCTTGCTATTTTAATAAAGGCATCATTTTCAATAGAAAATGCATAATTGACTGAATAATGTGCAAATCACATCCATGCCTGGGGAATCCTAACTGGTTAGTTCACAAAGGGCAGATACCCAATTTGCAAGCACAGCATCTAAAAATAAATCAGGAAGTATTCATTGCAAATTCCCAGATGATTATTGCTTTCTGCTGTTTGTGTTCCTTCTAGGATCTAACAGCACACTGTCAACTCTTTCGACTTAGAAACTCTGCTTTGTTTTTAACTTTTCTTTGTTCAGTCTCCCATTATCGGCCAAGTACAAAAGCTGCCATTTCTACCAGAAAAAAGCAGATGATCTAGTTGTGTGCCCTCTCAACCCTTTGCTTGGGTCCTGAGTTAGGTAATGGTGGTTTATAGTTATTCCCGATTATGGGTATTTTCTTAACTCTAAATCTTGAAACACAGTGAAACTTATATCCCTTTAAATAAACATCAAGTGAAAATAAGATTATTGTTACACAAACTCTATTGATGGGAGTTGAGCACGTGAAAGAAATGGATGAGGTAGAGAGAAATATAAACCTAATAATGGAACCTAACTAGAATGGTGTGTTTGTCTGTGTATCCTCTAAAATGACCTTGACTGAAAATAATGTGGGAAAGAGATGTTACTTCGAAAAGGAAGACATGTTTAACTTTTTATTAAAGCATGTTTAAGATGGCAAAAAAAAGAAAGAAAATGAAAACCCTTTTGCTTAACTCTTGAGCCACTTGTAGACATTATGGTTGGAGATTCTCTTTGTGGCAATAGTCCCCTCTCGCTATTACGACAGTCCCTTCTCTCTTGCATTAATCCTTTTGAAAAATGTCTCTCCTTACACACACACACAATTTTTTTGTTACACAATGTGTTAATTTTAAAAGTTAGTAAATACAGATAAGTATGAAAGAAAAAGTAAAAACCATTTAAATATTGCTATGTAAAGAGAAATTTTGTTATCATTGGAATAGGTGCTTTTTAGTGTTGTGATGTACACTTTATTCATTGTTCAACATTCAACAGATATTTACTGACTGCCTGCAATCCACTAGGAAAACTGTTCTAGGTACAAGGAATATGGCATTAAAAAAAAAAAAGTAAGGGGGCAGATGTGGCTCAAATGGTTGGGCGTCCGTCTCCCACATGGAGGGACCTGGGTTCGATCTCTGGGTCCTCCCAGTAAAATAAAAGAAAAAATATAGAAAGCACGGTGGCCACCAGGCCCCGCGTCTGGGCGCATGGTCAGACCCTGAGAGCGGATGGGCATGCCAGGCCCCACCGAGCCATGCAGCAAGATGATGATGTAACAGGAGAGTGATACAAGGGAGAGCGAGGACAAGATGCACCAGGAAACCAGGAAATGAGGTGGCGCAGGTGGCAGAATGCCTCTCTCACATCGGAGGTTCCCAGGATTGAATCCCAGTGAAGGAGGAGAAGGATGAGAAAAGAGGGCGGGAAATAGACACAGAGAATTGTTCAGTGAATAGACACAAAATAGCAAAACACACACACAAACAAACAAAAAACCGGGGGAGGAGGGGTTAAAATGGATAAAAAGTAAAAATAAATAATAAGTAAATCTTTTTTTTTTTTTAAAGTACCCCTTTTGTGGAGCTTACATTCTAGTATCTTTTATAAAAATAGAATCATTACATACCTACAATTTTAAAACATGCTTTTTAAATCAATTTAAAATATGTATTATGTGAATTTTCATGCTAAATATAAATCTATGCAGTAATTTTAAATGACTAACAGCTCAGAATGGCCTATAATTTGTTACCCAATTCCATAATTATAAACAGTTAATTCTTATCTTTTCTTATTATTGAATCAACAACTTCTATGAGCATCTTTGTACATATATGTTGACACATTTATTCAATTACATCCATAAGATAAACCTCATAATCTAGAGTTTGGATCCTAGATCATATACCTCTTTCCAAGTCAAAATGTATATTTACCTTATCATTCTCTTTATATATCCTCGATGGATAGACCATTTTTTAAAAGCAGTTCCCTATTGATTGTTATTATAAATTATGAAGCAATGGATATTCTTGTGCATGCACATTTATACAAATATGCATTCTTTTATTAAATTACACTTTAAAATGGACATACATGCTTGGAATAAAATTATAAGTTAAAATATATATTAAATGAAAGGCGTAAGTTCTATTCTATGCTTTCTCTCTACCCTGCAGTCAATCACTCACAGGTAAACCACAAACATTGTGCTTTTACAAATAGATATCCAAACATAAAGAAAATATTCTCATAAAATGGAGTCATATCATGCATACTATCCTGCAGCTGGCTTTTGTTCATGAAGCAATACATTTTGGATATCATTCCATGTTATGCACTGTTGGGGGATTGAATCGTGTTCCCAATAAATTGCTTGTTCAGGTTCCAACCCCTGGTCCTGTATGTGTGATCTCATTTCTTAACAGGACTTTTGAAGGTGTTATTGGTTAATGTGGGCCTTAATCCAACATGGCTGAAGTCTTTATAAGCAAAGGAAATTGGACACAGAAGAAGCCCTGGGGAACAGCCAGAAGCTGGAAGTCAATAGAAAAAAGAAAAATGAAGATGATACCATGTGCATTGCCATGTGACAGAAAAGCCAAGGAATTCCAAAGATTTCCAGCAGCCAGCAGATACTGACCCTGGGAGGATGCAAGCCTTCTAGCCTCTGAAACCGTGAGCCACTATATTCCTATCATTAAGCTAATCCATTGTATGGTATTTAGCAACTAGGAAACTAATATATGCACATATAACTCCTTTATTTTCTTTCAGTGACAATATAATAGAATGGATATTTTATTATTTGTGTTACCGTATTGGGAGAGACTTGGATAGTGTAGAGGGTTGATGGGTAGCCCTTCAAAAGATATGGCCACTAGGAACCTGTGGATGTGACCCTATTTAGAAAAAGTATCTTTGCAGATGTGATTAAGGTAAGGTTCTTGAGATGAGATCATTCTGGATTAGGGTAGACCCTAAATCCAATGACAGGTGTCCTTTAAGAAAAAAGAAGGGAAAAGGAACCCAGATTTTTAGGTGGATGCACTCTTCCTCCAAGAAACATACTCCTCCCTAGATTCTACAGGTAAAAAAAAAAAGAAGCTCAAGTTTAAGTTAATCAGCTGGACCATGGATTACTTTAGGGATGGGCATGTGAGCTTTTTATTTAATGGTTGGAAGAAGAGACCACTTCTGTCCCCAAATCCTTCAAAGGCTCCTCATCTCACCCTTAGTACAAGCCAAAGTCCTTACCGAGGCTTATACCACCTTACGTTATCTGGCCCTCTTATAACCTCTGTGACCTCATCCCTCACCTCTTCAGCTTTCTCTGTTCTGGCTACACAGGCCTCCTTGTTGTTGCTCTCTTCTGGTCCTTAAAAATATTCCAGCATCCCAGGCCTTTGCATTTTCCACTCCTGCTGTCTGGAAAGCTCATCCCCAGATTCCCACAGCTCACTCCCTTAATCCTCTAGATCTTTGCTCAAATTCTGTCAGTTAGGCATCCCCTAATTGCCCCATTTAAAGCAGCAGTTTCCAACCCCACACTCCTCATCTCCCTTCTTGGTTCCCTTTCCCTCTAAGGCACTCTCATCATCTGACTTTCTATATATCTGATCCATTCGTCTGCTTATTATTTGAATCACCCCACTAGAATGTAAGCTCCATGAGGGTAGAGATTTTTGTCTATTTTGTCTGATGCTGTATTCTCAGTGTTATTATCACAGTTTTAGCATGTAATAGCTGCTCAATTAATATTTATTTTGTAAATAAATGAATAGTGATAAAAAGTATACATAAGTTTGTGACTAATTTAGACATTCATTTGAATCTCAATTTTTCTAAGGTCATAATAACTGTGTCATCTGGGACACATATCTTTATTTGTCTAAGCCTCAATTTATTCATCTTTAAAATAGGGCATTAAAATTAATCATGTGGAGACGGGGCCAAGATGGCGTTAGTGTAGGAGGGCACACACTGCAAGCTCCCAGAGCAAGGCGGATTGTGGACGGGGTCCTGCCCGGGGGTCTATGCTGTGCATGCGTGGAATGAGAAGCTTGGGACATCTATCTGCGTGGATCAACGGCATGGATGGAACGGTAGAGATTCGTGAGTTTTAAGCCTGCCGGTGGTGGTTGGCACGGACGGCTGAGCCCCGTGGATAGGGAGGAAAAAAAAATAAAACGGCCGGTTGGAGCCGCGAGCGCGAGCGGGGTGAGAAAGTTTTATTTTCTGGGGATCTGGCTGCCTGGAGCCCCTTGGACCTTGGGTGAACAGAACAGCCAGAGCAAATCGGCACCCAGTGGACGGGAAGGGTGGTTCTGTTCGGGGGAGGAAGTTGATTTGCCTAGCTGCCCAGGGATAATCCCCAGACTGCCGAGGAGCCAGGAAGAGGGGACACTCCCCAAGAGGGAGACTTCTTTTGGAGGACAGGGAAGGGAATTTTATATTTTTATTTTTTGCCATCGATCTGGCTGCCTGGACTGCCCCATAGCTTTGGGGAGTAGATAAGCCTACCTGAAGCAGCATCAGGCTGAAAGCAGACGCGAATCTGCAGTCAAACTGATTTACATAGGAACCCGGTGACGCTGGTGCTCGGCTCCATAAGGGACAGAGTTGGCCGTTTTTAGCACTCTGCACTGACTAACATCAGAGCTACAGCTACCCTGGGGAGCCCAGGAAGTGGGACGTGCTTGATTAATTTCCACAAGCCCAGCTAGGGTCCCTTCCATAGGGGGGTTGGTCTAGAGAAGGAATTATTTTGGGTCCTATATTTCACCAAAAAAAAAAAAAAAAAAAGTGAGAGGGTCACTTCAATAAATGAAAAAAAATCTTTTTAATTTAGTTTAATAGCTAAAAGCTGTTTCAAGACCTGCATATAGAACCCTGAGGGGAAACTGATTGATGAACACAAACAGGCAGAGAGGATCCATGTGCATCCTAGGGGAATCATTGACCCCCCTTAGCTCTGTTTGACTGCTTGCCTGTGTGGATCTTTGATTTTTCTCTGTTTGTTTCTGGTTTCTTGCTTTTCTGTCCTCTTTCCTCCCCCCTTTCTTTTTTCTTTCATTTTTTAAATTAGGTGCTGTTAGCTTGTCGCTTCTTTGCTGTGCTAATTCTTCAGTAATTTCCCACTCGCTGTCTATATTGATTTTGCATTCCAAACTATTGCTTATCCTTCCTTCATCTTTCTGCCTTCTGCTTTCTGTTGTGGCTCTTAGATACAACATTTTTTCATAGGCCCACAACTTAAGGGTGTCAATTTCTATTCCATCTATTTTGTTTTCTTCTTTTTTTTAAAATTAGTATTAACTTTTTCCTTTCAGCCCTTTCTTTACTATTTCTCTCCCTCTTCATAATTCTAGCCTTCTAAATCACTATATATATATTCCTCCATTTGTTTTCCAAGTCCATTGTAGGAACTCCACTTTTTTTCCTATTACTCTGCACTGCCTACACAACTTAAATATTCATCTCATTAAGTCTCATTTGGCCCCTCTTCTAACTTTTATCAATATTACTATTCTCCTTCTGCCTTCCTTACATCTTTTGATTCCTCTGGCCCTAATCTTTTGCCTTCAAGGGAACATAGAAAGAAGCAAGGAAATAAAATAAGAAGAAAAATGCCAAAGAGAAAACTTAACTCACACGCAGAACCACCAGCTAAATAAAACTCTAGAGCATAGAGAAAAGCTGATCAACTGAACAAACCCATCATAATATGATGACAAGAGGGCAACAAAATAATACAAATGACTCTGAGAAACAGGAAAACATGGACCAGTCCAATGAACAAAATAAAAACCAGGAAGCGATGAAGAACATTGAACAACTAATCAAAGCTATCCAAACAAAAATCATGAAACAAATTAAAGAAGTGAAGGAAGAGATTAAGGATATAAAGTAGACACTGGGAGAACATACTGAAGAAATTGCAAACATGCCTAAAAAGGTAATAGATATGATGGTGAACAATGGCACAATCCAAGAAATCAAAAAGACGCTGGATTCACATAACAGCAGATTTGAACAGGCAGAGGAAAGAATTAGTGATATGGAAGACAATACAGCTGAAATCAAAGAGATAGTAGAACAGATAGACAAAAAGATAGAAAAAATCCAGCATGGACTCAGGGAATTAACCGATAATACAAAACGCACAAACATGCACATTATGGGCATCCCAGAGAAGAAGAGAAGGGAAAGGGAACAGAAGGAGTGCTGAAGGAAATAATGGCTAAAAACTTCCCAACTCTATTGAGAGAGATGAATGTGCAGATCCAGAAAGCACAGCGCACCCCAAATAGTATAAATCCCAACAGGCCAACTCTAAGACATATACTTGTCAAAATGTCCAATGTTCAAGACAAAGAGAAAATACTCAAGGCAGCAAGAGAAAAGAGAACCATCACATACAAGGGAAGCACAATAAGATTAAGTGCTGATTTCTCAGCTGAAACTGTGGAGGCAAGAAGACAGTGGTATGACATAGTCAAAATACTAAAAGAAAAAACCTTCCAGCCACGAATTCTCTATCCAGCAAAACTGGCATTCAAAAATGATGGAGAGTTCAAAATATTCACAGATAAACAGAAATTAAGAGAGTATGTCAATAAGAAACCAGCACTTCAAGAAATACTAAAGGAATCTCTACAAGTTGAAAGGAAAAAACAAGGGAGAGAGAGTTGGAGGAGAGTTTGAAAACAACTGAAAAGACAAAAAGGAAAACAAAACAACATATGACATACATTAACCCAAAGAAAAAATGGCTGAAGTAAGAAATTCGTTACGAGTAATAACACTGAATGTTAATGGATTAAATTCACCAATCAAAATACACAGATTGGCAGAATGGATAAGAAAATATGATCCATCTATATGCTGCCTACAAGAAACCCACCTTCAACCCAGGGATTCAAGGAGGTTGAAAGGGAATGGCTTTAAAACCATTTTACAAGCTAACAATTGCCCAAAAAGGGCAGGAGTAGCTATTCTAATATCAGACAAAATAGACTTTAAAGGCAAAACTATTGTAAGAGACAAAGATGGATACTACATATTAGTAAAAGGAGTAACCTCTCAAGAAGAGAGAACAATCATCAACATTTACACACCTAATCGTGGTGCCTCAAAATATGTGCGGCAAACTCTGGAAAAACTAAGAGGAGAAATAAATGCCTTTACAATTATAGCAGGGGACTTCAACACACCACTATCATCATTAGACAGAACATCTAGACAGAGAATCAATAAAGAAACTAAGGCACTCAACAATACATTAGAAGACCTGGACTTAATAGACATATACAGAACACTACTCCCAAATACAGCAGGATTTACATTCTTCTCGAGTGCACATGGAACATACTCAAAAATAGACCACATGCTAGGCCACAGAACAACTCTCAAAGAATTCAGAAAGATTGAGATTATACAAAGTAATTGCTCTGACCACAACAGAATGAAATTAGAAATCACTAAGGGCCAGAGAAACAGGTTAGGCACAAGGATATGGAAGTTAAACAACACACTCTTAGACAAACAGTGGGTCAAAGAGGAAATCTCAAAAGAAATCAGTAACTACCTTGAAACTAATGAAAACGACAACACAACATATCAAAACCTATGGGATGCAGCGAAAGCAGTCCTGTGAGGGAAGTTCATAGCTATAAATTCATATAATAAAAAAGAAGAAAGAGCTAAAATTGAAGACTGCACACTTGGAGGAATTGGAAAAACAACAACAAACTAAACCTAAAGGAAGTAGAAAGAAGGAAATAACAAAGATTAGAGCAGAACTAAATGAAATAGAGAATAAGAAAGCACTGGAAACAATAAACAAAACCAAAAGCTGGTTCTTCGAGAATATCAATAAAATTGACAAACCCTTAGCCAGACTAACAAAAAAATAAATAAAAAAAGAGAGAGAACAGATGCAAATACATAAAATAAGGAATGAGCAAGGGGATATCACTACTGACCCCACAGAAATAAAGAGTATCATAAGAGGATACTTTGAAAAATTATATGCCAACAACAATGATAATTTAGAGGAAATGGACTAGTTTCTAGAAACCCACAAACAGCCTACATTGATGAAAGAAGAAATAGATGAACTCAACAGTCCAATTACAAGTAAAGGGGTAGATTCAGTCATCAAAATCCTCCCAACTAAGAAGAGTCCAGGACCAGATGGCTTCACAGCTGACTTCTACCAAACATTCCGGAAAGAGGTTACACCAATTCTACTTAAGCTCTTCCAAAAAATAGAAATAGAAGGAATATTGCCTAACTCATTCTATGATGCCAGCATTACCCTAATACCAAAACCAAATAAAGATACCACAAGAAAGGAAAATTACAGACCAATTTCTCTAATGAACCTAGATGCTAAAATCCTTAACAAAATACTTGCTAATCGCATTCAACAACATATCAAAAGGATTATACACCATGACCAAGTGGGTGTCATCCTGAGTATGCAAGGATGGTTCAATATAAGAAAATCAATCAATGTAATACACCACATAAACAGATTTTAAGAAAAAAATCACATGATCATCTCTATAGATGCAGAAAAAGCATTCGACAAAATACAGCACTCTTTCCTCATTAAAACACTACGAAAGATAGGAATAGATGGAAACTTTCTGAATATGATAAAGGGTATATATGAAAAACCCAAAGCTAACATCATTTTCAATGGTGAAATCCTAAAAGTCTTCCCTCTGAGATCGGGAACTAGACAAGGATGCCCACTATCACCACTCATATTTAAAATTGTCTTAGAAGTACTTGCGCGAGCACTGAGACAAGAAAAGGACATAAAAGGCATCCAGATTGGAAAAGAAGAAGTAAAAATCTCATTATCTGCAGATGACATGATCCTATACATAGAAAGCCCTGAGAAATCGACAACAAGGCTTCTAGAACTTATAAAGGAGTTCAGTAATGTTGCAGGCTATAAGATCAATGCTCAAAAATCAGTAGCATATCTGTACACCAATAACAAGCAAACTGAGGAGGAAATCAGGAAAAAAATACCATTTACAATAGTAACTAAAAGAATCAAATACCTAGGAATAAATTTAACTAAAGATGTAAAGGACTTATATACAGAAAACTACACAACACTGTTAAAGGAAACCGAAGAAGACTTAAATAAATGGAAAAATATTCCCTGTTCATGGATAGGAAGACTAAACATCATCAAGATGTCTATCCTACCCAAACTAATCTACAGATTTAATGCAATCCCAATAAAAGTCAACACTGTATTTTTTAAGGAACTGGAAAAACTAACCACAAAATATATTTGGAGAGGCAAGAAGCCCCGAATTGCTAAAGACATATTGAAAAAGAAAAATGAAGTTGGAGGTATCACACTACCTGACTTTAAAGCATACTACAAAGCTACGGTGATCAAAACTGCATGGTATCGGCACAAGGATAGATCTACTGACCAATGGAACTGAATTGAGAGTTCTGATATAGATCCTCGCATATACAGTTATCGCATATTTGAGAAGGCCACAAAGCCCACTCAGTTGGGAGAGAATGGCCTCTTTAACAAGTGGTGCTTGGAGAACTGGATATCCATATCCAAAAGAATGAGAGAAGAATACCATCTCACACCTTATACAAAAATCAACTCAAGATGGATCAAAGATCTAAATATAAGAGCCAAAACCATAAAGACCTTGGAAGATAATGTAGGGAAGCATTTACAGGACCTTGTAATAGGAAATAATTTCATGAACTTCACAGTCAAAGCACGAGCAGCAAGAGAAAAAATAGATAAATGGGATCTCATCAAAATTAAAAACTTCTGCACCTCAAAGATGTTATTAAGAAAATAAAAAGGCAGCCTACTCAATGGGAGAAAATATTTGGCAACCATATATCTGATAGGAGCCTAATATCCTGTATATATAAAGAAATCCTACACCTCAATAATAAAAAGACAAACAACCCATTTAAATAATGGGCAAGTGACCTGAAAATACACTTCTCCAAGGAAGAAATACAAATGGCTAAAAAGTACATGAAAAAAGGCTCGACATTGCTAGCTATTAGGGAAATGCAAATCAAAATCACAATGAGATACCATCTTACACCCATCAGAATGGCAGCTTTTAAAAAAACAGCAGAATATAAGTGTTGGAGAGGATGTGGAGGAATAGGAACCCTCATCCACTGCTGGTGGGACTGTGGTATGATCCAGCCACTGTGGAGGACAGTTTGGTGGTTCCTCAGAAAACTAACAATAGATCTTCCGTATGATCCAGCAATTTCACTGCTGGGTATATACCCAGAAGAACTGAAAGCAAAGACACAAACAGATATATGCACACCAATGTTCATAGCGGTATTGTTCACCATTGCCAAAAGTTGGAATCAGCCCCAGTGCCCATCAACAGACGAATGGATAAGCAAAATGTGGTACATACATACAATGGAATATTACTCAGCTGTAAGAAGGAATAAAGTGCTAACACATGGAATAACGTGGATGAATCTTGAAGACCTTATGTTGAGTGAAGCAAGCCAGGCACTGAAGGATGAACAGTATATGACCTCACTGATTTGAACTGAGGAAAGTGAGCAGTCTCTGAGAACCATAGACTGAAAGATAGGTTAAAAAGGGAGAGAAAGAGAAGAGCAGGCTCTAAGCCATCACCCGTATGGACATAATCTATGGTAAAGAGATAGAGTATAGTTGCATATTGAAGGATAGGACAGATGGGTAGTGATATTACTGGGTTTGGTGGGGTAACGTTGACAGGTGGGTGGATTAGGAAGGGCAGGTTCAAATACCCAGGGCATGTAACTATGAATCTTGACATTCCATGAGTCAAGACAGGGGAGTGTCATATGCCCCAGAAGGGTGGGGAGGAAGGAACAGTTAAGATCTAATGGGGTATTTAGTGGTCATGGGAAAGGTTTTTCATTACCTTACAGTAATGGACACAGGACATGGTAAATATCATCAAAACTTATTAAACTGTATCATCTAAATTGTAAACTATACTGTAAATCATTGACAATGTTTAGTTGCTATATCTTGCTATCTGTATAATAGTTATAACAATGCTAACATCCAAAAAAAGGGGGGGAGGTTAATATGGGGTGGGGAAGGGGAGGTGGTTTGGTATCTGGGAGTCTCTGGTACTCTGTGTGTGACTTTGCTATGACCTAAAACTTCTTTGAAAATTAAATGAAAATTTGAGAGACAATGGGGATTGAGAGGGGGAAGGTGTCACAGCACACTGGACATCCAATAACACAGTGATAAAAGGAAAAAAGAATATATATATATATATATATATATATATATATTTAAAGGCATTTCTTTTGCTTTTTACCCCATTTTTTTGAATGTCCCAATCCGCTAATTAGATTTACTTTTGTTTTGTTTTTTGCTTGCTTGGTTTGTTTGTTTTTTTGTTTTTTTGTTTTTTTTCCAGAGTTTCCTTATGTTTGTCCCGTGCATGTAAGCTTATCATTGTTGTTTCTTTTTCCAATTAAGTGTATTTGATTATTTTATGGACTACATGTTCATGGAAGATTTGGATCACAGAAGGGTTACAATGGGTACTGCAGGGGATTATTGGTGGGGGGTAATTGGGAGGGGAGATTCATGGGAGTAAGTTCATCTGAATATACATGAAAGATATACAAAATTGTTCAAAAGATCAAAGGATGGGGCATGGTCACGGTGGGTGGACAATCACACAATAAATGAGGAAATCTGAATTCCTAGCTTGGAGAGCTCTGCCACATTCACCAAGGGAGCAGCAACAGTCCTCTGAGTGCAGGGACAGTATCCGTCAAAAGAGGATGGCCCACTGATGAGTTCTTTTTATTGATGTGTTGTGAGTTTTTGCTCTTGTAACTGAAACTTAGCTTACTGTTATGGGGTGCCTAAGGGTTGCCATCTGAGAGCCTCCTTGTTGCTCAAATGTGGCCTCTCTCTAAGCCAAACTCAGCCTATGAATGCATTACCTTCCCCCCAACGTGGGACATGACTCCCGGGGATGAGCCTCCCTGGCAATGAGGGATTAATACCAAGTGCCAACTGGCAGCACAACTGGAAAAAGACCTTGAATAAAAGGGAGAAAAGGGAGAAAAGGTAAAGACAAATGAGTTCAAGTGGCTAAGAGACTTCAAAGAGAATCGGGAGGTCATCCCAGAGGTAACGCTTATGCACAACTCAGTAGGAGCTCATAGAACATCAAGTGCATATCACCCCACACAGAGGGGCTCCTGAGAGCTCTGGAGACACCCAGGTCCTATATAAGGGGGGATAGCCCCAGAGACTGACACCTTATCAGTGGGCTCTATTTTGGAGTCTGTGCTCCTGAGAGTGACAGAATTGGACTCAAATAAGTCCTCCCTGCACATGGTTCATCAGTCCCTTCTATTCAAACCTATATGTGATGCTGGAGTTTTTAGGTATACTTCCAGAGACTGGAGCCTCTGGCCTACCTATGTGCCAGGTGTGCGTGGAATCTCGGTGGAGCTGCAACTCCTACAGCTCAATGGACTCATCCAAGTCACTTGGCGAGGAGACAATGATGGGCAACGGCCAGCCCAGGGAATGGAGGCAGGATCATCCCACCCACCATATCCATGGGATAGAAGCCCTCTCTCACTTAGAGGTGGAGTGGACATCGCCATCCCAGTTCCCCCAGGATTGGGGGAAGAGCTATGGACTAGAGTGGACTTGATGGTATTCTGTTGTACACATATGGTGATTCTAGCAATGGAAGAAATTATAACAGTGAGGTGGAGCCAGTGGCCACTGGACACTTTTGGGGCAGGGAGGGGATGTGCAGTTGAAATACAGGGGCTTTTTCGGGATTTGGAGGTTGTCCTGAGTGCCGTTGTGGTGATGAATGTAGGCCATTTTAAATCAGCACACACCGTTCAGAACTGTGTGGGAGAGAGTGTGGTCTACGATGTGAACTGTGGTCTATGGTTGATGGCAAGGCCCCAGGATGTGTAAGTCCATTGAGGGTGATGGGCCACACTTGTGGAAGATGTTTGTGTGGGATGTGGTGGGAGGTGTGGGTGGTGGGGAACATGGGAATCCCGGTAGGTTCTGTGTAATATTTTAGGTAATCTAAGCACCTCTTAATATATATATATATATATATAAATAACATTTTTGTAAGCAAATGCACATATATGCATATATATTTATATATCATTTTACAAATATTGGTATGTATTGTGAAAATTTGGATTTTTACCCACAATAAAAATTTAAAAAATTAATCCTGTGATAGAGTGTTGTGATGATCCACAGTGGTTAAGTCATGAAAAGTGTTTAGAACAGTGCCTGGTGCAGAGCAACCACTCAACAAAGCTTCCTTTTGTTGTTGCTTTTGCTGCTACTGTTGTTATGAGGTAAAATTCATAACTTTTATATAAATAATAAAATAACTTTATTATTTTTCTTACCTACAGTCCCAACTTTTTGCTTAGCACACAAAGTACCTGGGAGCTTCCATCTGCAATGAGCTGACTCATTTTGCCCTTAAGTGTACCATAGCATTACAGTGCAGATAACACTGTCAATTCAAAAAGTGCTCTGCCCCCTTGCTCTAACAGGGTGACTAGGGCAGTTGTTTCAATACCAGGACACAGTGGCCCCTTCGACACAGAATGATACAGACATAGAGGTTGGTACAAGCTCAGAGTCACTCACTTTCAAAAAAGCCTAGAACCTGGGACAGATCCAATATTTCCCTGAGTGTTTTAGGGTCATATTCTTGGGTCATACACTCAAAACAGTCTTATTCCTATTTCATGGCAGCAAAGGATAAATTAGGAGAGGAAGAATCCCCCTTGTTTCCTTGGGATTCAAGAGAAAAGGAACTGATTCATTCATGTTTCTCACAAACTAATTCCCAGGAACTTCTTCTGGCCAAGACAGGCTTCAAGCCTATTCATTTCTTCATTTTTCATTTTCTCAACAAACATTCATTTAATAAACACAATCGGCAAATCACCATAAAAATGAGCCATGAAGTTCTTTCTGTCCAAAGATGATAATTACTACCAGTCATAGAAGCTGTTTATTGAGCATTTATCTTGTGTCAGGCACTCTAAACTCTGTACAGGAACTCAAATCCAAAATGATCATGAGATGGAGGCATGATGAAAGCTACATTACACATAAAGAAACTGAGATTCAGAGAAGTTACCTTTCCAAGGTCACAAACTAGATAACGACTGAGTCGTACTCAAACCCAGTGCTAGAAAACTCTGAAATTCATGGTTTTTGCAATACTTTATACTGGCCCTCAATATTGTAAGCTAGAGGGGAAAGGGTGTGAAAATGTGTTGATAACACATATTATACAGAAATTATTCGATTGAGTCCAGAAAGAATTATTGAGGGAATAAAGAACGGTTAGGTGTTCAAAGGAGATATAAAAACTTCAATGAGGTGCAGTCTACACCTTCTCTAGATCAGACTCTAATATAGTACAAATAAATGCTATGATTGAGGCAATATCTGGGAACCCTTATTTCTGATTAGAGAGAATCAGAAAAGGTATCACAGGTGATTTGACATGTATCCAAGTCTGGAAGGCTGAGGAGCATCTCAGTTAAGTGGAGAAGCCTGAGTAGTCTGAAGGGGCAAGGGCTGATGGTAAGAATATAAAAACCATAAGATGGGAGTCACATCATGGCCAGGAAAGGGGTCAATGGGAAATGAGGGAAGTGAAATTTGAGCTGAATGAGATCATGGGACAAATGAAGTGGGTTCAAAGATTTTGTATGCAGAATGGTTGTGAATCACAGGGCTGACAGTGCTGGGTGATGGCCAACTAGATGGATTTGGTAATAATGGTGAAGGTGACTGTAGAACTAGCCAGCACCAAAGTTCCAGACGGAACTATGGAGTGGCAATAAGATCATTTAGACACGTTCAAAATGTCCCTTCACTACCTGATGTCCTCTAATGTTGACTTAATGCAATACTTTGACGCCAGTGGTAGGATTACTTTGAATTTCTTTACTGGAGTGGGGACTTGATCTTTGGGTGGGGTGGGTTGCAACATTGGCTTGGTGGCATGACTATGGTAGAATAAACCTCCAAAGATAGAGTGTTAATACATAGTTTAAAATCTTCCCCCTGTGGTGTCCTATTCCCAAGAGACCAGTGAAGGCCCTTTTTCAAAATCTGGCTAAATCAGAAAATGTTCTAGTAATGGTTCCTAAAAATATTTGATTGCTGCCTATTCACAGTGCTCTATTGAAGCCAGAAAGACCTAAGAAAGTCTCTATGGAGGTTAAAATCAAGTATCTTTTTAAAAAACAGTATTTACTGTTAAACACGGAAACAGAAGACAATAAAAGCATACTATTATTCCAATAAAACAAAAAGTAAAGGTTGTCAGGCACAACTGTACTATTGTATTGTTAACTGAATTATTTACATGTAGTATTATTAAATTTATTATTTCACACAGGAAATGTATATTCATAACTGCAGCTATAACATTTAATTTTATAATATCTTATTATGGCTTATTTTGGTTATTTAAAATATTACCTCTAACTGGCATATTGGCTTTAAAATGCACTTATTTTTGTAACTACTTCTTATGCTTTTGAATATAACCTTCAAAACATTTAACCATGTGCTTTTGTTTTTAAAAATCCTACTGGGAAGGAAAATTCACTGCAGTACTCAAAATAAGCAGCACTTAGGTTTCCCTATTTTCTAAGATAGAAGAGGTTGTGAGGAGATAGAGTCAAATTGAAAGCACAGCCACTTTAAAGTTAGGAATACCTGTCCCAAGCATTGGCCCAGAGTCATGGGAGACAGCCAGGGTTTCACGTGGCCCGTCCAGGTAAGGGTAGACATCTTGCCAGCAGCTATGTTGTTCTGCCTCAATCTTTGCAAGGGAAAGGCATTCAGGAATTGACAGAGTCAGTACTCCAATTACTACTGCTACTCCTACTACTAGCTCCTACTCCAAGCACTACTATTTCTTTGACTACTAGCTAATATTTGTTGAGTATTTCCTATATTTGCAAGACCTCATTCTAAGCATTTGAATGTACTAACAACCCTATGAGCTACCTATTATGTCCATTTTTTAAATGAGGAAATGGAAATACAACAAGGATAAGTAAATGGCTGAAGTTCACACCACCAGTAATTGATAGAATAGAGTTGTCTAACTTAATTAATTTTATGAGAAAATCAAAGCAATAACATTGTACTCTTTTTAAAATATGCATCATGCATACTTGAAAGTATAACTCTGTAATAAAATTGCCTCTAAGGAGGAGGCTGAGGGAATAACTTATGCCATTTGGCCAGCTTTGATCTTCCAGTATTTCCCTATCTCCAAAAATAGCACAAATCACCATTTTATAAAAATCAGAAAATTCATAACCAGGATAAAAGTGGAGTCATTTTTCTGTTTCCATACTTATTTGGAATTGATCTCTTCTGTTTTAAGTTAGGTTCATAAAAAAGAGGAAGTTCATGGTCTTTGCCTAGGAATTTGTTTTGCTTTATTGGGTTTTATTCCGAGGGGAATTAAGTTTTGCATTAAAATGAAATCCGTTATTCTGACCCTCATTCAACTGTCCTTGGTTTGCATGAAGACGAGATTAACAACAACATCCAGAAGGGCATATTATTGCTTGCTTACTGCTTGTATCTTTTGCTTGGGGCAATGATATTTCAAGCCTTGGAGAAAGACTTTGAGGTAGAACGGCGAGAGTTGGCAGTTCGTATGAAAACTGATTTTCTGAACACCAGTTCTAATAAGACTCAAGAAGATGTTGAACTCTTTGTGCAGGTAAGAGATGAAGATATGATTGTTTATAGCCATAAGATTTCTATCCATGCAGAGAAGCCACGTAATGTGAAGATTCTAGGAAATAAGTTCCTTCATTGAGACTAAGGAAATGCTTTATATTTTATCCTTTACCAAAAAAGGACATTTCATTTTAGCTGTGGACTAGACATTTGAGGATAGAATAGGAATAAGGAAATTATGCAGACTGGGAGCAAAGAGGAAGGCAGCAGATGATAAGAAAGTAGAAGGAAGTAAAAAATCAGAGAATGGACATATTATAACCCAACCACTAGAAGAGACAAGAGCTCACACTATTCTGATTGAGGTTTTCCAGATAATTTTCTTCTACCGTTATTCCATATGAGGTTCAGAAAGGTGTTCTGAAAGGAGCTAAAAAAGTGGTAGGTAACATGGATTATTTCCCTTCCTCTGTTTCCAGAGATTTCATGGTCTAAGTTCTGGACACATTGTTCTTAAACATTTTTGAATGGTATCTTTTGTGGTACAGAAATCTAATTTTAATGTAGTCATTCTTATCACTCTTTTCCTTTAGGGTTTGTGCAATTTATGACAGTCTTTCCCAGTTCTGATGTCATAAACACATTTCTTAAATTTTCTTTTAAAATTTAACAATTTTGCTTTTTTACATTTAAGTCTAATCCATTTGAATGATGGTACACGGTGTTAGTGATGGTGGGGCAAGTGTGTGTGTTTGCGTAAAGCAGGATCAAATTTTATATATTTTTCCACATATAATTTCCATAGCTAATTGTTCCAGAATAATTTATTGATTAATTCATTATTACCCCATTAATTTTAATGCTATCTCTGCCATTTTCCAGGTTCTCATATTTACATAAAATTTTTCTGAGTTTTTTATTCTGTTCCACACTGTTTGAATTACAATAGCCTTACAGTGAGTCCTGAAACGAACTTTTCATCTTATATGAACTTCATCTTATCAAATTTCATCATACATTCTGCTTGGGTTTGAATTGAAATTTCTTTGAATTTTGGGAAGATTATTACTTGATGATATTGAGTCTTTCCAAGCACAAATAAGTTATTTCTCCATTTATTTAGGTCTTCTATATTTTCTAAGATGTTCAATAAATCTTTATAATTTTTCCATAAACATCATTGCATGTATTCTATTAGATTTATTCTTAGGTACTTTATAAGTTTGTTGCCACTATGGAGAGCATCTTATCATCATTATCATCACTAGTATTTTATTACATATTCTGATTTAGTGGTTGTTGCAGGTGAATAGGAATACTATTGATTTTTGTATGTTGATTTTGCTGAACTTTATTACCAATTCTAATAGCCTCTTGTTTCAGTTTTCTAAAGGCTTCCAAGAAATATGCCAGAAATGGATTGGCTTTTCCAATGGGGATTTAAAAGCTTACAATTCTGAGGTTGTGAAAGTGTTCAAAATCAAGGTATCATCAGAAGAACCTTTCTCCCTGAGGTGTAGCTGTGTGCAATCAGGCCCCTGGTGGCATCTGCTTGTCTCTCCCCTCTTCTCTGGGCCTTATTGCTTTCAACTATGGGCTGCTCCATCTGGGTCTTTTCTTTCTCACAGGTTCATTGATTTCAACTTCTGGAGGCTTTTCTCTGTGTCTGTGGCATTTTTCCTGTGTCTGAAGCTTTTCCCCCTCTGTTTATAAAGGATTCCAGTATAAGGATTAAGACCCACCCTGGGTCCTGCCCTACTGATGTGCTTTAATCAAAAGGAACATCATTAGACTGAATCTAATCAGAAGGTCCCATCTACAATAAGTTTTCATTCACAGAAATGTATTAGCTTTAAAAACAGGATTTTCTGGGGTCCGCAAAACTCAGACAATCACATCTACCCTCTGGACCCCCAAAACACATGTTCTTTCCATGTGCAAAATACATTCATTCCATCACAATATTTCAAAAAGGCTTAAATCATTTCAATAAAATATTAAGTACAAAAACTCATTAAATCGGTTATAGGCATGTAGTCTATCCTGGAGCAAAATTCCCCTCTGGCTGTGGACCTGTGAAACTTACAAAACAAATTATCTGCTTCCAATATACTAAGGAGGGACAGTTATAGAATAAACATTCCTATTACCATGAGGAAAAATTGGATGGAAAACAGGTATCACAGGTCCAAAACATTTCTGAAAACCTGTGGGACATACTCCATTAGATTTCAAAGTCTGAGAATCATCTATGGGATGACATCTTATCCTCAGGGCCTGTTAGAGTGGCAGTCCCACTCTTTCTGTGGGCTTTCCCACCTGCTGTTCTCAGCTCCACCATCATCAAGCATCTGGGTTACAGCCAAACTTCAAGCCACCTTCTGGAAAACAGAGGTTCCCCAATCTCTGGATGACAGGCTGAACTCCCTCAGAACAGTGGGGTGGCAGCCAAACTCTCCCCAATATTCAGGGATTTGCTCCTCCCTCTCTGAAGCCTGGGGTGGTAACATTCTCCTGGAACAACAGAGTGGAAGGCCAACCTTCTTCAAGTGCCAGGACAAACTCACCCTTTCTACCTGCAGGGGTGGGGTACCATTCTTGGCCCGAGAAAAAGATTTTAGTCTGGACCTCAGCTTCTACAATACTACCTTTGAAGTAATTTTTCCTTCAGTCTGTCCCTTTTCTGTTCCTTTTAGTTCAGGCTGGTAGTGGTTCTGTTCATACAGATCTTAAAACAACAACAACAACAAAAATGTTGGTTTTGCATGCAATATACAGGGGCCCAAGTCATCAGGAAGTAACACTTTCCATGCATCCTTCCTGGATAACTGCGTTTCCATTCCTGACTTACACTGAAATGACTGGCTGTTTCCATGTTCAGTTAAGTCCTCACATGGGGCACTATTCTCTGGAGACTTGAGTTGTTTTCCATTAGCTTAGAATTTCCCAAACCAATAATTTCTCATTTCTTTGTACTCAAGAGTTCAGTTCTCAGATTATCATTTTGCTCTTGCATTTTGCTATAAGCTACAAGGAGAAGCCAGGTCTCACTGTCCACATCTCCTCAGCTAAATATCCAAGCTCATCACTTTCAACTTTGGCCTTCTATCTAATATCAGAGTTAATTCTGGCAAGTTCTCTGCCACTTTAAAACAAGGACAACCTTCCTTCCAGCTCACAATGACACAGTCATCATTTTTGTCTAAGGCCTCATCAGAAGTATCTTTAGCATCCAGATTGCTACCAATAGTCTCTTCAAAGCAATCTAGGCCTTTTCTATCAAGCATCTCACAATTCTTCTAGAATCTTACCCTTACTCATTTTAAAAATACTTTTAACAGTTTTGGTATTTGCATAGCAGTATGCACCCCACTCCTCCAGTACCAATTTCTGTTTTAGTTTGTTAAAGTTCACCAAAGCAATATACCAGAAATGGGATGGCTTTTCCAATGGGATTATTAGTTTAAAAGCTTACAGTTCTAAGGCTGTGGGGAAAAAAAGTGTCCACATAAAGACATCATCAAGAGATCTTTCACTTCAAGCTGCAGCTATGGGTGGCCAAGCACTTGGTGGCATCCACTCATCTCTTCCCTGTCCTCTGGGCCTCATTGCTTTCAGCTATGGGCTGCTCTGACTGTGGCTTTTCTCTTCCCAGGTTTATTGATTTCAACTTCTGGAGGCTTCTCTCTGTCTCTGTGGCTTTTTTCCCTGTGTCTGTGACTTTTTATTCCCCCATTTATAAAGGACTCCAGCAAGAGGATTAAGACACACCCTGGGTCCTGCTCTACTGAAGTGATTTAATCCAAAGGAAGATCCTTTAACTGAATCTAATCAAAAGATCCCATCTACAGTAGGTTTACATGCACCAAAAAGGATTAGCTTTAAGAACAGGATTTTCTGGGGTCTACAAAAGACTCAATCCACCACATCTCAATATTCTCTTGTATTTTCTATTTATCTTTAAAATGATTATGCCTCATATTTCTTTTTCTTGTCCTATTTCCTTGTCTTGGACCTTCAGTACAATGTTAAATAAGAATGATGGTGGGCATCTCTATCTTGTTTCTAACTTTTACCATTAAGGGGGAGGCTTGATGGGGGTAATGGCTATCATTAGTATGTTATTCTCCAAACTAGACCTGATTTACCATGAATTTTTTTAAATCAACTTAACTGAAGTATAATTTTTATAAAATAAAATGCAGTCATCTTAAATTTTGATGAGTTTTGTGATTTTATATACCAAAGTAAAGAATTCCAAATTCAAGATATAGAGTTATTCATTATTCTCAAAATTCCCTCATATGCTTTTACAATCTTCACCACCACTACCAGCCCCAGACAACCACAGGTCTATTTTCAGTTGATATTTTTTTTGTCTTTTCTAGAATTCCATACAAATAGACTCATATAGAATATATGAATCATATAATATAGTACGTAGTCTTTTATGACTACCTTCTTTCACTTAGCATGATGCATTTGAGATTCACCCACGTTGTTGCATTATCAGTGTTTCACCCTTTTTTATTGCTAAGTTTTATTCTATTGTGTATCTACATTAAACTTTGTTTATAGATTCATGGGGATAGACTTTGAGTTGTTTCCAGTTTTCGGCTATCATAAATAACGTTATTACAAGTGTTCTTATATAAGTCTTTGTGAAGACACATTTTTTCCTCTTTGGTAAATGCCTATGAGTAGAATTGCTATGGCAAATACTAAGTGTATGTTTAACTATATAAGAAACTGCCAAAAAGTCCTCCAGAGGAGTTGGATGTTTTTATACTCCTTTCAATAATATGCCAGAGTTTCATTTGCTCCACATTCTCATAAAAACTTGGTATTATCAAGTTTTTAATTTTAGCCAATTTAATGGGTATGTTAGGATATCTCATTTGATTTTAACTTGCATTTCCCTGGTGTCTAACTATGTTGTTATATTATTATTGACCATTTCCATATCATCTTTTGTGGAGTTATCTCTTCAAATCTTTTGCCCATTTTTCATTTGACTTCTTCATATAGAGTTATAGTTATTTATATATTTGGAGAAACATACTTTGTCAGACAAATGTATTGCTAATATGTTCTCCTAGTCTGTGGCTTACTTGTATTCATGGTATATTTTGAAGAGAATTTTATTTTTTATGAAGTCCAGTTCATCAATTTTGTCTTTTAAGAATTGTATTTTTATGTTCTAAGAAATCTTCACTTGAACCAAAATTGTAAAGATTTTCTCCTGTGTTTTCTATTAGAAGTGTTATTGCTCCACTTTTATGTTTATTTGTGTGATACATTTTGAGTTATTCTTGATTAATGGTATGAGGTAAGCATCAAAGTTCATTTCTTAAGGTATAGATACCCTGTTGTTAAAGAACCATTGGTTGAAAACACTACATTTTCGCCATTGAATTACCTTGGCAACTTTATCAAAATTCAGTTGACCACATTCAGTTCTGGGTAAGGTGGAGTAAACACACTCCACTCTTTCTTGCTCATTAAATAAAAATATAAACTGTGGAAAGAATGTACAGATCAGCTATTTGAGGACTCTGAAAAGTAAATAGCACCAGGTGGAGAGGAGAAGAGTGCCAGAATTAAAATACCACTAAACTGCCAAGGAGATTAGCATTTCCCCCTCTGGTATTCCCAAGCCCAAACTTAATATAGATGAAAACCCAGAAGTGAACACTATAGCACAGTCAGAGAGTTCCAAGAGACATCTTCTAGTTTTGGTTCAAGGAACAGAAAAGGGAGCTCCTAATGCTCAGAGAGAGAGAGTGGAAAGCCTCCATTTTACTTCTTTTCTTTGTTGTCTTGCACCCTTCCCAGGCAATCCTGTGGTGGTGCAGCAGTTTCAACAGCAACAGGGGAGGCAACAGGAACCCACAAGCACCAAAATCCTGAGGGAGGGGAAACGCTATGTTGGATGGAGCTGTAGTTTCAAGGGTAGGATGGAGCTGTTCCCTGTTGCGCCTCTCTCTCTCTGTCTGTCTGTCTCTCTCTGTCTCTCTCTCTCTCCTCCCATCATTTGGGCCCAGACATGGCACAGTCAATGAAGTGGATAATTTCTGACTAGAAGACAGAAAAGCAGAAACCCTAGGGAGCAAAAAAGTAATGGAAAGATAAAAAAGAGGTAGGAGCTTGTGAAAAATAACTCTAAAAAAATAGTTTACGGGCTCCTGGGCTCACCCCTGACCTTTAGTATGCTAAAGACTTTGATAACTGAGCTAATGGCTAGACATGAATCCAGAGCGGAGACTGACCAGTAAGTGATGTACATGTGTAGAAGATCCAAATGACACGACAGTTCAGTGAAAAGTGAACTGAGATTGGAACTATATCCCCCACAGAATGAGTTTGAATTTGTAGCCTGAACCTAAAAAGGTCAGTTTTCTGGAAAATATCTACATTCTCCATAGGATTTAAACAAGATCCATAGTTTCATAAAATAATATGTAAAACGTACAGAATACAATCCAAAAGCACTCAGCATATGAAGAAACATGAAAATCTCTCAGTGATGAAGTCTCTCACCTTTCATTTGTCTGAAAGGTTTTATTTTGCCTTTCTTAAAAATATTTTTCATTGAATATATAATTCTAGTGTGGTACTTTAAAGATGTTCATTGCCTTCTGGCTTGACAAGAAGCCTGTTGTGCTCTTTTACTTGTTGTTCTTTACCTTATGTGTCTTTTTTTCCCCCTCTGGTTACTTTTTAGATTTGTCTCTTTATCACTGATTTTTAGCAATGTGATTATGGACATGTCTTGTGCATGTATATGTGTATGTAAATGTCTGTGTATGTTTATCCTGCTTGTGGTTCTAGTTTCTTGTAACTGTGGGCCTTGTCTGAGCTCCAGGAATTTTTCAGCTTACAAGTCCCCAGTAATTATTCTTTCTCAGTATATTAATCTTTTGCTTCATAACAATATTACCAAAAAACTCAACATCTTAAAACAACACACCCAAAAAAAGAAAAATGTTAAAAAAGAAAACACTAAAAACAATACACCTTTATTATCTCACATTTGCTATAGATAGGAGTCTGAACACAGATTATTAGGTCCTCTGCAAGGCTTCAGTCAAGGTCCAGACAGGGCTGCAGTCTCATCTGAAGCTCAGCTGGGAAAGAATTTGCTTCAAACTCATGTAGCTATTGGCAGCATTCAATTCCTTTCAGGGTCTCAGACCAAGGTTGAATTTTATTTAAATTTTAATAAGTGTGCTAAATCTATACATATCACCTTCACACAGTTCCTCAAAATATATTTCATAGTCACAAATCCAAACAACTTATAAAAATGTTGCTACCACTGAAACAAATAAGGTTTTCCTTTATAATTTATCATCATAAGCCTTTCAATTTCCTATGATCCTATGGAATTTTTCAATTTGACCCAGTTAAAAAATGTTTTAGTTTTAACCCAGTTGAATGGAATTTTCTTAAGTGTTCTATGTGAAGAAATATACATTATACAATCAGAAAGCTTTATCTGTTATTGTTATTTTGTTTTAATTTATAGGAGATGACTTCTCTTATAATATCAGGAATACCTCCCATAGGAAATGATACTAGTGCTGTCTTTTGGAATCTTAGAAATTCTTTTCTTACTTCTTCAATCATCTTATCCACAATAGGTAGGTATTATGGTTTTTTTTTCCCACTTAGGATGCTATATATTTTATAAATGTTTTACATGAGGTACTGTCTATATACTGTCTGTAACCTTTATAGCAACTATAAATACTTCCTTCATTTTCTATTTAACTGTTCTTTATAATGCAATATTCCAATGTCATTCTTACATCTCATCCCACCTAAACACCAAGCATTTTTACTTACATATTTTCCACATATCTTGTCTAATTGGAGGAGGATATTTGGTCTTTGGCATGCCCACCCAGTTTTCTAACATAATGGTGAAAATTGGAAAAAGGTAGAGCCAGGTTTTTTCAGTGCCCAAAAGAGAATTATGAAGTAAAAAACAGGGTCCTGTAGACTCCATCTGCAGAATTTGTGTAAAAATTTTTACAATGTTAATATTATAATGTAAAAATAAAAAGAATTCACTGCTAATATTTACATGTCTCAAATTCAAAACAATGTGGTTCTAGTTCAAGATAGCAAATAAGAGCCCTAACATGGCATAATGGCTAAGATGATGGGTTCTAGTAGCAGACTAAGGGGCTTGAATCTCTGCTCCACCAATTACAAGCTGTGTGATCATGGACAAGTTTCTTAAGATTTCTGTCTGCAACTTCCTCATCTATAAAATGGGGCTAATGATAATACCTACACCATAGTTTATGAGAAGAATTATATGCGAATGTATACACACACACACACACACACATAACATTGTCTTGGAATTATCTTTATCTGTGAGCTACTGTTAAAAATATGAGTAAAAGCTAATATCTATTTTTTACAAACTTATTTATTTAAAAAGAGCTGTGAGCTTATAACTCTATAACTTATACAAATTAATTGAGCTAAAAAATGATGACAGAGGACATGGTCTTAGAAATAATTTTCTCCTTGTACCAGGCATCTGCCAAGTGGAAATTTTTAAAAATACATAATTAGTATAGGACGATCCATTCATAAAATTATTCAACAGGAAATGTGTTTTTTAAATTCTGCCTCACATATAGTTGTAAATTTGCACATGACTTACCCAGGTATAGTGTTCTGTATGTTGAGAAATGAAGACTTCAGTTCATCATTTCGAGAACAATCTATTTGTCTTTAAATATTCTCAATTGGACTTGTCTTGAGACATTTCATCTATAAATTTTAACTGATTCATTTATGGTGAACAGTTCCTGATAAACTATTTCATTGACTCTAAAGTACAGTCTTTTAAACTTTTTAATATCTTTGAAATTAGGATGTCTTACAACAGGAAGTGACTTAACAATGTCAAACTTTAATTGTAAACATTTCCCTTTCTGTAGTGACACCTAAAATAATGGTTTGTTTTAAAATTAATGGTATTTTAGATTTAGTGAAATAAAGTAGTTAATTTAAGAGGCAGCACTCTTTCTAAACTAGTTTACTAAGATAAAAGATGGAAACTGGCCATATTCTTGGATTCTCTGTGGAAATAAAATATTTTTTCTTTATTCCCACACGACTTGAGACTATGATCTCTGAGCAAGGAAATATGAGGAGAAGAGCTGCCCCATTTCAACTCTCTTCTCCCACCCCGCAAAATCTGCATCACCCACTCTTGGGAAAAAAGAGCTCATGAGTGAGGTGAGGAAAGGAAATTCTTAGAATAAGGAATTTCCAAAAGGGGTTGATTGTAGTTACAGAGCAGGAGGCAAATGTTACCATCTAGGACAATGTAAAAAAGAAACCAGAATGTGTAATATTGAAGAGCAGAAGGGGGAAGAGAAAAAAAATAAGAGGGGAGAAAATACCCTCATCTTACAAAATCAGGAATCAAGAAAATACAGAGAAAATTTAAACAGATGTTTAAGCTTATTATTTATAAAAGTATAAACACAATTATGGAAAAATGAAAAGTAGTGATAAAAATATCAAACATGGAGAGAAGGAAGAAGAAGGTGTTATAAATTAGCTTAATTCCTACCTTTCATATCAAAAATATTATCTAAATTTGATAAATCAACAAATGGATATAAAATCATATTATCTGGTATTAGTGAAATATCTACTGAAAGAGCCCAGAGCAAATAGTTAGAAGAGGTTACTTCTAGAAAACAATACTGGGTATGGGGAAAGTAGATAGAAGATGATTGTTTCTATACTTTTATATTTGATTTGTTGACATATATAGAGAAATATAGATTAGATAGATTAAAATGCAAATAAACAAAATGTTTAATAAGTAATTGAATAGAATGTTCCACAGATAAAATAACAAAATCAAATACACAAAATGGAAACCAATATCCAGAATTCACTGCAAATCTACATATCCAAAATCTCAGTTTTTAGAGATAAACTTCTTGGGATGTATTTAGGGACATGGATAAGAAAGGTTAGATATGAAGAAATTATGTCGGTGTATTTGAGGAGGATAAGAAGAGAGGTGTGACTCTTAGGTCAGTTTGCCTAGAAGCAGAGCCTAAGATAAGAATTCTTGCTCAGGCTATTTATTGGATGAGTGCCTTCAGGAGAAGGGGAGTGAGGGAAACAAGACAGGACAGGAAAAAATTATAAGCAAGAATATGGCCTCAGCTAAAGACCTTCTTCAGTCTGATCCAGCATGGTAGCTCTGTAGAAGGAATTGCTCCACAACATTTGTCTGACGCAATGGATGGGGGCTGACCTGTTATGCCTCTGCATCAGTTAGCCTTTTGGTCATGGGCTCCTCCCAGGTTGGAGTGTGGGTGATTTCCAGATGAGGGAGCAGCATTGGGCCAAGAGCAGTTCTCCAGAGAAGGAGTCAACTGCCTTAGCAGCAATATTCATAGCCCCTGGGGGGATGGGGGGAGTGCAAAAAGGTTAAGGGAATCTGGGTGGAGGCCCAAGAGCATGAACTGCAGCATGCACTCTTAAAATTAGTTGATTCTTAGAGTTCTTCTTTTGTATAAATACAAGAGTAGAATGTGCTAAATGTAGAAAACGTAGAAAAACAGAAATGTAAACAATGAACCATAATCTCATTGCTCAATTACTTAACATTTTGATGTAGAAAGTTCTTCATTTATAAAAATGGCATTATACAGTTTTAGACTACTGTGTCTAAAAGATACAATATGTCATTGTATCTTCCAATATAAATACTTCACTATAATTCTTAAAGATATCATAGTACTTCTTTGCCTGAATATACCACAATGTATATAGTTAGTTCCATTTACCTTGAGTATTTATGCCGATTACAATTTTTCAAAATTTGATATAATGATTTTGTGAAAAGCCTTTTTCATTTTTGCTCACCTTTCTTGATTGTTCTCTTAGGATAAGGATGTGCTGAGTCATTGTTTTTTCCCTGTTTTTTTTTTTTGTTTTTTTTTTTTTTTAAATATGTGCTGTGCATGCTAGAGCCCTATGTCAAATGTGCAAATTATACCAACTTGCCATATTGAAAGGCGTTGCATTTATCTTTTTTCTCTCATCAGGTTATGGGTTAATTTCTCCCAGAACTGCTGATGGACAGATGTTCTGTGTTGTCTTTGCTGCAATTGGAATTCCCCTAAGTGTCATATTCTTTAAAGCTGTGGGTAAATCTATTTCTTTGCCATATAAAAAATTTGGAGACTACCTTGAACACAAGGGAATAAAAGAGGTAATTCCTTCTTCTTCTTTCCTCCCTCCCCCTTCTCTCCCTCTCCTACCACTTGCTCTTTCTCCTCTTCCTTCCCCCCATTTCTCTGTCTCTCTCTCTCTCTGTCACTCTGCATACACACATGCACACACACACATCTAGTAGAGACGTTTTGTTGTTTTTTTAAAAAACATTTAAAAACATTTTTTTAACATTTTTTTAATGTTATGTAGAATCACATCCTTAGATTGACTAGGCACATAGCATTTTATAAATGCTTATTGAAATCATGTTGAATGCAATTTTTAAGAGTAACAGAGCAAATCATTCTGTGTTATAAAATGAAGGTGAACAACTCCAATGTTCAAGAGACCACCTACTGCCTTTCAGATAATTTACCTCTAATCATTTAACTTATCCTAAGAATGAGCAGTGGCGATATGTTTGTGACCTAGAAGTGTTTTCAGAATTTATTTAGTCAATTCCTCTATTCTATGGAAAATGAAAAAAAAAATTATTAAGGTTGGGTAACTTGCCTAAGATCACCCATAAAATTAGTGGCAGTTCTGGCAGAGATACCTGGACCAAGGCTTTGTTCACATATCAAGGTGAATCATACGTAGCCAAATGATAAATTAGCACAAGTTTTGCCCATTTTTCTTTAAAAATTAGAAATGTTGTTCTTCATTTAAATAATTGAGAATTTATTGCCAAATCAAGTTGTAGACATTCTTCAAGAAGCTGTTTTTTTTTTATTTTCTATAAAGGAATGTGAAGTATGAGTCCCTTCAAAGTACCCATGGGGAGCAGTTGGGTAATATGGGAATCCCATCAAGAGTAAATATAATCTAAGGCTTTACTATGGTGCTTGAGCACTTCAGAATATGTGATAGCAACTTTCTGTGTTAAGTTTCTTCGTGTTCTTCTTGGAGGTCTACAATTATCATAGAATCTAGTTTGCTTTTCTAATTAAGTTTAAACCAGTGGGTCTTTACCATGGTTGTGCATTAGAATCACCTAAGGAAGCTTTTAAAAATCCTGATGCCTAGGTTCCACCCCAGACCAATTAGATCAGAATCTTTGAAGGTGGGACCTTCATTTTTAAAGCTTCCCCAAGTGATTCCAACCGGCAACCAAAGTTGAGAACCATGGATCCAGAAAAATAATTCTCAAACTGGGGTGATTTTGCCTTCCAGGAAATATTCATCAAAGTCTGGAGATATTTCTGGTTGTCACATCGGGTGGGTAGAGGCCAGCAATACTCCTAAAAAGTCCCCTACAAGAAAGAATTATAGGGCCCAAAATGTCAGTAGTGCCAAAGTTGAGAAACCCTGATCTAGACCAGTGGTTCTCGAAGTATGTTCCCAAAAATAGCTGCATCAGTGTCACCAGAGAATTTTAGAAATGCAAATTCTAAGTCCCCACCCCAGACTACTGAATCAAAAACACTTGTAATGGGGTCCATCAGTGTGTGTGTGTGTGTGTGTGTTTTAACAATTTTTTGAAGTGTATCATTCATATATGAACATACATAAAATATAAGTGTTGAGTAAACATCATGATCTTACAAAACATGCATAACATCATACAGGGCTCCCACACATCACCCCCCACACAAACACCCTGCATTGTTGTGAAACATTTGTTAACAAATCATAAAAGAGCATCATCAAAGTATTACTACTAACAATAGTCCAAATCTTCCTCCCATATACATTTTTTAAGGATTTATTTATTTATTTATTTATTTATTTATTTATTTATTTATATCCATTTTTACCCTCCCCCCCCCCCATTTTTGTTGTTTCTATGTCCATTCGCTGGGCAACTCTCTGTGTCTGTTTCCTGCCCTCTCTTCTCATCCTTCTCCTCCTGTCTTCACTGGGATTCAATCCTCAGAACCTCCGATGTGGGAGAGAGGTGTCCTACTACTGCCTGTGCCACCTTAGTTCCTGGTTTTTCGGTGTGTCTCGTCTTGGCTCTCCCTTGTGTCACTCTCCTGTTACATCATCATCTTGCTGCATGGCTTGCAGGCCCTGGTGGCGCACCTGTGTACAGGGCCTGGCAGCTCACCCGCGGGCGGGGCCTGGTGGCTCACCTGCTTGCGGGGCCTGGTGGCATACCCGTGCATGAGACCTGGCGGCCGACACATCTTCTATATTTTTCTTTTTTTTCTTTTCACCGGGAGGTCCTGGGGGTCAAACCCAGGTCCCTCCATATGGGAGATAGATGCCCAACCACCCGAGCCACATCCGTCCCCCTGCTATATCTCTTAAGGTTGACCAAAGATACCCAAAGTCACAGTCTTTTCCCATACAGGATGGTCATATAATAAATCAGGCTTAGTTTATCACCTGCATTCTAAAAACCAGACCTAGGAAGAAAAACTAGGTCTGGGGACATATGCATGATTTCTGATACAGCGAATATTTAGCCTACCCTGATTATCACAAAATCAGGACAGCAAGAATATTTGCATCATCAGTGTGTTTTAACAGGTCCTGCAGGTGATTAAGATTCACTCTAAAGTTTGAGAAATACTGACCTAAAGTATAGTTCATACTTAAGCAAAATTAAAATTTTTTAAACTTCTGCTCTTCAAAAGACACTGTTAAAAGAAGGAAAAAACTAACCACAGACTATATGAAAACATTTGTAAATTATATATTATATAAAAGGACTCATATTCAGAATATTTAAGACTTTTAAAACTCAATGAGAAGTGATTGTGGGCTGATGGTAGAATAGAAAATTCCAGGAAGCATCCCTCCACCAGAACAACTATTAAACAGGCAAAAACTGTCTGAAATCAACTATTTCAAAACTCCAGAATCCAGGTGAACACTGTACAACATCCAAGGAAGAGCAGAAGGAATGATAAATTACAGTAAATACCAGCAAATTGCTCTCTCCATGTGGTGGTTACCACTCTTGTGGCAGGCAGCAGAGGGGTCCAGCCCCTGATGGGCATTGGCCGATTCATTTCCCCAAGATCAGAAGTAGGCACTGGCTGCTCATCACAGCTTTTGATTAGCTACTTCAGATGGCTGGGGGCTGGCTCTTAGGGTGGTCATTGTTCTAAACCATTTTGGACAAAGGAAGAGTCTAAAAGAGCTGTGAAGGATAGCTGAAGGTCTCATATGCTGGGCAGGTCAAGAAAGCGCAACTTTGGGGAGCTGTGGAAGAAGCTCCTGGTGCCCTTCTTGGCCACTCCCTTATCCCCATTCCAGAGAAGTTTGGACTGGATAGCACCCCCTTTGTAGGCCCCTGGCCTTGTTTTTGCTGGGAAAGACAGACTTGGGAAACTCCTTTTTCAGTGTGTCCCTCTCCCAGAATTTGTCATGTCCCCCACCCCAACCCCGCCCCTGCCCGGTGAAAGCAGCTTGAGACAACTAAAGCAGTGTAAGAAACGATTAAGGTGGATGGCCTGGGGTGAAGGCTTACCTGCTTTAAGTCCAGCAGTGGAACACCAGGAAGAAGGTAAAGGTCTGTCTCCTGGGAGGTAGAGGAGGCATATGAACTACTATAAAGAAGAGAATTCCTAAGGCCACTAGCAAGCATAAGCATAAGTCAAGCTGCAGGGCCAGAAAAGACAGGGAGGACCTTGCACTTTGCATTCACCTGGGAAGACCTTCCAGATAGGAGAGCTGACACACAAGAAAATCCCTCTCATGTCACCAGCTGGTTACAAATTCAAGAAACAGACATCTCAGTGAATCCCAGAGTTAACATTTTAAAATATTCAAATGTACAGTGTGCAACAAAAGATTACAAGACAAACAAAAAAGCAAAAATAGGAAATGATGACAACGATGACCCTCCAAAGGAAGAGGATAAAAATCCACAAAACCTCAACAAAGAAAATCAGATGGTGGACATACCAGCCAAAGACTTTATGAAAATGATCTTCAATGTGCTCAAGGAGATTAAGGAAAATATAGAGAAAGAACTAAATCCAACAGTACATTAAAAGAACTGTACATCATGATCAAGTGGGATTTATCCCAGGTATGCAAGAGTGGTTCAACATGAGAAAATCACTTAATGTAATACGCTACATAAACAGAATGAAGGAAAAAAAAAACAACACATGATTGATAGTGACATCGCCAACATGGTGATATAAGACATGCCCTAGAAAAATCTCCCTTTAGAATCAGCTAATAAAAGGACAAATCCCACTTGCTTAGAACTTTGGAGTTCAAGAGCCTGGAGAGGGACTCCACAAATTGTGAATAAAAGAAAAAGTAAAACAATCTCCAAACTGATTAGAAAATTTCTGTTCCAGACATGCCTATCTGTACCTCTCCTCCTCACTCAGTCTGCATAGTTGGGAGTTGCACAGAGACAACATGACCCCGAGTCTTGCCAGCCACAGATGCAGACCATAGAGCCACTCACAGCAGCAAGTTAGAGCCCCACATCCAGGCAGAGGGACCCAGGTCCACAGAATTCTATGGTGGAACACAAGCTGCTGAGTTGTGCTGTGTGTACATACAAAAAGACTCCTGGAAGGGGCGGGGAGCAACAGACTGGGGCAGAACTGTTGGCAAGAGGTGTGTGCACCCAATCCAGTATCTGTTGGATGGACCACCTATATGAAAATGGACTTTTGTGGATTGACCCACCTTTCTTGACTGACCACACATGGCTCCCTGAGTAGGATACCCTAATGGGGAAGAAAACAGAGACAGAAAATCCTCGTGGGCAAAAGGGGGGTAGGGACGGAACTGGACTGCTGTAAGACAGGACAGGTTCCAGACTTGAAAAGTATAGGAAATAGGGGGCACTGAATATGGGTGATAATTTAAACAAATCAGAGGAGCTGGGGAGAAATTCTGCACATACAGAATAAAGATGCCCAGAGGAGGAACAGAGGAAAGGATGCTTTCTCCTGAAGCTGAAACAACTGTACAAAAAGGGCAATACTAAAAATTGTACTGCATATCCAGGGCAAGAATCACATGAAGAAGAGTTGAAAAAGTCTGAACAGTTAAATAAGAGCTACTGTAAAGGTCCAGAATAAGTTTGACAAAGTGTCAAAGAAGAGTCATAACAAAAAAATCAATTAACAATAAAACCTTACAAAAGAGGGAGAAACTGACCTTCAGAGTAATATCAAGACAATCAGATGCCCAGACATAAGCAAAAATTTGCAAGCCATACTAAGAAACGGGAATATATGGCTCAGGCAAGGGAACAATTAAAACTTCAGAAGAGACAAAAATTTTGGAACAACAAATAAAAGAATTTCAAACAATCCTAAATCATTTCATGGACATGAATAAAAACATGGCTATAAAGCTAAATGATGTTAAGAAGACAATGTGTGAGCATAAAGAAGAATTTGAAGGTTTAAAAACAAACATAACAGAAATGAAAGGCACAATAACAGAGATTAAAAATACATTAGAAAAAAAAGACAAAAAAAATACATTAGAGGCATATAATAACATTTGAACAGGCAGAAGAAAGAAACATCAAAGTAAAAGGCAGGACAATCTAAATCATACAATCAGAAAAACATAAAGAAAAGAATAGAAAATTTGAGCAGGGTCACAGGGATTTAAGTGAAAGCATGAAGCTTGCAAATATATGCATTATGGGTATGCCAGAAGGGAAGAAAAGAGAAAAGGGGCAGAAACAATATTTGAGGAAATAATAGCCCCAAATTTCCCAACTCTTATGAAAGACTTAAATATACATGTCCAAGAAGTGCAATGTTCTCCAAACAGAATAAATCCTAATAGACCTAAAGGGGGACACATATTAATCAGAATGTCAAATGCTAAAGATAAAGAGAAAATTCTGAAAGCATCCAGAGAAAAGTGATTCGATAAATATAAGGGATCCACAATAAGACTAAGTGTCAATTTCTCATCAGAAACCATGGAAATGGGAAGGCAGCAGTATGATACATTTAAAGTACTGAAAGAGAAAACCTGCCAGTCAAAAATTCTTCATCAGGCAAAATTTTCCTTAAAAAATGAGAGAAACTTTAAAATTTCACAGATAAAGAGAAACTGAGATTTTGTCAACAAGAGACCTGCCCTACAATAAGTACTGACGGGAGATCTACAGGTAGAAAGGAAGACAGGAAAGAGTGGCTTAGAGCAGTGTGAAGCATTGAAGATTATCAGAAAGGGTAACTAAAATGGCAAATGCAAAACCCAATAGGATGCTATCCTCAATATAAAACTCTACTCTTTAATTCCTATAAGAGTCAGAATACAATTGAACAAGAAAAAGGCATATTTCCTGATACTGGACATGCAAAATATAAAGTGGTAAAGTGGGACAAAAACAACATCAAGAGGGGAAACAGCAGGATATGGGAGCAGAGAATGTTTATGCTATTGAAGATAAGTTGGTATATTATTAAATTAGTAGGTTATACATGTAGGTTGTATAATATAAACCCAGGGTAACCACAAAGAAAGCATTTAAAATATATACTAAAGCAGAATAGAGAAAGGGATAAGTCAGCTACATGACAAAAGATGAACTATACAGTAAAGGAGGTTGCAAAAGGAAAAGAGAGGCAAAAAAGATACGACACATAAAAGCTAAAGAACAAAATGACTGAAGTAAATACTGCCTTTAAGTAATACCACTGAATGTTAATGGGTTAAACTCAACAATCAAAAAACATAGATTGGCAGAATTGATTTAAAAAAGCATAGTCCAACTATATATTGTTCACAAAAGACTCACCTTAGGCCCCAAAACACAAATAGGTTGAAAGTGAAAAGGAGGGAAAAATATGTTCCATGCAAACAGCAACCAAAAAAGAGCTGGGGGCACATACATTAATATTAGACAAAATAGACTTTAAGTCAAAAGCTTTTTCAAGAGACAAAGACAGACACTATATATTAATAAAAGGATCAATCCACCAAGAGGAAATAACAATCAAAATTTGTATGCACCTAGAAGCAGATGTGGCTCAAGTGATTGAGCTCCTGCCTACCATATAGGTGGTCCCTGGTTCAGTTCCTGGTGCCTCCTAAAGAAGACAGTAACCTGGTGTGATGGGCAGGTGCAGGAAGCTGATGCAACAAGAAGCACAAGAAGAAAAACATAATGAGAGATACAACTCAGCAGGGGAGCAGAGGTTCCTAGTGCCTCCTAAAGAGGACAAGCAAGACAACAAGCTGACGCAAGAGGCAGGTGCAGCAAACTGTTACAACAAGAGACACAAGAAGAAAAACACAATGAGAGACACAACAAAGCAGAGAACATAGGTAGCTCAATCGATTAAGTGCCTCCTTCCCATATCAAAGTTCCCGGGTTTGGTTCCCGGTTCCTCCTAAAGAAACAAGGAAGATGAACAGACACAGCAAGTGCAAACAATGAGGGGGCGGGGAGAAATAAATAAAATAAAAATCTTCAGAAAAAAATTGTATGCACCTAACCGTGTGCCCCAAAATATACATGAGGCAAACACTGGCAAAACTGAAGGGAGAAATAAACAACCCTAGACTAATAGTTGGAGACTTCAAAACACCACTTTCATCAATAGATAGAGCATCTAGACAGAAGGGCAATAAGCAAACAAAAAAACTTGAATAATATGATAAATTAATTAGACCTAACAAAGGAAATACAAATGACTAAAATGCATGTGAAAATAAGTTCAACATCACTAGCTATTAGGGAAATGCAAATCTAAACCACAATGAGATACCATTTCACACCTTCTAGAATAGCCACTATTTGTTAGAATTGGAGAGGATATGGAGAAATGGGAACACTCATTCTTTGCTGGTGGGAATATAAAATGGTGCAGCCACTGTGGAAGATATTTTGGCAATTCCTCAGGAAGCTAAGTATAGAATTACCATATGCTGCTAGGCATATACCCAGAAGAATTTAAAGCAGGGACTCGAAAAGATACTTTCACACTAATGTTCATAGTAGCATCATTCATAATTGCCAAAAGATGCAAG
Source organism: Tolypeutes matacus (assembly GCA_026826555.1). Classification (NCBI taxonomy): domain Eukaryota; kingdom Metazoa; phylum Chordata; class Mammalia; order Cingulata; family Chlamyphoridae; genus Tolypeutes; species Tolypeutes matacus. The sequence goes on along the minus strand of JAKSZT010054193.1, from coordinate 11,905,960 downwards.
CAACTCATGTCCATCAACTGATGAATGAATTAACAAAATGTGGTTATATACATAAGATGGAATATTATTCAGCTGTAAAGATGAATGAAGTTCTGTTGCATGAGACAACATGGATGAACCTTGAGGATATTATGTTGACTGAAATAAGCCAAGCACAAAAGGACAAATATGGTATGATCTCAGTGATTTGATACAATTAGAATAAGCAAACTCTTAGAGTCACAATCTACAATATAGGCTACCAGGAGATAGATTGGGGTTAGAGAATGGGGAGTTGATGCTTAACTTGTACAGATTTTCTATTTAGGCTGATAGTAAAGTATTGGAAGTAGATGGTTGTGATGGTAGCACATTACTGTGAGTGGATTCAACAGAACTGAATTATAGGTGAATGTGGTCAGAAGAGGAAACTTGAGGATGTATATATTACTAGAATAAAAATTAAAAGATAAAACATAGGACTGTACAACACAGTGAACCCTTCTGGAGATGAAAGACTGTAGTAAATAGTACACGTATAAGAATGTTCCTTTATGAATTATAACAAATGTATGATACTAACACAAGGTGGTAATAATAGGGTAGCATATGGGAAAACATACATCTAATGTAATTAATGGATAATACATAGAACTATTTTATCTTTCATCAATTGTAACAAAGGTAACTACTGTTTAAGAAATAGAATTATATAATAAAAAGAGTGCTATTATCAATAGTAAAAAATGTTTCACATCCATGCATGGTGTTGGTGATGGGGTGGTGTACAGGAATCCTGTATTTTATGTGATGCTTTTAAAACTCACAACTTCTCTAATAAAAAAGACACTATTTAAAAAACAAAATAAAAGAACACAAAGACTGCTAGTACAGTCAGCTATTATTTGCTGGATTCTGTGAAGGTGACAACAGTTTTTTGCCCATCAGAGCAAATACCAACACTGTAAAAAGGCAAATAATGTCTTAGTATTATTGCAAACATGGTTTTGATATTGCAGATTCCCAGAGGTCTTGAGGACTCCAATGGGTTGCAGAACTCACTCTGAAAACCACTGTCATAAAGAAATATAAGGATGTGGTTTCTATATGAGTCAGTGTAGTGATTACTTTTAGAGGGATGGAGGGATGAGGAACATGAAGGAGATTCTGACTTATATTATAAAACCTTGTCACAATTCATTAAGCTAAGAAAAAGTTCATTGTGTATCCTTCCAGAATGTTCTCTGTATATATACAAGCACGTGTACACAGAATTTTTAAAAATAAACATTAGACAAAAATATCTCCTTAACTTCAAATTTATCATGATTACCTTCCTTTGATAGCATTTTATAGAACTACCTAATTAATTTAATGGCTTAATTATATTTCATTATATTATTTTCTTAACTTATTTATCATGTCTAAGTTATTATTTGTAATGTATCCCCAATCATAATATCATATCAAATTATATTATTTTAATAATTTAAACAAGCCATTTACAAACATTTTTCCTATGAGTGGTCAGCCTGTCTGTGTGTCCCCCTCAGACTGAGAGACCCCCAGAAATTCCATCTGAGTGAAGATTCAGCACAGCCTATCATTCAGGCACCTACTAAATGTAAGACTCTGCTAGGGATGCAGATGAGAGATTGATTTTCCTGGTCCAAGAAATTGGCCTTATTTTAGGAAAACATTATCTCTTCTGAACCCTCTGACTAGCTCCTTCCCAGGGGCCCAGAACCCCAGCAGATGAGGATTGATCTTCTTTTGCCCCATCCCTTTGCTGAGGCGACAGCTTCAGCTGCCAGCAATTTTGGTCACAGCCTCCATGTGCAGGGAAAGGGAAAAGCAGTGGCATTTGCTCTTCTAACAGCTTTGAATAGAACCTTTCAGAAGAACCTCTGTCTGATTAGCTGTCTAGCAGCCAGCAGAAAATGCTGATCTTTTTGGAAATAGGGTCTTTAAAGATGTGATTAGTTAAGATGAGGCCAAATGAATCAGGTGGGCCCTAATCCAATATGAATGGTGTCCTTATATGAGAAGGGAAATTTGGGCACAGACAGAAGACACAAGGAAGAAGACAGCCATGAGAAGACAGAGGCAGTGATTGGAATGATGCATGTAAATCCAAGGAATATCAATGATTGTTAGCAAACATCAGAAGCTGAAGAGGCAAGGAAGGATTCTCTCTTCCAGACTTCAGAGGGAGCCTGGTCCTACTGACACCTTGATTTGGGGCTTCTAGCCTCCAGAACCATGAAAGGATAAATTTCTGTTGTTTTAAACGACCCAGCCTGTAATACTCTGTTTCAGCAGTTCCTGGAAACTAACGCACCAACCATTGTTTGGAACAGATATTATTTATTACTTTCAGATATAGAAATATCTCTCATGAATGTAGAATAAAAAAGTACTATGCATTAAGTTGAGCTTAGGGCAAATATATAGTAAACCTTTGAATAAAATAAGCATGCCTGCAAAATCTTGCCCATTGTTGCTAAAGCTACCACTCCATGATGGCTCAGAAAAATCTATGAAGACGGGGAAAGGCCAGGAAAATATGTGCCCTATATAACTTTGAGGCATGGAGTCCCATGGTGACCCAAGCATGGGCCATAAAAGATCTTTAGTAAAACTTAAATAGGTTCTTTGTTATCATTTCCCCTATACCCACAGTTATGTACAGCTCTGACAAGTGACAAGGGTCAGTTTAGGAAAGTTCCTGTTAAGGAAGGGCAAGCCCAGAAGAGAAGAGAGTTTTTGCCTTTATACTGAGTAGGAGGCTAGGACTTCTCAGGGCAGTCCTAGATCAATATGAAATCCTTCCAGCTTTGTGGGAGAAAATAGTCTGAAGAGAGAGAGAGAAACTCCCGAGAGGTAGAAACTCTGAATACACATCTCACCCTTAGCCTAGGAATGCTCCTAAACTTGACACAATGGCAGAGGAAATATGGGTGAGAAAAGCACTGAGCCTTCACTAGAAGTCAGCTTTTCCAGTGTTTGTTATTTCTTATGTTAACTCAATGGACATAAAGGCATAGAATGTGGTCAGTCAGGAAGGTTGCTGTGCCTCTTCAGGAAAATCTGCCCATGCCTTCAAGAGACCTCTTCACCACCTTTCTCTCTTCTCCTATAAATATACTTAGAAACAGATAGGAAGCTCCCCACTTCAAAGACTCTTGATGTGGTCCTCAGGAGCCTCAAAATAGATCAAGATGGCCAATAATCTACTACAAGACCATATCATAACTAGACTAAATTCAATTCATTCTATTTTCCTTGTCCATCCAATCTCCTTGAACAGACTTAAAAATCTATATTAGATATCAGCAGAGTTAAAATAAGACATTCCCAGAAATTTAAAATGCTTAGTCTTCCTGAATGTGATTGAGTTAACAAAATGAGAACATTTTCCTTATGCTCCCAGAGAAATTAAAGTTTCAGCACAATTACTCCTTTATTCCAATAAAATAAAATAAAATTCACAAAAAATTCACAAGTGCCTTGGTTCTGTCCTTTTAATTTTTCTCTGTACCAGCTAGGAGGGATTTGGGGTGCCCAGTTAGGTACCTTTCATGTTAGTTGATCCCAAAACTCAGGTGTCCCCCTTTTCCTGGTGTTCAGGCTAATCTGTAGGATAAATAAGAATATTGCACTGGCACAAAATAAAATACAACACACCTTAGGCTCTAAAATGACCGTTATAACAATTTCCAATCAAAACATAAATGTCCCTATGCAATAGTATTTTAAAATTGGCTCTGATTTTATGTTACATAGGATGCACAGAGCCTGGTACATGTAAAGTAAATGATATCATTTACTTATTTTTAAAATGACATTTTCTAAATGTTTGTTACCAGTTCTTCCTCACTTGACTATAAGTTTGGCCAAGGCATAAGCTATGTCTTCTTTCCTTTGTTTGCCTAGCATCTCATATAGTACTGGCCAGAAGTAAGGGTAGAAAATGCTGGATGAATGAGTAATAAATGATAAATGACAAATTATGGCTTTATAATAAACCAGCAGAGACTTTAAATCATCTGATAAGAATAAATCAATAAGTAAGAAATCAAATTATAATATGAATGTCTTGGTTTTGTTTGGAAATGTAAGTGTAGTTTTTCTGTGGGTCTCTCTAAACAATAAATGGAATATTTATTGATGCCAATTAGAGCCCTAAGCTTCCAGTTAATAGTTGTCTAACTTACATTATCATGAAAGAAGGAAGGCTTTGGGCTGTGTCCATTCTGGGTTTCCTGGCTAGGGCTGGAGGTGTATGGGAACGGTCCATTGCAAAGGAGAGCCAGAGACTGATATCTAGGCATGGGAAACCTTTAAAAAAGAAGAATGTTTAAAGTGTTGAATACAAGAGAACTATTTCTAAATCATGGTCTAGAAACAGAAAGTAGAATAAAGAAGAGGGGAGACAAGGAATGACAAAACAAGGGATGACAAGGGGTAGAGTGATAGAGCCTAGGCATTCTCTTAGGGATTAGGTGATTCCAAGGAAGGATCCTTTTATAGGACTCCAAGCCATTGAGCATGCAGGAGCCTAAAAGAAAATTAAAATAGTGGATCAAACACAAATGCTACTGGTCTGTGATCTAACTGCTAACTTTGTACCCCTTTTTCTAATATATTTTAGAAAAATGTTTATCGTTGGAAAGTGTTACTTTTCATAATGACTGGATCAATTTTCTTTCTGCTATTACCACCATTTGTTTTCATGTCATTGAATAATTGGACTTATATTGAAGGAATTTATTATACATTCACCACCATAAGTACTATTGGTTTTGGAGACTATACAATAGGTAAGTCTTAATAATGCTGAAATAAGATTAGCAAACATAGCAACAGATTGAAACAGGAGGTGAAATAAATAATCAAATAGATATGCTAGATTTATTTGAGATAAAATAACTGTCAAAGCCCTTTAATGAGTCATCATCATATATATAATTCCTTCCCATCCACTTCTCTCTCTCTCTCTCCTAATGCTGCAGTGATCACTGATTATAAGGCAAAAGGCACAGATAATTCCTTTTAAACTAAATGTCTCTGCTTGATCATACATGAGAAACAAAAAAGGCATGTGTAATAAAAACATTAGTCTCAAATGATGAATCCTATATCATGTACTTTACATGACTTTTCCAAAAGATATTTCAAATTCTTCCCTAAAATAAACATGAAGATAAGCAGAAGGATAGAACCAGAGCCATACAGACGTTAAGTGTTCTCATAAATATCTGTGAATCAAGATTGAAATGTCCCATAAATCATTTTGGGTACATAATTCTAAATTGGCAGTTATTTTCTTTCATTTCTTTAAAGTTGTTATTCCATTGTGTTTGGCCTCCATCATTTCTGATGATCAGTCCACTGTCAGACTTATTGTTGCTCCTTTGCTGTAAGGAGATTTTTTCCCCTTCTGTCTGCTTTCAGACTTTTCTCTTTTTCTTTGGTTTTCAGCAATTTAACTATTATACACTTCAGTGGTGATTTCCTTTGTGCTTCAAGAACTACAGAGATTCTTGAATTCAGGGGCTAAAATCTCATCTGTTTTGAAAAATTCTCAGGAACTATCTGTTCCTTGTTGTTTCTTCTTTCTCTTCTACTACTGGGACTCCAATTACATGTATATTAGACATCCTCACTGGGCTCTACATTTTGTAATGTGTTTTTCCGTATTTTCTATTTTTTCTCTGACCTTAATTAAGGTATTTTCTATTAATCTGTCTTCCAATTTACTAATTATATCTTCTGCTCTCCATTTAATGAGTTATAAATTTCAGTATTGCATTTTTAGTTTAAGAATATACATTTAATCCTTTTTTGTATCTTCTAATTCTCTGGTTAAATTCTTCATCTTTTCCTATAGTTTTCCATATTATCTTATATTTTAAAAAACATAATCATAGTTATTTTAAAATCCTTATCTATTAATATCAACATCTGGGACATCTGTGGGTTTATTTCTATTTTTTTCCTTTTGAGTTTTGGCCATATAGTTCTGTCTTTTGGCATGCCTAATAATTTTTTGTTGGATGCTGGAAATTGTATATTAAAAAATTGCAAATGGTCCAGGAAATGTTATTTTCTTCCAAAGATGTTTTACTCTTTCCTCTGCTGGACATATAAAGTTATATGGGTGTGGGGAGGGTGATTGAACACCTTAATTTAAACAGGGAATGATATGACTTGAGACTAGATTGCAGACTTGGTAAGGTTTGGTCTCCTTCAGGTTTCTTCCTGTTCCTAGATCATAGTTCTTCAATGCCTTCAACTGAAAGCCTGGTGTGTTCACCGAGGCCACTCCATTAGGCTGGTCTTGAAGTCAATTCTTTGCTTCCTTGCACTTGAATATACTGAAAACTCTGCCATACTTTAGAAGGTTTTTGGTTTATCTTTTTATTTATCAACCTCATATGACTTCAGAATTTGGCAATGTACTGAAGGGAAAACCAGCTGTAAGTTTGAAAACCTCATATCTCCAATTTTGTTACGCCAACACTGTAGGATAATCTACCTACATACATAAGAGCTATGCTGATTTCTCTGTTCCTCGACAGTGTCCTTCTTCTTAGGCAAACCACAGATCCTCAACTGCTTGCCTATGCTCATAATCAGCAAAAGACCCAAGGAAAGCAGCAGCTGGAGATTTTCTTCTTGTCTTCCTACCTGTGATCTTAGCCCTTCTAGTCTTCATACTTCTAGCAGCTCTCTAATGCCTTTGAATATATGAATTTTTTGCTTTGTTTTTAATTTATCTGACTTTCTAGTTGTTCTTAGCTTGAGCACTGGTCCTCCACATGCTACTCCGTCTTACATAGAAATTAAAGTGTCTCTATTACATTTATTTTATATATTTTTATTGAACTATATCATTCATACACAAACATATATAAACAATAAGTGTATAGTAAAAGCTGTGAACCTAAAAAACAAATATGCATAACATCCTACAGGGGTCCCATACATCACCCCTCCACCACCACCTTGCATTGTTGTGAAATAACAATGCAAGAGCATCATCAAAATATTACTACTAACTATATATAGTTCATATATATACATAGTTACATATCTTACATATCTTACATTTGGTGTATTTTTCTTCCAACCTACCCTATTATTTTTTAAATATATTTTTATTACAGAGGTTGATACCTTACAAAACAATCTTGCACATGTGTAGAATACCCATACAACACCCCTTCACCAACACACCACACCATGGTGGAATTTTTGTTGCAGATTATGAGATAATATCATCAGACTATTACCACCAACCATGGTCCATAGTGTACATTTGGCACACTTTTTCCATACACCCCCCATTTCAACACATCTTTGGCATTGATGCAAGAATATTACAGTATTACAGTTAACCACGGTCCAATGGATAAACAAAATGTGGTATATACATATGATGGAATACAGTAAGAAGAAATGAAATTAGGACACATATGATATGATAACATGGATGAATCATGAAGACATTATGCTAAGTGAAGAAACCCAGACACCAAAGGACAAATATTGCATGGTCTCATTAATATGAAATAAATACAAAGAATAAATGCATGGAGTTAAAACAGAGTATATATTATTAGGAGATAAGAGGAAGGCTGAGAAGAACTACTGATATTACATTTATTTTTAACCTATATAGGGCCAAAAATTTAAATATTATGAATATTTACTATATATATTGATAATTTTAAATAAATCTATTTTGAGAATAAATGCTTGAAAATTTAAGAACTATTTTTAAAATAATAGAAGAATCTCTGTTAAGTATTTATGGATTATTAGAGTAGGGATAATTAGTACTTCCTTGACATTTTCATAGAAATGTGCTCTTAATTTTATGATACAACTTTTCATCTTATAGTATGAAGCTTTGCACTCAACATTTTTACCATCTTCTCATCAGTTTTAAAAAGATATTAAAAATAAAAATTTTTTAAAGAAATAAGAGTCTCCAATGCTCATTGTAGAAATTTTAGAAAGCATAACTATAAATGTAAATAATCAGGAAAAATATTATAATACAATTGCAACACCCGCTGTTAACATGTTTCCTGAATTGTATGCATTTTTAAAAATCTTCACCTACTTGACATAGTTAGTATATATAATTCTGTTTCCTTTTATGTTACTTTATTTCATCAGGCTTCCCCTAAGTCATTTAAAACTTTTCATAAATTGAAATGCTTGCTATTTAAAATAAAATTCCATACTTTATTTATAGCTGATTTAAAGTATTTGTCACCTAATTCAATATTCTCTATCATTTCTGGATCTCCTTCCATTGATAGATTTTTCTTCTGGAAAAGAGTCAAATTTTCCTGATTCTTTGCATGCCTTGTAAGATTAGCTCTGATTGAAACATCTTCTAAGGTCCCAGGTTAATGTTAGGAATGTTTCCTATTGAGAATTGATCTGTGGCCCCCTCATCACACCACAGGGGGTTCCCAAAAGCAATACCCTATTTTTTAAGAATAGAAAAATATCTTTAAGGAAAAAATGGTTAAGTACTCTGGTACTCATAATTTGGTTGAGCAGTTTCCCAAAGTTTTTCGGTTTTCTGATGATTTTAACATAATTTTTAAACACATAATCAAACACTTCTGATTGTTTCAGCAACAAAAAAGTTGATCCAAATATCTTTGGCTTCAATACTATAAGTGGAAGTTGCATGCTTTTTAAATTGAGATATACTTTACCTATGGCAAAATACACAGACCATAAATATTCAGTTCAATGAGATTTTGTAAAGTATGCCTCTCTGTAATCACTCAAGAAGTAAAATATAGAATGTTTCCATGTTCTAATCACCCTATAGAGGCAAGATGGATCATGCAACAAAATTGGTTTAGATATTGAAATGACACAACACCACACACACACACACACACACACACACACACCCCAACAGGATATGAAGAGATTTATTACTCAAGTAATGACGTTTGAGAAAGCAAAAGAGAGTGACTGGCTTTGGCTTTTATTGTATCTGGTAGGGACAAGATGAGAATATCTGTGCCTGGACCAGGGGTTGTATGGTTGAACTTCCCACTACTACCAAGGGAGGGAGTATGTGGACTTTCTTACAGGCTTGCCCAGATGTGAGGCAAGAGAGAAAGAAGTCAAGATGGGGCTTGAAAACTCAGCAAACATCAAAAAGTTAGTCAGACATTTATTATGTCCCATAAGCTCAAAAAGTATCCTCGTGATTCTTTATAATCAATTCCCCACATTCAAAAAGGCAACCTCTTTCTGATTTCTATCAAGTTATTTTGCTTATTTTGGATTTAAAATGAATAGAATTCTAGAGCATGTATCCTTTTGTGTTTGTCTAATTTACTTAATATATTTGTAAGATTCATCCATGGTATTATATTTGTAGTTATTTTTGGATCTATGTAGGTTTTTTTTTTTTTTTTTTTTTTTTTTTTTTATTGCTAGGTAGTAATACATTGCATGAACATACCACAAACTTGCATCTCTTCTGTTTTATCTATTTTCTTATTGATGGGCATTTAACTTTTCTCCAATTTTTGGCTACTGTAAATTAGGCTTCTCTGAACATCCTCGTACACATTTCTGAGAATCTGTTTTAATTTCTCTTGGATAATTAAGTAGGAGTAAAAATATTGGGTCATAGGTTGATGTATATTAACATTATAAAATAAAACTTTAAAAGTTCTCCAAAGGAGTTACGGCACTTTAAAATTTCAACTATGTTTGCAAGTTCCTGTTACTCCCCAAACTTACCAATATTTCATATAATTTGTCTTTTTTAATTTTACCTTTCTGGTTGGTATGAAATCATATCTCATTGTAGATTTAATTTGCACTTCCTGGTGACTAACAAGGTTAAGCACATTCTATGTACTTGTTGGCTATTACCATATATTCTTTTGTGAAATGTTTGGTCAAATATTCTGCTCATATTTTGGTATCTCTTCTTTTTTATTTACAGTAGTAAATTCTATGAACTTTGAAAAATGCATGGAGTTGTATAATCACTACTACAATCAGGATATAAAAAGTTTCCATCAGAAATCTCTCCCTGATTTCTCTTGTGATGAACTTTGTAATCAAACCTTCCCCACAATTCCATTAACCCTGACAACTACCATCTAGACTCAGAATGTCATATAAATGTCATGATATGGTAGTAGCTTTTTTTAGTCTTGTATCTTTCACTTAGTATAATGCATTTGAGATTCATCCATATTGTTCCATGGGGTACATTCTCTATTTCCACTTTCACAAATGTTCTGAAACTTCTTTTGCCCACGCGTTATTTAGAAGTCTGTTGATCAATTTCCAAATTATGGAGAATTTTCCAGATATATATAGGTTATTAATTTTTAGTTTTATTCTATTGTTCTCAGAGAACATACTTTGTGTGATTTTGAGTCTCTTCAATTAATTAAAGTTTCTTTTATGGCCCAGAGTACGTTTTATCTTGGTGAATGTTCTATGTGAATTTGAAAGAATATTTATTCTGCTGTCTCTGAGTATTTGATACTTGCCATTCAGGCCAAATTGGGTGATACTGTTGTTTATGTCTTTTATAACCTTCCTAATTTTCTATCTACTTGTTCTAACAATTACTGAGAGAGTTGTATTGAAATCTCCAAATATAATTGTGGAATTCTCCGTTTCTCCTTTTGCTACTGTCACTTTTGCTACATGTATTTTGGAGGTCATTTTTTCAGGGACATACATATTTAGCATTGTTCTGTGAATTGACGCTTTGAAAATTGCATGAGGATTCGACATTTGCCCTATTACTATAACCCTTTAATTGTTTTCTAGAGCTTGAGAAAGATGGTTGCCAGCTCTTGTTTATTACTAAAAGCTTCTATGGGGTGTGGAGCTCTGGGGTAGTTCACTATACCATCTTAATTCCTGAAAGCCTATTTTTTACTGTTTTTTATTCTACTTTTTATCAATTATTCTCAAAGGGGTTTTAAAATCTCCAGTGATGATTATGTATTTGTTTATAGCTCCCTGTAAATTGTAAATTTCTTTCAAGCATTTGGAAGCTGTGCTATTTCTTCAACCTACATTTTAGATTATACCTTTTTCATGTCTTCCTTTCCATCATAATGAAATGCCCCTCTCTAATTCTAGAATTCTCTTCATCTTGAAGTTTTACTTTTGCTGATATTACTAAAAAGTCACACTAACTTTTTAAAAAATTGTTTTACTAGAGAAGTTGTGGGTTTACAAACCAATGATGCATAACATACAGGATCCCCTTATACCACCCCACCATCAACACCTTGCATTGGTATGGAATATTTGTTACAATTGATGACAGCACTTCTTTGTAATTGTACTAATTTTTTAACAGTTGTCACCTTTGTTACAATTGATGAAAAATTATTAAAATAGTACTATTAGGTATCATCCATAGTTTACAGTAGGTGTATTTCTTTGGATATACCAACCTATTATTAACACCTTGTATTTTGTTTCAGACATTTGTTATAATTCATGAAAGAACATTCTTATAATTGGACTATTAACTATAGTCCATTGTCTACAGTGGGGTTCACTGTTATACATTCCTATGTTTCCTTTTTAATTTTATTCTAGTAACATATACAACCTAAAGTTTCCTCTCTTAATCAAAGTCACGGATATAATTCAGTGCTGTTAATTACACTGACAATAATGTGCTACCATCATGACCATCTATTTCCAAACCTTTAAATCTAACTAAATAGATATTTTGTAAAAATTAAGCATCAAATCCCCATTCTCTAACCTTAATCAATTCCCTGGTCACATATGTTCTAGATTCTGACTCTCTAAGTTTGCTTATTTTAATTATTTCAAATCAGTGAGATAATACATTATTTGTCCTTTTGTGTCTCACTTATTTCATTCAACATAATGTCCTCAAGGTTCATACATGTTGTCACATGCATCAGAACTTCATTCATTTTTACAGCTGAATAAAATTCCATCTTATATATATACCACATTTGGATTATCCATTCATCAGTTGATGGACACTTGGGTTGCTTCCATCCTTTGGAAATTGTGGATAATGCTGCTATGAACATTGGTGTGCAAATATCTTTTCAAGTCCCTGCTTTCAATTCTTCCAGGTATACGCCTAGTAGAGGGATTGCCAGATTATACAGTAATTCTATACGTAGCTTCCTGAGGAACTGACAAAATGTCTTTCACAGCAGCTGCACCATTTCACATTACCAGTGATGAATGAGTGTTCCTATTTCTCCACATTCTTTCCAACACTTAGAGTTTTCAGTTTGTTTTTTTAAAAGCAGCCATTCTATGGGTGTGAAATGATCTCATTATTATTTTGATTTGCAGTTCCCAAATAACTAGTGATATCGAATATATTTTCACGTTCATTTTAGCCATTTGTGTATCTTCTTGGGAGAAATGTCTATTCTAGTCTTTTGCCCATTTTTAAGTCTTTCATATTTATCTTTTTATTGCTGAGTTGTAGGATTTCTTTATATATTCTGGATATAAAAACCTTATCAGATACATGGTTCCAAATATCTTCTCCCATTGAGTAGGTTGTCTTTTTAGTTTTGTGTCAAAGTCTTTTGATAAGCAAAAAATTTTCATTTTAAGGAGATCCTGTTTATCTATTTTTTCTTTTTTGCTTGTGCTCTGGCTGTAAAGTCCAAGAAAGCATTGCCCAAAACAAGATCCCAAAGATGCCTCCCTACATTTTATTCTAGGAGTTTTATAGTTCTGGTTCTTATATTTAGGTCATTGATATATTTTTGTATATGGTGTGAGATTTGTGGAAGAGACTGTTCTTCTCCAATTGAGTAGAATTGGCAGCCTTGTCAAAAATCACTCGGCCATTGATGTGAGGGTCTATTTCTGAACTCTCAAGTCAATTCCATTGGTCAATATGTCTATCTTTCTGACAATGCCATGCTGTACCCCCCTCCAGATGGCTTCCTTGTCTGTCTGCTCTTTGTGTCTGCTTATTATCTCTGCTCATTGTCTACTCTTCTTCTCTAGGAGGCACCTGGAACCGAACCTGGGACCTCCCATGTGGGATACAAGCACCCAACTGCTTGAGCCATATCTGCCCCCCCACACACACACACAATGGTATGCTGTTTTGGCCACTGTAGCTTTGTAATAGGCTTTAAATTCAGGAAGTGTGAGTCCTCCGACTTTGTTATTCTTTTTCAAGAATGTTTTGGCTATTTGGAGCCCCTTACCCTTCCAAATAATTGGCTTTTCCATTTCTGCAAGGAAGGCTGTTAGAATTTTTATTAGAACTGTGTTGAATCTGTAAATCATTTGGGGGTAGAATTGACATCTTGATGATAAAACCTTCCAATCCTTGAACACAAAGTCCTTCCATTTATTTAGATCTTCTTTGATTTCTTTTAGCAATGTTTTATAGTTGTCTATGTATAAGTCCTTTACATCCTTGGTTAAATTTATTCCTAGGGATTTGATTCTTTCGGTTACTATTGTAAATGGAATTTTTTCTTGATTTCCATCTCAGATTGCTCATTACTAGTTATAGAAACACTACTGATTTTTCTATGTTGGTCTTGTACCCTGCCAATTTACTGAATTAGTTAATTAGCTTCAGTAGTTTTGTTATAGATATTTTAGGGATTTCTATATATCGGATAATGTCAACTGCAAATAGTGAAAGTTTGACTTCTTTTGCAATTCTAATGCATTTTATTTCTTTTTCTTGCTACCTGCTCTGGCTAGAACTTCCAGTACAATGTTGAATAACAAGAGTGGGCAGCCTTGTCTTGTTCCATATTTTAGAGGGAAAGCTTTCAGTCTTTCAACATTGAGTATTATGTTAGCTGTGGGTTTTTCATATATGCCTTTTATCATGTTGAGGAAGTTTCCTTACATTCCTATTTTTTGAAGTGATTTTTTTAATCAAGAAAGGATGCTACATTTTGTCAAATGCCTCTTCAGTGTCAATGGAGATGACCATATGTTTTTTCCCTTCATTTTGTTAATGTGATGTATTACAGTAATGGATTTTCTTATGTTGAACCACCCTTGCATACCTACGTATATAATTCTTTAACGTGCTGTTGGATTCATTTTGCAAGTATTCTGTTGAGGAATTTTACACCTATATTCATAAGAGAAATTGGTGTGTAATTTTCTTTTCTTGTGTTATCTTTACCTGGCTTTGTTATTAGGGTATTGTTGGCCTCAGAGAATGAGTTAGGCAGTGTTCCCTCCTCTTCAATTTTCCAGAAGAGTTTGAGCAGGATTAGTATTAATTCTTCTTGGAATGACTGGTAGAATTCACCTGTGAAGCCTTCTTGTCTTGGGCTTTTCTTTTTGGGAAGGTTTTTGATAACTGATTCAATTTCTTTATTTGTAATTGGTTTGTTCAGGTCTTCTTTTTCTTCTAGAGTCAGTCTAGGTTGGTCTCAGAATTTGTCCATTTCATCTAGGTTGTCTAATGCATTGGCATACAGTTGTTCATAGTATCCTCGTACAATCCTTTTTATTTCTGTGGGGCCAGTAGTAATGCCCCTTCTCATTTCTGACTTTATTTATTTGCATCTTCTTTCTTTTTCTCTCTGTCCATCTAGATAAGTGTTTGTCAATTTTAGTGAACTTTTCAAAGACCCCACTTTTGGTTTTGTTAATTCTCTCTACTGTTATTTTATTCTCAATTTCAATTATTTCTTCTCTGATCTTTATTTCTTTCCTTTGTTTTTTCTTCTTGCTTGGTATTAGTTCGCTGTTCTTTTTCTAGTTCCTCCATGTGTACAGTTATGACTTTGATTTTTACTCTTCTTTCTTTTATAACATAAGCATTTAGGGCTATAAATTTCCCTCTCAGCACTGCCTTCACTACATCCCATAAGTTATGATATGTTGTTTTCTCATTTTCATTCATCTCAAAATATTTACTGATTTCCTTTGCAGTTTCTTCTCTGCACTGATAGTTTAAGAGTTTATTGTTTAGCTTCCATTTATTTGTGGATTTTCCAGTTCTTCACCTATTATTGATTTCCAGCTTCATCCCATTATGGTCAGAGAAGATGCTTTGCATAATATCGATCTTTTAAAATTTATTGAGACTTGTTTTGTGTCACAACCTGTGGACAATCCTGGAGAATGATCCATGTACACTAGAAAAGAAGGTATATCCTGCTGTTGTTGGGTACAATTTTCTACATATGTTTGTTAGATATAGTTCCTTTATCATACTAGTCAATTTTTCTGTTTTCTTATTGATCTTCTCTGTAGATGTTCTATCTGTTGATGAGAGTGGTATTTTTGAAGTCTCCAAATATTATTGTAGAGGTGTCTATTTCTCCCTTCAGTTTCATCAGTGTTTTCCTCATGTATTTTGGGACACCATGGTAAAGTGCATAAATACTTATGATTGTTATTTCTTCTTGGCTGATTGCCCCTTTTGTTAATATATAGTGTCCTTTGTCTCTTAAAACAGCTTTTGACTTAAATCCCATTTTGTTTGATATCAAAATATGCATTTTGATATCAAAATACATCAGCTCTATTTTGTTTACTATTTGCATGGAATACGTTTTTCCAACCTTTCACTTTCAACCTAATTGTGTCTTTGGATCTATGGTGAGTCTCTTGTAAACAGCATATAATTGGATTGTGCTTTTTTATCCATTCTGCCAATCTGTGTCTTTTGATTGGAGAGTTTAATCCATTAACATTAAGTGTTATTATAAAGGCAATACTTCAGCCATTTTACCCTTTAGTTTTTATATGGTTTTAGATGGTTTTATATGTCATTTGTCATATATTATTTGTCTCTCTTCTCCTTTATTGCAACTTCCTTTTCTGTATAATTGATCTCTTAGGATGCATCTGACTGATCCTTCCTTATTTCTGTTTCTGTATATATTTTAAATATTTTCTTTGTGGTTACCCTGAGTTTATATTATGCATTCCACATTTATAACCTACTATTTTGAAAATATACCAATTTAGCTTCAATAGCATATACATTTTCTGCTCCCATATCCCCCTCTTTACCCTTTTGATGTTGTTTTGCCCCACTTTACCACTTTATATTTTGCATGTCCATTATCAGGAAATATGCCTTTTTCTTGTTCAATTGTATTCGGACTCTTACAGGAATTAAAAAGTAGAGTTTTATTTTGAGGATACATTACTATTGAGTTTTGCATTTACCCTTTAATTACCCTTTCTGATAAAGGGTAATTAACACTATTCCAAGCCACTCTCTCCTGTCTTTTCCTTTCTATCTGTAGAACTTCCTTTAGTAATTCTTGTAGGGCAGGCTCCTTGTTGACAAACTCTCAGTTTCTGTTTATCTGTGAGTATTTTAAAGTCTCCCTCAGTTTTGAAGGAAATTTTTGCCTGATGAAGAATATTTGGCTGACATTTTTCTCTTTCAGTACCTTAAAGATATCATACCACTTCCTTCTCACTGCCATGGTATCTCACCTCCACGTTTCCTTATGAGAAATCAGCACATTGTGGATTGCTTTTATGTGACAAATCATATTTCTCTTGTTGCTTTCAGAATTCTCTCTTTACCATTGGCATGTGACATTCTTATTAATATGTGTCTCAGTGTAGGTCTATTATGATTTATTCTGTTTGGAGTACGTCGCATTTCTTGGACATGTATATTTGTTTTTCATTAGGGTTGGGAAGTTTTAGGCCATTATTTCTTCAAATATTCTTTCTGCTCCCTTTCCCTTCTCCTCTCCTTCTGGTATACCCATAACATGTATGATTGTGTGCTTCATGCTGTCACTCAAATCTCTGAGATTCTGCTCAATTTTTTTCTTTTCTTTTCTCTATCTATTCCTCTGGCATTATGATTTCCATTGCCCTGCCTTTTATTTCACTGATTCTTTCTTCTGTCTGTTCAAATCTGCTACTGTATGCTTCTAGTGTATTTTTGTGCTTTTCATCCCCATAACTTATGTTTCTTTTTATACTTTCAAATTCTTCTTTATGTTCACACATTGTCTTCTTTTTTAAAAAGATTTATTTATTTATTTTATCCATTTAACACACACCCCCATCACCCTCTTGGTGTCTGTGTCCATTCACTGGGCGGTTCTCTGTGTCTGTTTCCTGCCCTCTCTTCTCATCCTTCTCTTCCATTCTTCAATGGGATTCGATCCTGGGGACCTCTGATGTGGGAGAGAGGCATTCTGCCACCTGCGCCACCTCAGTTTCTGGTTTTCGGCACGTCTCATCTTGGCTGTCCCCTGTGTCTATCTCCTGCTGTATCATCATCACACTGAGTGTCTCAGTGGGGCCTGGCTTGCCGCGCATGGGCCTGGCCCTCCTGCATGCCTTCTATATTTTTATTTTACTGGGAGGTCCTGGGGATCGAACCCAGGTCCCTCCTTATGGCAGATGGATGCCCAACCCCTTGAGCCACATCCGCCCCGCACACATTGTCTTCTTAGTATCCTTTATCTCTTTATGCATATTTTCCTTCATCTCCTTGAATTGATTTAGGATATTTTTTAAACTACTTTGATTAGTTGTTCAGAATTCTGTCTCCTCATACATTTTAATTTATTCACTTGATGGAGCCATATATTCCTGTTTCTTAGTATGGCTTGTAATTTTTTGCTGATATCTAGGTATCTGATTATCTTCATGATAACTCTGAAGGTCAGTTTCTCCTTTTTGTTTGGAGTTCTAACTCGCTGGTGTGAATGTCTTTGTGTTAAGGCAAATTATTCTAGACCTTTGGAATAGCCTGTGTTTGATCCAATTTTCTCAGCTTTTCCTCATCTGATTCTTGCCCTGGATATAAGGTACAATTTTTAAGATTGTACTCTTTGTGTAATTGTTTTACCTCCAGGGGAAAAAAAAACACTTCTTTTCCTCTATTCCTTCTCTAGGAATCTTGATTTGTTCTGTTTTCCTTTGGGCAGAATATTCTCTCGGGTTCTATAATTACTTCAAATTCTCTCCCTTACTAAGTGCCTCATTTTCCTTACTCTTTTCATTTCTGGGACCTTCCTGTGTTATAGCAACTCAGTTTAACCCTCCTTTTTTCCTCTGTGAAGCTTTTCTGCCTCTGGTTTCTTCCTTGTTAAAATACCTGCCCTAGGTAGCCAGGTGAGATCAATCCAGAAAGGTGGGTCACTCCAGGAAAGTTCATTTTGCATTTAGTTAGTCTGGTCAGCAGAAACTGGACTGAGTGATTATAGCCCTTTTCAGCCACAATTTTACCACTATTTCTTTCTCTCTCTCTTTTTTTTTTTTTTTTTTTTTGCCTCCTGAGGGCCATTTTTATACGGCATTCCTCAGAGGCTTGTGTTCCACCCTGGGTCTCTATTGGCTTGGGTCCCTGTGCCTGGATATTCTTGGGGTTCTAACGTGGTGTGAATGTCTCTATAGTCTGTGCCTCTGGTGGGAGGTGGAAGGGATCTGGGTCACTGTCTCTGAGTTGTGCAGGACTGAGTGAGATAGAGGGTGTGGACTGGTGGTTCCAGAATGGAAGTTTCCCACCTGGTAATTTTTCTTTGATTCAGCATTTGTGGAGTTCTTCGACAATCTCTACTGTCTTCCAGAGATCTAAGCAAAAGAATTTGTCTGTTTGCTGAATCTCTGGGGAGAATTTTCAGGATTTGTCTTATGTTGTCATGCTGATGACATCAACACACACTAACTTTTTGGTGTTAGAACTTTCATGGTATATATTTTTCAACCCTATACAGTAAAACTTTTTGTTTGCTTATATTTAAAGTACATGTCTTGTAAATAGCATATGGTTGTGTGTTGTTTTATTTAATCCAGAATGCCAATCTTTGCCTTCTAATTGGAATGTTTAGTCCATTTACATTTAATTTAATTATTAACAAGATTGGTTTTTAATCTACCTTCTTGCTATGTGTTTCTTCTTTTCCTTTCTGGCCTTTGCTCCTTTGTTCCTCCCTTTCTGCTATTTTTAGGCGAAAGATACATGTTTTAGTGTTCCATTTTATACCTCTATTACTATTTTAATGATACATCTGTTATTTTTAATTATTGCTGTAGACATTACAATTTTAATCTTTAGCTTATCACTAAGTTAAATATCAAATAATATATTTCTACTTCATGAACAATTATTTTTGTTTTTTTTAAGATTTATTTATCTCACCACCACCACCATTTTTTGTGCTTGCTGTCTGCTCTCTGTGTGTTATTCTGTGTCTGCTTGTCTTCTCTCTTTAGGCAGCACCAGGAACTTCCATTGTGGAGAGAGGCGCTCAATCTCTTGTGCCACCTTAGGTCCCTGGGCTGCTGCTTCTCTTATAGTCTCTCTTATGTGTCTCTTTTTGTTGTGTCATCTTGCTGCACCAGGTCTCTACTTGGGCGAGCACTCCTGCACAGGCCAGCACTCCTAAGTGGGCCAGCGCTCTGCACAGGCCAGTACTCTGTGTGGACCAGCTCTCCGCTTGGCCCAGCTGTCCTCTCTGGCCAGCTTGCCTTTCACCTGGCGCCCCAGGAGCCCAATCACTCGAGCCACATCTGCTTCTCTGCATGAACAATTGAAGATTCTTACTACAGTATAATTATATTTACCTGCAACACACTTATGTTATTTTACCATATATTTTATTAACACATATGCTTAAAAGCACACAATTGATTTTTATTTTTATTATTCAATAACCTACAAGTTTTAAAAAATTATATGTGTGTGTTCATGCACACACATGTGGGTGTGCAATATTAATAGTTATTTATTTACCCACATAATTACCCTTTCTGGTACTCTTTATTCACTCCTGAATTTCCATGCTTCTATATGGTATAATTTCCCTTCAATTTGAAGAACCTCTGTTATCATTTCTTATAATGCCAGCTGCTGGTGAAAAATTCTCTCAACTTTATTTATCTGAAAAATAAGATTATTTTACCTTCATTTTGGATGGCTAGCTTTACTAGTTACAGAATTAAGGTCGACACACTTTTCCTGTAGCACTTTCAAATATTGTCCCATTGCCTTTTGGCTTGTATTGGTTTTTAAATAACAGCTTTATTGAAATATAACTCACATACCATAAACTCACCCATTTAAAGTTTAAAATTGCGTGACTTTTATGAATTCACGAAGTTATGCAACCTTCACCACAATAAATTTTAGAAGATTTTACCACCCCAAAAAGAAACAACATATCCTCTAGCAGTTACTACCCATTTCTTTACCACCACTTCCTCTACTTTCCCTACCTGGACAATTACTTTTCTACTTTCCATCTTTATAGATTTGCCTATTCTGGACATTTCATATAAATGGAATCGTACAATATGTGGCCTTTTGTGTCTGATTTCTTTAAAAGTTTATCAATGTTGTAGCATGAATCAGTACATCATTTCTTTTTACTGGTAAATACTATTCCATTGTATGGATATACCACATTTTATTTATTGATTCATTAGCTGAGGGACATTTGGTTTATTTTTATTTTTATTTTTTTTTCTATTAAAAATAATGCTGCCATTAACATTTGTAAACATGTTTTTGCATGTGTTCATTGTTTTTTATGAGAAGTCATTATTATTCTGCCCCATTTTCTTTCTCTTTTCCTTCTGTAAAATTACATATATGTTAGACCATTTATATTGTCTCTCTGATCCTGGACATTTGGTTCTCTTTTTTCACTCTTTTTTTTCCTCTGTGTACTTAATTTTGCTTTTTAGTTAATGAAATATGCACTCATATTATGGCAATAAATTGGGCTCTCATTCTTAGGTATATTCTGCTGTTATTGATGTGTGTACATGTGTTTTGGGGTACAGTGTTTGAAAGAGACTTCATCAGTTACCCAAATATCATTTTAAACCAAAAGTTTGCATAGCTTTCCGATTACACTTGTTCAATTTATTCTGTGATAATTATGCCTCATAAATCTTGCCTAGGTAACTTACAGAATTGTAGATGAGTATTAAATAATTTAACAATTAATAATTTAAAATATTTCCTTTTAGTAAACATAGTTAACTTACATTCTTGTGATAAATCATGGTTGTTCATGCTTTGTATCGGGTCACTTCTCTCTGATTTCAAAGTCCATGTTCTTTCAGCAGCAGCTCCTCATGTAGATTGCAAACAAGAAAAATAAATGACAAGAGCTGAAGGGAATGTAAAAGTAATAGCAGTTCCTGTGTTAAGATGATTGAATTTACGAGCGATTTTCTTTTCCTGCTTCAAAGAGTTCTTGCAAGTTTTTAAATGACAAAAGCAATGAAATTATAAAATTTTAAAATTAAAAATACAAAAAAACAACACAATGAAATGGACTGTGGTTTTGTTAACAAAATCAGAGTCCCTTTTAAATGATTTTGTGATATATATTTATCTTTCCCTTTCCTCATTTAAAAAGTTTCCTAGAAGTAATAATAATAAACAAATTACCTCATTGCAAAATATTATACTTATTGTGTTGTTCAGAAAGACAGTTGTCAAAGCAGCAGGAAATTTTTCAACTTCCAGATGTGCTGTAAAGAATTTAATAGAATCTGAATTTTTGTAATTTTACTCTTGGAAAACAATAATTTTAGATATGCTCCATTTTAATTTCCATTGTGTTTTTAGGACCAGATTATAAAATATTTAGGATATTTATGAATAGCAAGAAAAGATTATAAGGAAAACTCAACATCTGATTATTTGCATGTTATTTGCTTTCCTTCTTTAGTGTCAAATCCTGTGACGAATCAGCATGTGATTTACTCTGTCTTATTAACAATTTGGAATATCTATGGTCTTGCCTGGATTGCCCTTGTATTTGACTTAATAACCAACTTCTTGCAAGAAATGGAAACAAAACTAAATAAGACACAGCTGAAATAGAAGTAGAAGACGAAAACCAAAAGTCAGACCTTGGAAAGCAATATATTTCATAGATTTCCTCCCTCAACATTGCAGAACGTTTCCACAGTCTTTCAAAAGTATCAGAACAGGATGGAAGAAAGGAGAAATAATCATGTTTTCCCCATAAACCTTTTATGTCGGTTACATTTCCACATTGAAATTTATTTATCTTAACATTGCATTCTCACTTAACAAAAATCCTTTTAAAATATAATGCAAGTCTCAACTTGCCTCATCAACATTTCCCACATCAGCATCGCTCTGTATTTGGATTCACACTGGCATTTGTACACAGTAAAATTTATTCTAAAAACTGTATTTCCATTTTTCCCATACAATGTACTTTAGGAAAGGTAGAAATATTCATGTACAAAATTGCAAAGCTATTTTCATTGGGATCAGTTTCCTGTATGTGTTATTTCTAATTATCAAATTAATGTATCCTGTTTCTTAAAAATTTTATGGATTGGTTAGTACTATCAAGCAAAAAGCATATTGAAACAAAAAGTAAGGCTTTAACATTTGTTTTTTTTTTTTTCAGAAGGAATGTTCTCTACATCTGAGCAATGTCCTTTTTTGGAAAATTGAGAAATGCAGACATTGACATAGAATATATTCCTCAATGTGACCTTTTTAAAAATTTCAAAGTATTCCCTTGCTATAGAGATAGAGATAGATAGATAGAGATGAGAGAGAGAGAGAGAGAGAGAGAGAGAGAGAGAGAGAGAGAGATGTGTGTGTATGTTTGTTTGTGTGTGTTTCCAGTTAATGGATAAATGTGAGAGCCTGAGAGTCTTTATTCTAGCTTACAAAAAAACCTTTATCTTTATCAGTGGACGGGCATAGCTGAGTGGCAAGCTGAAAATCTTAGAGTCACTGTGCTCTAGAGAACTTTGCTCAGTCAAGGCAGATATGCTATGTAAAAGTCAGAGCCCTATTGGAAATCTGAATGGATACTCCTGAGGATGTATTGACCTTATATCCCCCATGCCTGGATCCCCTGGGTTCACAGAGGTAGACCACATTTCCCTAGTAAGAACAGGCACTTCTGTTGTGCTGGAAAATGCCACAGAAACCTCTCCCCGAAGAAGCAACAGATAGCCCCTCATAAGCAATCCCCGCCTCTTCTCCTCACTACTGGGCCAATAATTAGAGTTAAATCCCTGCTTAAACTGGCAGAGCATATGCTGGACCTGATAAAGGAGAAAAGCTACTACACAACAAAGAATTTGTTGGTATCTACTTAGGATTGAATTGTGAGGGTTCTTGGATCAAGAGGCCAGAATGTAAGACTGGTGCAGCAGTAAACCATTGGCTTGGAGGCCCTTGCACTTGGCATGGGGATTTAACATGGACCCTAACAGGACTCTAGCAGGTAGAGCAAATGTGTCGCTGGGGTGGCTCTTGGAAGCCTGGAAAAAGCAATGGCAAACACTGAACAAAGTTGAAGTGCCTGAGTTGGCCTGGCAGATGGTAGAGGAAGGAAGAGGAAGAAATGAAGAGGCTGATAGTAGTGGGCATGCTGGAATAGATACATTATATAAGACCAAACAACAATGATGCTCCACTTTTACTACTGGGCGCTCCAGGTTCCCTCTATACTCCTTATGCCCCCATTGTGTTACACTAACTGCATTTTTTCTGATAGTTTCCAACTATCACATAAACTAACAGCATAGTCCCCTTTTTGTCTATTACCTCAATGAAATGTAGACCCCGAAATTGCCAGGTAAATGTCTTAGCTTTTAGCTCAGCTTTAGTTCCCTCTAGAGGGAGCATTCCTCCCTTGTTTGCCAGCACAGCCAGGGGATGTGAAGTGAACATTTTGTGGGTGGATCCCTCAAGGTAATTTTGAGACGTGTCACCACTACCCATTAGAACCCAGTCTTTAGTCTGTGAGAGAAAGAGTGGCATTAGGTTTTGAGTTCAGAGAGCACACCACATTGCTCTCTGAACTCAAATTTGCAAAGTGTTTATTTTATTGCACATTTCTAACAAACCTGTTGCTTCTGAGTGAAGGAATACATGAAAATACAAGTACGTTTCATAGGAATCAGCCCATTGCCATATTTAACAGGGAAATGGGTTCCTCGGTCAGAGGCAATATTGTGTGATAATTAATGGAGTCAAAGGATTCTATAAGTGCTGACTGTGGCATAATAGGGAAAGGGAGAAAAATCAAATCGAAATTCAGTTTAAGTGTTTATTTCAGTGAAAGTTGCTTCTCTCTATGATGGTATATATAGTTAATCGGCTGCTTAGTAGTTGGCAAGATTCCTCCAGATAAGGTATAATTTATCTAAAATCTGTGCCCTGCAGGCTGACATCCCAGAAAAGATGGCCTCTGCAAATCTCCAAGTACTGCTCTGAATACTTAGACAGCACCACTCACCCAAGGTTTTGGGGGAAAGAAAAGCTCATACAACAAATGGGATCTTTTGGGGAAAGCAAATTTTGCTCTTTAGAAACGGATCCTGGCACAGCTGAGGAATAACTAGAGGCACTAACTGCTTGTGTGAGTTGTGTGTGTGTGTGTGTGTGTGTGTATGTGGTTTTGGGGTTTTTTTGAGATACTGGAGCCTGGGGGTTGAACCCGGGACCTCATATGTTGGAAGCTGGCACTTGACCATTGAGCCACATCAGGTCTCCTGAGTTGGTTTTTTGCTTGTTTGCTTGTTGTTTGTTTGTTTGTTTGTTTGTTTTTATGAGGCATCAGGAACAGAACCCAGGACTTCCATGTGGGAGGCAGGAGCTCAACCACTTGAGCCACATTCTCTCCTCCTATCCCATTCTTGAACTGAATACATGGGAGCAGAGATAACTTCTCGAAGACTGAATCATAAGTAAAACACTCATTGTGAGAACAAGGCTGTTTACAGATACCCTACTCTGACTGGATTAGGGGAGTTGTCTGGGAGATTAATGAATTTCTAGCTATGAACTAAATTTCCTGGGCATCTGTCAGTGGCTTTGCAAGCCAGAGACATTAAAAAAAAATTCCTACTGTAAATACCAGGGCTGGACCCATAAGAAAGGTTAAAGGATAGACGAGCCAGAGCAGGCTTAGGTATAGAAAAATTTGAAAATCTTCCAGAACATCAGTAAAGAGGGAAATAGAGCCACCCAGAGGACATTGGACAAGGAGTCCTAAGGAGAAGTGAATTTATCTTTAGAGACTAGAGCAGGGGTTCTTAACAAGGGATCCATGAGCTTGAATTGAAATTAAAATTTAAAAAAAACATTATTGTGGAAATAGGGTGTGGGTGTGATATATTTATTAAATAATATACAGTATAGTGTGGACTTAGTAAGGGGGCTGTGGTTTTCACCTGACTGGCAAATGGGTCTGTGGAACAAAAAAGGTTAAGAATCCCTGGACTAGAGCCATTCATCCTGTCCCTAAAGCCTGTGACTCCAACTCCCCTGATTCAAAAAAAATGAGAATTATTGGAGACTGTATCTCAAAATTGCTTAAAGGAACCCCCCAAAAAGAACACTCATTCATTGTTGGTGGGAATGTAAAATGGTGCAGCCACTGTGGAAGAAAGTTTAGCGGTTCCTCAGAAAGTTAAGTATAGAATTATCACACGATCTAGCAATCCCATTTTCTAGGTATATTGCCAAAGGATTTGAAAGCAGGGATTTGAACAGATATTAGCACACCAATGTTCATAGTGGCATTCACACTTGCCAAAAGATGGAAGCAATACTAGTGTTCATCACCTGATGAATGTATAAACAAAATGTGGTATATACATAAAATGGAATATTATTCAGCATTAAAAATGAATGACGGTCTGATACATGTGACAACATGGATGAACCTTGAAGACATCATGTTGAGTGAAATAAACCAGGCACAAAAGGTCAAATATTATATAATCTCACTGATATGAAATCATTAGAATAAGCAAACTCATTGAATCAGAATCTAGAATATAGTTTACCAGGGGTCAGAGTGGGGGTAAGGAATGGGGAGTTAAAGCTTAATTTGTACAGTTTCTATTTAGGTTCATTGTAAAGTTTTCATAATGGGTGGTGGTAATGGTAGCACAACATCATGAACATAATTAACATTACTGAATTATGTATTTGAATGTGGTTAAAAGGGGAAATTTTAGGTTGTATATATGTTACTAGAAGAAAAAATAAAATAGGACTGTACAATACAGTGAACCCTATTGTAAACATGGACTACAGTTAAAAGTACAATTATAAAAATGTTCTTTCATGAATTATAACAAACGTACCACACTAATGCAAGGTGTTAATTACAGGTGATATATGGAACTCTATTACATGTAAGATTTTTCTGTGAACCTATAACTTCTCTAATAAAAAAAAGAAAGATTCCTCCATGGCCTCCAGTGCTGCCTGAAGGCTTATTCCAATCCAGATGCCAGCAGATCCCTCTACTGGAATCTGGGTTCCTTTGGAGAACTAGAACTTGGGTCCAATTAATCTCCTCTGGCCCAAGGTAATCCCTGATACTTTAAGTGGGGGAAGGAATCCCAAACGTCTCTGGTCTTCCAGATCTCAGAAACCAATAGGCTGTTATTGGGGCTTCTTAACCTGAACTGTGCCTACGCTTTCACTGGACTTGGGATAGACACACAACTAGGTTATTAGCCTTGCTTAAATATAAATCTCATTGATGAGTTTTATAATCCTGGCTTAAATCTGAACAGAATCCCAATGGGGGTCCATTTGCCCAAGTAAGACATTCAGCCTTACCAGGAGCAGGCTGTGAGGGGGCCAGGAGGAACACTGCACTTCTCTACTTTTTTGACTTGGGGGTATATTTACAGCTCAAACACAGGTAAGATATGGGGGAAGAATAGGCAGCATATAAACTCTCTCTCTCTCTCCTGATTCCAGATATGTTTAATGAAATCCTTTCCTTCCTACCCCACCATGACAAGAATAAAATGTGGTACAACCAGCAAATTTGTCCAGTAGTGAGCCTAGGAATTCATTCCAGGTGGCCTTGATAGTAGGATAGCTGGGACTAGGGTACCTCCCCTTCTACTGGAGCCTTCCTCCCTCATCCCCACTTCAACCTCCAAGAGGGACTGCAGGTCCCAGCATCTCCAAGTGATAGGCAGCTCTCCTGCCCAGACAACTCCTTTAACAGCTGCCTCTAAAGCCAGAATGCCTGGCATCTAAATACCCTAGTTTATTTCTACTAATAAAGTTGATCTCCCACCTGACCAATAGGAATTGTGGAAATAAATGAAGACCACCCATATGAGAACAACAGCTATTTATCCAGAGCTTGCTTATAGAAAAGGAGTCAGCCACCATCACTTGTGATTGGCAGAGACCTCATGGCAGGCAGGGAATGGAAATACTTTGTAGGCTTCAGATTGTTGGTCTGGGGTATCTGGAGGTGGGTTAACTAGAAGTGAAGCATCTCATATGATTGCTTTGGCAAACATTTTTTACTTTGGTTGGTCCTGAATTGGGAGCTGGGGCAAAAATAGAGAAGCTGGCAGTCATTAATCAAATTCTGACTACTCTGTGTTGGTTGCCACAGATGTTGTGAGTTAGAGTTCTATCACCCCATATAGTCTGCCCATTGCCTGTGTATATTCATCCTCTCAGAATGGAGAGCAATGGTGCATAGAAGTTAACCAACCTACAAATATTCACGGATCTATGAATGTTTAGTAATTACTGGCCCTAGCAATCTTCTTTTAGGATGATGCAAGGACTGAAGGATCTGTGCCTTCTCTTGAGCTAAATCTTCACACCAAAGCCTGTTCTTTAACCAGTGGTTCCCAATCCTGGGGTAGTTTTGCCATCAAGGGGATTTTTGGCAATGTCTGGACACATTTTTGGTTGTCACAACCAGTGGGGTGCTACAGGCATCTAGTGGGTAGAGACCAGGAATGCTGCAAAATATACTACAATGTACAAGACAGTCTCAGACAAAAAAAAAAAATTATCCCACCCAAAATGTCAATAATGCTGAGTTGAGAAACCCCAATCCATACTGTGTGGTGTTGTGGAATTCACCTTCACTCTCCTTACACCACATCTGAATCTAAGCACCCTAGGATTCTCACATCCCCCAGGTCCAGTTCTATTGCAGACCCTCTTAGCAGCACCTTTGGCCCAAGAAATATATCTAACAAGCATTTTTAAAGAAAACAGAAAACAACCCAACAACTATCGAGGAGGGTGTGTTAGAATGGAGAGTACTTTAAGCAATAGGAATTCTGCTCAAGTCTGCATGGCACCGAAGCCCTCAATCACTCTACCAGAGAGCTAAGCAGAGTGGTAAGCTGCCTGATATGTTATAGGACTTTTATCCCAAAGTTTTTGGACTCCAGAAGGGAATAACACATATGAAAATAAAAGTTTAAAATGTCTACATAAAACAAAATAAGAAAAGCCATTTTTACTAATCATAATTGATAATCAGGAAAGATGTTGTATATGTATTTCTTTCATTCCTGCATTAAATTTTGAAACACTTCTGTATTAGTCAACCAAAGGGGTGCTGATGCAAAGTACCAGAAATCTGTTGGCTTTTATAAAGGGTATTTATTTGGGGTAAAAGCTTACAGTTACAAGGCCCTAAATAGTCCAAATTAAGTTTGGTTTCTCACCAAAGTCAGTTGCCATGCATTGAAACAAGATGGTTGCCAATCTCTGTGAGGGTTCAGGCTTCCTCTTTCTCAGCTACAGGTTGCATAGGCCTTGTCTCTCTTCCCAGGGCCACAGGATCAAAGCTCTCTCCTCTTCCATGTCATGACAAAGTTCTCTCCTCTGCCATCTATGGAGCTCTCTCTTCTCGTGTATCTTCTGTGTGTCTTCTTGAGTGAGTGTTTGTTCATATAGCCCACCAAGGGAGCGAGAACTCAAACTGAGTTACATCCTACTGAAGCAGTCAAATCAAAGCCCTAATCTTAGCATAATTTAATCAAAGACGTCTCGGCTGAATCTAATACAATCAAAGGGGATCACGCCCAGAGGAACAGACCATTTTACAAACATAATTAATCTCTTTTTTGGAATTCATAATCTCAAACTGCCACAACTTCTTATACATATAACTGAAGATTTGTTAATGAGACTACTTGTTTGTTGATTTAAAAAACACCCAGGTAATTACAATGAGGCAACTTCATTGAATGGAACTTCTTACCTACTACTTCTTGTGCGGTTGGACCAAAAGTCTTAATAGAAGGCCAATGACTGCACAGCATAGAGACCATAGATATTTTAAAATTACATTTCTCTGCAACAAACAATGGGATTATCAAAATGGCAATGCTCCCCAAATTGATTTAAAGATTCAATGCAATCCCTATAAATTCCAATCATGATTTTTTGCAGAAATTGGCAAGCTAATCCTAAAATTCTTATGTAAACACAAGGGACACAGAATAGTCAAAACAATCTTGAAAAAAGAACAAAATTGGAAGATTCACACATCCCAGTTTCAAAAGTTATTTAAAAAGCTATGGTAATCAAGACTATGTGGTACTGGCATAAGGATAAAAATATAGATCAATGTAAGAGAAATGAGAGCACAGAAATTCCCAAGTAATTAGTCCCTAAGTAATCCAAGTATATCAGGCAAGTTTATTGTTCTAGATTCAGAGGAGTAAAAAGAATTTCTCTGAGGCCTCCTTCACTAGGTACCAATGAATATTTGTTAATGGAAACAGGTTATTTACATTCTCATATTGATAAAGATTCTCTAGTAATCTTTTTGACAATTGGTATACATCCCAGATAGTAGGTTTGGGTTTGGACTTACCAAATATTTTTTTTCCCAATGCTATGTGTATATAATGATGTGATCTCTTCCATTGCTGAATATAATCCCATATAGCCCAGCCTTTACCCATAGCTACACTCTGAATACAAGATCTGGGTGTTATTCATAATTTGAGTCCCTGGTTAATCTCTGTACACAGCCTCTTGTGGCTTGAAAGGCAAAGACATAACCTGGCTATCTCCATAGATCTATACCCAAGATTACTGTATTTGATGGAAGTTGCCCTGTTTCCCAAAGAGTAAGTGGTCTTGCAGGAAGTGAAATTGTACTCCCACCTGTGAACTGTACTAGACACTGTCAAAAGCAACAGGGTCAAGGAAACCAAATTGGAAAAGAGGAAAAATCAACTCGTAGTCTTTAATTAATTGTTGGGTAATAACTGATATTTCCTAGTCCCCAATAAGTCATGTGTTATCTCCAATGCCCTCGAGTCTGGGCTCCAGTGCAGTTAAACCAAACCATGCTTTCTCTTTGACCATAGAGACTTTCCACTTTTCCTTAATCCCTTTGAGGACTTCTAAAATCATGATTCTCTATCCAGGTATAGTCAGTGGATTGTCCTGAAGTGGCTCCTCCTGATTTTATAAAACAAAAATATTTCTGTCTCAACTAATGTTTGTTGTTTTTATTTGGAATTTTTTCTCAACGAATCATGTAATGTTTGTACCAATCAAGTAAATGAGTCTATTTTAAGTTTATTTAAAGTTCAGTTCTCTTGATTGTTCAAGGCTCTCCATGGCAGGCATGACCAAATATCACACAGGCTGCTTCCTCCTTTAATTTTTCCCACCACATGCAGCACTCAGAGGATCTTGTCTTGATGTCATCTTCCTGAGAGAAATAATCTGGATAAGTGACTATGAAGACTTGTAATATAATGAGCCCAGGCCAAGTTCACCATGGATAACCCCAGCTGGATATTGTCCTGTGTGTGAGGTGGAGGGCATGGGGTTCATTTGCCCTCAAACCTTGAATATCCACTGCAGCTCAGGTAAGATCCATGCAGGGGCCTGTGGCAATGAACAGAAATCTCAACCCAGGTGTTGAGACACTGTTAGGGACATGATGCTTCAGCAATGCCAGGAAAGATGTTTGGCTTCCTTGAATGAAGCTTAGACATAATTTCAAAGGAACCAGCTTCTGGTGGTAGATGAGATGTCCTACAGCCTTAAGAGAACTTGCCTGAGTTCCATTCCAGGGACAAAGTAGGAAGAACCACGACTAGTCCTCTGGACAGGAACTACTTTGCCAAGATTTGTAGGAATTATCTCCAGGTCTGTCTCCAGAAGGACAACTGCAGAAGAAAGGAAGCCATTTTACCCACACAGGTTCTCGGGCCATCTGTTCAGAACAGTTGTAGAAAAGATGCTACTTTGTATTTTTAAGTACAGAAGTTATAAAACTAAAGATTAAAATAGCTAAGAGAAGCTGCTTCAAGATAAACTGTCCAATTAAATGTAATAAAAACAACATGTAAAATGGTATCATAAAGTTAATAATCAATAAGCATAAAAGGAAAAATAAAATAATGAAAACTAGAAGACAAATAGAAAGTAAAAAGGACATAAGAAGTCAACTATTTTAGTAAGCTGTAAAAAATTGGTCAAAGAATATACAATTCACATGAACAAAATAAAGTGATAAAACAAATTCAGCTAAAAGTACATTCTTAAACATAAATCAGAGTCAAAGAATGGATGTTGGGTCTTAACCCTGCCCAAGAACAAATGGGTTCCTTTGAGTGTGTCAGTTACTGAAGGTTAGCAGACTTCCTGTTTCAGACTTCCTGCAGGTTTACCCAATGCAGGCTTTCATTGCAGGGGCCCCCTGGGGACTCACACAGAAGGTGGGCATACTTTACGCCTTCATGCTGTGTTCCAGCTGCCTTTTCTTCCTGGCCCCAGTAGGTATACAAAACCAATGTCCAATTCCTCCTCAATAATATATTTGCGTAGATATGTTTTGTGCTTGCTATTTTAATTGTTTTAATCATTTCATTTTATGAAAAGAATTCCCAATTAACTAAATCATGTGTAAACCTGGGCTTTCATCTTCCTATGCCCATGGCTAGTTTGTCCACAAAGCCAAAACCAATTGGCACCATTGGTTCTCTTAAAAACAAATACCTAAATTAAAAGCATAGTATCTTTTTAAAAAAGAGTCTCTAAAGGACTGGACTTAAAAATGAACACTTATAAAGATGATGCTAATGTTATTCTAGAATGTCTTCCCCTCACTGCCCACCCTTTAATGTAGGAAGAAACAATACCCAGGCAACTCACAAAGCTTGGGATTGTGGGTTTGTTTGGCACTGTCCCTTGGTCATCTCTTCCTATGCTGTCAAAGGCGGCTACTTCTACAATGATAAATACCCAGAGATTCTTCAGGGATCTGTGCTCTCACTGTACAGGCCATAGATGGTCACTACTTC
Source organism: Tolypeutes matacus (assembly GCA_026826555.1). Lineage (NCBI taxonomy): Eukaryota > Metazoa > Chordata > Mammalia > Cingulata > Chlamyphoridae > Tolypeutes > Tolypeutes matacus. The sequence goes on along the minus strand of JAKSZT010054193.1, from coordinate 11,873,875 downwards.
AATCTTTGTGTTGAAGTTGAAAATTATCTTTAATAATTGTGTTCCAGTTCCTTCTAACAACCAGATTTGGTGATAAGAAGTCAGACAAGCTTGTGAATCTTATCGTTTGAAGGTAATCTAGTCTCTTTCCCTTTCTCTGTGTGTCTTAGGTTTTCAGATTTTCTTAAAGATTTTAAGATTTTAAGATGTGAGACTTTTATTTATTCCCTGTGCCAGGCCCTTGGTGATCCTCTCATTATGAAGAGTGGTATTATTAATCTCCGGGAAACTCTATTGTATAATTTTTTAAATTTTGTAGCTCTTTACAAATTCAATGAGTATTTCATACAGTTGACTATGCTATACATACAAATAAATAACTAAGAAAAGAAAGATACACAGAGGGTTCTGATATCTGTGTCCAATTTCTCCTTCCTATAGAAATAGCAGTAATTCTTAACCAGTGTGCTTAAGAGAAGATTTGAAACTTAATCATGTATCTCATCATTTTTCATTTCTACTCATATTTATTTATGAGTCTCATTTATACACTATTGAGAGTGGTAGGAACACCATAAATATTTATTCACTCATTTATTTAGCATTTTAGTTTCTGCTATGTTCCAGATACTCTGTGTGCTTCACTGTCTTTCCTCATTCTTCATCCCAACCTGTAATAGATTAACTGGTGAGCCACTTGCCAGTGCACTGAATTATGGAAGCTGGCAGGGAGGCAATTAGGCAAAATCCTGCCTTTGCATAGTAAGCCGTCATCAAACTTTTGAATGAAACATGTTAGGAGATGGCAGAGCAGCAAGCCAGAGCCTGGAAGCTGTGCCATATTATCCCTGGTTTACTTATTGTTGAAACTATTAAGACAGAAATGTAATCTTCTGTCTTATGGTATTATGTCAATTTCTTAACTTAGCTTGCACATATTAACTTTCTTCCTACACTTATTTATGTTGATTGTTCCCTGTGCTTCTTACATTTTCTAACTCTTTCGAATCTTATCAGTTCTGTGACAATTTTCTGCTTGGTGCTTAACCCATCTCACAATCAATAATCGTGGCTAAGCCTGCTAACAGTCTGAAAACCAAGAAGTGCCATCAGAAAATGCTCAATATTGATAAATTTGCAAGTGAGAGAGAGTGTACATAGATGGAAAAAGGCAAGGGAAGACTTTGCCAAAGGGAATGACTGTGACAGGAGTGGCAGCTATTTTAGTGGTGCTCATAGCCCAGAATCAACAGACATATGGGAGAGGAAGAGGCTCTGGGGCAAGATTCGAGCGGATTAATCATGGAACTCCAGTCTCATCATCTAGGCTGGAAGTGCCTTCCTCCATTCTCCTTTTTCTTCCCTTCTCCCCTTCTCTGTCCCTTCCATTCTTGCCTTCATTTCAGGGAAGCAGTGGTTATCAGTGGTTCTTGCCCACAGACTCTATTAGTGAATGCGAGGCCTGGGGACAAAGAGTTCCATGAGAGCCAAGGCCCCCAGGTCAGCAAAATGAACTATCTGAAGGCAGGAGCAAGGAACTAGAATGGGGTTTATCAAGTGTGATCTGCACAGCACCTATATCAAATTGACCTGGGATGCTTATTAAAAATGTAGACTTCTGGGCCCTATCCTGAACCTACTATATCAGAAGTTGGTTCCCAGGAAGCCAGGTGTTTAACAAGTCTCCCAGGTGAAACTTGTGCCTCAAAGTGTGGTCCTGGCAACAGCAGCCTTGGCACTGCCTTGGGGCTGGTAGAAATACAGAATCTCAGATAGACCTCAGACTTAATCAGAATCTGAAGTTTAACAAGATCGCTAGGTGATTCGCATATGCTTGTTAGCAGTTGAGGAGCACTGATTTTCTGATTCACTGTAGTAACAGAAGGCTTTGGGACTGTGAATTTCAACAATGGGGGGGGGTGTAAAAATAGTAGTAGCAGCTTCCACCTTACCGATCACATTTTCTAATTTTCTCCCTGAAAGGTATTTTGAAGCAGAACTGCTAGATTTGGACTGAGCAGGTCCTGGGATTCCTTGGAAAAATTTGGGGTAGGAAGAGAGGAAAGCTTCAAGAGAGGTACAGGCACTTTCCATTCTGGTCTTTACTCGGCTTAAAAATCTTAAAAATAAAAGTGACTCTTAATTCATATCCAAACATCATGAAGCCAGTCATGTAGATTTAAGGTAAAATATTGGAGTAAGTTATAGTCAAGATTCTAATTCTCAGAATCAGTGATTCTGCATTTCTCAGAAAATATGTCCATGTCAGCCCCAAAAGAAGAATCTTCTCCAATTTTACTACATTCACCTTCTAGGAACCAGGAGTTTCTGAAACAAAGCATGGTGCCTCTTCCGACTTTCCTCTCAGATCCTCACACATGGTACCCTCTTCAGCATTACCTACTCAGTTTCCCATTAAAAATTCTCATTTACAGAGCCAGGACTAGGACGAAGGGAGTGCTGCACTTGCCTTGAGCACAAAATTTAAGGGAGCACTAAACACACTTGCATCTGACCCTGACAACTACCTTCACTCACAGTGCTTTATACTTAAACCATGATGGGGGAAATGAATGAAAGCAGAGAGGAGCCTCTGCTTTTAAATGTCTCACAACAATCCAGATGATACTTCTAGCCTCTCCTCATGCTTTACAACAGTGAATCAGAACAAGACAGAGATTTTCTTTCTAAGATTATGTTCATTAAATGCAAATGAAAAAAAAAATAAGTCTTGGCAGAACAGAAGTGATGCCCACTTGATGGTCAGATAGATTTAAATATCATTCATGGCATATAGCCTAATCCACGCTCTAGCTGTTTCCATAACTTGGGCTTTGTTAGTCTTCCACTTCTCCACTACATCATTTGCTAATGTACCATCTGGATTGTGAGCACTTAACAAGGCCTGGCTTGATAGCAGAACTGTGCAGATCTGCAACGATGGGGACCACTGATCTTTCAAAATATCTAAACATATTCTTCCAACTTGTCTACATCAGGGTGATAAATTTTGGTCATGAAACCAAATTTTAGGGGCTGCCACTGGGTATTCTTCTGGAAAGAATAGTTCAAATTTAAAAGTCCCTCCTTCAAAGGAAGAAAGCTGGGAATGACCATGACCACATGAAAATAATGGACGGTGCTGTCATCTGGCTCTGCTTTAATGCTGGGAATTGGTTGTGCCAGCAAATTCTGGGTTTCCTTGATAATCCTGTAGGGAAGCCCAGCCATCTTTTTAGATCCCGAGTTCCACCTCTGGTCTCATCCGGAGACTTATTTCATTTTAAGGAGGCTGTTTATTGTTTGCCAGCATGATGAACGATGTCTGGCTTGTGGGAAAGCTATATAATGAAGTCAAAAGTCAGAATTCTGCATACAAAGATGGCAATGCAGGGATAGACAAAATATCTCTCTAAACAAATACAAAGGGAGGGACACAGTACACTCCTGGATGGAACAAGAGGATCAAGCACGGTGACTGCTCTGGCTGTGGGTACGTTGGACTTTTCAGTCACTCTCAGCTATGTGGCAAACTGTTGTCAAAAGCCTTTTTCCATTCATCCCACCTACCACTGGGTCAGAACAAGTGTTTCATGCCTAATGCGTGCACAGCCCAAAATGGAAAGACAGTCCACCCTGGCCCCATCTGCCTTGTAGAGCAGAGAATGAAAATCAAGGGCTTTCACTGTAGACCAATAAAACAAAAACTGAATTTCATAAGTACTTCTTGCTTTTCAAAGCTTTTAAAGGTACAGCCTTTGCTGTTAGTTTTTTTTTTTTTTTTTTTTTTTTTTTTTTGGGGGGGGGGCTTCAATTTGATATCTTTGCGGTTAGTTTTAGTTCAAAATTTGGAGGTGTATCAGTCACTTGAGATCCAGTCAATATTACATTATGGAAAATCAATATATATACACAACTACTTACAGGCCATTTGGTGTTTTTGAGATAAGTGTAGTATTTTAAAATGTAAGATTCCAGATTAGATAGAAAAAGTTGTTTATCTTGGGAGTGAAATCTGGTTACAATATTTAGCCTAAGTTTGTTTTGTCACAGCAAACCTTGCATTTTGTCTCCCAAGAAATTTCTATATTATAAGAATTTTTCATGCTAACCTTTTTCTATGATGCTTCTTTTTGCACTATTATAACATGAAGGACATTCTTTCTCTTAATTTTAACTATATAATATGGTCTTAAGATGCAAGCCCATTTAGCATGAAATAATTATGCTCTTTTTTTTAGAGTTGACTTTAAAACTGCTTCATCCAAAGCATTGTCTGATGATGCCTTGATTTGGACATTTTCATAGCCTCAGAGCCTTAAATTTGCAAGGAAATAACTTCCCATCGTGAAAGCCACCCCATTTCTGGTATACCGCATTTTAGCAGCCCAGCAAACTAAAGCATTAATATTTTATTTTATGGACTTAAGATTCCTTATCTTAATTAGAAGGACCTCCCAACCACACACACAAAGAAAACAGCTCCATCAGTAAACTGGTAGACCTATTAGGCGGCAGAAGCAACCAGAGCTCTTCCCTTGATCAACAACATTTACATGCTCCACCTGCGGTCTCTAATCGCCACACTCTCTAACTTAAGGGTATTGTAGTAGCCTCCTAACCGGTCTTCCTGTTTCCACCCTTTCCACTCTTTCAATCTATTCTTATCAGAGCAACTAAAGAGATTCTATTAAAACACAAGTCAGATTGTGTCACATCACTATAAAAAAATCCTTACATGTATCCCCATCTTACTCTGTTCCAGCCACACCTGCTTTCCTACTCTTCTTTGCCTTGCTTATCTCCCGGTTGGAGTGTTCTTCCCCCACATATACCATCACTTCTTTCAAGTCTTTGCTTAAACATTGTCCTGGCTTGAGTCTTTCGTGGACCTCAGAATATTATGTTCTTAAGCTAACCCATTCCTGTGTGTGTGTGAACCTATTTATGTGGGACCGTCTGGTTAGATCATTTTTTATTGGATCTCTTATGTTAAGGGCCTTGATTAGATTGTGGGACCCAGGGTGGGTCCTAATCCTTTTACTGGAGTCTTATATAACTAGAGCACAGAGAAAGAGAGCTGCCATTGTAAGAGAGGACTCCAGGATCGCCTACAGCTGCAGGAAAACAGAGAACCCCCAAGAGGCTGAAAGAGAGGTCAGAGGCTGGAGTCAGCAGAGCAGCTGAAGCTGAAGAAACGAGGTCCGCGGAGAAACTAGTTATATGCCTGATTGCCCACAGCTGAGCTCAGGGAGAACGTGAGCCTGGAGGAAACACCCAGAGACCTTTTCGCCTTGCCACATGGCAAGAGTCCAGGATCTGCCATCACCAAACTTTGGTGAGCCAGCATCTCTGATCATGTCTTGATTTGGACATTTTCACAACCTTGGAACTGAGAGATTTTACCCTAATAAATTCTCATTATAAAAGCCAACCCATTCTGGCATTTTTGCAATGGCAGCCTTTAGCAAACTAAAACAAACATCATCTTTTTAGTGTAGCTCACATTAACAACTATATTTAAAATGTCTCCCTCCTTTAACTCACTCTATAGCACTATACTATTTTATTTATGTGATTATTTATTGTGTTTCTTGTCTGTCTCCCTTGCCTAAAGTATAAGCCCCACGAAGGCAGGGATTTTGTCTATTTTGTTCATTGCTATTTTCCCCAACACTTGAAACTTCCCTGGCACATGGAAATATTTGTTGAATGAATTAAATGGACATCAGCACTATTAAGAGCAAACTTCTTTTTGAGATATCTATTGCAACACCCATAATAAATCTATGCCAGTTTATAGGGTAATCTGTTTTTACATGGTTTCCATAGACATGAAACAATCTTCTTGTTTCATTTACCTTTCTAGCGGAAATGGCTTTAAATATGTACTGCACAGCGTAGAATGTTGGGAATGTTAGATGTGGCCTCTAATTCTCTTGAATAAATTTTGAAGACTCAATAGGAAAGATGTCACAATCATGTAATTAATAATTTTATCCCAAGAGCAAGTGTTAAATTTTACACTCTTTCCACATTTTTATTTGTAGTTAAATGTGCCCAACTTTCTTGAAATGGCACTTCTAAATTCATGTCTTTGTTGCAGATTTTCCATACCAGCTTTATGGTACAGTATCTTCTGAAGTCAAAGAAGCAAATCCACATTCATTATCTTTTAAAATGCAAAGAATGGTCATTGCACATTTTCAATGATTTTTGATCCATAAAAGTAGAGGAGAAAGAAAAAAAAAAAAACGTAGAGGAGCTTTAATCATCCTATTTTAGAGTAATAGCCTCAATCAGCTGAGTTTACACTGACATCTGGAGGCCACCTGTTGGCACTACAAGAGAACTCAAAATGTCGTTACCTATTGGAGTAACTAGTGCTTTGCCTCTCTAAAATAAGTAAAAGGTCTGAAATTTTAAAGACATCAAAAAGTATTTAAAATATTTATTTTAAATATTTTTAGTATCATCTACAAAAGATCTCTGTTGCTTGAGGTATTGGAATGTAAATCTGGAGGGAAAATCAACAGTAAGATGGCTAATATTTAATGAATGCCGGCTAGATGTCAGACGGCACACTAGTGCTTGATTTGCAACAATTTATCTCATCATCAGGCATCCCATTGAGACAAGGGACTATTATCATCCCCCATTTTACAGTTGAGATAAAGATTCAGAAATGCTGGTAATTTTTCAAGGTCATTTAACTAGTACTGGCAGAGCAGAACTTGAATTCAGATCTCTGTGACTCCAAGGCCATTGGTCTTGGAGATGAACACAGCTTATACTATTGCAGAAGTTCTCCAGCAAGGCTAATGTTCTGTGATCAGAAGAAATTCCTGTGAAGAATAAAGTGTTCTAAGTCATTCCTATGAGGAGCCAATCAATGTATGTAACTTCCTAAGTCATAAACACTCAAAATATACCATCTATACCATCTAAAAATGTTTCTTAGGAGGATAATTGGTGGGAGAGGGCAGGAATATCTACAAAATAGTGTCATAACTCGCCAGCTAAATCCAAGGTCTATTTGTGAAATACTTTCTTGGGTAAAGTAAGTTGAACCAAAGCTTATTCTAGTGGGGATCTAAGGGACCATTTAGCCCAGACCCACATTTGTGAAGGGCCTCAAAAGTGGACATCAAATAGGCTACACTGATGGGATTACGAGAAGACTACCATCATACAATGCTAAGCATGTATCCACTAACCAACCATCCAAACTTATCACATGTTATGAATAAATAACTTTTACAAATGTATCTTTTAAATTGCACAAAGTTGCACTATATTTTTGCATCAAAGTGTGAATTTATTAAGTATAGACATAATAATTGCTTCAATTGCTATGACTTTTTTTTACATTAAAAATTTTTTTTAATATACTAAGAGCCTCAAAAGATGGAAGGGGCCCAGTTTTCTTTTACCCTTTTAAATGCTTGAGATGGACAGCTGTATAGTATCACAACTGTACTCGGAACACTTAGCCAAGAAAATGTTCATCTTTCCTTGAAGGATCCACTTCTAAAACTCAGCCTTCCTGCCTAAGGAAAAAAGAAAGTAGATTCTCTAAAGTATTGGCAGGCTTTTGGTGATAGGTCAAAGTACCTCAAAAGCTAAAGTCAAGGTAGAAGATAATGTCTAAGAAATTAGAAGAGATTACTTTGCTTTTGGAAATTGGCTTATTAAGTAATGAATTTTACCCAGAGCATTTTTTTGAGTTATGGGATTCTTGTATTTGGCTTAGCTGACTTCAGTGTCTCCCAATAATGAGGGCATGCTTTTTTTAGAAAGTGAAAAGTATGTTTTTGTTATATTAGGGAGGTGACAATTAATAGAAATCTCAAAAGAGGGAATGTTAATGAATTTTTTAAGCAAAATCTAATGTGGTACTGGCAAGTGTCAGCAGGCACAATGTTTTCTCTCCTCCTGTTCTTAGCCATATGTTCAAAGATCATAAACGAGGGGGAATCTTCTTACACTTCACCCCTCCACATATCCCCCTGTTACAAACTCATCAGTTCAATCTGTTGATGATAGCAGGCTGGCAAGAGCCAGTATCTGTCTACTGGCTTGGGAAGGAAGGGAAGATTAGGAATAAAACTGTCGCTTCTCATTGTTATACTTCAAGCTGTTTCTAGGAACAATTAAGGACATTCATTTCAAAGCCCTTTATGTCTCCTATCCTGGGTAATGTGATCTGCTATGATCATTATTACTTATGTGAGAATCAAGTGCAATAAGGCAATAACTGGGGTAGAAGTTGGCTAACATGGAAACCTCAGTCATCCTTGACTCCTCGTGTTCCTTCCTATATACCCACCCAACCTCCCACCACCAAAAAAACATTAATTGGTTACCTAGTCTTTCTGATTCTTTTTCCTAAAAGCACTCAAATTATTTCCATATTTCTGTCCACATTGTCACTGGCTTAGTTAATGCTCTTTTTTTGCCTAAATAATTGTAATAGTTTACCTGCCTCCAGTGCACCATCCCTCCTTTTTGCCTTGCACATTACAGCCAGAGTGATCTGGTTAAGTGTAGTGTCTCATGTTAAATAGACCTAAGTTTGAACCACAACCCTGCCACTTACTAGCTGGGTAGCCATGAGTAAGTTATTTACTCTCAATTTCTACATCTATAAAATGTGAATGATTATACTTTGCACATAATGTATGGTTGTATTGAATAAATGGTATATCAGGATCACAATGTGAAACAACACACTCATACAGAATTATTGAGGATTATTTAATAAAGAGACAATTTACCAAGTTGTGGAAAGAGACTATGTATAAGAGATGATGGGGAAGCGGCTGTGGCTCAATTGGTTGGGCGCCCGTTTACTATATGGGAGGCCCCGGGTTTGATTCCCGGGCCTCCTAGTGAAGGCAAGCCGGCCCATACGGCATGGTGAGCTGGTGCAGAAAGATGACACAACAAAGGGAGATAAGCAGACACAGAGAAACGTACAGCAAATGGACACAGCGAGCATAAACAGCAGGGGGTGGGGATAAATAAATAAAAATAAATCTTTAAAAAAAAAAGAGAGAGATGATGATGCACCTGATATTAGGAAAATCAAGGAGACATTACCACCTTAGATCCAAAGGGACAAAGGAAAAGGGTGGAGAGCCAAACCCAGAGGAAATTGTTGTAGTTGTGGGAGAGGACCACTAGAAGGAACTTCACTAGAAGAATGCAGCTGACCCAAGGTGACCCAGAGGAGTTAAAGCTGAGGGACTAAACACTGAAATCTGTCTCGTTCCTCCATCTGATTGCTTTCCAGTGACTTCCATTTGCCAAACCAAAAGCGAAAGAGCAGAGCAGACTATTGGGCAGTCCACCAAGTTCAGTCTGCTGTGGGTCAGGGCAGGGTGACAAAAGGGGAAAAGTAGACCAGAAGGGACTAACAGAGAATATCTAGAACATAATGCATGTAAACTCCTTAAAACTTCTGTTTCAAGACATGAAAATTCTTTGTTTCTGTGGTAACAAGAACAAAGGGAGAAAAAATGAAAGCTATGGTTTTCTTTGAAGCTATTGGAGAACAGTGGACACAAGGAAGCCATGATGAATTAATTAGATTATCAGAGAGTGATGGCAGCTTTATCCTTGGGACAAAGGCAGACGTGTCTGGTTGAGGACAGGACCTGCCATAAAGGAAGAGACTGCAGGAATCGGGAGAAAACAACAGAGCCTTAACAACATTGTGAGTTGGTGGGACAAATCTGAAGGTTCTAGCTCCAGAGCACAATCTATGGGTAATCTTTTGGGCCTGACCATGGGCAAATACAAAGGCTTTGCTTGGCAGGCCTCTTGGGGAATAACTGCCCTCCCCACGCCAGACTTGGTACACATCCAGTGCATTGCAGTCTCTGGAAGGAATTGCAGTCAAGGACTGAGGTCCCACAGACCAACAATGCTTATAGGCATAACTACATTCCTAGCCCTGGTGCCTCCATTTGGAGGCCTTACTGGGGGCCCCAGCTGAGGCCTAGATTTCCTTACTAGGGGGCTTGACTAGGACACTTTTTCCCCTCTGACTCAGTACTTTTTCACTTCTAGACCTTGCCCCTCTCCCTCTCTCTGGGTTCTCCAGATCCATAAAATGGCAGGAACCTTTGGTTCAGAGCTCCTCAGCAGTGAGATTATCACCCTGTCTGCACTGATGCACCTGACCCTCACAAAATGCCATTCTTTGGAGTGGGGGGATGGAACTTTGAGGAGCTGGCACCTATTTTTGCCTCTTGCTTATATAATTTAGGAATTGAATAAAGATTTGATTGTGGCTTTCATTTTGACTTGTTGTCCTAATTAACCACCTCACCATCTGACAGCTTGATAAAATTAGAAGAGCCACAAATACAAAAATAAATCTGTTGGCCTGACAGTTCACCCCTCCCCTTAGAGTTCTGCTGAGAAAGCAGCAATGGATGAGTGACTAGCAAGCAGAGAGAATTCACACATTTTTATGCATTCTCACTGTGCTAGAATTCTAGGGTCTTACCAGAGTTGAACCCAAAAGTCAACTGAAACTATCTAAGACTGCATCCCAAGTCCTTCCCAGATTATACTGACAGGATCAAAGAGATTCAGTCCTTGGGGGCAGCAGTGTAGGAAGTTGAGAATTGGACTACTAGGGAGTGAACACAATTCATTTAAAGCTGTGGTCCAGATCTAGCTCGATTAAGTTCTTGGAGAAATGTAAATGGTCAGTCTCTCACCTGAACCACTAAATAGAAGAAAAGGATTGCATTGTCTACAGGAGAAATATCTATTTTATAATGATGATTGATTAAATAATAGATATAGATAAAGGTGTAGATATAGATATAAATCAGTCTGAAATATTATTTTATAACAATGTCTAGAGTACAACCAAAAATTATAGAACATGCAAAATGCATAAAAATATGACCTATCATAAGAAAAAAAGGAGATAATAGAAGCAATCCCACTGAAAACACAATTATTGGAATTAACAGATGAACACTTCAAAAACAGCTATTTAAAATATGTTAAAGAACTTATCAGAAGAGAAGGACATAATGGGTAATGAAATAAGGTATTTCAGAATTGAAATTGAAAGTCTAAAAACAAAGTAAATGACATCACTAGAAATAAAATAATTCATATCTGAAATTTAAAAATCCAGTAGGTGGGCTTAACAATAGATTGGATACTGTAGGGAAAAAAAGTCAGTGAACTTAAAGACAGGTCAGTGAAAATTATCCAAATTATCCAAACTGAACCTCACAAGAACTTCATGCCAGGATAGCCTTCTGGTTTCCATTATTCTCATACTGTCAGGGCCTCGAGTGAAGGTGGAGGACAATAGAAGACATATGGAGTTTAATGGTCATAGACGGTGGGACCCAAGTGACCACTGGGTTCAAATAATCTCGTGACAAACATTTGAGTGATTACTTGTTACATTGGCTAGATGGACTAAGTAACATAGATGTACAAACTTATTTATATATTGGCTAAGTTTAGACTAAAATTTCTCAAAGTGTACTGAGGGTTCACAAAGTAAATACTGCTGAAGTTGTGTGCACAAGCCCAAGAAGACTTACAGGGAGCTTAGAGTTTATTGGAACAAATTTCAACTTTTTGTGAACCTCTAGCCTGGAACTTCAGGTGGGATGTAAGCATTTAATAGTTAGGGATGCCTTTCTATTAGTGTGCTACCTGCCTATGCCCCCTAAAAGACTTGAAATTCTTCTTGCTTTCTTGCATAGTATGGTTCTGATAGGATTCTGGTACATCTAAGGAGTGGAGAAGGGACTGCAAAGGAAACACCAAACCTGGGCTAATACTTTCTTCTTCCATGAACAGGACATGAATGACATTTAAGGAATGGTTGAGTGACTCCTCACCTTTTCAGGAATGGCCTAGAAGATTGCATTTTCCAAAAACAATGACTTGTATGTACACATGAGGAATTACTAATTTAAAGAATAATTTCTGAATTCCAAAGTTCTTATGCAACTCCCCTCACAATGGTCTAAAATAAAAAGGGAAAATTCAAATTTTCATGGACTTTTGTTGTAATATGAATATATGCTCCAAAATATATCAAACCTTCATATTCTCAGTTCAAGACTACTCAAACAATATTCAGTACTGAACTTGAGAAGTGTTTATATTACTTTTAAGACTGATGAAGACAAAGAAAAGTATGCTTTCATCTTCCTTGTCCTAATAATTTGAAAAGATCCTTCAAAGTGTTCCTGGATGCCTATAACTTTTCAAGGTTAATGAAAATGATCACTGAGGACATGGACTATCTAAAATTGTTTATTTAAATGACATAGGATGGTATTTCCCCTATAATATTTAGGGGATCACTGGGGAGAAGCCTGTAATGGTAGGCTCAAGGCACTTTCAAACTGTTCAGAACAGTCTGGTAAAATCTTCAGTATTGATACAGATGCTGTCCTTGGGGTCCAGTGACAAATAACATCTCTAAGAAGATGACAATGAGTCATCTTGAGGTCAATAAAGTTGACTAAGTAAGCATTTCTAAGAGGGAGACTCAGTACCAACTCATGAATTAAAATTTATGGACTTCAAGGGGCCATTATAGGCTAGTTTCTGGGCTACTGATATGGGATGTCTTTCTGTTTTTCTCACTAAATAAAGAGCTTCTCAAGAGCAGGAATTTACTGTCACATCTATCATTGTATAGCCAGTGCCAAGTACTATGCTTGGCCCATAATGGGTTATCCATAATTTTTGATGGAATAAATGAATAGTGGTGATATCTGCATATGCATGATTATATATTCCCTGAAAGTAGCAAACAGAATATTACCTTAAGCAGTATATCATATAGAACACAAAAGCTTCCTTATTTTTCTTTTGTAGTGAATTATACTGCTTTTGTGTTTTTCCAATATGATATAGAGACTCAAACCACATTTACATACAGAATACATTTTTTCCTTTGAGTTGAGAAAACACCACATGAAAAGCATAATATTCCTGGAAAAAATATTTTCAGTAATGTAGAATAGATAAAAGAAGTCTTAGATGACAACAACTTAGCAGAGCTGTACTTCTATGACTTTGCTAATAAGTATTAATGCTCACAAGATGCTCCACAACTTTGAACTTCTTTTAATAATGTGAGTTCATATTGAAGAAACTAATAAAATCAGTATACAGAAATACATCCTAATGTCAATATAAATCGAAGAGAAACTGAAAAAAAAATTGATATAGAGAAGCAATACTTTTTCTTTGTAAATTAATAATTCTTCCTTTAGTATAGTTCATAATAAAGCAAAATTGTCTATTAATTTTAGAACAGAGATGTGGTCTACTACAGAGATATGAAGAACAGAAATGTGGTTTATCACAGAGATATGAAGAAAACTTATTTCTCTTTTGCCTGTCTAAACAGTATTTTCATGGAATTTTTTCTGAAGTTCAGATGAGGAATGCTTATTAAATTAAATTTTAAAATCAATACTGTCATTTTTGCCTTCTCTGTACAATAGAGCTTCTGTTCATAACAATTTTTTTTCACTTATTTTCAAAAATCTATAAACAAATTAAAGAGCTGTACAGAAAAGGCCAAAGATAGTCCAAAATAATTTTTAAAAAGGCATTTGATAAAATCCAGCATCTTTTTTAAAAAATTGAAACACTTAGAAAAATAAGTATAGAAGGAAACTTCCTCAATATGATAAAGGGCATATATGAAAAACCCATGGTGAAAGACTTTGCCTCCAAGATCTGGAACAAGATAAGGGTGCCCACTGTCACCACTGTTATTCAACATTGTACTGGAAGTTCTGGCCAGAACAATTAGGCAAGAAAAAGAAATAAAAATGCATCCAAATTGGAAAGGAAGAAGTAACACATTCACTATTTGCAGATGACATGATCTTAGATATAGAAAGTCCCCCAAAAATAAGCTACCAGAATTAATAAATGACGCAAAGTGATGGGGTGCAAGATCAACACACAAAAATCAGTAATGTTTCTATACACTAGTAATGAGCAAAGCAAGGGGAAAAAATCAAGAAAAAAATTCCATTTACAATAGCAACTAAAAGAATCAAATCTCTAGGAATAAATTTAACCAAGGATGTAAAAGACTTATACACAGAAAACTACAAAATATTGCTAAAAAATCTAAATAAATGGAAGGGTATTCCCTGCTCATGGATTGGAAGACTTAATTTTACCAAGATGTACATTCTATCCCAAATGATTTACAGATTCAGTGTAATACCAATCAGAATTCCAACAGCCTACTTTTCAGAAATGGAAAAGCCTATTATCAAATTTATATGAATGGGTACGGGGTCCCGAATAGCCAAAATCTTCTTGAAGGAGATATCACTTTTGAATGATTAAATTATGATTAGGACTTTATTGGGACATGTCAGTAGGCAGTAGAGAAAAGACATGGCAAAAGACAGAGTTGGAAATTTTGAGCTGGAGCCCAGGAAGTGAACACACAGGAGAAGAACACAAAGGAATAGAGACAGCTCCTTAGACACTGCAGAAGCCCTGGGGAGAGAGAGAGAGCCATTTGCCTGATAGTCTACAGCTGGCCTTATGGAGAGAGCACAGCAGCTGAGCCCAGAGAGAAAGAGAGCCCCAGGAAGAGAGGAACCCAAGAAGCCTGAACACTTGGCAGATGTTGGCAGCCATCTTGCCCCAACACATGGCAATAGACTTTGGAAAGGGAAGTAACTTATGCTTTATGACCTGGTAACTGTAAGCTTCTACCCCAAATAAATATCCTTTATAAAAGCCAACAGATTTCTGGTATTTTGCATCAGCACCTCTTTGGCTGACTAATACAGTACAATTATAAAAATGTTCTTTTATGAATTATAACAAATGTACCTCACAAATGAAAGATGTTAATAATAGAATAGTATATGGTAACTCTGTATTTTATATATTTTATGGATGATACTTCTGTAAATCAACAGCTTCTTTAACAAAAAGTTATTAATAAAATTTTAAAATAAAACAATTAATATAACACAGAATACAAAAATAAAGCTATAGAAGATTTGAACTGCATGCTTATAAACCTGATCTAATGAACAAGTACTAAACATTTAACAGCTGTAAATAATTTTTTTCAAAGATATGCTTAATAAAAATTTAGAAAAATTTAACAAACAATGCCATGCAACAAATATCAATAATTTTCAAAGGGCTGAATTCATTAAAAGAATATTCTGACACATAATTTTAAAAATCAATAATAAAAAAGATAGTTTTAAAAATACCTCTGTGGCAGTTTGAAATTACTTTATGAATCCCTAAAAGAGAAAGATTATGTTTGTGAACTAACCCACTCCTGTGCGTGTGAGACTCTTTCAATTGTACTCAACTCAGGTTGAATCTCTGCCCTCTTGTTGGGTCTGATATAAAGAAAACACACAGGAAAAGAGAGCTCTGCAATATTTGACCCAGCCATGTGTAAGAGAGGACTGCAGGAAAATAAAAAATACCAGGGGAAGGCAGAGACTTCAGTAGAGATTGGTGGCCATCTTGATTTTCCATGTGGCCAGAGAGCAGGATCAACAGTAGCTGACTTTGGTGTGAAAGCACCTCTGATGATGCCTTGATTTGGATATTCCATAGCCTTGGAACAGTAATATTTTCCCCAAATAAATCCCCTTTATATAAGTCAACCCATTTCTGGTACTTTACATCAGCAGCCCTTTGACAAACTAAAACAACCCCTATGCTTGAAAATTGGAAAACACACTTCTACCTAATTATGTTACAGAATAAATCATAATAAAAATTAGAGAATATTGTCAAATATCAATAAGGTAAACACTATATAAAATGTTAATTCCTCCAAAATTAATATAAAAATTTAATATAATTACAATCAAAAGCCCAGCAGGCTTTTTGGGGGCACTTTAGAAGAATATAGAGGGAAAATTGATAAGCTGATTCTAAAATTTATGTGGAAAATAAAAGGTCCAAGGAGAGCCAAGACATTCCTGAGCCAGAAGGTTATGTACCGACCTGCTTTATGAGATATCAGGACTTCTTATAAAGCCATTAAAAGTAAGCCAATGTGATGTTGGAACAGGGAAAAACAAATTGGATAATGAAACAAAATAAAAGATAATCCTGACAGATCCAAGAATATATGCAAATGATAGATGATAGAAGAGGCAGTTCAGGATCCAAGGCAAAGAAAAATGTTTAATAAGTGTTCTTGGGCAATTGGTTATCTACATGGAAGCCTACTTCATACACACACACACAAATCTAGGTAGACCAAAGACTCGAGAGAAAGGTTAAGCTCTTAAAACAAAATACAGGAAAACATCTTTGTCACCTTGGAGTATGGGAGTATTTTAAAACAAAATGAAAACTCTTATTTTTAAAAAAAAGATGAACTAATTATAATTAGGAGCTTTTGGTCATCAAAAGACACAAACTAGAAATATCTACAACAAATATAACTGAAAACGGATTAGTATTCAGAATTTGTTAAAAAGAAAATAACTCTGACAAATCAATAAGCAAAAGACAAACATCCCAATACCCCCCAAAATGGACAAAATTCATGAAGAGGCAATTCACAGATGAAACAAGGAAAACCAGAAACACAAGACATTCAGCCTCTATAGTAATCAGGGATGAGCAGAATAAAACTACATTGAGTTATCATTTTATACCATTTGATGTGTAGAAAATTTTAATCTGGTAACATCAAGTACAAGTGAAAATATGGAATAATGGGAACTCAGATTCATTACTGGTGAGAACAGAAATTGGTTCAACGGCTTTAGAAAGTACCTTGATAATTATGAACTAACTACATGCATAGAAAGCAGTTGCCTCTGGACAGGAGGCAAGAGAACGAGATTGGGAGGGGTACACACATTGAAGCTATCTTCAATGGCACTGGCATTAAGCCATCCTTCTTAAGATGAGTACTGGATCCTTGGGAGTTTATAAATTATTTTGAATATATCAAATATTACATAATGAAAATGTTTTGAAAATGAAAATAAGAGGCTCGCTGAGAACAGTTGAGATTTTTATAGTTTTAATAGTTTTATTAAAATTCAAAATAAAATATAATAACATTTCATTGTGACTGTGGCTCACATGCTAGGCTAATGAAGAATATGTGTTTACTTTTTACAACATCTTGGCCTGCTATTTTTCATAAAGAGGTTAAGATGCACTTTTCCTTTGATCATCCAGAGAAGACCAAAAATGTAAAGAATTTTTCATAGATATCAAACTTTCTTTTTGAGATAACATTTTGGAGGGGTTCAAATTGAGCTTTTTTTCAGTGTTTTCCAAACTTTTTGTAAACAGATCAAACAGAAGAGCAATCCAAGTAAGGCCAGTGACACACCAAAGTATTATTACTAGTTGGTAAATTACTGGATATTTCTTAGAAGGATTTACACCTAAGGGCAAAAAGGAAATCACATTTAAATCATTGGATGATGACTTTTGCCTCTGATCTTCTCTTCCCCCTCATAAACTATACCATACATGTATAAACCCATAAAATTGTCTGTTTTGGAGACTAATCACTGATTATTAAAGACCAACTGGAAATTAAGATGCAGCACTTCTGAAATGATTATCATATTCAATGAGAATATAAGATTATAGTTGCAAAAACATGGTTTACAATACACTTTTTTGGAACAAATTTTTTACATGAAAGGTAAAATAGTTCTGTTTTTATGTATGGTTTGAAAAGTGTCTTTGCAAAGTCTATTGAACTGAATTCTGAACATCTCAGAAAGTGTAAACCTTTGGTACATACATTAATGAGATCATTTATTTGCTTTCATTATTGTTAGGGATTTTAAAAAGAAAAATATATAAACATAGGGGATAAAGGCCTTTTAAAGAGAGCTCAAATTTTGCCGAAAACTTTGTGACCATGCCCAAATATATACTCCTATTCTGCCACTAGTTTGTTCTTTGTGGCTACAAACATATCAGATTTTTTCTAACTTTTTATTGTAAAAGACAAATTGAAATAATAATCAGAAACACCAAAACAAACAAACAAACAAACAAAAAAACCATAGTCATAATACCAACAACCCCCAAAAAAATACATTGGTTTTTCCTATTCCCTTCAGGTCATTGTCAATGTGCATTTGTATAGTTGTAATCACAAGTGTGCCGTGAAGTTTTCTTATTGTAACATAGAGAACATGGACTTTGAAGCCAGAGTTAATAGAATTCAAATTCTGAGTCAGCCAATTATCAGTTATGTCTTTTTGGACAAATTACTGAACTGAGCCCAAGTTTCTTCTAATCTAAAGTGCGGTAAAATACTCATAGGATTGTTAGAAAGATTATGTAATATACTATATGTAGTGTCTAACATAGTGCTTGACACTATATTAAGTTTCAATAAATATTGGTTCCATTCACCCAAACTTTTTGCTATTTTTGTCTCAAATTTCCTTAAAACTAATAATGTATATCAACATGTGAATAATCACATGAACTTTAGGTTCCATTCTGGGATTCACAAATAAAGAAAATAAATTCTTCAGTGAGGAATTGCCAGGAGCAGGATAAACTATGGCTATACAGCAAAGGAACACATTTTTTACTGCATTTAACATTATATTGAAGCAAGGGGAAGGAAAAACAAAATACAAAGCAGTGGTTTAAATTACCTAGCCTAATTTTATGAAAGACATATTATACAATTTTTTGGCTAAGAATGAATGTTGAAAAGGCCTCATTTGTTTTCCAGCTTAAATTTGCATATTACTCAGAATCCTGTACCCCACTTTCTACAAATTTCTCATAAAACACCTAGAAAGTCCTACTCCAGTTAGAATGTAGGGGTATACAACAAATTTTTTATCTCATAGTTAAACAACCAAAAAAGAAAACAAAACAAAAATAATAATTTTCAGTGGTGCTAGCACAAAGCAATGGATGCAAGAAACCTTGATCATTAACAGATTATATATTAATAAAAGGGGCAATTCACCAATAAGAAATAACAATCATGAATGTATATGCACCTAACCAGCATGCCCCAAATTACATGAGGCAAACTCTGGCACAACTGAAGGGAGAAATAGATATCTTTACAATAATAGTTGGAGGCTTCAATACACCACTGTCATCATTGGACAGAATATCTAGGTAGAGGATCAATAAAGAAACAGAAAGCTTGAATAATATGATAAATGGACTAAACCTAATAGACATATACAGAATATTGCACCCCCAAACAGCAGGATATACATTCTTCTCAAGTGCTCATGGATCTTTCTCCAGGATAGACCATATGCTGGGTCACAAAGCAGATCTCAATAAATGTAGCAAGATCAATATTATACAAAGCACTTTCTCTGATCATCATCATGGAATAAAGTTGGAAATCAACATGTACATAAAAAGGGAAAATTCATAAATATGTGGAGATTAAACAACACACTCTTTAAATAATCAATGGGTCAAAGAAGAAATTGTGAAAAATCTCAGTAAATATATAGAGATGAATGAAAATGAGAACAGAACATACCAGAACCTACGGGATGCAGTGAAGGCAGTGCTGAGAGGGATATAGCTCTCAATGCTTACATTAAAAAAGAAGAAAGAGCTAAAATCAATGGCCTAACTACACAGCTGGAGAAACTAGAAAAAGAACAGCAAATTATTCACAAAGCAAGCAGAAGGAACGAAATAACAAAGATCAGAGCAGAAATAAATGAAATCGAGAGAGAAAAAAAAATGAGATAACAAAGCCAAAAGTTGGTTATGCAAGAAGATTAACAAAATTAACAAATCCTTAGCTGTACTGAAAAGGAAAAAAAGAGAGAAGATGCAAATAAAATCGGAAATGAAAATGGAGACATTTCTACTGACCCCACGGAAATAAAAGAGATCATAAAACGATACCATGAACAACTGTGTGCCAACAAACTAGACAATGTAGATGAAATGGAAAATTTCCCAGGAATATACAAACAAGCTACACTGACTCTAGAAGAAATAGAAGATCTCAATAAACCAATCCCAAGCAAAGAGATTGAAACAGTCATCAAAAACCTCCCCAAAATGAAACACCCATGACCAAGTAGCTTTGTAGTTGAATTCTACCAAGAATTAAAAGGAGAATTAATGCCAAGCTTACTCAAACTCCTTAAAAAATTTAACAAGAAGGAACTCTACCAAACTCATTCTATGAAGCCAATATTGCCCTAATACCAAAACCAGATGATATTATGAAAAAATAAAATTACAGACCCATTTCTCTGATGAATATGGATGCAAAAATCCTCCATAAAACCCTCACTAATCAAATCTAACAACACATTAAAAGAATTATTCATCATGATCAAGTGGGTTTTATATCAGGCATGCAAGGGTGGTTCAACACAAGAAAATCAATCAGTGTAATACACCACATTAACAAATCAAAGAAGAAAAATCACACGATCATCTTGATTGATGCAGAAAAGCCATTTCACAAAATGCAGCATCCTTTCTTGATAAAAACACTCCACAAGATAGGAATAGAAGGAAGCTTTCTCAACATGGTAAAGTGTATATGTGAAATACCTACAGCTAACATTGTACTCAATGATGAAAGATTGAAAGCTTTCCTGCTGAGATCGAGAACAAGACAAGGATACTCATTGTCACCACTGTTTTTCAATAGTGCTAGAGGTTCTAGCTAAAGCAATCAGGCAAGAAAAAGAAATAAAATGTAACCAAATTGGAAAAGAAGAAATAAAACTTAAGCTATTCACAGATGATATGATCTTATACCTACAAAGTCCCAAAAATTCTACAACAAAGCTGCTAGAGCTAATAAAGAGTTCAGCAGAGTATCAGGATACAAGTTTAATATGCAAAATTCAGTAGTGTTTCTATACACTAGTAATGAGCAACCTGAGATAAAAGGAAAAAATCATTTACAATGGTGACTAAAAGAATAAAATATTTAGGAATAAACGTAAACAAGGATGTAAAGCACTTATATTTTTAAAACTACAATGCATTCCTAAAATAAATCAGACTTAAATAAATGGAAGAATATTCTGTGTTCATGGATTGGAAGACTAAATATTGTTGAAATGTCAATTCTACCCAGACTAGTATACAGATTCAATGCAATCCCAATAAAAATTCCACTAACCTTTTTTTTTTAAAGAAATGGAAAACACAATTATCAGATTTATTTGGAAGGGTAAGGGGTCCCCAACAGCCAGAAACATCTTAAAAAAGGAAGAACGAAGTTGGAGGACCCTCAATTCCAGACTTTAAATCATATTACCTAGCTACAGTGGTAAAAGCAGCATGATACTAGCATAAAGATAGACATATAGACCAATGGAATCAAACTGATGGTTCAGGAAAAGGCCCTCACATCTATGGTCAAGTGATTTTCACAAGGCTGTCAAGCACACCCAGCTGTGGCAGAACAGTGTATTCAACAAATGGTGCAGGGAGAACTGGATATCCATAGCCAACAGAAAGAAAGAGGACCCTTATCTCACACCTTATACAAAAATTAACTCAAAATGGATCAAATAATTAAATATAAAAGCTAGAATCATAAAGCTCCAAGAAGAAAATGTAGGGAAACATCTTCAAGATCTTCAAGGTGGATTCTTAAACTTTACATGAGCAAGAGCAATGAAAGAAAAAAAAAATGGATAAATGGGACATCCTCAAACTTTTGTGATTTTTTGTGTTTTGTGAAACACTTTTGTGATTCAAAGGACTTTGTCAAGAAGGTGAAAAAGGCAGCACGCTCAAAGGGAGAAAATATTTGGAAACCACATCTCCAATAAGGGTTTGATTTCCTTGCTATATAAAGAGTCCATAAAACTCATTAAAAAAAAGAGCAAGCAACCCAATTAAAATATGGCCAAAAGACTTAAACATTTCTCCAAAGAGGAAATACAAATGGAGTTTGTGCTCCTGAGAGTGGCAGACTTGGACTCAATTATGGTTTCCCTACACACAGTTGAAACCAATTGTGGCTCATCTGTCCCTTCTATTTGAACCTATACTTGGTGCTGGAGTTGATAGGTGTACATCCAAGACCTTGGGCTGTCCATGTGCCAGCTGGGCCCTGAGCCTCAGCAGAGTTGCAAAACCTACTTTCCAGCTCATTGGACTCATCCAGGACAGCTAACAAGGAGGTGAAGATTGACAACCACCATACCAAGGAAACAAGAGAACCTACAACTGCAAGCAAGAGAGTCCCATCCATCAGCTGTATGGGATCGAAGCCCCCTCTCAATTAGAAGTGGAGTGGACATCACCATCCTAGAATCCTCAGGATTGGGAATTGAACTATGGACTAGAGTAGACTTACTGGTATTCTACTATAGACATATTGTGATTCTAGCAATGGAAGAAATTACAACATTGATGTGGAGGCAGTGCCATTGGAAGCTCTGGGGGTAGGGAGAGGGAAAAACAGTTGTAATATGGGGGCTTTTGAGGGACTTTGGAATCATCCTGAATGATATTGCAATGACAGATATAGATCATCTTATATCGTCCCATAACACGCAGAACTGTGTAAGATAGAGTGTAGACTACAATGTGAACTATGGTCCATGCTCAGTGGCAATGCCCCAGGATGTGTTTATCAATTGCAATGAATGTGCCACACTAATGAAGGATGTTGTTTATGTGGGAGGTTGTGGGAGGTGTGGGGAGTGGAGCATATGGGAATCTCTATATTTTTTTCTAACATTTATGAAATCTAAGCATCTTTTAAAAAATTTTTTTAAGTTATTAAAAAAAAGAAATAGTTCAAAAAATTTTTGTGATACTGAATGCACAACATTGTGATTGTACTAAAAGCCATTGATAGACAACTTAGATAGATCGCATGGTATGTGAATATATCTCAATAAAACTGCTTAATAAATAAATAAATAAATGTGCAAGAATAGCCAGAAATAGCAGCTATGTACAGCATGGGAAACAGAGAGAGATTGAGAGGTGAAGAATTTTCTTGTTTGTCAGGTTTTTTTTCTTTATTAATATTATTATTGAAACAATGAAGATACTCTAATAATGATTGAAGTGATGAATGCACAACTATGTGATTATTCTGCATGCCATTGATTGTATACTTTGGATGAATTGTATACTTTATTAATATGTATCAATAAAATTGATTTGTTAAAATTAAAAAAAATAGTGTAAAATTTAAAAACAAACAAACCATAGAACTGAACAACACAGAGAACCCTAACATAAACAATGACTGTTAATAGTATAATTATAATAGAATATTTTCACCAGTTGTAACCAAGTTACCACACTAATGCAAAGTGTTAATAGGGAAAACTGTATGTGAGGGGGGAGTATCTGGGTACTCTGTATTTCTGCACAGTTTTTCTGTAAACCTACAACTTCTCTAATAAAAATAAAAAATGCAATATCATTCAACACCAATTCCTTAATGGTAAATAAACATATAAAAATGGAATCTCAGATTCCCTGGTTATCAGGAAAAGGCAAATTTAAACAATAATGAATAATTAATTTTAAAGTTAAGATTGGAAAAAAATAATCATGTGAACAAAGTTTGGTTCCAAATGTACAAAGAGAATGGTCTCATTAATATTAAACTATAAATGTGTACATATATGAGTATTGATATAAATACCTATAAAAAGAGCTGGAAAGATCAACTCTAAATTTAGCAATGAGTCCATCTGAGTGAATTTGGAAAGTGGTTGGCAGTGAAAAAGCCCTTTTGTGCTTTGTCTATAACATTTGGGTCTTTTAAAATAAAAATGTAGTGAGTTTGCCTTGAGTAGTTATTAGAATGAACAGTATGAATTTGTTTTTGTAGGTAAAAATGGTGAAATCATCAACTTCATAGATTCAACAGAAAAATATTAAAGAAAGAGAGACTATATTTAGATCAATATAGATTATATTGATCTATATAGATCATTGCTCTATATTTAGATCAATGGAGATTATAGAATAGTCCTCTATGATTGCACCCATATTCTGCTGAATACTTCTTCTTTTCTCCAGTGCATCAGGGCTAACTGTACTTCAGTATACCATATTCTCTTTACAGTGTTACTTTCTCCAAATAAAGAGACTAATAGAGATTACTCCATTTCAATGATCTTATGATTAAAAAGTCAAAAACCCAGAAGCACATACATATCCCTTCTGGGAACTTAATCAGAAATTAATGAACATTAGAGCTAAAAGGGGTATTGACATTCCATGTCCTTGTAAACATTCTTCCTGGACTGCCACTTATCTTTCACCTCTGACTGACAAATCTACTAAGCTTTTGTATGTCTTCGTGTTCAAAATCATTTTCTTCTGCCCTAGTACTAGCATAACATGAATTTGACTCAATTTGGCTTACTGCAGCCTGAATTGTAATGACCTATTTATATGTACAGACCTTCCACACCCCAACTTCTGCTCCTTTTGGACAAGAAGTCAAGTCTTAAACATGGTTGAGTCCCCTGAAGACTTGCATATAGTAATAAAGGCTCAAGAAATGTATGCATATCATATACACTTTTGCATAGGAATGTAAACATAGGATTGTCTCTCACTGAATATACAATGCAGTAAAAAAATTAAGGGAGAAAAAATACTGCCAGCCCATTGTTGCATATGGTAATATGATTGCTAGATTGGCTGAGTGATTAGTTGGCTTTATGCTTTCTCCTTGGTGGAATACTGATTTTTTTCCAAGCAGGTGCATGTGTGCTATATCTATGTTCTTCGGGATAATTGTTTTTAAATTATGTTAATAGCAAAAATAATGCCTGATATGTAAATTATGGTAATTTGAGGTAGAGGTAACCTAAGAAGGATGGAAAAGTTTCTCCAAAAATTACATCATGGAGGTTTGCTTTTCCTTTAAGGAATCTATAAACACAAAAGGTCTTATAGAACTACTCCTTCATCCAAAACACTTCTTGGATACCTTACTATTGAACTTTAGATATGAACATAAATACTTAATGTCTGGTGTCTCCATTTCCTCCACATGCAACGTATTTATTCCAGGGTGAAAGTGGACATATCTACTGGAAAAACAGTCAGCGCATGTTACACAAGATCCATCATTCATATCTACTGTTTTTATTGCAAATGAACTTTGTATACTTGTATGAGCAAATAGTGACATGCTTTGAAAGAAATTCCTCTGTTCCATTTTCCCATAATTAGTGTCCTCTGTTGCCTGAACGAAGAAGAAAGTTGGATGGAAAGGAATTATTTTGGATTTTTTTTCATGGATTGCCAGGTGATGGGAATTTTAAAATAGTTCTGGCCTCTATCATAACTCCCGTGGATAACTGCTATATTTCTGGTTATATTTTTATTTCAAATCCTGGTCTATTCTGTGGCTATTAACACTAATACAACTCTGAGATTAATATCAGTTGACTTACCTACTACGTAGTCACCAAACCCAATGGTACTTAAAGTGATGAAGGCAAAGTATAATCCTTCCTTGTAATTCCAGCCCTCCATTTTAATGAAAATTAATGGTGGTAGCAGGATGAAAATGAGAAGCCCAGTTACCAAGAAAAAGAGGAGCGTGTAAATTTTAATTTTCCTCTAAAAAAAAAAATGAAAGAAAAAGAAACCGAAGGAAAAAAAGGTGTTAATATCAACCCGATAGCAGTCAGAGAGCTCTTTTCGACTGTACCAACTTTTACCCTTTACAAGTCCTTTCCCCACCTAGGGCTTGTTAGTGTCTCCTTTTTCTGACCTGTAGACTTGCCTCTAGAGGTATTTCCAGGCCTGTCAGCTGACTCATCTTCCTCTTCCTTGTTACTCTCTGTTGCTGACCCTTTATTTCAGTTCTCCCTTTTAATGCTTTACCTTGGATTTTACACTTAAGACCTTCCCTTCCTGCCTGCCCTCCCAGGGTCTCAAACTATAATATTCCTTTAGTTTGTGACATGCTCACTCCCACCTCCAGCTCTGGGTCCCAATGGCTGCCCAAAAGGGCAGGATAGACAGTCATCACCTGAAAATTTCTGAGTAAATAAACTAGTCATATTTTTTTCAGAGACCCTCCCACACCTCAAATTATAAGAAAGAAAATAAAAGTAGATTTCCATCTAAAAACTGAAGATTTAATTTATAATTCTTTATCATATTAATTGATTAGATGCTTTTTATGGGACAATTTGAGCTCTCCACAATGCAGTATACTATCTCTTCATTCATTCATTCAAAAAGCATTTATTGAGCTTTTACTATTAGTGCTGTGTGAGATACCAAGATACAGAGTTTGAAAAAAGAAAGTCTTTCCACCCAGTTTAGTGGGGGGTTAGAGAAGGACACAAACAGGTAAACCAATATCAAAAATTATGTTTCTAAACTTTCATTTATAGAATACCACCACATATAGGACAGACACTATGCTAAGGGCTTTACATACTTTGTTTCATTTATTATGGTAAAGGAACATCATGTAAACATGTCCTTAAATTTTGCTTACATAATATGTTACTATAGTGCTTGCATCAGATTGTGAGATTTGCAGTACTTTCTAAATGTTGTGGGCAATGGAGCTAATGTTATGAAATTCTTACAGGTCCTCTTGTTTCCCTGGAAATTTGGAAATAAAGACCCATAACCAATTTTAGAGATGCTCCAACCAAATATCTGTAGCAGGATAGAGTAAGAATTAGAAGAAAGCTGAAGAGGTAGATAGCTGACTCTTGCTGCGCATTTTGAAACTTTTTTTTTTTTTTTAAGGAGCTTTGGTAACAAGGGGAGATTGATACTGAGGCTTCTCTACCACTACTGTTAACAACTCCTTTTGTTTAACTTTGTAGAGCAGTGACAAACTAAGACTAATCTATATCACCAATGTTAATTTATTTGGGTTGTGCTGTTATAAGGTGCAGAGTTCAATAATCCTGTCCAATGAGTTTGTTTTGACATAGTTATCATGTTAAAGAAAGAGCAACCATGGCCTCATGCAGTCTTTGGAAGGCAGCACCTAAGAGACCTTGAGTTCCTGAAATGCCCAAACCTTTGATCCCAGACATAATTACAAGGTTTGATAATATGTCCCCAAGAAAAAAAATGGGCAAAACCTTTTCATTTGCTGTCTTATTTTCTTCCCTGAAGAGGAAAGCAACTTCTCTGGTTGAACTATTTCACAGAGGATTTGGGTTCCTAAAGAATGCTCAAAGCTCCTTGCCTTTCTTTCCATTCCTCCCAGAATCCACCCCAAGAAAGGCTTACTGGTAGAATTAGGTCGAGTCCAAGAACATTCACTGACCACCTCTGGGGATGGTGAAATAATGTCCCAGGAGTTCCTCTTCCTCTGGACTCCATTTCCTTGAGACTGGGGAAGTAACTCCTACCTAGCAGTGCTCTTTCCTGAGAAGACCTGGAGCAACTGGCTTAGACCAAGCCTGTCTAGACATCAGGCTGGGTATGAGGCTTGTGGAAAAGAGAAGGAAGAATCCTGCCTCAGTTATGGGCTATTTAAACTGGATTAGCATAGGCATAAGAGGTTATACTGAAGGGCAGCCTGGCTCACAGAATATACTGGCATGAAGTCTCAAGATAAGAAGAGCAAAATTTGCTTCTCCTTCCTCTCTGCTTATCACTTTCAGAAACACCTGAAATTGTAGGGATGCACTATCTATCCAGGTCATCTCCCTTTCCTTAGTTTTCCCCAAATCAACACAAATTTGCCTAACAATTTTCCAAACAGTCTCTTCTAATTATATGCTAAACACATATTTCTGTAATCTATAGGCCTTAATAATCTCCTGCCCTTAGCAGTGTTGAATGAGGCATTGTTACATAAAAGAGCACAAAACCTAGGATCAAAAAAATTGAATGCAAATTCATAACCCCCTCCTAGAAAATCTGGACATTAGATTTTACACATATTTACCTCATAGGGTAATTCAGAGCATCAAATAAAATCATGGTTGTAAAACTGTATTTATACTATACTATTCTATAAGTAACTTTGAAATAAAACTTCTGTTTTCTGAAAAAACTAAAGCACTCAAATTATTTTGGTCTGAACACCCTTTTCTTGATCTAGAAGTTCATAAATTGTAGGGCAAGTGTTTTGATCATTTTAACACATTATTTCTAGTTGTGCAATGAAATTACAATAAATCAATTATTAAATTGACACCAGGGAGGTAAACAGTGGAATAGAAAATAGCATACCAAATTGATATACATGCAGATTTCTTTTAGCATATATTTAACAAAAGAGTTCATTGTGTTGTGTGCTTATTCTATATTACATTGCAAATGTAAGCATATGTAAGAAAAAACTCATTAAGTAAGCATTACCTCTTTTATTCCCTTATTCTGAAGGTGTTTCCCAAATCTTGTAAAGGGCCGTGATATTGCTCTACTCACAAAATTCAGGAATATGATAGTTAGAGGGATCCCAAGGAAAGTATAGAAAACACAAAATATCTGACCAGAAGGAGATCTGGGAACAAGTACCCCATAACCTGGTGGAAGATAAGAGACAGATTTAATACCTGTTCAATACAACTGCTCCTTGAAACATTGCACGTTAGATGTTTTGTTGTTGAAGTTGTTGGTGTGTGTGCCTCAGCATACACAGATTTAAGAGAAAATGTATGATCAGGTCATTTTACATGGAAGCATTTCTTTTAAGGAAACAATCATAGAGGTGAGAAATGTGCATGACTGTCATGAAAGCACTATTTACAAGTAAAAAAAGTGCAACTAACATAAATGTCTAAAATTATAAGGGATAGACAAGCAAACTGGCACAATAAAATACTTTGCAGTCTTTAAGAATTACGTTATAAAAGTATATTCGATGATAAAGAAAAGTATTCACCATATGTTGCTGTGTGAAAGAAGATCTTTGTAGATTTTGCTATAAATGACCATAATACCAATACACGGAGATGAAAAAGAAAAATGGAAAAATTTACTACCTTGCATGTAGTCAAGCTTGAAGAAGGCTTTTTGCTACTGTTGGATGAGCTGATCATCTAATTCTAATTTATACATACTGGTATTTTGCTGCCTTAGGTATAGCATAAATTTTAACAAAATCTCATTTATCTTAAGTTGTGGATTTGGGGGTTGTTTTGTGAAATGTATTTTATATATATTCACGCATACACATAATTGATGACCTAAATAATTTTATCCCTTCTATGTTCAATTTTTATTTTGAATTATAGAAAAGGAGAATAAGAATGCTGCAATATAGTTTCACATTTTTTTCATGGCATTTGCCCAAAAGCTCCCTTGGCTGCCTATGTCACTTTGAAGTCATGTTTGAACTTTTTCTAGAAATTCATAGTTTGGTTTAATTCTCATTTGGTTAAGAGAAAATAATTTATTTTGGGAATAAAGGCCAAAAAAAGCTGTCAACTCGTTTAGGGCCAGCAAAATAAAGCTGTATCCACTCTTGGCTGGCTGGCACTTTGATTTTTTCTATCTCTGCAAACTAAAAAATTTCAGGACACCAACAGGACCATTGAATACTGCCAAGCTGCCTGAAAGGCAGGGGGCATTCTTCAACTTCCCTGGCCTGCAGCTGGAGTGGCTCGCTGGGCATAGAGAGGTGACAAAATGAATGTCCACCATTCAGCAGGGCCACTGTGAGCATGACCAGGCTATGCGTCAACAGAGGAGAACTTTCAGACCTCTGTTGTCACTTTCCTCAGGGCAGAAATCGTGGCTCCATGGTGATAGTCAATCTCGACTCCCTTACTTCATCTGGGCCCTTGATATCCAAATTTCTCCCAGTTCTTTTAATTGAAATATAATAAGCCAGTGAGAATGGTTTCTAAAGAAATATGCCAATTTTGCTGGGAATTTGCAGCCATCATGTTCTCCTCCATAACCGTGGATATGGAGCCTATTTTTAATAAGGGCAAATAAAGCGTGCCATAGTTGAGAATAACAGCCATCATTTATTAACCTCCCCTGTTTTCGTGATAAGGAAAACTCTGTGGTAGTGCCAGAGGCATCTAGCAATCTGAAATGGTGCTTCCCAGGAGTCTTCTAAGGATCTTAACAGCTACTTAAGTTCTACTTCTTTTTGTAATGACTCTTAGTTGATAAAGTATCTTAGAGTTGTCTAAAGTTTAACAGAAATATATGGTAAATATTTGTTTGTAAATAATGAAATTCGCTAGGTAGATTTTAACTGAATTCCAGAGAAATGTGTTGACATTGAAGTTCTATCAGGAGTCCTGGAAAATTTGGCTGGTTCTGGTTTTGCCACTTATCTCGCCACTATATTGGGAGACTAGGTGGAAATACCACTACTAAGACCTTCCACTAAAGTGAAGGGCACAGAGAATTTGTTGTGGAGGAGGAAAATGATCTAAAAATAGAAAATTAAAGGGATACTTCATATATTGATGAAATGTCATCTTAAAAATAAAAGCAGGGTCCCAATTTGCAAGGTAAAAGGGTTACGTCTCATGTAGACAAAGTTTCATGTTACAGAAAAAAATGTTTAATGATTTGCATCCTAAATTAAAAAACTAAACTTAAACTTTTTTTAAAAAAAGCACATTACTAATACAAAAACAAAATAAAATAAATTTTAAAAATTTAAAAAAAAAAAAAAACAAAAAAACACATTACTTACCTATTGTGTATAATGTGGATTCCACAAAAAAGAAAGAGTTCTTAAAATCCCAACTAATGAAACGACTTCCATTTCCTACAGGGCTTATTCCCTTTTGTACAGAAAAAGTCAGCTTCTACAAGTTAAAAAATAGCAAAAAGAAAGAAGCATTAACCTGGTGAAATTCACGACCTTTCCCTTAAAGCAGTATAGAAAAGTTAATCTTACTCTTTTGGGTTAGGGGCTCATATATTACAAATTACAGAAAGTAATCTCTTGTGTTTCAATGATAGTAACTCACAAGCTGCACATTGCTTTCTTTCTTTCTTTCAGAAAATGTCTACAGAATATCAGGAATACATAAGTGAACAAAACAAAGATCTCTGCTTTTGTGCAATTTAGATTCTAGCAAAGGGAAGTTAACAATAAGCATACATAAATTTTATATTAGGAGGTGAAAAAAGATAGTAGAAAAGAGTAAAACAGAGCTGCAGTGTTGGTGAGGGGGTAGTCAGGGCAAGTCTCATTGAAAAAGTGAGTTAAGCAAAGCCTCGAAGGCAGTGAGAAACTTTGCCAAACAAGCATTTGAGGAAAGAGCATTCCAAGGAAAGGAAACAACTGGATCGAAGGTCTTAAGAGCTTGGAATAGTCTAGATACAGCAGGCAGTGTGGCTAGAGCAAGTAATAGAAAAGAAAGGCAGAGAGGTAATGGGGAGAGGTACCAGATCATGTAAGGTCAAAGAACTTTTGCTTTTCTATCGGAATGAAATGGGAAGTCACTGGAAGGTTTTGAGCAGAGATGGTGAGTCACCAAATACCAAAGGCTCACTTTGGCTGCTGTTTTGAGAAGAGACTGTAGAGAACAAAGGTAGAAACTAGATCTGTTAGGAAAATGCTGCTGAACTCCACAAGCTCCAAAAGAGACCTATGGTGGCTTAATGAAACCAGGTAGAAACCGTGACGGTGATGAGAAGTAGATTCTGGCATGTTTTGAAGGTCCAGCCAACAGGATTATACCAGTTTCCCTATTACTAACTTTGTACATTAGTGTGGTATCTTTGTTACAATTGATGAAACAAAATCACTAGATTTATACTTTTAAATATGGTCCATAGTTTACATTAGGGTCCACTCTCTGAGTTCTACAGGTCTATTTTAAAATTTTTATTCTGGTAACATATATACAACCTAAGATTTCACATTTTATCCACTATCAATTATACAATTCAGTAGTGTTAATCACATTCACAGAGGTGTGCCACCATCACCACCATCCATTAACACCTCTTTTCCATCACCCCAAACAGAAACTCTATACCAAATAAGCTGAAAGCTTCTTTCTGCATAAGAACCCCAAAGGAACTTCAAGCTCAGTGTTATTCATTAGACATGGGCAAGACAGATACTCTATATAGTTATTAAAGGGAAGGCTTTCACAGTCAGATCTGTGATCCATCTCAATTAATTTTGTGCTCCCTCATGCTACTATTTTATAGCCACCACCATCCCCCATCCCTATTTTCTGGCACCCACGAATCTGTTTCCCATCTCTATAAGTTTGTTTTAACTGTTATAAGGGTTCCAAATTTTTTACTGATCTTCTCTATCCTTTCCTAGATTTTTCTTGAACTATTAGCCATATTTATCTTAAAGTCTTTAAATGATAACTCCATATCAAATTATTAATGTCTCCTTCTAATTTCTGTTGTTTCACTTAGTTTCTTGTCAACTCCAACCTTTTCTAATCGTGCCTTTTTAATTGGCCATTTTGTAGGAAAAATTATAGAGGCTTTATATGATGTTAACTTCCTTAAAAGAAGGTTTGGGGTGTTTTATTTTGTTTTTGTAGGCTGTTGGACTACCAGAAAATCACCTTGATCCTGTTGAGGTTTATTTTTTATTTTGTTAGGGAGTGCTGTATTTCAGTTTTACTTTTATTTCTGAGATATGGTGCTTCTGAGCTCTCAACAGAAATCCTAGAGTGTTTACCAAGTCTCTAACTTGTGGTTCTGACTTCTAATTTCTGTCTCCTCAGCACTAGACAGCTGTTAAAAATCTATACCTAACTCTTTATAATCATATCTCCTACTTTTGGGGTTTTTTTGGAATCTTATTCTCTGTATGTACAGCCTATGAGTCAGTTAACAGCTAGAGTGGAATTAGTAGCAGATTTGGGATTTGGGGGCTTTCTTCCTGTGATAAGGCCCCTCTCTGGGATTTTCTCCTCTGATTCCAACCATTCTTAGAATGCCCAAGTTCTGGCTTTATATCTGGCTTTATAAAGCCCTGCTTTCTACTAGGGCTTTATTACCTCTCACTGGGCTAAGTTAACTAGAAAGCACCTGTGAATAGGTTGAATTATTTACCCCAGGAAAAAGCATGTTCTTAATTTTAGTCCATTCCTATGGTTGTAAAACCATTGTAAATAGAATCTTTTGAAGATGATATTTTCAGTTAAGGAGTAGCCCAAATGAATGAGGTTGGGCCATAAATCATATTACTGAAGGCTTTATGAACTCAAAGCAGAAGCTAGAGGAACAGAAGCTGGAAGTCAATGAAACCTGGAAAAGAAAGGAGAGGAAGTCGCCATTTGCATTGTCATGTGACAGAAAAGCCAAGGACCCAAGAATCCCTTGCAACTGGCCCTAGAATGCCACAGTCTTCAGGGAGAAAGTATCACCTTGCTGGTGGCCTTGATTTTAGATTTCTTCTACTCTCAAAACCATGAGCCAATAAATTCCTGTTGTCAAGCCAATCCCTTGTACGGTATTTGTCTTAGCAACTGAGAAACTAGTGTCCAAATAAATACTGAGATCAGCTCATGTGCTCTCTTTCAATGGTCATCCCCCTTTGTGTTTTCCCTGCTTTGCTTATACTATGCTTTTGAGTCCATTCATTTTAAAAATATTTTGTCCTACTTTACAATTTTTACCAGTGGGAGAGTTAGTCCAATAGAAGTTATTTTCTCCTGACCCTCGAGATACCCTTTGGAGTTCCTGTGCCTTTGCAATATCTTGACTTTGTAATTTTTCCTCTTTCCTATACTTTTCTTTTGCCGCTTTGCGTTCTCTTGACTGTCGTCATTCTGTTTCCTACATGTATATGAGCTTAGCTTTCCCTTTTCTTTTTCCATCTCTCTTCAGATGAAAGAAAAGTAAAGCTATTATTTATATAAGTAGAAAAGCATTCAATAAAATCCATCTACAACTATCTTTCACACAGCAAAATCCCTTTTTCTCTTACCTGCAAAAAGATTTCAAGTTCTTCTGGAGTTATGTTAGCATAGTTCTTCATTAAAGCTGCTTTGGCCTCCAAAGTAGAATTTTTCAGCTCTTCATGAATGCCTGTCTCCAATATTTGAAATATCTTTGCCCCCATCATGTGGTAGCCCAGAAAAGCAATCATCAGGATGCTCCTAGTGACTTGAGAAACAATCTCTATCAGAGACTAAAGAGCAGTGGCATGGGAGACAGAGTGTCAGATTAATATTAAATGTCTTCACCACATCAAGAAAAACAAGTGCCTTGTATTTAGACAAATATACAGAAGAAAAAATGTCTAAAAAAATTCATGGCAAAATGATATTTGAACTGTAGTTGCATCCTGATATAAAATGTCCTGGTCTGTGAAAATGCAGAAAAAAATCTGTATCTGGAGGAAGATTAGTCAGCATAAGAGTAGAGGAGGAGACTTTGTCAAACACCACTATTTAATCACTCATATTTTACACTGGCCTTTTAGAGGCATATGAGTCCAATGCAACCTAGTCTTGGGAAAACATTTACCATAGCTTCCAAAATGTATATTACTCGCTAGCTTGCTCAATCCAGATGAATTAGGATGGATTATCTACCCCAAGGTCTTTTTTTCTGATCATCAAGTCTCTTTTTCTGATCACATCTATTCATTGTGCTGATCAGCATGAGGGAATAAAAACTGTCTGGTGAGTTTTAAAATTTCTTGATGAAGCCCAGCTCTAATATTATGACAAGGTGGCCAAATAGCTAACTTGATTCTCAAATTCTTTGGATCAGATGCCCTTGATTTTTATATAGCTATCTCATTAGATCAAATTTGCTTCCTTACCCATCTCTTCCATTTAGACACTGGATCATATCTCAATTGTACAAGCTTTACCATGTGATTTAGAAAAGAAAAACCTATACTTTGGATGTGTCATAGTCATAACTATTAGAAACACTTTCTCAAATAGATATATCTTAAAGTCAATATGCTAATTGGGGTAAATACTTTACCAAAATGAACCAATATATAAGTAGATTAGACCCATATATCTCTATATACATTTTCATAAGAGGACAATAAATGTAATTTCATTGTACAAATATTGCTCAACTGTGTTAAAACAATAAAACTGGTAATTTTTATTTTCTTCCAAATGAGTGGTATCATAGACTATTTGTCTGTTGTGTTTAAATTCATGAATAATATTAGTTTCCAAAAGGAAAGGGACTTGAGTTAAGTAGGATCTATCAGATTTAATTTTTATTCCAAACTATGAACAAGGGGGCAAGGAGAGTAATTTTAAAAATCTAAGATTCATTATAAGAGTATACCAAAGGAAAGTGCATCCCGTGATTTTTCAAGAAACATTTAATTTATACTATTAGGAGTAAAAAAAAATCCCAGGGAAGAGTTCGCTCAAGACTAGGTCAGAGTTTATCTGAATAGGCATTCACTCAAATCTTAAAACAGTCCTACCTTTAAATGAAATTTTATTTTTGTCTTCCTTCTCCATGGTGTGCTTAGGCAAAACTCCTTCAGTGTCTGAGAAGTAATGTAGAACCTTTCTAAGTGATCTCATCATGACACCACAGTTCCTTCTGGAACCTTGGGGGTGGCTAATTCTATAGACAGTCCTGCTCCCCTTTGTTACAAAATATTAGTTTCCTATTTCTGCTATAACAAATTACCACAAGCTTAGTGGTTTAAAACGACACAAATTTATTACCTTACAATTCCGAAAGTCAGAAATTCAAAATGGGTCTCACTGGACTAAAATCAAGGTGTCAGCAGGGCTGCAAACCCTCTGGAGGCTTTAGGGCAGAATCTAGTTCCTTGCTTTTTATGGTTAATAGAGGCGACCTGCATGCTTTGGCCCATGGTCTCATCCTTCTTCTTCAAAGCCAGCAGAGCTGCATCTTCAAATCTCCCTTTGACGCTGACTCTCCTGCATCCCTCTTTCACTTAAAAGGACCCTTATGGCAACATTGGGCCCACCCAGACAATGCAGAGTAATTTCCCCATGTCAAGGTCAACTGATTAGCAACCTTAATTCCATCTGCAAACTTAATTCCTCCCTTGCCAAGTAACATAACATATTCAAAAGTTCCAGGGATAAGAATGTGGGCATCTTCAGGGGCCATTATTCTGCCTACCACATACAATATCCTCCAGTAACCACTACCCAGCAACATCAGCCCTATAATTTAGGATTTCTGGTTATGTAAACTTGAGCAATTCACAATTTTTCCAAGTGTCAGTTTTCATCTGGCCTGGTAATGTTTCAACTCACACCCCTGCCACTTGTGACACTGGGCAAGTTCTTACCCTCTGCAAGCTTTGGTTTTGTTAGTTGAAAAAAAAAAAAA
This sequence comes from Tolypeutes matacus, assembly GCA_026826555.1. Taxonomy (NCBI): domain Eukaryota; kingdom Metazoa; phylum Chordata; class Mammalia; order Cingulata; family Chlamyphoridae; genus Tolypeutes; species Tolypeutes matacus. The sequence continues at coordinate 11,837,677 of JAKSZT010054193.1, read as the reverse complement.
AGAGGAGAATAATAATAATAATACCTAATAGCTTGGTTATGAAGATTAAATAAAATAATGCAATTAAAATCTTAACTCAGATTAAGGCTCAATAAAATGTGCATCAGGACTGATATATGGTAGATGGTCACCAAAGTCAAACTATAACTATTAACAAGAGATAGCTATCATTAATCATAGTAATTATTATGTTTGATACAGGCACTATGTCTTATTCATCTTAATATTTCTCACACTTTTACAGTGATATATAGTGGTTAAGTATACAATATATGTTCACTACATGGTATTAGTCAGGATTCACTTGGTTAAAAATGATAGGAACCCAACTCAAATTTTCTTAAACAATAATAGGAAATTTATTAGCTTGGTATTTTCCCAAACACCTACCTCTCTGCCTGAGGACTTTTATCTGATTTTGGAAGCAGACCCAAACAGAAAGCAGGACAAGCCAAAAATGTCAGAGAATTAATGTCTCTGAAAGCATTTATAAACCAACGGCACATGGGGAGTTGGTGAATAACTACTCCAGTTTCATTGCCTTTGGAGAAGATCACTCTGAAACATGTCCTATACTGTGTCCATGAGCTCCACAATGGGATTGAGCTCCAGTTACCCACAGTGATATCACCCTTTATCATTTCCTTCCCTTCTCAATCTCATTCCCCCAATTCCCTTACTAGCAATTCCTGGGTTCACCTCCCAAATAAATCATGTGCATTCAACTTCAGAGCACTACCCCAAACTTTGGATAGTATCTGTACCTCACCACATGTTGCCTTTGGCTGGTGACATAACTAGGTCTTTATTAGCCATTCTACCAGGTAAGAATCTGACTACTTGCGGTCAGAGTCAGAGGGGAACAGGGATTTAAAACATGATGAGATTCATCCTATTACTTTCTTTATCTCTTGAGGGTAGGTGGATAGTAGATTTAATTGTGGCATCCTTCTTGGGATTAATCTATTAAAGATCTTGGAAGAGTGAAATGAGGTATGTTGGAGAGGTGGGAGTGGAAATCTCACAAGGAGCTTCCTAGAAGCATATGGAGTTCTGTGGCCATAACATACAGCCTGAAAGGTTGTACATGAACTAACTCCAAACCCTACCATTTACAGAGACTTGGGTATGAATGGCATCTCTGGAGTTATGCCATACCACACCTGCCATGTGGTATCTGTAGCCATCCCTCAAATCTTGATATGAAAGTTAAAGCTTGGGAAGGGGTTATCTCACCAGGAGGATTGTTAATAATAATGGGAAATTAAAACAGCCTACATACTAATCAGTGAAGCATTGGTGAAATGAATTTGCTGAATCCACACAATGGTATCTTCTGCAGACTTTTAAAAATGTGGAAAATCTATATATGGCTTGCAAAGAGATGGATATGCAAAAGAGAAAAATACGGATGTAAAAAGTGTGCTAATTTTATGCTTGTATTTCTGTTTAAATGCATCAGCAAATTTTGGTGTTAACTCAGAGTGATTGTATCCAGCAGAACAGCAGCAGGACAGAATTCATATCACTATATCTCCTGGTGCCAATCTTCTAGGAAGAGGCCCTTTAAAGCCTTTAGGAGAGGGTTTCAGTGAAGAGCTGCCTGTCATCTGTCTAACTCAGGTCCAAGATCATGCTATGTGTTTGCAATCAGACCTGCTGGGCAGTCTTACATAAGAAAGAATAAATATGGCACCTAGGATTAAATGTAAATGCAAAATATTGAGTATATCTTACCATATGAATGAGATATAGTCACTTCTCTGTAAATTCTGCTAGGAATTAAGATCACACTGACATAGTAACTGAAGCAGAAATTCTGAATTCTCCACTGCAGTTTACCTATCTGCCAGTCCTGCCTCACCTTCTCAGGTCTCAGTTTGATTGTCTTCTTTCTATGTTTGTATTGGTGATACCACTCCCTCCCCCTCCCTTTGCATCCTGGCCAAGCAAGCCTCAAGTCTAGTTTGTATCATCTGTCCAACTGTATTTTTCAATGCCTTTGTGAATGGGGAGATACAAGTTCCAGAAAATACTAATTTATATCATTTATACTTCAGCATATTCAATATGGCTGTAAAGGTTATAGATAATCAAAAATAAAAGTTGGTGTGTCAGTGAAAATCTTGGTTGTTCATTTTAATGGTGAACTTGAGACTCAAGGGAGCAGATTAATTGAAATTCAATGGATTTCTTATTTTTGCTGGTATGAGAAAACAACACAGCCCTTGAAGAAATCTCAGCTGAGGATTCGTAAGGAGTCTTAGTTGAATCTAAAAAATCAGGCCAAAGTTCTTAGGTCAGAAAGTGAAGCTAGCCTAGCCTGATGCCAAACAGCTGCGTGACATGAACAATTAGAAGAATGTCAGGAGCCTGGTCAAGATAAAACAGAAAAGGTTGATTTTTAAATTTCAAAATTAAGGGGAAAGTTTCATGTTTTCATTAATTATATGTATGCTATCATTTTAAACTATTTATACTTAACATGTGTATCAATGCTTGTTTGTTTTTAAAGACAAGTTCTTGAGCTTTCTAAAAAAAAACTCTAAACTTAGAATCCTGAATTTGTAGATTTAATGTAAACCATTTGGGTTATTAAATAGTGTTCAAAGGTCTCCACATGTCAAAAAATGTTTCTGTTGGAAGAGATACTTCCAAGCAACCAATTAAAATATTGCAAATATAAAGCTTCCATTATAAAAGGGGTTAAAAAAAAAAACACATTTTTTCCAAACTGCTCTTTGAAAGAACATGTGTAAATGCTTTGCATGTGCAAAACTAAAGAAGTATAATATTTCTCCTAATCAGCAAATCCAAGATGCTATTATAATTTAAACTGTTTTAACAAATAATTTTTGCTCAATGTAAGTTTATTAAAAAAAAACAACTAATTTTAAGCATGCCAAAATACCCTAGTATATAATCTTATATATGTAAATTGGAATATAGGTTTGGTTGTATAAAACAGGCACCCAAAATAAGTGTCTTGAATAAGTTAATTAGAAATATATTTCTCTTTTTGCACCAGACTGGAAATAAATGATACAATGCTGGTTTAGGAATATGCTCCATGAGGTCAGTCAGGGACCCAAACTCCTTCTATCTTATTGTTGTACCATCTCTAGGATACTGCACTTACTCTTATGATCCATGATGGCTCAACACCTTTACCTCAATTGAAGCTGCAAGGTAGAAATAAATGGAAAGGGAGGACACATCTCCTCTACTTTAAGAGCACAAGTCTGAGACTGTACACAATACTACCATTTACATCCTATTCGTGAGAATGTGATCTTATGGATACATCTAGGCAGATCTCTCTTATTATTGAAGAAGAATGGATATTGGGGACAGCTAGCAAGCAGTCTCTTCCACAGACTGCCTATTTATTCACCCAAAAATCCATGTTCACCCAACTTACCAAACAAATCTCCTTCCCTCTTCCCACAGGAGAGACTTCCAAAGTCCCATCCAGTTATGCCATCATGTTCAAAGTTCAAGATCTCTTGATGATAGTCAATTCTCTCCATTGTGTGGCTCTTTATGGTCTGATCACCTAAATTCTAAGAGAAAGCTATTTTCCTACCATTGATGGTGGAGTTGGAATAGAAAAAGGAAAGTGTCACTTTGGTAGGGAATGTATTTAGAAATAAAGATCTCTGTACTATGTGTACTCATTGATATGGGGTATCATTGTTTCCAAGCACTTTGCGAAGCCAGAGTCAGAAAAAATATATAGAGGTAGAGATATAGAGATTGATACAGATATATCTACTTTTTCCAACTTAGGGAGGCAAATCTAATATATATAAAATCATAAGTTCATAATGATATTTCCAATTCCCATCCAACCCAACACCACAGTGTTCTTCCTCTCCTTCCTCCATTCTATATTTGTACCTCCCTAATCCTTAAGTAAGAACCTGGTTCCCAACAAGATGTACTGTTTTAGTTTCCTAGGCTGCTCAAGCAAATACCATGAAATGGATCAGGTTAAACAATGGGGATTTATTTGCTCATGGTTTGAGGCTGGGAGCAAGTCCAAATCAAGGCATCATAAAGGTGATTCTTGGTGTTTTGGGGCTGGCTCCTGGTGATCCTTGGTCCTTGGCTTGTCACATGGAGTCATCTCCTGGTCTCTCCCTTCTCTTCCGTGTTCAATTGATTTAAGCTTCTGGCTGCTCGCTTTGTGGCTTTCTCTCTGTCTGTCTGAATTGACTTCTCTAATAAGGAACTCCAGTAAAAGCATTAAGATCCATCCTAATTGAGGTAGGTCACACCTTTTTAACTGAAATAACCTCATCAAAAGGTCCTACTTACAATGGGTTCACACCCACAGGAATGGATTAAATTTAATAGCATGTTTTTCTGGGGTATAGAGCTTCAAACCTCTACATGTACTCATTTGCCCAATTCTAAAATAAACACAAATAATTTCAGAATTACTGCACCAATACTACCACTAACAAAAAAAACATAACATTACTTAGTCCTTTTTGTCTTTGGAATATATCCCAGTCAGTGTGTGCCTCAAAGTACTATATTCAAAAGTCATGTGGAGTGATTATTTTGGTTCTGTGTAGTTATACTACCATTAATATACACTTAGTTCCATTTGTTTCTGTTTGTATTCAACCTCAGGGCTTTTGCCCAGTACTTTCTGATTTATCAATTACTTTTGACCAATGGAAATACCAATAAAGAAGTTTTCCAAGAAAAGGAAACTATAAGGAATGGGTTGATTTCCTTAATGTTTAAGTTTCACTTCTACAACAAGAAAAAAACTGTAATAGAAAAACAGGCAAAGGACACGAACACAAATTCACTATATATATGTATCTCAATAGCCAATGAATTGGGGGGCGGATGTGGCTCAAATGGTTGGGCGTCCGTCTGCCATATGGAGGGACCTGGGTTCGATCCCCGAGACCTCCCAGTAAAATTAATTAATTAATTAATTAATTTTTAAAAAATAGCCAATGAATTAATGGGACCTACTTCACTGGACTTGTGAGGAAAATAAGATAGTGCATGTAAAGAGATTACCATGTTGCTAGGGACAAAGTAATCCTAAATTAATGCTAGTGACAATGCTGATTATGATCATTGCTCTCATGAGTAGTCTGAAAATACATTAAAACAATGAGGAACCATTTTTTCACATTCCATATTAGAAAAGTTTTTCATTGTTTTAATTTAATGGTAATCAGTAGTGTTGGTAACAATGATAAGAAAACAATACTTTCACACATGGTTGGTGGAAAAAACACATGATTATTTTCTCTTTTGGAGACAAATTAACAATAGCTATCAAAAATTTTAAAGCTTTGCAAGCTCTTTTACTCAGCAGTTCCATTTTAAGGCAATTATAAGGGCATAATTGAATAAATATGACAAGATATATATGTACAAGAATGCTTGCAGGCCAAGAAACAAAAATGAACCAGAAATAAACTCAATGACTATAAAGAATTGTTTAAATGAATTGTGGCACATCCAGCCTGTCCTAATTTTCTTTAGACCCCTATATGGTTCAGCTTTTTAAGTTCTTTTTACATTTAAAAAGAAAAGAATTCTACTTATTCGATGTAAGAACAAAATGAAAACCATAACTATTTATCAGTGACAGCACCCCAAAAAAACCATTCCCCTCATCCTAGTGGAAGACTTTCATGGGTCCAGGTACATTTCCCTTCAGAATAGATGAGTTTTACTCCTCCTGAGTCATAACTTATCTGTGTAAGTCCACAGTTCACAACGTGGAGTGATCTGGAAGGAAAATTTGGGCGAGGTTTCATCCAGGCAGATTATTACCATTATTAACGTACTGGCTGCAACAGCCACAGGGTGTCTAGGGCTCAGATCATTTCTAGATTCTCTCCAGATTTCAGCCCACGTGTAACTAGCTTTTTATTCACAAGTATCTCAGTTCAAGACTCTTACATCAGAAGGGACAGGGCAGGTATCTCTCTTTGGAATATATTTCCCTTTAAGTCCCAGGAAGAGAAGACAAGGTCAAACTAACAATGGTTCAACTGTTTTATCGAATGTAAGGAGACAAGTCTAATAAACAGAACATTCTTCTGGCTGGGTCCTGCTGATTCTCACAAAGTTATCTTTGAATTCATGAGAATTCTTATTATCTTAACTCTGAACATGACTATGACCCTGGTTGCTGTATTTTTACAAGAGGAAGAAAACCATCTGTAGAGCAAACTTCCCACTTCCCACTTACAGTTCGCCATTAGAACTCCAACTAAGTTAGAGCACTAGAATCAGAATGTTAAATAGTATCACTACACCATAAAATGGAATTCTACACAACCATTAGAAAACCAATTGTGTAGGTCTATATTTGTTTCATGAAAAAAAACATCTGGTGAATTTTTAAGTTTAACAAGTCACAAACATCTGTGTATGGTGTTAGCCCATATTTATGGGGACTCTCGAAGGATATACTCCAAAATATTAACAATAGTTATTTGGAATATTCTTTAAGTGAATTATTTTAATGCTTTTTGTAGAATCTGATCATTTTTTAATCTGATGGATTTATTTTGTAATTATTATTTTGAATGTCTGTTTCCTATCTTAATCATCCTTAACTTTTATTGTGTCATTTCATTCCATTTTATAGCACTTTATTTCACCATTTCATCTTATTTGGGATCATTTAGGAGCTGGGTATATTGCCCGAGGATTTCCAGAGTATCAGGAGAAAGGTATCCAGCTCCTAGTTCCTTTTTCTTGATATGTAAAGTAACTGAAATTGCTGAGTGGACCAGGTACTGCTCATGATGACCTAATGACAGGAAAAGGCAATAAGCCCCTTAAAACAAAATCATCACAAAGACAGAAAGAAGTAGGACCAGTGGGCCAGCCCTTTCCCCAGTGACTCCCTAGTGACTCTAAGACTTCTGTCCCATATATTTTCTCACAGGAGAAAACATGTAAACTTCTGCCTGCCCAAGTATCTTGCTAAATAATTAGCTTTTTTAAAATTCTAAATATCTCAGTAAAGAGTTTACGCAATAAAGGAAAGTCCAGAGGGGGAAAAATATTTAAATTATAATTAATTCCAACACACAAAGATAATGCATACATCTAGATGTTTTTTTTAACAGATGTGGATAAAATTCAATGTTATACTTACTTAATATTTTCAATAAATTAACCTTACACAAATGTTAATATACATTCACTTTATACTCATATCAAAATTTTCCAACATCATTTGTCTTCAAAAGCATGATTTTAAATGGCTGCATAGCATTCCACTAAGACAAGTGAACATACCACATTTATTTAACTGGATTCCTTTCGTTGGATATTTAAGTGGTTTCTTATTTTTCTTTGTTATAAATAAAGCTGAAATATTCTTGTGCATAAATCTTTTTTATTCATTTCTAAATATTTCTTAGGATATGTTCTCATAAAAAAATTTACTGGGCTAGTGTATTTATAAACCATTTCACATTTTCCTTTATAGGAACAGATCATAGAGGGTTGTACCTTTTGATCATCCAAAAAACAAAGATATTGCTTTTTTAAAATTTATGGTTCGCTATTTCATGCTGGGAAAACCCATTAGTAACTAGAAATCCATATTAAGTGTCTTTTTCAATCCCAAGTTTGCTCCTTTTAAATCTGAGAACAACTAAAAGCATACAAATTGATATTTTCTTTAATTAAGACAAAAGCCTCCCAGAAGGCAGTAATCCTTGAGTTGTAATCTATATGTGAAATAAATTGGATCTTTGCATAACCCTAATGGGTAGATTTAGCCACAAAGAGTGCTTCATGAAGTTCAACTCCCATTTTAAGAATTCATTGTTTCATGGTTTACTTTAACCACAGTTTTGTTTTGTATTTTAATATAAGACTCTCTATAAGCAGTGAAAATCTTTTTTTCACAGGAAAACTTTACATGAAACTCTGATATATGAAAAAGGTCAAAGTTGTTCTGATTAAAACCAAGCAGGAGGGTTTCCCTTAAAAATTTACTCTTCCCTATTCCCAAGGCAAGTGGTCCCTGAATCATTTCAGAGAACCTCTAAATTTAAAAACCACAGGCTTAAACCAAAGCAAAATTTGGTTCACTGAATTAATACTGAGAGTAGTCATCAAATACTCAACTGCATACATAAAGCACTTCCAGGCAATTTAACTAAAAAAAAGTCTTAAAACTTCAATTTGTTTAATTTATATAACTGAAACTAATAATTAAACCAACAGGACATTTACTTTGTATATGCTTGCATCCTGTTCAGTATAGACTTCAGTTAACTGAGCACTTTCTACGTGCTAATAAGCAGATCTTGTCTTATTCTGAGTGTTAGATAATAACCTTGTCCTGTTCCCTTGTCATAATAAGTCAGTCTACAGTAGCTTTTTTTGGAACACAGATGAATACTAAAATAAGCAACATTTTTGCTTTATTCTTGTGGTGGTCTAGAACTTAGACAGAGGAATATTATCCTAAAAGGCAATACTATATTTATCCAGTACCCAGTGTTTTCTGGAGTCACCTACCTTGTTCTCTACTTCTGGAAGGATATGGCAAGCAGCAAGGTCTTCTAGGCCTGGAATCTTTGACTCCTGTTCATTAATACCATCTTAGTCATGGTACAAGTCTTAGGCATCATACTGTGGTACATGTGGTTTGTTTTTATGAACATTTATAACAAAGCATGCTTCCCAAATGTTATAACAGTTATAACAAAGCGGTTGTAACTCAATTCAATTATACTTTTGAATTTAGGACCAAACCACAAGATATGGAAGCATGTTCTAATATGTGAATTAAATAGATTATCTCCCACAAACTCTGGGACTTTTCTGGAATAAGAAGAGGAACTCTTTAGTTTACATAGTCTGTCTGATTATATCATAGACTTTTGAAACCATCATCTCTTAATTCTCATAAATCTTTAATGTGTGTATAAGAACTGAAGAACATAGACTCTTTTAAGTCCATGTAATTTTTAATTCACAAACTATACCTCTTCAGACAACAAACATGTAGTTGTCAAAACTTGATAAAAGGTTGATTAACAGAACAATTTCAAAGGAACCAGTTAAAGCATGTAAAGTGCTTTTAATGGCAAAGCATACAGAAACCATGGAGGTGGTGCCACAAAGCAGGAGTCAACATAACATCCTCTCAAACAAAGGTACAGTTTCCCAGATCCCTATAAGCATTATCACTAGTGCTGAGTGAGGGTTCCACCAGGTGAGAAGTTTTCCTGGCTTTTCTCATAGATTTTATACCCCCTTCACACCCTCACCTCGGCCACAGTTTCCTACATGCTGACAACACTTCTGAAAATGACCTGATCACCAAGTGCAAGTAATTGGTACAAAACAACCCTAGAAGATACTTCCAGAGAAGATGGTGGATTAGGGAGCCCCAGGACTCAGTCCATCCATCAAAACAACTATTAAGCAGTCAGGAACTGTCTGAACAACTATTTTGAAACTCCAGAGGCCAGAAGGACATTGTACCACATTAAGGGAAGAGTGGGAGAAAGAGGCTGATAAATTATGGTAAAGAACTGTAAATTGCTCTTTCCTTCATGGCAGGCTGCCATGGCGTTCAGTCCCTGACTAGTGGCTGGTGACAGAAAGGGTCATAAAAATCCTCTTCCCCAAGAACAGGGGTGTGTATGGCCAATTACTGATCATGGCTTTTGATTAATATATTTGAATCTCTGGGTCCTGGCTCTCAGGGCAGCTATTGTTTCAACATACCCTGGAAAAAGGTGGAAGCCGCCATTGTTTCAACCCTCCCTGAACAGGGGCAGAGGCAGTGAAGATTTAAAGACACAGGGCTTCCTCGGGGTTGTGGCAGGAAGTTAGCTGAAGGTTTGCATTTGCTGGGTAGGCCAGAAAAGCTCAATTTTGGGGAGTCATCAGAGAACTTCTTGGCACTCTTCCTGACCCCTTCCACAGGGCACTTTGGAGCTGGTCTGCACCCATTAATGAATGCCTGGTCCTACTTTGACAGGAGAAGACTGAACTGGGAAAGCCCTTCCTGGAGTGACCCTCCTCCCAGTTTGCCCTCAAGGCAAAGGCAGTGTGAGGCAACAAAAGGAGTGTAAAAAACTATAGAGGCAGACAGTCTGGGGACAAAGGCCTGCCAGCTTTAGATACCCAGGAGAGGGAGTTTTGTCCCCCAGGAAACAAAGGGGACAAACAAACTCCTCTAAATAAAGGAACTCCAAAACAACTAACAAGCAAAAGCCCAGGACAAGACAGAGGCCCAGGAGATAGGTAATACCCTGCACAGTGCATTTGCCTTGGGCAGACCTTCCTTTCTTGAGCTAAAGCTCAAGAAAATCTCTGTCTTATCAGCAGCTGGTTGCAAAACCAAGAAACAGGCATCCCAGGGAATAAATCCCAGAGTTAACATTTTAAAATATTAAAATACAGTGTACAACAAAAGAGTACAAGACAAAGAAACAGGAAATTATGGCTCATCCAACTGAAGAGGATAAAAATACAGGAAAACACCAACAAAGATGAGAATGTGAGTATACTGAACAAAGCCTTTAAAAAATAATCTCTAAAAATGCTTAAGGAGATGAAGTACAGAGAAAGATAATAGGAAAACAATGAATGAACAACATGAGAATCTAAGTAAAGAGACAGAAAATTTTAAAAGAAACCAAACAGAACTACTGGAGTTGAAGACCCCAATAACCAGACAGAACTACTGAAGTTGAAGACCACAATAACTGAAATAAAAAATGGCCAGGAGGCTTTTAAGAGCAGATTGGAGCTAGCAGAAGAAATAATCCATGACTGTGAAGACAAGACACTTGAAATGAGTCAGGCTGAGGAGCAGAAAGAAAAAAAAAATTAAAATAGCCTAAGACAGTTATGGGACACCATCAAGTGCACCAATATGCACCATATGGGAGTCCCAGAAGGAGAAGAAAGAGAGAAAGGAACAGAAGAAAAAGTCAAATAAATAATGACAGAGAACTTCCCAAACTTAGCAGAAGACAAGAATATCCACATCCAAGAAGCTCAGAGAAAATTAGCAAGCTAAACATGAAGAAATAATACACCCCATCATATATTGAGGGCACTATCAAATGCAAAGACAAGGAGAGAGTGCTGAAAGCTGAAAGAGAAAAGAAACATGTTACATACAAGGGAGTCCTAATAAGATTGAGTGCCAATATCTCATCAGAAACCATGGAGGTAAGAAGGCAGTTGAAATATTTAAAGTGCTGAAGGAAAACAACTGCCAGTCAAGAATTTTATACCCAGTGAGACTGTCTTTCAAAAAGCAGGGAGCAATTAAGACATTCTCAGATATATAAAAGCTGAGTTAATACATCACCACTAGATTTGCCCTCCAAACAATGCTGAAGGGAAATTATCAGACTGAAATGAAAGGACTCTAAACACCGGTTCAAAGCAGCATGAAGAAATAAAGATCTGCAGTACAAATAATCATTGGGATAATTATCAATGCCAAGCATTATTGTGTTGTATTGTTTGGTATGTAATTCCACTTCTTACTTCCTACAGGTGCTAAAATGAAAATTCATGAAAAGTAATGATAAATCTATGTTTTTGAACATACAATGAACAAAGATATAAGTGGTAACATGTACAAAAAAATGGTGGGGGGACAGAAGGGTATCCGAAAAGTATATGTGCATGCTATTGAAGTTATATTGGTATTGAACCAAACATACTTGTTTTATATTTAGGATTTTAAATTTTAACCCTGTGGTAACCACAAGGGAAACAGATGAAAAATATATCCAGATAGAAATGAGAAGACACTCAATATGGTACCACACAAGAAAGTAAATAAATCTAAGGTAGGCTTTAATGAAAGTTAGGGACAAAAAAAAGGTATAAGACTTAAAATGGCAGAAGAAAGACCTGTCTTATCAGTAGGGACATTAAAGTTGATTTGAGAAATCTCTCCAGTCAAAAGTCAGAGATTGGCAGAATGGATAAAAAAAGCATGACCCAATCATGTGCTGTATGTAAGAGATTCACCATTATAGTCAAGATACAAGTAGGATGAGGGTGAAAGGATGGGAAAAAATATACCATGCAAGTAGCAACCAAAACACAGTTGGGGTGGCTATGCTAATATCAGGTAAAATATACTTTAAGTCAAAAACAGTTGGGAGAAACAAAGATGGTCAATACATACTGATAAATATAAGAAGAGGTAGCAATTATGAATAAATATGCCACAAACAGCAGAGCCCCAAAATATATGAAGTAAATACTGAAGATTTGAAGGGAGAAATTGATGGTCTACATTAATGGTAGGAAACTTTAATATACCACTCTCAATAATGGACAAAACATCTTGTCAGAAGATAAAGAAGGAAGTATGGGATGGGTAATACACTAAACCAACTAGAGCTAATGGACGTAGATAGAACTCTGTACCCACAAAAACAGAAAACACATTCTTCGCAAGTGCACATGGATCATTCTTCAGGATAGGCCATATATTGGGTCACAAAACAAGTCTCAATAAATTCAAAAATATTGAAATCAAAAAATGTATATTCTCTGAGAACAGAATGAAGCTAGAAATCAATAACAAAGAAAAGGAAAATTCACAAATATGTGGAAATTAAACAACATACTCTTAAACAACCAAAGGGTTAAAGAAGAAATCACAAAGAAAATTAGAAAATACCTTGAGGTGAATGAAAATGAAAATACAACATACCAAAATGTGTGGGATGCAGCAAAGGCAGTGCTGAGAGGGCAATTTATAGCTCTAAAAGCATACCTTAAAGAAGAAAGACTTCAAATCAGAAACTTAGCCTCAAAACTGGAAGAACTAGAAAAAAAAAGAGCAAACTAAATTCAAAGCAAGCAGGAGGAAGGAAATAACAAAGATTAGAGTAGAGATAAAGGAAAATAGAAAAAAATATAGAATCAACAAAACCTTAGTTTGGTTCTTTGAAAAGATGAACAAAATTGACAAACATTTAGCTAGACTGACAAAGAGAAAAAGAGAAAGGGTACAAATGATGAAAATCAGAAATGAAAAGAGGTATTTTACTACTGCCCCACTGTATTAGTTAGGGTTCTCTAGGGAACAGAATCAACAGGAGATATCTGTAAATAGTGTAAGGTGTTATAAGATTCTCTCACGTGACTGTGGGGATGCATAAGTCCAGGTTCCACAGGCAGGCTGCAAACCAGGGGCTCTGGTGAAAGTCCAATGAAGGTCCTTGATGAGTTTCTGGGAGACTTTGGCTGTCCAAAGACAAGCTGGGAAATTCTCTCTGAATGCTGAAATCACTTCCCCTTTTAAGGCATTCAACTGATTGGATAAAACATCACTCATTGCTGTAATCAGCCATCTATGCAGTAAACTAACTGATGACTAAAGCTCATAAATGTCCTTGTATTACAATTAGCCCAGTGCTTGCTTGACCAAACAACTGGGTACAATTACCTGGTCAAGTTGACACATTAGCCTAACCATCACACCCACTGAAATAAAAAGGAATATAAGTGGATAATATGAACAATTGTATGCCAATAAATTAGACAAGTTAGGTAAAATGGACAAATTCTTAGAAACACACAAACTACCTGCATTTATTCAATAAGAAATAGAAGATCTCAACAAGCCAATAACTAGTAAAGAAATCAAATCAGTATTCAAAGACCTCCCAACAAAGAAAAGCCCAGGACTAGATGGCTTCACAGGGGAGTTCCACCAAACATTTCAAGAAGAATTAACTCCAATTTGCACAAACTCTTCCAAAAAAATTCAAGAGAGGAAACACTTCATAATTCATTCTATGAGGTCAACATTATCCTCATACTACAAGAAAAAAAAAAAACAACTATGGACCAATGTCTCTTATGAATGTAGATGCAGAAATCCTCAACAAAATACTAGCAAACCAAATTCAACAGCTAATATTAAAAGTATTATACACCATGATCAAGTGAAATTTTTCCCTGATACGCAAAGTTTGTTCAATATAACAAAATCAATTAATGTAATACACCACATTAACAGAATGAAGGGGAAAAAAACTCACGTGATCATCTCTATCAATGCAGAAAAGGCTTTTGATAAAATACAGCACCCTTTCTTGATAAAAACACTTAGAACACTAAGAATAGAAGGAAACTTCCTCAACATGATAAAGAGCATATATGAAAAGCCCACAGCTAACATACTATTTAATGGTGAAAATCTGAAAGCTTTCCCTCTAAGAACAGAAACAAGACAAGGATGCCCACTGTCACCACTGTTATTCAACATTGTATTAGAAGGTCTTGCCAGAGCAATGAGGCAAGAAAAAGAAATAAAAGGCATCCAATTGGAAAGGAAGAAGTAAAACTGTCCCTATTTATGGATGATATGATCCTATATACAGAAAATCCTGAAAAATCCACAACAAAGCTCCTAGTGCTAATACATAAATTCAGCAAAGTGGCAGGGTACAGGAACAATACCCCAAACTCAGTACTGTTTCTATACACAAGCAATGAAAACTTGGTAGAAGAAATCAAGAAAAATTCCATTCACAATAGCAACTAAAAGAATCAAATATCTAGGAATAAATCTAACCAAGGATATAAGGGACTTGTACACAGAAAACTATAAAACATTGCTAAAATAAATTAAGGAAGACCTAAATAAATGGAAAGATATTCCATATTCATGGATTGGAAGACTAAATATCTTTAAGATGTCAATTCTACCTAAAACAATTTATTGATTCAATGCAATCAAAATCCCAGCAACCTTTTTTGCAGAAATGGAAAAACCAACCATCAAATTTATATGGAAGGTAAGGGGCCCCAAATATTTAAGCCACCTTGAAAAAGAAGAATGAAGTTGGAGGGCTTACACGCCCTGATCTTAAAACACATTTTCTCAGACTGGTCACAAAATTGGTTTAAAGGACAGATAAAATTTCTAAAAATACTTTTTAAAAAAAATTTGGTAACAACTATGGTGAGAAACAGGATTACTAACCAGGTAAAAATCCAACTCAGCATACAAAGGCCCACAGAGTGAGGATGGAAGGCTTGTTAGAGAGCAGTGTCAGGGAGAACCAAGGAATGTATCTCAAATGACCAAACAGGTTCCAAGGACACCATGTAGTATTTGATTGTTTGCCCAGCTGGCTATTTTATTTGCCAAATCTTTGCTGCTGTGAACTTACATTGGGCATCAACTAGAAATAAATGGGATAGCAGATGTAGCTCAGTGGTTGAGCTTCAGCTTCCCACATGCGAGGTCCTGGGTTCAATCTCTGGCCCAGGTATGGAAGGAGGGAGGGAGGGAGGGAGGGAGGGAGGGAGGGAGGAAGGGTTTATAATATGTTTTGGAGATAGCAAAGTCTGCACTTACCCAGAACTTGTCAGGAATTTGCCTTATTCATAGGATGTTGGCAAACCCCAAATGGTTGAAATCTAAAGTTTTGTGGTAACAAAGAATTAAAACAATGCAAAATGTTCTCTCTTTCACCCTTTTTCCCTAGTCAAATGAACTGTGTTTGTTTTGTATTTTAGGTCTTCAAACACTATTCACAAAACTTAATTTATCTTTGTACTTTGACTCATTGATTAACTGAAATATCATCTCTTCTTCTGTTCTAATACTTATTATTGTTTCATTCAGTTTGGAGGTACTAGTATTCAGTCACTAGCACAGTAATATTAAATTTATATATTTTTGGCACTATTTTGGGAAATCTGCAAAGATTATGAAATAATCGTGCCACCCAGCAGAGATAGAAGCATAACAAGATTTCCCAATAAAACCTAGCATTATTATGCCAAAGCAAGAATGGCTCCTTCCAGAATGTCTGGCATTTCCTGGGCTCTACTGTATCCATTGCTTCAATGCTATCCTTTATGTCACTTAAAGGGCAGCCCAGATACCCTCTCATATATTTTTGTCCCAATTAAGGGACAAAATTTTCTAATATATACATAACTTGAGAAAACAAAACTCTCAAAAATATATCCCTCCAGGTAAAACCATCACCCCATAGAAGAATATGAAAAACACCTGGCAGTGGCAAGAGTCAAACTCTAGAAATGCAGAGAATCCCATCGAGTTCTATAATGTGGCTTCATTTACATACAACCAATGGAAGTTCTATATAACCCAAAATGTGGCCATGAAACATCACTTACTAAAGTTGGGATAAAATGGCATAAAACAATTGTCCTTGTCAGTTTTCCAGCAGGGCAGGGTACCTAGTCCTTTCATCTGCTGTGACTGTAAATGATACCATTTGTCCACTTGTCCTGGGAGAGCTTTCCAAGAAAGAATATCTCCTTTTTGTGCACGTAGCCTCAGACAATTGATTTCTTTGGAGTGGGAAGTCAAGTCTAGCTTTATATCCTTGGTAGGAAACTTCTTGTAATATAACATGCAGGCACAGAGAAAAATTGAGTCTTTTTACACTATACCCACCCCCTTTTTTAACAAAACACTGAATGCCAATTTGCAAGACAGGCCTTGAAAGCCCTAATTTTCCTCTTTGAAGCCACTCCTGCCAAGGATGTCACTGGCAAAGATAGATTCCCTTTCACAGGCATGCCCAGCCAGGTTTTCTCTCAATTGCTAGTAACATCTGGTATCCCTCTGGGTCTATTTTAGGTCCATAATTATTTCTTTACCATGTTAATGATTGCAAATATCTCTTTCCCACTACCCTACTTCTTCCAGACTTTTCTTTCTTTACTGTTAACACACCATTGTAAGAAAAATAAATAAGACAATTCCTAATTCCATGGTTGGGATCTCTGCCTTGCAAAATGATAATCATCAACAGGAAGAATGGTTTGTAAATAATGGTCTGAACCAAGTAATTCTAAAACCAAATGTAAGATAATTGCTTTTCTTAGAAACCATCAATCTATTTTTCTATCTTCACTTCCATGTGGATCCAAGACTCCTCCCTCCAGAGATATATTTGGCTTTCAATATTGTGGAAAAACATTTTTGACAATGCTAGTAATTTGGAAAAAGACCACCCATTCTTGCCTTACTTCCATGTTTTATCTTTCTATTGGCAAGGTGACCAGATTTTCAAACCAACAATTCACTTAGGCCTGGGAAGAAATTTAACCATGATGGACCTGCCAACTACTGACTCCTAGGGTAATTTTGTTTCTTTAACCAACTGGGCACTTTCAAGATGGAGCAGGGGAGACACTTCTTGTACGTGGAGGATCATCTGCCACATGAGCACCTCAGGATGAGGTGTAGGGAGGTTCTGGATTTGACTCTAAGGTCAGAGAAAATGTATCAAAAATCAATATTTACATTAATATAGCTTTAGCAATAATAATAATAATAAGATACAAATTTTAATATGCAAAAATCTGAGATCTCATTGTGTCTGAGGGTCCTGCCTGACAGCTGTGGGACATCTTTCCTTAACTTTCTCTTTGGGTGTATTATGGCAGCATTGTACTGTACCACTTCTTATCAAAGAGTGTCCTGAAAGCTGTTCCCACTTAAGTATACTGTGATTCTTCCTTTCTTGTGATCTATAATTAGACTAGGAAAAGAGTCTGGCACATATTAAAGAGCAGGGCATAGCACATATTCTACACCCACGTGAATATGAGTGTTGTGAGGTCAGGGACTCTCTTAGTCTGCCAAAGCTGCTATGACAAATACCACATGTTGGTTGGTCTAACAACAAGAATTTCTTGGCTCATGGTTTAGGATAGAAGTCCAAAATCTAGGCACTGGCAAGGCCATGCTTTCTCCCCAAAATCTGTAGCATCTGGTGCTGGCTTAACACATTTTTTAGGGTCCCTTGGCTTGCATCTCTGCCTGTCATCACATGACAATCTCTCTCTCCTTGTGTCTCCTCATTTCCTCTGACTTTTGACCTACTCCTGTGTCTTTCTTTGGATTCTGGCTTCTCTCTGTAAGGCCTCCAGTAATAAGGACTAAGACTCACCCTGATTCAGTTGGGCCACACCTAAATAGGACCTTAGAAGATCTTATTCACAAATGAGTCTGCACCTTAACTGATAATACATCTTCAAAGGGTCCTATTTACAAATGAGTCTACCCCCACAAGAAGGCAGATTAAGGATAAGGACATGTCCTTTGCTGGAGTGCATGATTCAGTCTACCACAGGGACTTTGTGTGTAGACTGTAGTATCCCTGGTACCTAGAACAGAGACTGGCACACAATAGGAGTTCAATAAATATTTGTTGAATGAAAGAATGAGAGGAGAATTTAAGTCAATCTGTCATAAAATGCTTTCTGCATGGGGCAATAGGTAAGTGTGGTAGGAGTTCTGAGGATGAAAAGACTAGGTGGCCTGGAGTGCCTAGAAAAGACTTAGCAGAAAAGATAGGACTTAAACTGGCATTAAAGGTAGAATAAGATTTCAGTACATGGAAGGTTCTACGCAGAATGGGAGTGGGGCGAGAGATAAAAGCCAGAGCCAGGAATAAAAGAGGACCTGCAGGGAGATCTTCTTTCTCCTCACCTCTTCACAACCTCTCATAATAGTGCATGTTTAAATCTTGATCTACAATCTGGGGTCCTGCCTCCCTTGTGCACCCCCATTCATAGCCACTTCCCCGGACTACTTCTCCAAAGCCAGGTACAGGTTCCCTGGCAACTCCCTAACACAGGGAGAGAGAAATGTGCAAGACACCCAGGCCTCCAGCCCATCCCAATCCCCGAGAATCTCTAGTCTGTCTCCTGCTTGCTCTCGAGAACTTTCTCTCTCTCCTCTCTCCCTCCAGACACCCAGCATCATCTTGTGGATGGGTTTGGACTTTTGTGAAAAATAAGAAAAGCTTCTGCTGCTTCTGATTTCGCCACTACTAAGATTCCTGAGGTAGATTTCCAACAGGGCTAGATGATCTTAGCAGAATCAGGGAGAAGAGAAAATTCAGGGAAGAAAACAAATATTTCAATAAATTAAGCTTCTACAACTTCTGCCAATGGCTATAGGTCCTTTTTCTACTTTCCTAGAGCACTTTAGGTATCATTAAATCAATGTAAGTTTTGTCAAAAAAGGAAGAGTTGGAAAGCAACCCAACATGCTGGGTTCAAACCTGATCTGTGTCCACTGGGGAACTGACAATCTAACAGAAAAAAATAGCAGCACAGCTGGAAACTTTCTCCTCTCTGGCCTTGTTAATTAAATACTACAACACTGGCTGGTCTGGGAGTAGAACTACATGTGAATAAGATAATCAAATTGAAGAAAACACAAACTGAACTGAAGAAAGGGATTTGATTTCCTGCATGAGTCATCCAAAGAAAGTGATGATTTGCCTATATGAGAGATGAATTAAATAACTCCGAAAATTAAGTGACACATCAAAATTCAACACCATTGGTTTTTCTCTTTGCAGCCTGCTGTTTAGTCTCCTAAGATTTCCCAGTGTCCTAGAAATGAATAAATCTTGCATATGCTGCAACAGCACTAAGTCGAAGAAAGGAAAAATTGTGTTTGATTTACACAATAAAATCACAATTAGCTGAAGCACTTGGAGAACAGAATATCACGGTTACCTCAAGATTTATAAATCTTGCATTATACCCAATGAGCCCACTTTCCTGCCTCAGTAAGTGGAGAATAATACATATAATTAGATCCCTGTTCAAGATAACAATAATTCTAAATAATTACAGTGTCCCTAGGTTGTGTTTAAATGCTAAGGGAACCAGCCCAATGCTCCTGCTTCCCCTCTGTACCAGCAGAACCTGGAATGTTCTTCCAAGAGGAGTGTTGATAAAGAAGGGGATTCAAATACACAATGTTGCACAGTAATCTGCTAATTCATATGGATTTTTAACTTACCCTGGAAGTTTTCGTAATCCCCAAATCCATGTATCAGTGGTTCTTTTGTTCTCTGAAAATTACAGAAAAATTCTCCATTTAAGTGAAAGCTCTCATTACTTGAGTTCCAGTCAACTGGAGTTTTCCCATTTTCCAGGTCTCTGTATTTTCTCCATAAGGCAGCACTTTGTAGAGCCCCACAAAATGTGCATCTTCCCCAAATTTTAGCGAGAAGAGAGTTCCAGGAGGGGAGCATGCCTAGATTTTAGAAAACAAGAACTATTCATATTTTGATTCTAAAATCAAACAAGCACCATCTGTTAGCATATTTTCCACTTGGTATTCTAGGGAGCTTCTGTTCTTTATTAAGACAAATTGAGATCATTGTTATTTGTATTTTACTTGTTCTCCTGCTGTTTGGTGGGAGTAGTGTATGTGTGGCTAATCTGCTTTTTGGACTGTACTGAGGTTGGTACTGGAGTGGGGGTGGTAGGCTGCTGCCCAAAGTCAGAATAGAGCTGCCACCTGTCCAGCTCTGACTTGGGCAGACATGAAGGCATGGTGCTTTTGCACAGAGGTGGAGATGAGTGGATGTAATCACTGATGTCCTCCTGTCTCCCCAGGTGGTGCCATTTTCCTCATCCTGGCACCCCAACTCCCATCTGCCTATGGGGCTTCTTGCCTTGGGGTTGTCATTCCTAGGCCTTGCTTTCCATTCCCCTCAGCCACTCCCATGCCCCAGCCATTTAAAACCCACGTTTCCCTGCCCCCTTTTTTATAGGTGCCTGCTCTCAGATAGTTATCCTTTTGAAGTGTGATTTGTTAAACCTAATTCACACTAAGATTTTAGAGATTTTAACTTAATATATAATTTCTCCCTTGTAACAAATTTGTATTTCAACTTTATTTCCTAAAACAGTGTTTTAACCTTCCTTCAACTCCCTGTATAAGAATCTGATGGACTTTTAGAAATCCCATCAGGGAAGAAGTCTGACGGAAAAGAGAACTTTCTTAGCGTCCCTTGTATGTCACCATGAAAGTGCCTTACCTACTTCCATGAGCAAGTAGCATTCCCCAACATTCGGGGGTATGCTGCCATTGTCATAGGATTTATGATCCATTTGGCTGGTTGCTTTCCAGATCTCCCTACCAAAGTCTCAAAACCAGGCATAGCAAAGATGCAACTTAGTAATACCATCTAAGAGGGTGGTGGACCAAAAGCTATGCCTGGACATGCACATTGCATTTTCTCTCACTAGTTTGCAGCCTGGTTGTTATCATGGTCATGACAGTTACCAGCACTATGATGGGACACCAGAAATGAGACCCACACCTTAGGTGACCTGAGTAAAGCTGGGTGACAGGGGATCTGTTTATTTCCATTTATTTTAAAATAACTCAAGTCCTGTTTACTGTTTCTTGTTATGTTGCTTAGAAACCTTGTTATTTTGACTTGAATCCAACTTAGAAATGGAACATTTGGAAAACTATACAAAATTCTTCTTGGAACTCTGTCATCATTTAGGAAACTTTTTTCTATATTAACACTGCATATCCCTCACACATATGTACAACTGCATAGATATCAGGAGTTCATTCTCTCACATTCTGAAAACCTCATACAGGAGTTTCTCTTCTGGTGTGCCACAGTCCCCAGGGTATTAAGACTTCTCACAGCTGTCAGGCAAGCTTATCTTTGCTATGACTAGGAACACTTACTGTCATAATAGAATCTATCAGACAGAATGTCATGGGATATTGGTCTAGCAATGTTGCATATTCTCACATTCCCACTCATAAAAAGCCTCTTATTCTATAACAGACATTTCAATAGGCATGTAACATGCTAGAGTCTCTACCACCCTAGAAACAAATAAACATATAGACAAGCAAACAAAAATGCTCCCTCCATTCCCATTAACCCTTTGTCTATTACCATATCATCTCAAAAAATGTGTCTACGCTCTCTGCTCAAGGTTGGCAGCTGGGTTTGCTCTTCATTTGCTTGGCAACAGAAGTCAGGATGAACAAAATGAATCAAAAGTTTGACAAGAGTTATGGGATTAATCAAACCCCTTGTTGAGTAAATTTAAAGTACCATTCATGGGGAATCCAAGTAAAGGAAGATCTTCCATCATGAAAGCTCACCTATCTAAGGTTCTTTGCTATCTTTAGTATTGTCTCAATTTCAAGTCTCTGATATTTTCAGTCTAAAGTGAACATAGTGCAGTTGCTTTCAGAACTGTCAGCAAACAGAGACAAAAGAGTGTTAAATTTATTATAATTCAAGGGGTGAAATGATTAAACATTTAGTATTAGCAGATATCTCTTGCATCAAAATATCCAGATAGCAATCCGGCAAGACAGGTCTATATTTTGTGTCTGTGGAAGCCCTGGGAAAATGCCCTGACATAGACTCTGACAACATTGTTTCCAATTCCAGCTCTGGAAAATTACCAGCTTTTTATTGTAAGATGAATGCTCATTACATATGGTTGAATTGAGGATCATAAGAGATAATATGAATATTTTCTTACCCATAGTACTTATAAAATGTCCTCCATCAACATTTCTCTGTTTCTGGATCACAGCCTTTCCACCATCTATAGGTTTTTAAGGGTACACTCCTGTGGTGTTAATTACATTCACAATATTGTGCTATCATCACCACCATCCATTACCAAGACCTTCTCATTACCCCAAACAGAAACTCTATACTTATGAAGCAATACATTCCCATTCTCTTCTCTGCCCAGACCCTGGTAACATCTAACCTATTTTCTGTTTCTATGAATTTGCTTATTCTAGATATTTCATGTAAGTGGAATCATACAATAATTGTTCTTTGTGACTGGTTTATTTCACTTAGCATAATGTTTTCAAGGTTCATCTATGTTGTAGCTAGCAAGTATCAGAACTCTCTTTTTACAAATGAAAAATATTCCATTGTCTGTATATACCGCATTTTGTTATCCATTAATCTGTCCATCAACATGATGGACAGATGGATGGCCAGTGATGACTACCAGTCTACCAGTGATGACTGCAGGACTCAGAGTGGAGAGCAGACAGGGGCCAAAGTCTTCAGTAAATTGGTGCTCTCTGATGGCATTTAAAAGGAATTACATATCAGTTTTCTTTAATTAAAATTAGAATAATATAGAAGAAATTTTGTTTAGATAAAAAAGAAAGCTACTCGTTAATCCCATCAAATTCATATGGAGTGGTAAATGACCCTGAATAACAAAAACCTTTCTGGAAAAGAAGAATGAAGTTGGAGGACACACACTTCCTGATTTCAAAACTTACTATAAACCTACAGTAATCAAAATAGCATGGTACTGGCACAAGGACAGACAAATACATCAATGGAATGAAATTGAGAGTTCACAAATTAACTCACATATCTCTGACCAATTATTGATTTTTCAACAAGTGTGTTGAAACATGGTCAAAGGACTTGAATAGAGACATTTCTCCAAAGAGGATATACAGATATCCATTAAGCATATGAAAAGATGCTCAACATCAGAGAAATGCAAGTCAAAACCACAATGAAATACCACTTCATACCTACTGGGATCCAAAAAATAAATAACAAGTCTTGGTGAGATTGTGGAAAAATTAAGACTCATAAGAATTGCTAGTGGAAATGTAAAAGGGTGCAGCTACTATGGAAAACAGTTTGGCATTTCCTCAAAATGTTAAATTTAGAATTACCATATGATCTGATAATTCCACACTTAGAATATCCCAAAGAATTGAAAACAGGGATTCACAGATATAGTAATATACCAATGTTCACAGCAGTATTTTTTCACAATAGCCAAAAAAGTGAAAACAATCAAGTGTCCATCCACAGATCAATGTACAAACAAAATTTGATGTATCTATACAATGGAATATTATTCAGCCATTAAAAAGGGGTGGAATTCTGATACATGTTACAAGAAGGATGAACCTTGAAAACATTATGCTAAGGGAAATAAGCCTGATTCAAAAGGACAAATATGTAATTCCACTTATCTGAAATATGTAGATTAAGCAAATTCACAGAAAAAGAAAATAGAATAGAAGATACCAGGGGTTAGAGAGAGGAGGAATTAGATGTTATTGCTTAATGGGTAAAAAGTTTCTACTGTGGGTGATAAAAAAAAGTATTAGTAATTTAAACTGGTGATGCCAGTCAACATTGTACAAGTAATTAATGTCACTAAACGAATATTTTTAAATGGTTAAAACAGCAAATTTCATGCTATATATGTTACCACAATAAAAAAATTTTAAAGAAAAGCCAGAGGAAGAGTGAGGAAGATTCAAATATCACAGCAAAAAAAGAAAAGAAGCAAATCTATAATCCAGTAGGATTATCATCAGTCAATTCTATAGGAGGAGAGGAGTTGTCATAATTTGAAAAAAGCCACAATGGCATTTATAGCACATATGAGTAAATGACTAGAATTAACCAGAAGAGTAAGCTCCCAGGGGTCCAGTCTGTCCTGATATGAACTAAAAGTTACTTGGAAAAACAATTTTAAGCCAATAATATTCGTCTTTTCTTAACTTCAGAGTTATAATGTATTAGTAGGCTATCCATAACAATTAATCTAAAAAGTCATGAAAAATATTGCAATCCTTAATTAATATGAAAAACTAAAGCTGTCTTCTATTTGAAATATTCCTTCCCTCATCATAACTGTGTTTATTTTGATTTAGGTATTTGCTAATTCATTTATGGCATATGAGTTACATATCCCTCTAAATGAAACATTATGTGCAATACTTTGTATTTATCTTCACAGGCAGAAAACCTATATACTATCAGGAGAAATTTAAGATTTCCATTTTATGAAGTTAAAAATCAAATTATTATTCCTGCTTTTTAAAATTTATGAGCCTACATACTAATCAGAATGTACTGAAACTTTAATGTTTTATTGGTTTTATTAAAAACATTTATGCACCTCTTTTCAATGACCAAGGTTTTATCCTTTGGTTTATAGTGGTACATGAAGAGAAGTTTGTAATATTTGATTGCTGGAAATCAATAAGATCATTGTGGGTTGTGATAACTTGTTGAACTTCACCTACCCCTTGACTCTGCCTCTACAATGTATGACAATATGACTTTCCCTTCCATTTCCATGCTAAAAAACACTAGAAAATCCAATTGGAACTTTTTAGTCCTCATTATTTTAAACTTTCTGCAGCATTTGATCCTTCTTATGATGCTTTCCCATATCCATTGCTTTTCCAGACCCCATTCCTTTCTGGTTTCCCATCTACTGATGCAGTTCCTTCTTCTAAATCTGTTCTGTGGCCTTTTTTCCTCTTCAATGTAACCTTCAAATGTTTTTCAGTGTTCCATCCTCAATTCAATTCAACAAACACTTTTGAGCAACAACTATGTGCATGACAATGGTGATCAATGCCAGAGATGCAAAGATAAATAAGACATGCAATTCATGAGAGAGGCACATAAATAAACAAACATATTCTAATCTATACGTGCTGCAATAAAGATGTGTTCTGGTGGCTCATCTACAGGGTCATGGAGGATAAAGTAGTGACTCTGCCATCTTCTATTTTCACTCTACCCACTCTTCCTGGGTGTCTTAACTGGGTTCTTTGACTTATGAGAGATACAGGTTTACACAAACTGATTCAAATAAGAGTTTATTGTAATGAGATGTGTGGGGCATAAAGAAGAAAGGAATCTCACTGGAATGAAAGAACAGGGGGTGTACTCCATTTTCCTCTGCCCCATCACTTATGCTCCATTATGCTTTCCGCTTCCTCACAACTTCACTTTGCACATAGCACACAAAGGTTCTTTGTCTATTTGGCGGCATGTTGTAAGTTTCAGCAACCACTATCAACTATCACATTTTCCCCAATGTTTATCAACTCAGACTCCTGAAGGAAAGAACCCTGATTGGGACAGCTAATCTTTTTGCACCAGGTTTTGTTAGAAGTCAGCAGCCAGCCTAAGGATGGATGAGTAATTCACAATCCAACCCACTGTGGCTGGAAATGGGGATGAACACGTGATAAAATAGATTTGATACTCTTCTCTTAAAAATCCTCAGAGGTTTAGAAAGGAATCTGCAGGCATACCTCATTTTATTGCACTTCACTTTATTGCACTCCACACACATATTGTGTTTTTTACAAATTGAAGATTTATGGCAACCTTGCGTCAAGCAAGTCTATCGGCACTGTTTTTCCAACAGCAGGTGCTCAGTGCTTGCCTCTGTGTCACATTTTAATTAAGGTATGTACATTGCTTTTTCAGACATAATGCTATTGCACACTTAACAAACAACAGTGTAAACATAACTTTATATGCACAAAAACAAAAAATTCACATGACTCACTTTATTGAGATATTCACTTTGTTGCAGTGGTCTGGTAGGGAACCAGCAATATCTCCAAAGTATACCTTAATTCTCTTTACCATGACTTGCAAAGTCCCACATGAGCTAGTCCTTGCATACTTCTCCAACTGCATCTCATGATGAAGTTCCTAGAGCATATAAGGGTTTTTTTTTTCTCCTGCCTTAGGGCTATTGCACATGCTCTTCCCACTACCAGGTCAAGCACTAGAATGTATGTGATGTGATGCAGGGACCTTGCCTGTCTTGATCCCCCTATGGTCACTCAGGCTTGGCATAATGCCTTGTACAATGGGGACTTAATAATTAACAATAGAATTAATATAAAAAATGACTAAGGATTACCTCTTCAACAATGACTATAGATAGGAAGACCCTATGACCAATGTCTAGTTCATTGGCTGAGCATATCTCCTCCTATGTTTTCTACTGCTAATGTTTCCCACACCTACATATTATCAGTCAAAGTTCTATTCTCAATTCCAGGTCTATGTTTCCAACTTCTATGAATGTCTCCAAATGTTCATTCCACAGTGATGTCAGGCTTACATTTATCTCAAACTTACACCTCCAGTATTCCCTCTTTCTTATGGTTTCCCCATTTAGCCACTTACCAAGATTAGAAATCCTAAAATGATCTTTCCCACCTGTCCCTCACTCACCCCTTAAAGCTAGTATCTGATCAGACCTATTTATTTCTCCTTTTTAAGTGGTTTTCAAATCCATCCTCTCTTCCCCAGCCTCATTTTCATTGCCTTAGTTTAGCCTCCATTGTTTCAACTAAACTATTGAAATTGCCTTCCAGCTTTTCTCCTGGTGATTCCCTCCTTTGCCTAATCTAACCACCAGATTTCCATCACAGTAATATTTCAAAATAACAAATCTGGTCGTGACACTCTCCCTCTTAGAATCCTACAATGGTGTCATGATAAAACAGTTGAAAAGTATCTTCATAACTGGTCCTGCCTCCCTCTCTGGCCCCACCCTTTTCTCTACCATTTGCACAATGTTCTCCAATAATATTGAATGCCTTCCTCTTTTAAACTGCCTTATGTTTATGTGCATCCTGTTTTCTCTACTTGGAATGTCTTTCCCACCCATCGCCCTCTAACTTTTAACTCCCAGGAGAACAAGTCAACCCTCAAAACACTAAATGGACAAATTCTCTTTTGATAAGAAAAATGAAAGAAGTTGAACAGAAAAAAATAATAATAATAAGGTCCTGCTATGTTTGAAGTCTTTAGGAAAAAGTAAGGGAATTTTGAAGAAGTAAATTCCAAGTGCCTGAAAGTTTTGTCCAGAGAATGCTCCTAAAAGAGGAAAATTATCTATGAAAATATTGAGCACTATCACAAAGAATCTAGTAGATGAGATTTTGAATGACTAAAATGGCAAGAAAAGCTAGCAACTTCTATGTTCCTGTAGGACCTAAATTAGCATTTGTCATCAGGATGAGAGGTATTCATGGTGTAAGCTTCTAGGTCCCAAATATCTTGCAACTTTTTCACCTGTACCAAGTCTTCAGTCGCACATTTGGTAAGCTCAACCCAAACCTGAAGTCAGTGAGTGAACCGATCCTTAGCATAGTTATGACACAATCAAGAAGCAAGTTGTCCTAATGAATAATCTCTGATTGCACAATCAGTAATTATGACATCATCTGCATAGAGGATTTGATTCATGATATCTATAAAGTTAGGAAACATTTTTTTTTTTTGCCTTTTTTAAAAAACAATTTATTGAAGTATATCATTCATACATGAACATACATAAACTCTAAGTGTTCAGTAAACATCATGATCTTACAAAACAAACATGCATAACATCATACAGGGCTCCCACACATCACCCCCACACACAAACATCCTGCATTGTTGTGAAACATTTGTTAACGAATCATGAAAGATCATTGTCAAAGTATTACTACTAACTATAGTCCAAAACTTCCTCCTCTATACATTTTTTAAAGGATTTATTTATTTATTCATTTACTTCTATCTATTTTTACCACCCCACCCCACCCCCCCTTTTGCTGTTTCTGTGTCCGTTCGCTGGGCAACTCTCTGTGTCCATTTCCTGCCCTCTCTTCTCATCCTTCTCCTGTCTTCACTGGGATTCGATCCTCAGAACCTCCAATGTGGGAAAGAGGCGTCCTACTACTGCCTGCGCCGCCTTAGTTCCTGGTTTTTCTGTGCATCTCATCTTGGCTCTCCCTGTGTCACTCTCCTGTTATGTCATCATAGACATATAGAGGAGAGAGGCGTCCTACTACTGCCTGCACAGGGCCTAGCAGCTCACCTGCTGCGGGGCCTGACGGCATACCTGCACATGGGGCCTGGTGGCCCACGCGCCTTCTATATTTTCCTTTTTTTAAATTTTTACTGGGAGGTCGAACCCAGTTCCCTCCATATGGGAGATGGACGCCCAACCACCTGAGCCACATCCATCCCCCTGCTATATCTCTTAAGGTTGACCAAAGATACCCAAAGTTACAGTGTTTTCACATACAGGATGGTCATATAGTAAATCGGGCTTAGTTTATCACCAGCATACTAAAAACCGGACCTAGGGAGAAAAACTAGGTCTGGGGACACATGCATGGTTTCTAATATAGTGAATGTTTAGCCCACCCTAATTATCACAAAATCAGGACAGTGAGAATATTCGCAAAGGAAACATTTTGAAGAGGTAAACAACTTATCATGTCCTTTAGATTTTTTTCCTTCATGAAGTACAATGAAGAAAGAGACCACCTATTTTTTAAGGGTTAACAGGGAAAACCGATCTTATTTGATTATGTTAGAAGAATTGTATTAGAAGAATGTATCAAAGGGTCTACATACTTATATTGTAATCCAGTCTTTCAAAAAAGCCAGCAAGTCTTATTAAATGGGCAAAGCAAGAAAACTTACAACGATGTCATCTATTCTGTGAAGCTTTTCCTTTCTCTCTACTATCTCAAGAGATAATTGATGCTCTTTATCACCTGCTTGTACATCTTATAAATGTTTTTATTTATATCTCACTCTACTGAAGTTATTTGTTTATATACCTGTCTCCCCTACTGGATTGTAAGCTATTTAAGAACAGAGACTCTTTGCACCATTTGTACTCTATGTGTCTGCTCAGGCTTGACCCTATAGCTGCCTGATGAGCAAATTATGTTAAACTGAATTAAAGAAGGAATCTCCTTGTCCTCCCCCCTCCCAAATGTTACTAGCACAGGAATACTCTAAGCCAATGGAAATAATATGCATATATTTTATTAACTGGAACTCTGATATCTAATTAGAAGCAATGTCCAAAACAAAGCCAAGTTCCCTGACAAGAATTAAATCAAGTCTCTGTCTTTGGGAAAATGTATCCCAAGTTCTTGCTTCCTTTGTCTGCTAACTTTTGGTGATTGCTTAATCCTCTCCAGCTGTTTTCACTTCCAAGCTTTTAACCTCTTCTTTCACTGACCAGAACCCTCTGAATGGTTTATAAGGAAATGGTATTTTGAATGGATTATTTCTTATATTTACCTCCCCATTTTGTACCCCTGCCACCATCCACCCCAAGTGTAACTTACTTTCTCAGACAATCTACCCATTAGCTATCTATAAATCTCATCACCTTAGATTCCAGTGTAACACAGAATTCTTCTCTAATGCACCAGCTCAACATAACCATCCATCTGTAGGCTTGTTGGCATTGTAGTCTTTACATTCCATCATACATCTTTGATGCTGCGCATCATTGAGCAATCCATGAACTTGAACTGTCTAAGAAAATACCACTGGAGAAGCACAGTCCATCAAGCTTTACCATGGAAAATCTGGCAACAGAATTGGCCTGAGATAATATTTTTAATTCCCCATGGCCCAACAGAATACATTCCTTTTCCATTATGGAATGTCTAACTATCCTAATAAAATCATATTCTCTTTGCATATTCTGCTTTGGATATTTGGCCAAGTGTCACTGACTGAAAAAAGAGCAGAGGACTAGTAGTGATGAATCCAAGGTTCTGAATCCAGCTTGGAACTAGCTCTGTGATACTGGTCAAATCACCTACTTCTTCCATCATCATTGTTGATTTAACCAGATGAGTACTTGAAATAAGCAAAAAATAAAACTTATTGAACCTATGTTAAAACTGCTTTTATATTATAGTGTGAACTTGTAAAGGGACTGAGATTTAACCCTACTGAAATCTAACAAGTAAGTCTGCCAATTTTGTGAATGTTAGAAAAAGACATACGATTCCTGGGACAGAGAGCCAGAGCTTTATTACTTACGACATAGCAAGCAGCACGAGCATAATGATTTGCTACCTCTCTGAGCCTTAGCAAAATGGGAATAATAAAGTTTCTTTCATATAGTTGTTGTAAAGATTAAAATTACATTTCAAGTGCCTACTAGGTTTCTAGCACATTGTAGGCCCTCATTAAATGATAGTACTATTTGTATGTTTTTCTTGCTTTTCCCACCAACATTAGATAGAAATAAGAAAGAAGCAACTGCAGCTAACTCGATTCTCCATCAGGTTTAGTAACAAGACTTAAGGTGGAAGGCTTTTATTCTTCCTGCAAAGTCTGATTTTAGATATGAACTATGAGTGTGAACCTTATCGTCCTGCTGGCGGCAATGTACAATTCTAAAGGGGAAGGATTTCTACCAGAATGTTGAACTGTGTTTATTTTGTCATTGTTTACTGAAATTTGGTACTTTTTTCAGGTTTGTCTGTAATTGAATCTTTTACATTTTGTTTAATGATTATATTTGTGTTTTGTTAACTGTAATAGGATCTTGGCAATCAGCATTCTAATTCTAGAGAAATGAGATTATTTTAAGTGAAGTACATAGAAAGGAAATGAGAAAAAGTAAAGGTTGAAATGTATTTCAGTTTGATGTTTAAAGGTTATTTTTTTTTTGTTGTTCTCTGTCAGAAAACTGCAATATATAATTTCTTTGCTTTTTCGTTTTCAACTTGCAAATCTTGTCTTCAATATAGTGAACCAAAGAAAGCCAATTCCTTTCATGCCCTCTGCTGGATATTTGAGGTTAAACATCCATAACCCTGTAAGGTAACTAAATAATAATATACTTGATCTTCAAAAACTTTCTTTTGTATCTATCTTCTTTTAAATCAAAATTCAGCTGGATTGGTTCACTGGTTTCAGAATTCTTTTTTTCTGTGCCTAAAATGCAGGTTCAGAGTTACCTTTTCCTAATGCATAGAAATTATTAGTTGAGGGAAAAGAAGCACTGTCACCTTTGAGGCATCGCAAAGGAATGGCTGTGTCTCTGGCCACTGTGATTTTTAAGAAGCCTCTATTTTATTACTTTCCAGGGCCAAGAGCAATCTCTACAAGCAGGTGAAACCCATATTAGAAGGATGGGGTGGTGGAGCCCATTGCTAGAAAAATTCTCTTTAATAGCTGCTCCCTCTCACACATGGAATCTATCAGAAGGAAGGCAAAAAGAGTTCTTTACTTGATGACCTGGCTGTCTTTAACCATCTTACAAAAACATTCTGGGGATATCTGGAAAGATGCTCCTCTGCGACCTAAATTCAGCAGCCCCACTGTGGTGGGTTGAAACTGTATGTAGCCCAGAAAAACATGTTCTTAAAGTTAATCCATTCCTGTGGGTGTGAACCCATTGTGCGTAGGACATTTTGATGAGGTAACTTCAGCTAAGGGGTGGCCCACCTCAATCAAGATGGGTGGGTCTTAATCCTATCACTGGAATCCTTGTAAGTGGAATGAAATTCAGACAGAGAGAGAAAGCTATGGAAGTAAGAAGTTGAAATTAACGAAACCAGGAACAGAAGGGAGAGGCCAGCAGTTGCCTGTGACATGTCCCTTGTCATGTGACAGAGGAGCCAAGGATCGCTAGCAGCCAGTCTTCAGGAGGAAAGCACCACCTTGATGATGCCTTGATGTGGACATTTTCCCAGCCTCAAAATCATAAGCAAATAAATCCCCATTGTTTAACCCAATCCATTTCATGATATTTGCTTTGAGCAGCCTAAAAAACTAAAATACCCGCCTTCTCCCAGGGTGGAATTTTACCCTGCAGGGCCATACCAGTCAATGAACATTGAAATATTTTCTTAGCGTTTGGTACACAGACCCTGTCCTTGGCTGCTGTATGCTTCTCCCTTCACCTTGGCCACCCAGCTCCTCCCCTGGGACTCTGTGGACTTCCTCCACAGTCAAGTAATTGGAAGTTTAAGTCCTGGTTTACTTGTTCCAGGAAAATGTCTGCTCCAGTCCACCTAGTCTCTCAGATCCTTCAGTTCCTATGCAGGCCCACATGGGTGCAGTCCTGTCTGAGTTAACCTTGGCCTTCAATCAGTACTCCCATAGCATTCTTACATAGACGTGGTTCAGCAGAGCCAAGGTAGAAAGCAAGGCCTCCAGCTCTCTGTGATTTTCTCTCCACATAACAATAATAGCTAAGATTTATGGAGCACTTATTATGTGCCAGGCTTAATATACATTATTTCACTGGTTTTTTACAACAGCCCTATTTTACAGGTGAGTATACCAGAAACATTTAGTAACTGCCACAAGATCCCAGTGCATGGGGGAACTAGAATTTGAAACATATCTGACCAATGCAAAAGCCAGATGTCTATTGCAATTCACCCTCTGCTGCAAACCTGAGAATAATCAAAAGAACAAGCAGCAGGCTCTGAAGGTACTTCCCACGGCAGGACCACTAGAGTGAGTAGAGAGCCACCCAAGGGACCACCACATTAGGAGGTGCTCATTCCCCTACATTGGTTTTTACAACCAATGTTTTAAATCACTCTGGGTCTCACCTTTTAATCACTTTCAGTCTCACCTTTTAAACTTCAAGGTGGCCAGGGAACTAAATTTTAAGTTACCTGTAGTGCAACTCCCATAGGAACTGAATGGAAAAAAACCCCAGACTCCTTCCATCAGTTTGTTTTTTAATATTTGGTGTAAAATTATGTTGTTGTTTTTTTAATTAAAAAAGGTAAATGCATGAGTCTCATAAAAATATAAAACAAACATGTATAAAAAATTAAAAAAAAAAAACGTGCCAAAGATTACTTTCAACTCATTAATTAAATGGGAGAACTGGTAAAATAAGGGCTTCAAAAAAATGATAGGTGCTAATAATTCTATGCAAAATCCCATTAAAAAGAAATAATACCATAATACTATTCTTGGTGCTTGAAAGAATAAGGCTCCATTAGCAACCAGTTCAAAGGAGAAACCATAACGCAGAGATATACTGAAATGAATTTGCAAATGGACATGAAAATGGCTTTTTCAGGTATAGGATGAGGGGGAAATCAATTAAAATCTCCACTGGACAGAGTTTACTTATATATCTATGCACAATAATTATTTGCATTGCTATCGGTTTTCTACAATTTGATCTCCACACAATTGTAAAATAACCTAGTCAAAGACAAAAGTGCATATTCCTACAGGCAGATCATCTCCAGTGACTACAGTATTTCCTTGAAAAGACAGTATTCTTGTTTGCTTTTTCCAGTGTCTTAAATGGTTCCTTATATGGGTCAGGTGGACAAAAAATGAACGATGCACAAGCCTTTTCCTTCCCTTATAAGCAGCTGCCATAGGTTTGGGATTGGAGAATAACAAAGGAAGATTAGGAAAATTAACAATTTACCCTTCAACACCACTCCCCAGCTGAATGTTTCAGAGAGGAACTATAAAAGTAAAGATATTTTCTCATTCATTCATTCATGTAACTAGTTTATATTGACCCCTACTATGTGCCCAACTCTAAGAAAATCATAGGTCCACATTGATTTCCAGAGAATTCTTCAAGTAAGAGTAACACATTTAACAGCAAACAAGGTGAGCTGAAAATCTGAAAGTCAGTGTGGAAAATCCTGTTCACTTGTCCATTGTTCTGGCAGCCTGCTGACACGATTGCTCAGCCATTTGGTTTCATGGCTGATACAAGTTGCCTATGAATTCTTCACCATACTTTCCCTCCACCCATTCCCATCATCCCCAACCCAATTCTAGAACATTCTTGGTTATGTTAAATTTCTATCAGAATAAGAAATTTGACTAAGCATATTTAAGTCGTAGTCGGTCTCAAACCCAATGTCACAGTGGGTCTTGGGTAAGATTTTCTTTCATTATCAGAATCATATTCCTCACCTTTCCAGGCTTTTGGCTGTCAGCCATCTTATCTATGATATTATTTGGACTTGATTTAAAGTTTGCAGAACTCCAAACCAAATTAGAACTCTGTTGGTGGGAACACGATATGGATGGGGAGGTGTGCCACTGGGAGGCTGAGAGAAAGATGACACATATCTCCCAGTAGGTGGCAGTGTTGCTTCTTCAAACAGCCCACAGATCAACCAGAATCATCAGTCTAGATGAGCTGAGGCAATTTCTTGACTTATCCTCCACTTAAACCCTATTTAGAAAAGAATATGGCTTAGCTCTACTTTAACGTTCACCACCATAAGGATCCCCCAAATATATACAGAGGTAAAATATAATAAGATTTTTCTTTTAAAGTATAATATCAGTCAACAAACATGTATAGAGCCATCCCTACATGCCCAGTTCCCTGCTGGAAATTCTGTGGGAAAGGGAGAGAAGTAAAGGACCTAGACCCATAAGAAATCTGCAATATACTTGGAAATAAAAACCACATTCATAAAATCATCAGAATTTCTCTCATTTAAAATTCTTTCCCCGGGGGGCGGCTGTGGCTCGATCAGTGGGGCTCCCGTTTGCCATGTGGGAGGCCCCGGGTTCGGTTCCGGGGGCCTCCTGGTGAGGGCAGGCCCGCCCATATGGCGTGGTTGGCTGACCCGGCGAGCGCGGGCAGCGGGGGGGGGGATAAATGAATAAATAAAAATCTTTAAAAAAAAAAAAAAAAATTCTTTCCCCTATCTAATTAGATGCTCCTGGATCTTTTCTTGTCTTACACACTAAAGTCGCTTTCAGTCTAGCCTTTCATGGCCATATATTCTCTATCCCTGTCAATTGTTTGACTTGAAATATCTCAGCACTTGACATTTTTGGCACTGGAAGGCAAAGAATATAATTCTTGGGGCCACCCTTTCCCAGTGGAAACAAAGGGGACATTTCTCAACCCTTCTCCCCAGATAGTCAAATAGCTTCGAACCTCAGACCTTTGGATGACACGTGACTTGAGCTCTGCAGTTTTCCAAAGGCTCATTTGTGGAGTATTTCCCACAGCAATCCCAGCAGCCTGCCACACTCATCAACAGAAATGGAATAGTCAAGACTTGGAGAAAAAAAAAAAGGCTTATATTCCATAACTTCAACGATTTCAGAAACTACATTTTAGGACACTTACTAGCATGTTATAGGGGGGAAGATGTTATTAACCAGAAGCTGCCTCAGCTTGTCTAAACAACAGCAGCAGTAATAATCATCATCAACAGCCTGCTCTATGTCAACTTCTCTCTCATGCTAAGGCTCTTGTTTGGTTTCATTGAAATGAAAGTCACTATATGAACACCTGCTTGTGTTATTACAGTCAGAAAGCTCATTAATCCTCAGCGAGTGTCTCTGGTATAACTTTTGAAACTTGTTTAGGAAGAGTGTACATTAGCCTATTTTTCGTATTTACAGACAAAAGAAATAATATAGTTGGCCATACATATCATCACTGAGCATCCGTGGCTCTCTCTTCTCTCCACCATCTCCCAGGTTTCAAAGTGTTTTACTAGTTAAAGCTGCTTGCTGAGAACACAATGGCTGATGCTAATGAGAAGGAGTCACCAGGTCAGCAAGCAAACAGTGAAAAACATATGTGCCTGCTCCATAAATACCATTTTTCATCTTTAGTGGCTTCAAAGTTAAGTAGCAAAAAGAGAAAGTGCAAAGAAAAATAGGACCATAGCAAAAGACAGAAACCAAGTACAGCTAAAATTAAATCTTCTTACTAATCATGCATTTTTAACGATACATTTATGGTAATTGTCTCCTAATGTTTAAACAGTATATATTTCTTCATTGGTTATTTATCATGCTTTGAGCCTGGAAACACGAGCTAAATGGGAAAGCCAGAGAATGGGGCTTTCTTAACAACCAATAGCCTTGCCCTATCCTAAATAAAAAGGAGAAAGCCCATCATCTTTCTTTAAGCTGCATCATGATAAATAAACTTAATAAATTAAAAAGAAATTTTTTTCAGAACTCATTGAGCCATTTTCTTTTCTCCACAAGGATCTCATTTCATGTTGTTGGGTTTAAGTGTGCCATTTTATTATTTAGAATGTGTACATAGGATAAAAACAATTTCAATGAAACTGAAGAACTAGTTAAATGCCTTCAGCCAAATTAAAATAGCTTAAAATTGGAGGAGGACTGGAATTTAACATAGAATTGGGTCCTAGAGTAGAAAAAAGGAAGGCTTTGCGAGCCCCAGGACTGAAGCAGCCCTCAATGGTCCGTTCTGTTCATTCTTCTGACTTAGGCTTCTTGAATGCAGACCTACAGGTGGGCCTTCATTTTGGAATATGAGTATGGGATTTCCTAGGAGAATATTAAGGTGCATTAAATCCACTCTGCAGTGTACATTGCCCTGGGGTTAAGCTTCTGCAAACAAATTTGTCGGTGTGAAAATGGGTAACTGAGCTTACTTGTTGTACCTCAAGACTGGACTATCATTTATTTCACTGTATATCTATGAAATTTAATTGTTTCTCCTAAAGAGTCATCCAAGCAATTCTGCCATTTTCAGAGAAGCTAAGACCCATGCTTGGCTCTGTGCCCTGAAAGAGTGGATTAATCACCACTTCACACTCGGGATAATCTCTAAAAGTATTGCAAACATACTTAAGATGCCAGGAGTGAATAGGAAAGCTGAGGCCCACCAATGGGAATTTGTGAGGCAGCTGACTTCTCTTTCAGGAGTAGGTCCCGTGAGTCACTCATGACTGGTCCCACGTCTAAAACATGGCTTTCCAAGTTCTGTTTTTACAAAGCCAAGATATTTTGCCACCCTGGTAAATAAAATGCCAAAAACAACTCTGTGATCATAGCAAGGCACAATAACTGCCTTACCACCAAAAACAAGGCACAACTGCCTTAAGTGGTCTCATCAGGCAGTTATCCACCAGGAATTACGGCTTCTTTCCAGGCTGCCAACGAGGACCTAACGCCTGCAAACTGGACAGGCAGGACTAGGTCAGTGTCCCAAATAATCACAGCAGGTTTGCTGATAAAGGTGAACTTGGCCACTTCACATGGACCTGACACTCTGGGCTGGGCTGAGGTCTCCCTTTTGTTGAGTTCATTCTTAAAATAGCACCTTTCCTCCTATCAGGCCTGGGGGCCCCCTGAGGTGATACATAGGACTGAAGGAGAGCTAGATAAGGGGGTGAAGAGATTAATGGAATCAGCAGGAGCTTTCATGCCCTCTGAGACTGCTCCAAATGTGACTTTGTCATACCGATTATCTGGGCTGGCCCAACAAGCAGGATATTGTCAAGACAAAGATATGTGGATCACTGCAAACCACTTTACTGTTTAGGCAGTGGGTGAGGACTCTTTGATAATAAGTCAAAACTGTTTCTACCAGCATTCTATAGCGGTGCACATAGACTTTAGTAGATCAACATTTGTGACACCCGTAAGTGTTCTTAAAAATAAAATGACTTATTTTTACTCTGAGTTGTGTTACATGAGTGTGTTCACTTTAGGAAAAATCACTAAGATACAAACTTACAATTTGTATATATTTCAGGATACCTCAATGAATAGTTTCCTAAAAAAAAAATAATAATAATAATAATAAGGGGATTGTTCTAAATGAGGAGGTCGACCCATTATGGTCCATGGGCCAAATCCAGCCTGCCTGCAGTTTTATATAACCTGTGAGCTTCAAAGGGTTTGTATAATTTAAATGGTTGAAATTTTTTCAAAGAAAATAATATTTTGCGGCAAGAGAAAATTATATGAAATTCAAATTTCAGTATTCAGTTTTATTGTAACACAACCATGTTCATTCTTTTATGCTGCTTTTGTGCTATGATGACAGAGTTGAGTAGTTATGACAAAAGTGTTGTGGCCCACAAAGCCTAAAATACATATATTTACATTATATTATAATATTATTATTTATATTATATTTATGTTATAAATATAAGTACTTATATTTATATCTGGCTCTTTACAGAAAATGTTTGCTGACCCTTGTTCGAGATTAAAGGAGACAAAGGACATAGAACAACCAAATACAATACATGGTTGTTGATTGGACCTAGATCAGAAAAAAAATAAATTGCTATAAAGGACATTTTTGAAACTATTTGAGAAATTTGAATATGTTCTTTGTAGTTGGAAAATATTTTTTTATAACAGTGTTAAATTTCTTGGTGTAATAATAGTATTGTGGTTATGTAGGAAGATGTCCCTGCTCTTAGGAGGTACTTGCCCAGGTATTTAGGGCTAAAGAGTCAGAATATCTGCAACTTGCTTGCACATGGTTGGGAAAGTGTCATATATGAAGAGAAAACAAATGTGATAAAATGTTAACAATTGGTAAATCTAGGCAAAAGATATAAGGGTGTTTATCCTACTGTTGTATAAACTTTTCTGTAGGTTTGAGAATTTCAAAATAAAAAGCTGAGGTATGTGGATGTAATTTATGCCGCTGAAATGTACACTTAGAAATAGTTACAATGGCCAATTTTATGTCTTTTATATATGTTACTGCAATTATTTTTTTTTTTAAGATTAAAAAGTTGGGGAAAATAAGAAATAGAAATCTAAAACTAATAATGATTTTAAAAGAAGTCAGTCAGCATCTAAATGATTGATGGGTAGCGGAAGCTGAGGGTCAGTTAATACAAGTGATTTGAGGTTTGGACATCAACCTCTTCAGCAGTTATACTTTGGGGTTGTCAGCTATCAGCCCACAGCTCTCATCCCTGTGGCTTTTCTGAATTTTCCTTTCTGTTTTTTTCTGAGCCAATTCCAGACTGCAGGGGTTTACCAAAGATTAACTTGTTATTTATCTCCGTATTTGAAGCAAAAATGATAGTCAGTGTTTATCTTCTCTTTTAAGAAGCATAGAAAAAAATTACCTCCCACATAAATGTACTTTTTAAGGTCCCTAGTGGGGCCTAGGAACCCATCGCTGTCACTTTGTCTTTTAAGAATTATTTAATTCTTGACAATTTATTATCTCTTTAAGCAGAGCAAACCCTTAATGCACCAGTAATGATCAGTAATGTATCAGTAATTATACATTACTTTCAACCTATATTTCATTAGTATGTTTTCATGGAAGTTTCTCTAAATTATACTTGCTTCTCTGGGCAGTAATTTTGAGGTTTAGAAGCCATCAGAGGTATAGCATATCATGAAAGGCTGAATATGGAGCTGCAAGGCCTTTGAAATTTCACTCAAGAGGCATAACCAACAACCTCCATCAACTCTGCACTTGCAGGCAGAGACCACAAAGCATTTGCAGCTTTGGAATGCAGCAAATGCAATTTTTAATCTTCAGGACCAGCCCTGTGGTTCCCGTGTCAGGTGGATTCATTGTAATATAAAATCTATTTTATCACAATTAATTTTGTCTCAAATAGCCCCACAGACACAGCCTGTACATGTTGTGGCTTCTCAAGGCTAGGAGAAGAGTGTTAGTTTTCTTAATAGAATCGATGGTCTCTTCAAAGCAAAAATGTAGATCAGAAACAAATTACTCTTTACCCGCTTGCTGGGATGTGAAACAACTCCCCAACTGTCACAGAAAGGAACTAAACTTAACTCAATGTAAAATGCATGAACCAATTTCTAAAAATAAAATTGGAAACACTTTAGTTGCTACAATTTTCATTCCAAAAAAGTGAGTTATATGAGTGCCTTACATTGTTTTATGGAACTTGGAGATTAAAATGATTTCTGGTAGACATTATGTCGGCTTCCGATTTGAATCAGACCAGAGTGAAGCTGAATAGAAATACAAGGGGAAAAAATGAATGACCGTTCCTGGCAGTAAAACAGTCAGGCGTTGCCAACAACTATTTAAACACATATACACACATGTTATACACCCTTCACATTTTTTATTTGTTATGTCCACATAGACCAAAGGTTCTACACCAGTGGTACATCTCAAAGTTGATTCCTGATGCCTCAAACTGCTTTATGGTATGATCCACTCCAGTGTTTTGGAGGAAAAGAGCAGTGGTCACTGTTTTGTGATCCCCATATTCTTAAACCCCATTCAATAGGAGCTCAAGCCTTGGGGGATATGAATTTTGGTGAACCCTGGCATAGGCAAAAGGAAGAGTAAAAGTTAAACAATGAAAATTTTAAAAATTAATAGAAGAAAAAGAAAAAAGTTAATCAGATACAACTGTAATGGGAATAATGTTCTGCATTTTTCCCTCTTGGTAATTTATTTTTATCCTCCAGTCCTTCTATCATTAATTCTGAACCTGAAGGCTAACGTTTATTTCTCTAGGGAAGAAAGAACACCAAAAATCCCAGTAAGAACAAAAGAATCAAATGGTAGTTTCAAAAGCCTAATTGAACTCTAAAATAGGCTCTTAATCCTATGGCAGAGACAGGTTTGAGAAAAGAAAAAAAAAACAAAAAAACGATTTCTTGAACTCCAGATGGAAAAGAACATGAAGCACTCAGAATGCAAGGTTTATACCATAAAGTCTAATGACTGGTTGTAAAAGTATTTTTCCTGAAGCACAGAGGGAACATAAGAATACGTTCCTTCTGTGCCTCAGGAGGAAGCTGGAGAGACCTGGGAGAGTTAATGGACTTAAAGGAAGTTGATGATATAGATCCCTTTTAAACGGCCCTACATGCTGCTCCCTCCATCCTCCAAAACCCTAGGAGGTCGGGGTGATGGAAACCCTCAGGAAGATGTGGAAAGACAAGGCTAGAAGGGACTTGTGCCCTGCTTCCTGTCTGGAACACTGGGAGGAAAGAGCCTTCCAGGCTGTCCCATGCCAACACAGCAGCCACAATAGAATGGGAAGGACAGCAGCTCAGGTGCAGGGAAGAAAGGATGTGAGACAGATCCCACCTCACACACTCACTCCATCTTGAGTCTCCCTTGGACTCTGCAGTACCTGAAGAAGACCCCAAGAGAGATCAGGGACTTGAATGAGCACAGAGAGAATTAAGGGGCCAGACTGCAGAAGAGAGGGAGGTATCCCTACAATAGAGACTGTGGGATGTGCAGTCATAGAGGAGATGGAAAATGTTGATGAGTTCTAAAAGTTTGGCAGTACTGGCAAGAGCCGAGGCAGGAAGTATGCCAACGGCAGCAGGCAGCTGAACTCACCAGAGCAACTGTTCAGCAGTGTGTCTCTTGGGAGAACAGGCTTTGAGTTACATCAACGGTGGAGGCCAACAGAAAAGTGATTACAGATCAAAGGTTTCTCTCTCAATGCCAAGATTATACACAAATCCCCCAGAGCCTCAGAAGAGAAGAAGAGAGAAGAGGTGAAACAGGAAATGACTACCCTAACAGACTAATGCAGTATCTTTAGCTATATGCAGTGGTTCTCAACCAGGGCCATTTTTGCCCTGAAGGGATATGTAGCAATGTCTGGAGACAATTTTGGTTGTCATAACTGGAGAGACAGGGGGCTCTTTCTACTGACATCTGGATCAGAGATGGTGCTAAACATCCTACAGTCAGGGTCATCCTCACAACAATTATCCTGCCCCAAATGCTAACAGTGACAAAGTCGAGAAGCCCTGGGCCAAAGTGATTGAGTTACTACCAGTAATAGAAATGAGAACATGAGAAAAAGTTAAATTTGGGTCTAGAAAAATAGTTACATTTTTGTACACCTGAGTTCTTATAATTGAAAAAAACAAAAAACACTACCACACAAAGATGGATATTTTTAGAAAATGGTCACAAGTAGAACATGAAATGGTGGGCATAAGAAATCAAGATGATTACTAAAAAGTATATATGCACTGAATTTAGCCTCCTTCCTGTTAGAGCAGGTGGGAAGAGATGGGATCCAGAGAGTAAGTGGAAGGCTTAGCTTTAGGTAGAAGAGAAACCTCTTTCATTGCAATAGGAGGGAAAGAAGAGAGTATGAGTGTGGAGGCAGGGAGGTTTGTAAATTTTATTGCAAATAAATTGTGAATTTCCCATATAGGAGGCAAAATCATCTGCTGAAACCGAGAAGGGGAGAGTAGGAGAAAGGAAATCAAAGTGTGGAAGATTTGAAGTTGTTAATATGGAGAGTAGGTGAGTCAGTCAATTAAAGACACTTGGTAGGATGACGGTAGCGTTGCCTGCTCAGCTGAAATTGATGATCATGAAACTATCATGATAATGATCTATATGTTCTGTAATATTTCTCCTGCATTTTTTCAGCTGCCTAGTGCAATCACAGAGAAGACAGACAGATAGATTGGCCAGTGTAGGGTTTTGGTAGAAGTGGTTCTTAACCAGGGTTTGTCAGAATCCCACTGGGAATAATTTTGAAAAATACCCACACAGAGACATAGACATTATTCCAGAGATTCTGGTTCAGTAAACCTGAGGGTTGGCCTAGACATCCGTGTATTGAAGAAGTTCCCCAGTAATGTACATTCCCCGCCCTAGTTCAGACCCACTCATCAAGTCGGGTGCAACCAAAGACAGATGGGCAAGGGTGTTAGCAAGGGAGTGAGTGGATGATGGGCAATCGAATCTAAGTCAACTGAGGGAGAGAAGTAAAGACAAAGAGTCTCGCAGATGGGGAAAGTACAGAGATCAGCAGGAGGGAGGTCCTAATAAAGTCAGATAACCTGTCTTATGTAGAAAGACTGATGATAACAAGTTTGGGGTAAAACGGATTTAGGGTACATTTTCATTCTCATCATCAGTTTTTACAGAGAAGAAAAAAAGTAACATGCAATCTCCCATAAGGCTTTGTTTTCTTGTAAATGATGGCCCCAAAATGCCTGCAATTTCTTTGATAGAGACTGAACAGCAAAGTTTCCAAAGAATGAAACTTTAGGCGTTAAGAACATTTGCCCCCTTATTCAGAGATGTTTTCCCACAGAGGATGAAGAACAAAGTGATGAACATACTTCAAGTATTGAATGAAGGAAACCATGATGAGAGAGGCTGTTTCTCCACTGACAGCTGGAGCTGCTGAGGACCTTCAATCACTTAACCACGAGCCATGGTTTCTTGTCATCCAACTTGTAAGACAATAAGAGGTGGAGGTGGTGACTTTCTTTACAATTCATACTTTGCCATATTCCTGTAAATTTATTCTTTTAATAATTTCCCTTGGTGTAAATAAATTTATTGCCAGAAAAAGAATATTATTTTTGGATGTGGAAAAAAAAGGAGAGTTTGAATAATGAAGGCCTTGGGAAAAGAATTGCATAGAACTTTTATCTTTAGTCAATAAATTTAGACAGATTGGTTCTTTAAGACTAATGAATCTTCAAATTGCCTGCTTCTAATTTCAAGAATATTGGCTATGATCACGGATAGTCTCATCCCCAGCAACCCTCCTGCCCAACTATATTAAGGGAGCTTAATCATGGAATGGGCTTGGTGTCTAACTCCACTCCCAGAGAATGGAACTAAGCCTGTACACTGACCTAGGAGACAGAGGGGCTAAGCAAGTCTATGAAGAGCAAAGAATATTTTCTGAAAACTTGCCCGGTAGCTTGACCTAAGTAGGACTTTGTCTGTCA
Source organism: Tolypeutes matacus (assembly GCA_026826555.1). Classification (NCBI taxonomy): domain Eukaryota; kingdom Metazoa; phylum Chordata; class Mammalia; order Cingulata; family Chlamyphoridae; genus Tolypeutes; species Tolypeutes matacus. The sequence goes on along the minus strand of JAKSZT010054193.1, from coordinate 11,793,788 downwards.
CCCTTTATACAGTTGTCCCACACTGAAGGAGTGGCTCTTCCCTGCAATATTCTCTCAAGGACAAGTTTCCATATACTAATTTTGTAGTTTCCCATGTTTAGTTTTGTCTTTCCAAGATTGGCTCCAAGCTCACTGGGGTGGCAAAGAAGGCTCTTCATGTACCATCTTCTGGCTGCGTCTCCAACCTCTTCCCCCTTCACATCTCTCCCTCTTTCTCTGAAGCCTGCACTGTAGCTATACCAACTCATAGCATTTCTTAGGAATAACATGCTCTTTCATAACTCTGGATCTTGCACATGCAGAAACATACTCCGCCAAACTTCCAGGCTAGGAGATAGATACCCAAGATTTTAATCCCAGATCTGCCATCAATTGTGTGGGTGCCTTCAGTTTCTCCCTCTATAAAATAAGAGAATTGGGGACTTCGCCATTATAAAATCAAGACCAAGGGTCAAATCCAGTCCCATACGCACTTTGGCATGCATTGGGGGTATGTATGTGTATGCGTGTGTGTGTTTCACTCTTCAGTCCTTCCCAGTCCCATTACACATTTACATCACTGCCTGGCCCGTGAAGGTACATGAAATTTGTCACCAAGAGGCTAGATGATCTATAAAGTTTTTTCCAAGTCTAAAGATGTGAAACAAATTAACTCCAAAAACACAAACTCAAGCAGATGGTAAATGCACAAGAATTGCATTAAAGACTTCAGCCTCAGGTACCACAAACCTTTCAAACAGTCCTGGACTGAGACCAAGATCTTTATAAAACAGTCAGATTCCCTTGACTGATACCACATGGCTAACCAATTTGCTTTCTTTTACCATGTGTCTTAGAAGGTATTATCACTATCGTTCTCAGGATGTCTGTTTTTCCACACAAAACCAAACTGATTTCTCCACAGAACACCTGTTCCTTTTAAAGCTGTAAACCGCTGAACAATTATCTGTATTTTCCTTCCTAAATAATCACTTATGTGAGAGAAAATGGAGAGAAAATATTTCTCCTTTTAGTGCAGACTACCAACTGCAGATTTCAGTTGCAGTGGAAGAAATCTGGAGCCTATTTCTCTCAACCACTTGGCTTTGACAGGAGCATGAACCACTGGAATTCCAGTCCACCCTGGGGAAACTTGTTCAGACTCTGATATATGCTCACCTACCCCTAATATTCATTTCCTTTGACGTAAGGAGTATGGCCTTTTCTTTGACCAAAGCCCATTTCATCTTCAATTAGTTTGAACCTTTTCTACACTAAACTGCATGCTGCTCAGGTGTGGCAGAAACAAATAAATCCTCCAGTTTGCCCAAAAGAGAAAAGGTAGCGGGATGGATCAGATGATCTTAAAAGACCCCTTCTAGTTCTTCTATTTTATGATTCTAACTCAAGTCCATTGAAAAACTACATAAGAAATGTGGATGCCTCATAATTCCTCATGAATAAATGACAGAAAAAGGAATGTAATTGGTATATAATCACATTAAGAAATCCCTTTATACAAAAAAGAAGACAAAGAATCATTGAGGATGTACATATGGAGACACCAACTCAGGTCATCAAAGAAGCCAAAGTAACTTAGGGCTGGAATACACAGAGCAGTGCCCAGAGATTTGAAAATTATGTTCAGGTGATTATCTATAACTCTGTAGACTCCGGGCCAGGAATATATGGAATGATTTATGACTCCAGAGCTATGTACAAGAAATTTATTTGAAAGTGGAGTAAAGAAAGATGAACTAGTGTCTCAATAAGTGCTTGTAATCCTCTGAGAAATAGCTAAGCCTTTAAAAAGTTACAACCAAATATGTGAACATTTCTAATCTTGATCAACTTTTTGAAGTGAGTAACTGAAAAGGCAGGGTGGGAATTCATACCACCAGAATTATCACAGCTTTCTATTTTAATTTTGTTTATTTGGAAATTATCTTTTGCTTCTGGAATCCATTTGTTTAGGCAGTGTGTCAATTAAGTATTGTAGAAGTTGGCTATAGTTGGATATAGTATAATCATAGAACTCCATTCACACAGCAGACAAAAAGGTTTGCTGATTTTTAAATTGTAGCCTCTTGGCTGCATAAAATAAAAAGATCAGTATGAGAAAGTGAAGAAAGAAGCAACAAGATGAAAGAGGAAGGAAGGACAGGAGGGAGGGAGGGAAGAAGAAAGAGGGGAAAGAGGAAGGAAGTGGAGAGTATAGTTATAGAGAGAGATTTTTCTGGAAAACTGTTTTGAAGAATAGCATTAAGAAGGCAGGCATTAAAATTCTGCAGATAGGATAAGATAAAAACTGTTGCTCAGGAAGAGGAATGGGCCCATGATCATGCAGATAAGAGACAGAGCCAGGACTTAAACTCAGAATCCAGTATCCTTTCCCAAAACCCCACACTACCTCACTAAAGAATACTACTCAGTGGTTGTGGCCTCCAAAGATGGCTTAAACACTTCTGTGCAGGTTACTTCCTAAAAACCTCTGTTCAAGTTTGGCAATGTCCTCTGCCCTGACTGCACCCCTCCCCAAGAAAAGAAAGGAGGCTTTGGTAAATTTATAAACTGGGTGTATTTGCAACCAGAATTAAAAAACACCCTCAATTCCAGAAAACAAGTCTGGGAGGAAAAGTCTACATAATTGATGACCACTTAGAAAGCTTAATTTTTCTTTTCTTTATAGATATACACATTTGCATGGTAAACCCATTGCAAATCAAACATATATGATGCCAATGATCTTTCTTAGAAAACCTTGTTCCACTCTACCTGGCCTCCCTGTACAATCAGCTCCTTGGGAAATCAAGGTATAAACTGGTGTAGCATATTGAGCCCCCCCCTTATTCTTCCACTTTATTTTTCCAAAATGGGAAAGAGGTGCTATCAACTTTCAAAGCTCTGAAATTTCCCTACCTTTTAGTTGCAATAAGTTGTACATTACAGTGAAAGAGGAACTTTTGAAAATATCTTGGCTGATTTTGTGGAGGTTATTTCACAAATAAAATATATACAAGATTTGAATAAATTTGGTTATGGGAGAAACTGTTTTAAAATAATAAGCAAAAATGTCTGTATTTAAAATATTTCTGCTAGAAATTTTCAGAAATATTTGTAGCATGTTAGCTTTAAAATATGGGTTTGTTTTTCCTTTCTTTGTGTATGTCAATAGAGTAAATTAACATGAACTTTGAATTTTTAAAAAAAAATTTTTTTGTTTTGTTTCAAAATATAACTAAAGAAAAGAATCCAGAATCTGATTTATTAACTAAATAAAATCTTTTAGGCATTGGATATATGTTTACTTAAAAATCAGACCAGATTGTGGGAAGACGGCATTGGACTAGGCAGGCAGGACTCAACTCTCTCACAAAAACAATGGAGAAAGAGCCAAAACCTGTCCAAAGGACCTACTTTGGGTCAGCAGACCAGGACAGTGCTACACAATGCCCAGGAGGTTGAGGGACAGAGAGGTGAAGACCGAAACATCAAACATGAGTTACCAAACACCCATGTTTTCCAGGAAGGGCTCCCCTCGCCCACCCACAAGATAGTAAGCCAGGGTAAAACCCCTGGTTCACTGCAGCTTACTGAGAGGGGAACAGATATCATCCTCCCTGTCAGCTGTTACAAGGGAAAAGGAAAGGGGAGTCAGGGGGTCTTTTCTTCAGTGAATTCAGCCAACAGAGCTTGCTTTGAATATCAGCTTTGGCCAGACCAAACACAGGAAAAAAGTGATTTCCACTCCTTGTGAAGGTGCTCCTATGATCACCATTTCCTGGATGATCTGGAAATTACATGGACAAAAACTGCTGGTTCTCTCTGTATGCTAACTCCTGGGAGAAAATCTGTACCCCATTAGTGAGTCCCTGGCCAAATTTTGGTAAACTAGGCAATTTCAAAGACCTAGAATAAGTTGAACCAAATATCAAAGAAGAGCTATGAAAAAAAAAAATGAAAAGAGAGAGAAATTGGCCATCAGAGTCAATTCACCATCATAGTCAAATGCTAGTCATCAGCAAAAATTTACAAGCCATACAAGGAAACAGGAAGAGATGTCCCAGCCAAAGGAACAAACAAATATCCTGAAGAGATACAGGATTTAAGACAATTAATCAGTGATAATCCCACAACTATACTAAATAATTTCAAAGAATTGAAAGAAAATATGACTAATGTGACAAAGGATATTATGAAGATACTGTGTGAGCATAAAGAACAATTTGAGATTGCAAAGAAAAGTAACAGACCTTATGGGAAGGAAAGACATGATGGATGGGATTAAAAATACATTAGAGGCACATAAGAGCTGATCTGAATTACTTAAAGATGGAATTAGTGATTTTGAAGACAGAATATCTAAACTGGAAAAGGCAGGAGAACAGAAAGAGAAGAGAATCAAAAAATGGAACAAGGTCTCAGGGAATTGAATGACAACATAAATGCACAAACATATGCATTATCAGTGTCCCAGAAGGAGAAGAGAATGAAAAAGAAGAAGAAAGAATATTTGAGGAAATAATGACCTAAAAATTCCCAACCCTTATGAAGGACATAAATATCACTATCCAAGAAGAACAGCACATCCCAAACAGAGTATATCTGAATAGACCTACCCCGAGACACCTACTATTCAGAATGACAAATATTAGAGATAAAGAGAGGATTCTGAAAGCAGCAAGAGAAAATCAAAACATCACATACAAGTGAACCTCGATAAGATTCAGTGCCAACATCTCATCAGAAACCATGGAGGAGAGAAGAAGTGGTATAATGTATTTAAGGTACTGAAGGAGAAAAACTGCCAGCCAAGAATTCTGTACGTGACAAAATTGTCCTTCAAAAATGAAGGTGAGTTCAAGGTATTCACAAGCAAACAAAAACTGATAGAATATGTTACCAAAAGATAAGAATTACAAGTGATACTAAAGGGAGTGTACAGCTGGAGAGGAAAAAACAAGAGTGAAGGACTTAGAGAAGATTATTAAAAGGGTAAATTATATGGTAAAAAGACAGACAATAGTATAATATTACAACTAAAAGCCAAAATACAAAATGGATGAAGTAAGTATTGCCTTTACAGTAATAACATTGAATGTTAATGGCTTGAACTCCCCAATCAAAAGACATAGACTGATATAATGGATTAAAAAAATATGAGCCATCAATATGCTGTCTATAAGAGACTCACCTCAGACATAAGGACATAACCAGGTTAAAAGTTAAAGCTTAGAAAAAGATATTTCATGCAAATAGTAACAACAACAAAAAAAGAGCTGGAGTAGCAATAATAATTTCAGACCAAATAAATTTTAAATGCGAAACTATTATAAGGGATGAAGAAGGTGATTATATATTAATAAAGGGGGCAAAGCACCAAGAAGAAATAACTCTACTAAATATTTATGCACCTAACCTGAGTGCCCCAAGTTACATGATGCACACACTTGCAAAACTGAAAGGAAAAATAGATGGCTCTACAATAATAGTTGGAGACTTCAATACACCACTCTCAGTATTGGATAAAACATCAGGACTGAGGATTAATAAAGGAACAGAGATCCTGAATAATATGGTAAATGAACTAGACCTAACAGACATCTGTAGGGTATTGTACCACAAAACCCCAGAATATACTTTCTTTTCAAGTGCTCACAGATCCTTCCCCAAGATAAACCATATGTTGGGTCACAAGACAAGTCTCTACAAATTTAAAAAGATTGAAATTATACATAACACTTTCTCTGATCATAGCAGAATGAAGCTGGAATCATTAATGGACAGAAAAAGGGAAAATTCATAAATATATAGAGATTAAATAACACACTCTTAAATAATCAGTGGGTCAAAGAAGAAATTGCAAGGCAATTCAGCAAATATTGTGAGACAAATGAAAATGAGAACACAACATATCAAAACCTAGGGACACCACAAAGGCAGTGCTGAGAAGGAAATGTATAGCCATCAATGCTTATATTTAAAAAGAAGAAAGAGCTAAAATTGAAGACCTAACCGCAAACCTGGAGGAACTAGAAAAAGAACAGCAAACTAATCCTAAACAAAGCTGAAGGAAAGAAATAGTAAAGATCAGAGTAGAGATAAATGAAATCAAGAACAAAAAAGCAATAGAGAGATGTTTCCCATATGGGCATTGGCTCACCACCCTCCATTACTTTTCTATCAGGGGCCACGAGAGGTTCTGAGAAATGGGAGAGGGAAGAATAGGTGTAACATGGGGGCATTTTTAGGACATTGGAGTTGTCCTGCATGATATTGCAGTAACAGAAACAGGTCATTGTATATTTTATCATAACCTATAAAATTGTGTGGGACAGAGTGTAAACTATAATGTAAACTGTAGTCCATGGTCAGTAGCAATGCTTCAATATGTGCTCATCAATTTTAACAAATGTACCACACTAATAAAGGATGTTGTTAATGTGGGAAAGTGTGGGAGGGGGAAGGAGTGGGACATATGGGAATCCCTTATATTTTTATGTAACATTCGTGTAATCTAATGCTCCTTTAAAAATAAAAATAATTAATTAAAAAAATAGAATCAACAAAATCAAAAGTTGGTTCTTTGAGAAGATCAACAAAATTGACAAACCCTTAGCTACACTGACAAAGAAAAAAAGAGAGAAGATGCAAATAAATAAAATAAAAAATGAGAGGGGAGGCATTACCACTGACCCTGCAGAAATAAGAGAGGTCATAAGAGGAAACCATGAGCAACTGCATGCCAAAAAACTAGACAATGTAGATGAGATGGACAAATGCCTAGATATACATGAACCACCTACACTGACCCTAGAAGAAATAGAAGTCATCAAAAACTTCCCAAGGATGAAAAGCCCAGGACCAGATGGTTTCACAGGTGAATTCTACCAATCATTCAAAGACAATCTAATACCAATCTTGCTCAAGCTCTTCCAAAAAATTGAAAAGGAAAGAATGCTACCAAACTCATTCTATGAAGCCAAAATCACCGTAATACCAAAAACAGATAAAGATACTATGAAAAAAGAAAATTACTGACCAATATCTCTAATGAATACATATGTAAAAATCCTCAACAAAATACTTGCAAACCAAATCCAAATGCACATTAAAATAATTATACACCACAAACAAGTGGGTTTTATCTCAGGATACAAGGGTAGTTCAACATAAGAAAATCAATTAGTATAATAAACCACATTCATAAATTGAAGAAGAAAAATCACATGATCCTCGATTGATGCAGAAAAGGCATTTGACAAAATATAGCACCCTTTCTTGATAAAAAACACTCAAAAAGATAGGAATAGAAGGAAACTTTCTCAATGTGGTAAAGTGTCTATATGAAAAACCTACAGCTAACATAGTACTCAATGGTGAAAGACTGAAAGCTTTACCACTGAGATTAGGAACAAGGCGAGGATGCCCACTGTCACAATTATTATTCAGTATTGTGCTAGAAGTTCTAGCTAGGGCTATCAGGCAAGATAAAGAAATAAATGGATTGTGGGAGGTGTGGGAGGTGGGCAACATGGGAATCCCAGTGGGTTCCGTGTAATATTTTAGGTAATCTAAGCACCTCTTAAAATAAATGTATATATATATATATAAATAACATTTTTGTAAGCAAATACACATATATGCATATATATTTATATATCATTTTGCAAATGTTTGTATATATTGTGAGAATTTTGATTTTTACCCATAATAATAAAAAATAAAAAATAAAAAAATAAAAAAAAAAGAAATAAATGGCACCCAAATAGGAAGGGAGAAAATGTTTGGCAATTACATATCTGATAAGCGTTTAATATCTGTGATATACAAAGAGATCATACAATTCAACAATAAAAAGATAAATGACCTGCTTAAAAAATGGACAAAAGATTTGAAAAGACATTTGGCCAAAGAAGAAATAAAAAAGGTGAAGAAGCACATGAAAAAGCGTTCAACATCACTAGCGATTAGTAAAATGCAAATCAAAACTACAAGGAGATATCATTTCATGCCTATGAAACGGGCCACTATTAAAAAGTCAGAAAACTGTAAATGTTGGAGAGGGTATGGAGAGATAGGGACACTTATTCACTGTTGGTGGGAATGTAGAATGGTACAGCCACTGTGGAGGACTGTTCGGCAGTTTTTAAGGAAGTTGAATATAGACTTGTCATGTGACTCAACAATACCTTTGTTAGGTATATACCCAGAAGAACTGAGAGCAGTGGCACATATAGACATCTGCACACCAACGTTCATAGCAGCATTATTCATAATGGCCAAAAGTAGGAAACAACCCAGGTGTCCATCAATGATGAATGTAAAAACAAATTGTGGTATATACACACAATGGAATATTAAGCAGAAGAAGGAAGAAATGAAGTAGCGAAGCATATAACAACATGGATGAACCTGGAGGACTTTATGGTGAGTTAAGCAACCCAGACACAAAAGGACAAAGACTGCATGATTGCATTATTAAAAACTAAGTATATTATATAAACTCATGGAATTAATAATTAGAATATAGGTCACCAGAAAGTAGAATGAGGATAGAGAATGGAAAGCTGATGTTTAATCCATGCAGAAATGGTTAAAAGGTTGTTTATAGCTCTTTTCCTGCCGCCGCGGAGATACGCGGCGGCGGAAGCTTGGGTGATTTCAGGATTCGGCTCCATTTCCAGATGTCCCTAAGGCCCTCAGGAGCACTTTTGCTTGAGGCTTTGTTTACTGTGGCAGTTTGTAAAGTCTGGCTGAGACCTGCATAATTGTAACCTACAGAATGACTTCCTGACTCACTTTGAAATTTCTTAGCCATAAAAACTCTAATTTAATATTTTCCCCTTTGGTCAAGGTCTTTCCCATAATCCACCGCCATGGCCGAGGAAGGCATTGTTGCTGGAGGTGTAATGGACGTTAACACTGCCTTAGAAGAGGTGCTAAAAACCGCCCTCATTCACGATGGCCTAGTACCTGGAATCTGCGAAGCTGCCAAAGCCTTAGACAAGCGCCAAGCCCATCTTTGTGTGCTTGCACACAACTGTGATGAACCCATGTATGTCAAGCTGGTGGAGGCCCTTTGTGCTGAGCACCAAATTAACCTAATTAAGGTTGACGACAACAAAAAACTAGGCAAATGGGTAGGCCTCTGTAAAATCGACAGAGAGGGGAAACCCCGTAAAGTAGTTGGTTGCAGTTGTGTGGTTGTTAAGGACTATAGCAAAGAATCTCAGGCCAAGGATGTCATCGAAGAATATTTCAAGTGCAAGAAATGAACAAATAAAAAACTTTGCTCTCAAAAAAAAAAAAAAAAAAAAGGTTGTTTATAAATCTTTGGAAATGAATGGAAATGGTGAGAGCACATCATGGTGTTTGTGACTAGAAGAGATATTACAAGGGTATCACAGTGGTTGAAAGGGAAAGCCTAAGGGCATTTCTATCATTAGAAGGAAAGCTAAAAAAATGTAACAAGGGACTGTATAACATAATGAAACCTCATGTAAAATATGAATGTGGGTAATATCATATGTATAAGATGGTTTTTACAAAATTTAAATACAAATAAACTAGAGAGAAGGAAACAGAATAGCAGCTATGTACGGTAGGGGAAGCATAGAGAGACTAAGAGGTGATGAGTTTTGTTTGTTTCTTTGTTTGGTTTTTGTTTTTTAGTAGTAGTAGTAGTATTACTGGAATAATGAAAATGCTCTAAAAATGATTGAAGAGATGAATGCACAACTATGTGATTGTATTGAATACCATTGATTGTACACTTTGGATGGATTTATGCTTTATTAATATGAATCAATAAAATTGATTTGTAAAAAAAAAAAATCAGACCAAAAATCATAATATTAATGAAACCACCTTTACCTGAAACAAAATATACTACACAAAAACACTGCTAGTGAATAAGCATTGGGAAAATGTTATACACAGTCATTAGGGCCCTAAAGTAGAGAGTAATAATAGAAAATTCAAATGTTTTATGGTTTGATCTTAGTCACTTTGGAATTCTTGAAAAGTACTAAGTAAGACAACTGGTCCTAAGTTGGAAAATCTAATAATAACTATGACTGCTGTAATTTACTAAGCATGTATTATAAACCAGACACTGTATTAAATGCCTTCCATGCATTGTTTCATTTAATCCTCACAATAACTTATGAAGAAGCTCCTATTTTTGTCCTTCTTTTATAGATTCCCAAAATAAAGCTTAGAGAAATTGCTGAAGGTTACCCAGCTAATAAATGAAAAATTGCTAAATCAAACTATGTCTGACTCCAGAATCTGAGCTCTTAATCATTATACAGTATTAACTTTCTTTTAAAGAAATCCATTGTTCACTGAAACACTTCTATTGATCAGAGCCAATGGAGTTTTTAAAGCATGATTGGATTTTTGTTTTAGATCACTCTGACAGTGGGGTGAATGAACTATGCGGGGTAGGAGACTTGTGGCAGGAACACCTTTTAGGATGCTTTTGCAGCGTCTGAGCAAGACATGATGGGACCTCCACTAATGTCATGGTGGTGCAGGTGGAGAAGAAGAATCAAATTTAAAATATAATTTTATAATAAAATTAGCAAGAGTTGAAGAAAAACTGGAGAGTAAGGGGCAAAGGAGAAGGAGTTGTTGAAGATGACTCTGTCTTCTGGCTTGAGAGCGTGAGCAATGCCACTAATGGAAGAGGGAACATTAGATAAAAAGGCCAAGGACAAGAGAATGAGGAGAATGGAGCTAATGAAGTCAGTTTAGGTGCCTGGGGTCATTCAGTTAGATGTGCAGAGCTAAAGATAATCATATAAAGCTAAGGGACCAGGGGAGATCACTCCAAGAGATTGTATAGAGTTAGAGAAAAAGACCAATGGCTGGAATCCTGAGAAACACTAGTAGTTAAAGCATAAGCAGGAAAAGAGGAACAAGAAGTTACTCAGAAGCAAAGCACTGAGCAGTAGGAAGAGAACTGGAGAGAGCTGTATCTGGGATGCAAAGGGAGGGGTTTCAAGAAGGAAATGGTGCAGACAAGCCTAGCAAAAGAGGACAGTTATGGTTTGAATTGTGTCTCCCAAAAAACGATATGTTGAAGCTCTAATCCCCAGTACCTCAGAATGTGACATTATTTGGAAATACAGCCATAACAGATGAAAACAGGCAAGTTAAAATGAGATCATACTGGAGCAGAGTAGGCCATTAATCCAATATAATCAATGACGTTATAAAAAAGGGAGAGGAGACATAGACACAAAGAGAAGACAGCCATATGAAGACAGAGACACGTGCATCTACAAGCCAAGTAACCCTTGAGGCCACAAGAAACCAGGAGAGAGGCATCAACAGAGTCTTCCCTACAGACTTCAGAGGGACCATGGCCCTGCCAGCACCTTGCTTTCCAACTTCTACCTGCAGAACTGTGAAACAAAAAATTCCTTTTGTTTTAAGCATCCAGTTTGTGGTATTCTCTTATGGCAACCCTAGGAAATCTAAAACAAGGAGCAAATATTTGATCTATGGATTTAGCCACTAAAGAACTATTAGCAGCCCCACCCCAAACAGGATGACAGAGTGAGATGCTTAAGGGCTTCATCCTCCCCCAAAAGCTTTGAATAACCAGCAAGAACTGTCAGAAAATCTCTTTTTGTTTTTTTTAGGGACTGGGACCAGGGATTGAACCTGAGACCTCGTATGTGGGAGGGCAGTGCTCAATCACTGAGCCACATCAGGTCCCCTGACTTGACTCTCTTGTCAGTTTGTTCATTGTTTTTGCTCCTTGTCTGCTCTTTGTCTGCTTGTTTCCTGCTCATTGTTTGTTTGTTTTCTTTAGGAGGCACCAGAAACTGAACCCTGGGCCTCCCATGTGGAAGGTGGATGCTCAACTGCTTGAGCCACATCCACTCCCCAGAAAATCTTTTTTAAAGCTTTTGAAAAACACTTAAAGGATTTCATTAACAGGGCAAGCACCAAATCAAGAAAAAGTCTTCTTAAAAGTGATGTGATCTCCTTGAGTCCTGGTTGACCCCTCCCCCATGCCTTATTGGCTTGGGGAAGAGAAGGTTCACACTCCCTGTGCAGACAACTGGCCCCAGTTCTGGAGGGAGCAGAGTAACCCTCACACACATAGTGGGAGTGTGTATATCTGGTCTAATCTATCTGGTGATGCACTGAAGGACCAGCCAACCCAGAACTTGCCCTGCAAGTAGAAGGCCGCTCATGGAACTCTTCTATCAAACCACTGTGGGAAAGCAGTCAAGTGGTTGTAGAACCCAGGACAGTAAGGAAACTGTTTCCTAGGGAATAGGGAATATTCAGAGCCATGTTAATGGGGCAAATCCTAGGGCCACATGCATTGTATGAATAAACCCTGAAGGGGAACACTTAACTTATAAACCCACAAAGATGGAAATGTGTCTTCTTTCCCCTCCTCCTTCTCCCCTCCCTCACTTTCTCCTCCTCTTCTTCTTCCTCCTCTTCCTTATTCTTCTTCTTCAACTCCTGGAATTCAAGGAAAGCTCTGTCATAACATTAGCTTGATACAATCTTAAGGGGCAGACACCTGAGTTAAATTCCAGCAATAACATACTAAAATATAAAAAATCCACATTTCAACAAAAGATTACAAGGAAATAGGAAGTTATAGCCCAAAATTTAAAGCTTTGGAAACCATCAATAAGGAAGATTAAATCTGGAACATTCCAGACAAAAATTTCAAATAAGTGATCCTAAATATTCTAAGAACTAAAGGAAGTTAGGAAAATGATAGATGAACACAAAGAAAATATCAATAGAAAGATGTAAATTATGAAAAGGAACCAAACAAAGCTTAAGACCATAATAACAGAAACTAAAAATTCCTGGAGGGACCCAAGAGTAGTTTGTGGCTGGCAGAAGAAAGAATCAATGAACATGAAGATAGGACAAATGAAATCATCCAGTCTGAGGAGCAGAAAGAGGAAAGAATAAAGAAGGTGAACAGAGCCAGAAGAACCTGTGGGACATCATCAAGCTTACCAATATATTCATTGTGGGAGTCACAGAAGGAGAAGAAAGGGAGAAAGAGGTCGTGAATATTCAAAGAAATAATACCTGAAAATGTCCCAAATCTAACAAAAGACAGGAATATGCTCAACCCAAAAGGTGCTCAACAAATTCCAAACAGGATAGACCCAAATAGACTCACACCATGCCATGTCAAAATAAAACTGTCAAATGCCAAAGATAAAGGGAGAATAGGGAAAGCTGCAATTGAGAATCAATGCAATACATACAAGGAAGCCTCAATAAGATTAAGTGCTGATTTCTCAAGAAAAGACTTGTAGTCAAGAAGGAAGAGGGAAAACATATTTAAAGTGCTGAAAGCGAAAAGAACTACCAACAAAGAATTCTGTACCCCATAAAAAGGTCTTTCCAAAATGAAGGAGGAAGGAGACTTCCAGGAAGATGGAATTGGAGTAGGTAGGCAGGGCTCAACTCTCTCACAAAAATGATGGAGGAAGGACAAAAATCTGTCTGAGGGAACTGCTTTAGGAATCTGCAGACCAGGACAGTACTTGCCTTCCCCAGGAGAGCAAGGGAAAGAGAAACAAAGAAGCTGAAATGAAAATCCTGAGTTCCTAACCCCCACAGCTGGGAACAGCACCCATCCCCCACACTGAAGGCAAACAGCCTGGATAAAACCCATAGCTCACTGCAGCAAGCTGAGAGGGGAACAGATGAACAGAGGAAGAAGGAGGCTGTGGCAAAGGGCAGAGAATGGCTTCACTTCAGTGAAGTTGGCCAGCAGAGCCCACTTTGAATCTTGGCTCTGGCCAGACCAGAATCATGGGAAAGGGAAAGAATCACTGATGAGCACCATCTGCTGTGCAGATGGGAAACTGCAAGGAGAAAAACTGCTTTTAGGTCTCTCTCATCTCAAACCCCTGGGAGCAGATCTGTGCTCCATTACTGAGTCCTTGGCTCTATTTTGATAACTTAAGCTGGGCAGTTTTAAGGAGAATAAGTTGAACCCCAAATCAAAGAAGAGCTGTGAAACAAAACCACAGGGCAAGAGAGAGAAATTGACCATCAGAGTAAATTCACCAACATATTCAGATACCTAGACATCAGCAAAAAAATTAAGAGACAGGAAGAGATGGCCCAGTCAAAGGAACAAACTGAAAATCCTGATGAACACAGGATTTAAGAAAACTAATCAAACATAATCACATAAATCTCCTAAATCAAGTCAAGGAGTTGAAGGAAAATATGACTAAAATAATAAAGGATATTAAGAAGACATTGGGAGAGCAAAAAAAAAAAAAAAAAAAAAAAAAAACAATTTGAAAGCCTGCAAAGAAAAGTAACAGACCTTATGGGAATGAAAGATGCAATGGATGAGATGAGATTTAAAATGCAATAAAGGTATATAACAGCAGATTTGAATATATGGAGAACAGAATTAGTGAAATCAAGGACAAAACATCTGAATTTGAGAAAAAAAAAAGGAAAACAGAAAGAGAAAAGAATGGAAAGAAATGGAACAGGGTCTCAGGGACAACACAAGAATACACAAACATATGTGTTATCGGTATCTGAGAAGAGGAAGAAAATGGAAAGGGGGCAGAAAGAATATTTGAGGAAATAAGGACTGAACACTGCCCAACCCTTAAGAAAGACATAAATATCAATATCCAGGAAGGACAATGACCCCAAACAGAATAAATCTGAATAGAACCACTCTAAGATACCTACTATTCAGAATGAGAAATACCAGAGATAAAGAAAGGAGTCTGAAAGAGCAAGAGGAAAGCAATGCATCATCTACAAGAGAACCTCAATAAAACTAAGTGTCAACTGCTCATCAGAAGCCATGGAGGAGAGAAGAAAGTTGTTGAATGTATATAAGGTATTGAAAGAGAAAAACTATCAGCCAAGAATTCTTTAACTGACAAAACTGTCCTTCAAAAATGAGGGTGAGTTCAGTCTTCACAAACAAAAACTGAGAGAGTATGTTACCAAAAGACCAGACCTACAAGAGATACTAAAGAGAATGCTGCAGCCAGAAAGGAAAAAACAAAAGTGAGAGACTTGGAGAAGAGTGTAGAAATGAAGATTATTAGTAAGGGTAACATAAAGAGTAAAAGATAGAAAATAGAAAGATATGACAACCAAAGCCAAAGGATAAATGGATAAAGGAAGTGGTGCCTTTACAGTAATAACATTGAACATTATTGGATTGAATTCCTAAATCAAAAGACAAAGACTGACAGAACAGATGATAAAAAATATATGAGCCATTTATATGCTGTTTACCAGAGACTCACCTCAGACATAAAGACACAAGCAGAATGAAAGTGAAAGGTTGGAAAAAGATATTCCATGCAAATAGTAACCAAAAAAGATCTGGAGTAGTGATACTAATATCAGACAAAATAGATTTTAAATGCAAAACTGTTATAAGAGGTGGAAAAGGCCATTATATATTAATTATAGGGGAAATTCACCAAGAAATAACTATAATAAATATTTACACACTTGACCTGGATGCACCAAGATACATGAGGCATACACTGGCAAAAGTTAAGGGAAAAGTAGACGTCTCTACAATAATAGTTGGAGACTTCAATACACCACTCTCAGCATTGACTATAACATCTGTACAGAGGATAAATAAGGAAACAGAGAGCTTGAAAAATATGATAAATGAACTAGACTTCACAGATATTCATAGAGCATTATAACCCAAAACAGCAGGATATACTTTCTTTTCAATTACTCTTGGATCTTTCTCCAGGATAGACCATCTGTTGGGTCACAGGACAGGTCTCAATAAATTTTAAAAGATTGAAATTATACAAAACACTTTCTCTGATCATAGCAGAATGAAGCTGGAAATCAATAAAGGATGGAAATAGGAAAATTCACAAATATATGGAAATTAAATAACACAATCTCAAATAATCAATGGATCAAAGAAGAAATTGCAAGAGAAATAGTTAAGTACCTTGAGATGAATGAAAATGAAAACACACTGTATCAAAACCTTTGGGATACAACAAAGGCAGTATTGAGAGGGAAATGTATAGCAATCAAGTCTTACATTAAAAAAGAAAAAGCTAAAATTGAAGACCTAACAGCACATTTGGAGAAACTAGAAAAAGGAGAACAAACCAATCCCAAACCAAGCTGAAGGAAAGAAAGAATACAGATCAGAGCAGAAATAAATGAAATTGAGGGGAAAAAAAACAATAGAGAGAATCAACAAAACCAAAAGTTGTTTCTTTTGAGAAGTTCAACAAAATTGACAAACCCTTAGCTAGACTGATAAAAAACAACGGAGAGATGAAGCAAATAAATAAATCAGAAATGAGAGCGGGGACATTATCACTGACACCAGAGAAATAACAGAGATCATAAGAGGATACTATGAACAACTGTATGCCAAGACCTATACAACATAGACAAAATGGAAAGATTCCTAGAAACCCTCAAACAACCTACACTGACCCTAGAAAAAAATAAAAGATCTCAACAAACCAATCACAAGTAAAGAGATTGAAATAGTTATCAAAAACCTCCCCAAAATGAAAAGCCCAGGACCAGATAGCTTCACAGGTGAATTCTACCAATCATTAAAACACGATCTAAAAATAAAAATAAAAATAAATAATAAAAAACACAATCTAATACCTGTCATGCTTAAGCTGTTCCAAAAATTGAACAGGAAGAAATGCTACCAAACACATCCTATGAAGCCCTAATATCTAAACCAGATAAAGATAGTACAAGCGGAAAAAATGTGGCTCAAGCAGTTAAGCACCTGCTTCCCAAGTATGAGGTCCTGGGTTCCATCTCCAGTACCTCCAAATAAAAAAAAGCTTACTACGTAAAAAGGATTTACTGACTGTAGCAGTTTGACATTATTTATGAATTCCAAAAATAGATATTGGATTATGTTTGTGAACTGGTCTGTTCCTTTGGGCATATTAGATTAAATTGGATTCAGAGGTTTCACTTATATTTGATTAAATTATGATTAAGGCTTTGATTAGTCCACGTCAGTAGACCAAGGGGGCGGGGACTCACAGAGAAAGCAACATGGCAGAAGAGAAAATTGGAGTTTTAATGCTGAAGCCCTGGGAAGTAAACACACAGAGAAGCAGATACTCGAGGAAAGAGAAAAGGCTTCATTACACATGGCAGAGGCTCCAGGAAGAGAGACGAGCTGTTTGCCTGAGAGTCTATAGGTGGCCTTGTGGAGAGTGCAGAGCAGCTGAGCCTGGAGAGGAACAAGCCTCCGGAGAGAGAGAAGACTCATCCCAGCCTACAGCTGATATTGGAAGAATCTGGGACCACAGGGTCTTAAGAGGAAGAGGAAGCCTGAACCCTTGCAGACGTCAGCATCCATCTTAGGCTCCACACATGGAAACAGACTTTGATGAGGCAAGTAACTTATGTTTTATGGCCTGGTAACTGTAAGCTTCTACCCAAAATAAATACCCTTTTATAAAAGCCAACAGATTTCTGGTATTTTGCACCAGCACCCCTTTGGCTGACTAATACACTGACTAATTTCTCTAATGAATATAGATTTTAAAAATTTCAACAAAATTCTTGCAAACCGAATCCAAAAGCACATTAAAAGAATGATATACCATGATCAAGTGGGTTTTATACCAGGTATACAAGGGCTGTTCAACACAAGAAAATCAATTTGTGTCATAAACCACATTAATAAACTGAAGGAGAAAAATCACATGATCCTCTCAATTGATGCTGAAATGGCATTTGACAAAATACAGCATCCTATATTGATAAAAACACTCCAAAAGGTAGGAATAAAAAGACATGGTAAAGTGAATATATGAAAAACCCACAGCTAGTATTGTACTCAATGGTGAAAGACTAAAAGCTTTCCTGCTTAGATCGAGAACAAGACAAGGATGCCCACCATCACCACTGTTTTTTCAATATTGTGCTAGAAGTTCTAGTTAGAGCTATTAGGCAAGATAAAGAAATAAAACGCACCCAAATATGAAAGGAAGAAGTAAAACTTTCACTATTCCCTGATGATATGACCCTATATCTAGAAAATACTAAAAAATCCACAAGAAAGCTACTAAAACTAATAGATGAGGTCACGAGAGTGTCAGAATACAAAATTAATATGCAAAAATATACTACTGATGAGGAATCTGAGGAGGAAATCAGAAAAAATTTCCATTTATAATGACTTAAAAGAATCAAATATTTAGAAGTAAACTTAACCAAGGACATAAAGGACTTCTGTTGAGAAAACTACATAACATTGCTAAAAGAAATCAAAGAAGACCTAAATAAATGGAAGGACATTCTGTGTTCATGGATTGGAAAACTAAATATTGTTAAGATGTCATTTCTACCCAATCTGATTAACAGATTCAATGCAATTCCAGTAAAAACATCCCAACAGCCTTTTTTGCAGAAACGGAAAAGCCAATTATCAAATTTGTTTGGAAGGGAAAAGGGCCCTGAATAACCAAAAAATGTCTTTAAAAAGAAGAATGAAGTTGGTAAACTCTCACTTCCTGAATTTAAAGCATATTACTTAGCTAAAGTAAAGCATATTACTTTAAAGCATATTATCTTGCTACATATTTTTTACATGTAAAAACAGCATGATACTGGCTTACAGGTAGACATATTGACCAATGGAACTGAATTGAGAACTCAGAAATAGACCCTCCCATCTACAGTCCAGTGATTTTTGACAAAGCTGCCAAGCCCACCCAGCTGGGCCAGAACAGTCTGTTCAACAAATGGTGCTTGGAGAACTGGATAGACATATCTAAAAGAAAGGAAGAGCATCCCTATTTCATACCTTATATAAATATTAACTCAAAATGGATCAAGGATCTCAATAGAAAAGATAAAACCATAAAATTCCTAGAAGGCAATGTAGGATAGATAGTCAAGATCTTGTGGTAGGTGGTAGTTTCTTAAACCTTACACCCACAGCACTAGCAACAAACGATAGATATTGGGAGAAAATATACCTGATAAGGTTTGATAACCATGTTACATAAAGAGATTATATAACTCAATGATAAAAAGACAAGCAACTCAATTTTTAAAGATTGGCAAAAAACTTGAATAGACATATCTCCAAAGAAGAAATGCAAATGGCCAAAAAGCACATGAAAAAATGTTCAATATCACTAGCTATTACGGAATTGCAGATCAAAACTACAATGAGATACCATTTCACACCTTATAGAATGGCCATTATAAAAATAAAATTTCAAGTGCTGGAGAGGATGAGGAGACAGTGAACACTCCTTCACTGTTGGTGGGAACATAAGATGGTGCTGCCTCTGTGGAAGACAGTTTGGTTATACCACAAGAAGCTGGATATAGAACTTCAATTCCATTACTAGGAATATATTCAGAAGAATTGAAAGCAAGGATGTAAACTGCCATTTGCACACCAATGTTCATAGCAGCATTATTCACAACTGTTAAAATACAGAAACAGCCCAAGTGTCCATCAATCATGAATGGATAAACAAAATATGGTATATACATATGATAGAATACTATTCAGCTGCAAGAAGAAATGAAATTGGGATGCATATGACAACATGGATGAAACCTGAGGACATTATGTTGAGTGAAATTAGCCAGACAAAGAAGGACAAATATTGTCTTGTCTCACTAATATGAACTAAACGTGATTAGTAAACTCATGGAGGTAAACTCTAGAGTATAGGTACCAGAACATAGAATGTGGGTTGAGAATGAGAGCTGATGCTTACTGTATGTAGAATTTTTAATAAGCTTTATTGTAAAAATGTGGAAATGAGTAGAGTTGATTGTAACACATTATAGTGAGTATAACAAACACTGCTGATTTATAAGTGTAATTGTAGCTGAAAGGGGTAGTCTGTCAACTGAAAGAAAACTAGAAATCTAGGGGCTGTATAATATAATGGTTTTGGTAGTGGATGAAGATTGCAGTTAATAGTATAAATATAAGAAAGCTCTTCTTTTACAAAGTGTTAAGAATATGGTGACACTCGGAAAAATTACAACTAATGTAACTTATGGATAATAGTTAACAGTAATGTTGTATTATTTCTGCAGCAATGACAAAGAAGATTTATCAATTATAAGAGACAACGATGGGGGTATAAAGGAGTATGGGGTTTTTCATTTTGGAGTAGTGAAAACGTTATAAAATTGCCTGAGGTGATGACAGCACAACCCTGTGATGAAAATGAGAGCTGCTGAGTGTATAGTTTGAATGGATCATACAAACATGGGACTGTATAACATAGGGAATCCATTGGTGGAAGATGGACTGTGATTAACAGAACAAATATGGGGACATTCTCTCATGAACTAAAGCAAATGTATAATACTAATAGTGGGTGTTAATAATCAGGTGGGTTGGGGGGGGTATACACCAAATATAATATATTGGCTGTAATTATTAATATTTTGGTGATGCTTTTTCACACTTTGTAAAAAATGCTTCATAACAATGCAAGGTTTGGTGGTGGGGTCGTGTATGGGAGCCTTTTATGATGAGGTACATGTTTTTTTGCAAGTTCACAACTTTTACTATACACTTATTGCTTATGTGTGTTCGTATATGAATAATATACTTTAATAATATTTTATTTTTAAAAATAAGGGAGGAATTAAGACATTCTGAGATAAAGTTGATGGATTTCATCACTACTACACCATCCCTACAAGAAATCTAAAGGAGTTTCTGTGGGTTGAAAGGAAAAGATACTAGACAACTGACTGAAGACACATGAAGAAATAAAGATCTCTGGAAAGATAATGGCAAAAGTAAATATAAATGGCAGTACTATTGTATTTTTGTTCTCTAACTCTACTTTTTACTTTTTATAGGATCTAAAAGGCAAATGCCTAAAATGCCAATGGTTTAGGACTCCTAATGTATAAACATGTAATTTGTGACAAGAACTACATGAAGGGAACTTCCAGGAAAATGGCAATGGAGTAGATAGGCAGAGACTGACCCTGTCACCAAAAAAGCAGAGAGAAGGCAGGTACCTATCTAAAGGAGGTGCTTTGGATATATATAGACCAGGAAGGTGCTCTGAGTCATCTAGGCAGGTACTGGAAAGATAAAGAAGAAAACTGTGTGTTGCTCACCCCTATAGCTGGAAATGGCACATATACCCTGCCCTCAGAGCAAGTAGCTGTGGTGCTGCAGGCTTGCTGCAGCCAAAGGACTGGGAGGAAGCGGAGTTTTGCAGAGGCTGGAGAGGGGTTTCTTTGTGGTGAGTTTGGCCAGCTGAGACCCGTTTGCATCTTGGAAGGGGAGGGGGGATCTACTCAGGCTGTCAGCCCATCTGCCCATTCAGGGAGAGAAAGTAATTAGATTAGAGAGAGGGGTGGAGACAGGTACCTAATCAGCTGGACTCTAGCAACCTATAGTCTAAAAACATCTGGGGGAAAGGAGGCAGCTAGCTCTCTGAAGACTGATTAACCTGAGACAATTTAGCTCAGTGGAGGAATTCCTATTGCATATAGGAGGCCCCTGGTTTGATTCCTGGGTCCATCAACAGCATGATCCACCTGGTTATCAGGCATCCAGATTATGCTTTCTGGCAGGGAGCATATAAACATTCTTTTTGTTTTAGGCTTTCTTGAATCTGTTTTTTTTTTGTTGTTGTTGTTTTGTTTTTAAGGTTCCTTTTTTTAATATTAATTTTTAAAAATTTAATCGCTAAAACCTGGCATGTCACCTGTGGAGGGCAGGCTGTAGGGTGATCAGCAGCCTGAGAAGCTCCCTAGGAGCTTAAAGGGAAAGGTGTTTTCCCTGGTTGTTTTTTGTTGTTGTTGATGATGATGTTTTGTTTTTTGTTTGTTGTGTTTCACCTTTCTTTGTTTACCCCCTTTATTTTCCTTTTACCAATTTTTTTCTACCTGTTATTTCTTTTCTTTCCTTCATTTTTCTATCTTCTGTTTTCTGTTTTTCATTCACTCCACCTCTTTTTGTTTGGTCTTCAATTTTTTAAAAAAATTTTATTTCTCTCTCTCACTCTTTTTTTCTCTGTTTTCTTCACTCATTTTTTTTTTTTTTACTTTATCTCTTTTTTTCCCCTTTTTTCTTTTCCTCTCTTCTCTTCATTCTGGCCTTTTAATTCATTATATATATTTTTCTCTATTTTTTTCTCATTTCATTTTTTATATTCCACTTTTTAAATATTATTCCTCTGTACTTATGATTTTTTTACTTGTGTTAATTATTTATTTTGCTGGGTCTTGCAAGGCTCCTCTTCTACATTTTATTATTATTGTTACTTTGGTTCTTTTTCTCTTCTTATCTCTGGTCCTGTATTTTTTTTTTTCAAGGAAACATAGATAACAGCAAATAAAAAGAATTAGAGGAACGAAATGTCAAAGTGAAATCTTACAACACACAGAAACAACAACAAAATAAAACCCTAGGGTAGAAAGAGAAACTAACCAACCAAATAAACACATCAAGATAAACAGATGCCTAGACACCACAAAAAAATTACAAGCCATACTAAGAAACAGGAAGACATGGACCATTCTAATGAACAAACTGAAAAACAGAAGGAGATGCAAAATATGGAACAACTAATCAGAGATGTCCAAATATCATGAATCAACTTAATGAAGTGAAAGAAGAGATTAAGAATATTAAGAAGACATTGGGAGAACATACTGAAGAAATTGTAAACATACATAAAAAGATAAAGGATATGATGGTGATGAATGGCACAATGCAAGAAATAAAAAATATACTGGAAGCATATAACAGCAGATATGAGCAGGCAGAGGAACAAATCAGCAATGTGGGAGACAGTACATCTGAAATCAGACAGACAGTAGAACAGATAGATAAAAAGATAGAAGAAATCTAGCAGGGACTTAGGAACTTGAATAACAACATGAAATGCACAAACATACAAATTA
Source organism: Tolypeutes matacus (assembly GCA_026826555.1). Taxonomy (NCBI): domain Eukaryota; kingdom Metazoa; phylum Chordata; class Mammalia; order Cingulata; family Chlamyphoridae; genus Tolypeutes; species Tolypeutes matacus. The sequence continues at coordinate 11,770,865 of JAKSZT010054193.1, read as the reverse complement.
TAGGCAACCCAGAGGGAGAAGAGAAGAGAAAGAGGACAGAAGGAGTGTTGGAAGAAAGAATGGCTGAAAATTTCCCAGCTCTATGGAAGGACATAGACGTACATGTCCAGGAAGTGCAGTGCACCCCAAAAAGTATAAATCCTAACAGGCCTACCACAAGACATACACTTGTCAAATTGTCCAATGCTCAAGACAAAGAAAGAATACTGAAAGCAGCAAGAGAAAAGAGATCCATCACATACAAGGGAAGCTTGATAAAATTAAGTGCTGATTTCTCATCTGAAACCATGGAGGCAAGAAGGCAGTGGTATGACATAGTAAAAGGGCTAAAAGAAAAAAAGCTTTCAGCCAAGAATTCTCTATCCTGCAATGCTGGCATTTGAACCTGAGGGAGAGTTCACAATATTCACAGATAATCAGAAATTAAGAGAGTTTATCAATAAGAAACCTGCTCTTCAAGAAATACTAAAGGGAGCTCTGCAGGATGAAAGGAAAAAACAGAGTTGGAACAGAGTGTAAGAATAACTAAAAAGACAAAAAGAGAAATAAAAACAACATATGTCATACATAAACATAAAGAAAATATGGCTAATATAACTAATTCCTTGACAGTAATAACACTGAATGTTAATGGCTTAAACTCTACAATCAAGAGACACAGATTGGCAGAATGGATAGGGAAATATGACCCATCTTTATGCTATCTACAAGAAACTCTACTTAGACCCAGGGATGCAAGGAGACTAAAAGTGAAAGGTTGGAAAACAGATTTACATGCAAACAATAACCAAAAAAGGGCAAGAGTAGCTATACTAATATCAGACAAAATAGACTTTAAATGCAAATCTATTGTAAGAGACAAAGAAGGACACTATATATTAATAAAAGGGGAAATCTATCAAGGAGAAAGAACAATCATAAACATGTATGCACCTAACCAGGGTGCCTCAAAATACATGAGACAAACACTGGAAAAACTAAGTAGAGAAATGGATGCCTCTACAATTATTGTGGGGGACTGTAATACACCATTATCACCATTAGACAGAACATCTCAACAGAGAATCAATAAAGAAACAAAGACATTGAATAATACATTAGAGGACCTGGACCTAATAGATATATGCAAAACTTTATACCCAAATACAGTGGGACATACATTCTTCTCAAGTGCACATGGATCACTCCCCATGACAGACAACATGTTAGGCCACAGAACAACTCTCAATGAGTTCAGAAAGATTGAAATTATACAAAGTAATTTCTCTTACCACAATGGAATGAAGCTGGAAATCAGTAAGGGGCAGAGAAGCAGATTAGGTTCAAAGATATGGAAATTAAACAACACACTCTTAGACAAACAGTGGTTCAAGGAGGAAATTGCAAAAGAAATCAATAACTACCTTGAAACTAATGAAAATGACAGTACAATGTATCAAAATTTATGGGATGCAGCAAAAGCTGTACTGAGAGAGAAATTGATAGCCATAAAATGCCTATATTAAAAAAGAAGAAAGAGCTAAAATCAAAGACCAAACTGCACACCTGGAGGAATTAGCAAAAGAACAACAAACTAACCCCAAAGGGAGTAGAAAGAAGGAAATAACAAAGATTAGAGCAGAACTAAATGAAATTAAACATAAAAAGGACTAGAAAAAATAAACAAAACCAAAAGCTTGTTCTTTGAGAAGATTAGTAAAATTGACAAACCCTTAGCTAGACTAACAAAGGAAAAAGAGATCAGATGCAAATACATAAAATAAGAAACAAGGAAGGGGATATCACCACTGACCCCACTGAAATAGAGTATCATAAGAGGATACTTTGAAAAATTGTATGCCAAGAAGATGGATAATTTAGAGTAATTGGACAAATTCCTAGAAACACACAAGCAGCCTACATGGATGAAAAAAGAAATTGATGAACTGAAGAGACCAATCACAAGTAACGAGATTGAATTAGTCATCAAAAACCTCCCAAATAAGAAGAGCCCAGGACCAGATGGCTTCACAGGTGAATTCTACCAAACATTCCGGTAAGAACTAACACCAATCCTGCTTAAACTCTTTCAAAAATTAGAACTGGAAGGAACATTGCCTAACTCATTCTATGATGCCAACGTCACCCTAAGATCAAAGCCAAACAAAGATGCCATAAGAAAGGAAAACTACAGACCAATCTCTATAATGAACCTAGATGCTAAAATTTGTAACAAAATACTTGCTAATTGCATTCAACAACACATCAAATGAATTATACACCAAAACCAAGAGGGCTTCATCCCCAGTATGCAAGGATGGTTCAACATAAGAAAATAAATCAATGTAATACACCACATAAACAGATCTAAAGAAAAAAACATATGATAATCTCTATAGATGCAGAAAAAGCATTCATCAAAATATAGCACCCTTTCTTGTTAAAACAATTCAAAATACAGGAATAGAAGGAAACTTCCTCAACATGATAAAGGATATATATGAAAAACCCACAGCTAACATCATATTCAATGGTGAAATCCTAAAAGCTTTCCCTCTAAGATCTGGAACAAAACAAGCATGCCCACTGTCACTACTATTATGTAATATTGTGTTAGAAGTACTTGCTCAAGCACTTAGGCAAGAAAAAGAACTAAAAGGCATCCAAATTGGAAAGGAAGAAGTAAAAATTTCACTGTTCGCAGATGACATGATCCTACACCTTGAAAACCCTGAGAAATCTACAACAAAGCTTCTAGAACTTATAAAGGAGTTCAGTAAAGTGGCAGATTATAAGATTAATGTGCAAAATTCAGTAGCATTTCTGTACACCAATAATGATTACTCTGAGGAGGAAATCAAGAAAAAAAAAAACCCATTTGCAAGAGCAACTAAAAGAATCAAATACCTAGGAATAAATTTAACTAAAGATGTAAATGACTTGTACGCAGAAAACTACACAACACTGTTAAAGGAAATCAAAGAAGACCTAAATAAATGGAAGAATATTCCCTCTTCATTCATGGGTAGGAAAACTAAATATAATTAAGATGACTATTCTACCCAAACTGATTTACAGATTTAATGCAATCCCAATAAAAATTACCACAGCATTTTTTACTGAATTGGAAAAGCTAACTATGAAATTTATTTGGAAGGGCAAGAGGCCCTGAATATCCAAAGATATATTGAACAAGAAAAATGAAATAGGAGGAATCACACTACCTGACTATAAAACATACTACAAAGTTACAGTGGTCAAAACTGCATGGTATTGGCACAATGATAGACATACTGACCAATGAAACTGAGTTCAGAGTTCTGATTTAGATCCTCACATATACAGTCAACTGATATTCAACAAGTCCACCAAGCCCATTCAACTGGAGAGAATGGCTTCTTCAACAAATGGTGCTTGGAGAACTCGATATCCACATCTAAAAGAATGAGAGAGGAACACCATCTCACACCTTACACAAAAATTAACTCAAGATGGATCAAAGATCTAAATATAAGAGCCAAGACCATAAAGATCTTGGAAAATAACGTAGGGAAGCATATCCAGGATCTACTATTAGGAAATGGTTCCAAGAACTTTACACCCAAAGCATGAGCAATGAAAGAAAAAATAGATAAATGGGGCCTTTTCAAAATTAAAAACTTTTGCACCTTCAAGGAGTTTGTCAAGAAAATGAAAAGGCAGCATATTCAATGGGAGAAAATATTTGGTAACCATATATCTGATAGGGGCCTAATATCCAGCACACATAAAGAAATCCTACACCTTGAAAATAAAAAGACAAACAACCCATTTTAAAAATGGACAAGTGATTTGAATAGACACTTCTCCAAAGAAGAAATACAAATGGCTAAAAAACACATGAAAAGATGCTCACCATCACTAGCTATTAGGGAAATGCAAATCAAAAGTACAATGAGATATCATCTTACACCCATTAGACTGGCGGCTATTAAAAATCAGAGCACTACAAATGTTAGAGGGATGTAGAGGAATGGGAACCCTTATCCACTGCTGGTGGAAATGTAGAATGGTGGAGGACATTTTGGCCATTCCTTGGGAAGCTAACTATAATACTGCCATATGATCCAGCAATCCCGCTGCTAGGTATATACCCAGAAGAATTGAAAGCAGAGACATGAAGAGCTATATGCACACCAATGTTCATAATGGCATTATTCATTATTGCCAAAAGTTGGAAACAACCCAAATGTCCATCAACAGATGAATGGATAAACAAATTGTGGTATACACACACACACACACACACACAATGGAATATTACTCAGCTGTAAGAAGGAATGCAGTATTAACACATGGGATAAAATGGATGAATTTTGAAGACCTTTTGTTGAGTGAAGCAAGTCAGGCAGTGAAGGACAAATATTACATGACCTCACTGATATGAATTAAGCAAATTGAGCACACTCACAGACCTAGAGTTTGGAAGATAGGTTTAGAGGAGACAGAAAGGCAGAAAAAGGTTGTGAGCCAATGCCCACATGGGCCAAATCTATGATAAGGTGGAAGTGTGTAGTTGTGCAGTGGATCGGTATGACAGTGGTGCAGTGATACTATTGGGTTAGGCGATGCTGGTTTGTGAAGGGTGTAGGGTGGGGTGGACTGTCCATGGAACAGGGGGGAAGGTTGGGGGAAGGACCAAGTAAACACTGGGGATTTTCAGATATGTAGTTGAAACTACAATATTGGGAATGTTCTTTTGGCAATATGGCAGGGGAGGGTTACTGTTTAGGGTGTTGGATGTGGGGGAGCATTCAGGACAGGGCACACCTGGCTCAGGCTTCTAGGAAGTGTGTGAGTGTTCATCTTGTCATAGTATGCTGTATCAGTGGGTGGAAACCCACACAATGAGCAGTAAGATATTGTACTCCTATCCTAGGGAGTCCTGATATGTTCTCAAATTGAGGGGTGAAAGTCTCTTGAGAGCATAAGCAGTGCCCACTAGGGGAGGACAGGGGAGTATGTCAAGTTCTCAATGTTGTTGCAAGTAACTATTAATCTTGTTCTTCAAGGAGTGAAGCTTGGTGTTTACCATGGGTCCCAAGGGGAAAGGGATGGAGGAATAGAATAAATGGAACATGGGACATTTTGGGGGCAATGGAAGAGTTCTAAATGATCTTGCAATGATGGATATAGACCATATTAAATTTCATTAAAATTTATAAAAGTGTATGGTCCAAAATGTAAACCATAATGTAAATCATTGACCATGGTTAGTAGCAATGTTTCAATATTTATACATCTATTGTAACAAATGTACCATCCACTTGTAAAATATTATTAATAGGGGAAAGGAGAAAAGGGGGAGGATGTTGGGTATACAAGATTCTCCTATACTTTGCATGTGACTTTTCTGTAATCTAAAGTTTCTTTGAAGTCAAAATGAAAAAAAAAAAAAAAAAGACGGAATAAAGAGAGGAAAATGTCACTGTACATGCAAGATAACAGATCTTACAGTGATGAAAGACATAATGTAAAAAAAAATTAATTTTACATTTTTAATTATTTTTTATTTCAATTTAAAAAATTTTTGTATTTTATTTGTTATTATTAAAACTATCATTATTATTTCATTTTCTTATTAATTGTATTTGGTTATTTCCTTAGCTTCATTTTTGAAGAATTTTTAGATCACAGAATGGTTACAACTGTGGCAGGGGAAGATCATTGGCGTGGGGCATCAGTGATGAGGAAGACATGGGAGGAGGTTCACCTGCGGCATACCTATAAGGCATATACGTGTGTTCAAGTGTTCATGGGACATTATCATGGTGGGTGGATATTCACACTATAACCTAAAGAATATTGAATTCCCTTCCTGGGGAGCTCTGCCACATTCTCTAAAGGGACAGTGACTAGTGAAGGAGGAAGAACTATTGACAGGCCCTTGATATTGTTGAATATACTTATGGACCTTTACTTTTGAAATTGAAACTTAGCCTAGTATTATAGGGTGCCTAAGAGTTACCTTCTGAAAGCCTCCTTGTTGCTCAAATGTGGCCTTTCTCTAAGCTGAACTCAGCATATCAATGCATTTCCTTCCCCCCAGCCTGGGACATGACTCCCAGGGATGAGCCTCCCTGGCACCGAGGGATTACTATCAAGCACCAACTAGCATTGTAACTGGAAAGAGACATTGACCAAAAGGGCGAAGGAGTAAAGACAAATGAGTTTATGTGGCTAAGAGACTTCAAAGTGAGTCAGGAGGTCATTCCAGAGGTTATGCTTATGCATGTCTCAGCAGGATCTCATTGAATGCCAAAGTAAATATTGCCTCAAATAGCAGAGACATCCAGACACTGTAGACAGGGCAGAAAGTTCAGGAGTTTGGTGCCCTGCCCCTGGGCCCTACTTGCGAACTTATGCTCCCCAATGTGACAGAGTTTGACTCCAGTGTGGTTTCCCTACACATGGCTCTTCTGCCTCTTCTATTTGAAACTATAGTTAGTGCTAGAGATGATAGGTGTATGTCCAAGAGACTTAAATCTTTGGGCAGTCCATGTGCCAGCTGGGCCCTGAATCTCAACAGAGTTGCAACACCTACTTTCATTCATTGGGCTCACACAGGACAACTAACAAGGAGATGACGATGGACAACAACCATCCCAAGGAACAGAGAGTCTGCAACTGCAAGCAAGATAGTTCCATCCATTTGCCTCCATGGGATCTAAGTCCCCTCTCAACTAGAGATGAAGTAGCCATCACCTCCCAGAATCCTCAGGATTGGGGAATGAACTATGGACTAGAGTAGACTTACTGGTATTTTAATATAGACTTACTGCGATTCTAGCAATGGAAGAACTTTTATCATTGATGTGGAGGCAGTAACCACTGGAGTTTCTGAGGAGAGGGACAGGGAAAAACAGGTGTTATATGAGGGCATTTTGGGGACTTGGGAATTGTCCTGAATAACATTGCAATGACAGATACAAGCCATTATATATCTGGTCATAACTTACAAAATTGTGCAGAAGATAGTGTAAACTACAATGTAAACTATAATCCATGCTTAGTGGCAATGCTCCGAAATGTGTTCACCAATTGTAATAAATGTATCACACTAATGAAGGATGTTGTTAATGTGGGAAAATATGGGAGGGGTTGGGAGTGGGGCATATGGGTATCCCCTATATTTTTTATGTAACATTTATGTAATCTATCTTTTTAAAAAATAAAAAACTATATTAAAAAAAAGAACTACATACAGTGGGGAGATGAAGGAGTATATGAACATAGTTTTTATAAGCTATAGAAGTTGCTAAGTTGGTATCAAAGAAAATAAGATTGTTATAGATATAGTGTGTTAAATTTAAACCCCCTGGTAACCACAAAGAAAGTATCAGAGAATATGCAAACTCAGAAACTAAAGTACAGGTTATCAGGAGTGGGGGGCAGGGGCAATAGGGTGTTAAGACAATATGAGTATAGGCTTTCTGTTTGGGGTGAACAGAAAGTTCTAGTAATGGGTAGTGGTGACAGTACTGCAAAATTGTGAATGGGATTAATTCCATTGAATGGTATGCTTGAGTGGGGTTGGAGTGGGAAGATTTATGTTGTACAAGTTTCCTCAGTTAAAAAAAAAAGTTAAGAAAGAGAAATTAGAGATAATGACAATTAAATGCAATATATGATACTGGATGGGATCAAAGAATGGAGGAGAAAAGGTTCAAAAGGGCATTATTGGGACTAAAGAAAAAATGGAATGCGGAATGTGAGTATTATTTCAACATAAAATTTCTTTTTTTTTTTTCTTGGTTCCAATCCCCATTCCACTCTTTTTATTTATTTATTTTTTCATTGTGGGTAAAAATCTAATTTTTCACAATACAAACCAATATTTGTAAAATGATATATAAATATATATGCATATATGTGCATTTGCTTACATAAATGTTATTTTTTTCATATGTATTTTAAAACATGCTTAGATTACATAAATGTTACAAAAATTACATGGATTCCCATGTTCCCCACCTCCCATACCTCCCATAACATCCCACATAAACATCTTTCATTAGTGTGGCACATCAACTGCAATGGATATACACATCCTGGGGCTTTGCCACTAAGCATAGACCACAGTTCACATCGTAGACCACACTCTCTCCCACACAGTTCTGCATGGTATATGCTGATGTAAAATGGCCTATATCCATTGCCACAATGCCACTCAGGACAAACCCCAAGTCCTGAAAAAGCCCCTGCATTACAACTGCCCTTCCCCTCCCTGCCCCAAAAGCATCTAGTGGCCACTGGCTCCACCTCACTGTTATAATTTCTTCCATTGCTTGAATCACAATATGTCTACAACAGAATACCATTAAGTCCACTCTAGTCCATAGCTCTTCCCCCAAACCTGAGCGGACTGGAATGGTGAATGCCCACTCCACCTCCGAGTGAGAGTGGACCTATATCCCATGGATATGGTAGATAGGATTATCCTGCCTTCAGCTGCAGGCTCTCTCCATTCCCTGGGATGGCCGTTGTCCATCACCGTCTCCTCACCAGGTGACTTGGGTGAGTCCGTTGAGCTGTAGAGTAGGAGTTGCAGCTCCACTGAGATTCCAGGCACAGCTGGCACATAGGCAGGCCAGAGGCTCCAGTCTCTGGAAGTACACCTACAAACTCCAGCCTCACATATAGGTTTGAATAGAAGGGACTGAAGGACCATGTGCAGGGAGGACTTATTTGAGTCCAACTCTGTCACTCTCAGGAGCACAGATTCCAAAGTAGAGCCCACTGATAAGGCATCAATCTCTGGGGCTATCCCCCCTTATATAGGACCTGGGTGTCTCCAGAGCCCTCAGGAGCCCCTCTGTGTAGGGTAATATCCATTTTGGTGTTCTATGAGATCCTACTGAGGTGTGCGTAAGCCTTACCTCTGGAATGACCTCCTGACTCTCTTTGAAGTCTCTTAGCCACATGAACTCATTTGTCTTTACCTTTTCCCCCTTTTATTCAAGGTCTTTTTCCAGTCGTGTTGCCAGTTGGCACTTGGTATTAATCCCTCATTGCCAGGGAGGCTCATCCCCGGGAGTTATGTCCCATGTTGGGGAGGAGGTAGTGCATTCATATGCTGCGTTTGGCTTAGAGAGAGGCCACAAGGAGGCTCTCTGATGGCAACCCTTAGGCACCCCAAAACAGTAGGCCAAGTTTCAATTACAAGAGCAAAGACTCATAAGGCTAGTCATCAATAACAAGAAGCCTTCAGTGGGCCATCCTCTTTTACCAGACACTGCCCCTGCACTCAGGGGACTATTGCTGCTCCTTTGGAGAATGTGGCAGAGCTCTCCAGGCTGGGAATTCAGTATTCCCTCATTTATTAAGTGATTGTCTACCCACCGTGACCATGCCCCATCCCTCAGTCATTTGAACAATTTTATATATCTTTCATGTATGTTCAGATAAACTTACTCCCATGAATCCCCCATCCCAGACACCCTCCACCAATGATCCTCTGCAGCCCCCATTGTAACCCTGCTGTGATCTAAACCTTCCTTGAAGAAGAAGCCCATATAATAACCAAATACAATTAATAGGAAAATGAAATAATAATGATAAACTTAAATGCAAGAGATAAAATACAAGGAAACTCAGAAAAAAAAACTAAAAATAAAATATAATTAATGGATTAGGACATTCAAAAAAATGGGAAAAATAAAAAAAAATTTTTTTTTATTATTTTTTATTTTTATTTTTTTTTTCTTTTATCACTGCATTATCAGATGTCCAGTGTGTACTGTGACACCTTCCCCAGCTCATTCCCCAGTGTCTCCCAAATTTTCATTTAATTTTCAAAGAAGTTTTAGGTCATAGCAAAGTCACACACGTAATACTAAAGATTCCCTTATACCCAACCTCCCTCCCCCTTCCCCACTCCATATTAAAACCTTTTTTTTTTTTTTTTGTGGATGGTAGCATTGTTATAACTGTTATACAGATAGTGAAACATACCTACTAAACACTGCCAATGGTTTACAGTATAGCTTACAATTTAGATGGTACAATTTAATAATTTTTGATGATATTTACCATGTCCTGTGTCCATTACTGTAAGGTAATGAAAAACATTTTCCATGGCCACTAAATACCCTGTTTAATCTTTTCTGTCCCTTCCTCCCCATCCCCCTAGGGCATATGACACTCCCCTGTCTTGACTCATGGGATGGCAAGATTCATGGTTACATGAATCAGCTGGGTATTCTTACCTGCCCTTCCTAATCTACACACCTATTAACCCTGCACCACCAAACCCAGTAATATCACTACCCACCTGTCCTATCCTTCAATATGCAACTATACTCTATCACTTTACCATAGAATATGTCCACATGGGTGATGGCTCATAGCCTACTCTTCTTTTTTCTCCCTTGTTAACCTATCTTTCAGGCAGTGGTTCTCAGAGACTGCTCACTTTCCTCAATTCAAATCAGTGAGATCATAAACTGTTCATCCTTCAATGCCTGGCTTGCTCCACTCCACATAAGGTCTTCAAGATTCATCCACGTTATTCCATGTGTTAGCACTTTATTCCTTCTTATAGCTGAGTAATATTCCATTGTACCACATTTTGCTTTCCATTCATCTGTTGATGGGCACCGGGGCTAATTCCAACTTTTGGCAATTGTGAACAATGCCGCTATGAACATTGGTGTGCATATATCTGTTTGTGTCTTTGCTTTCAATTCTTCTGGGTATATACCCAGCAGTGGAATTGCTGGATCATATGGAAGATCTATTGTTAGTTTTCTGAGGAACCACCAAACTGTCCTCCACAGTGGCTGGACCATACCGCAGTCCCACCAGCAGTGGATGAGGGTTCCTATTCCTCCACATCCTCTCCAACACTTATATTCTGCTGTTTTTTTAAAAGCTGCCATTCTGATGGGTGTAAGATGGTATCTCATTGTGATTTTGATTTGCATTTCCCTAATAGCTAGCGATGTCGAACATTTTTTCATGTGCGTTTTAGCCATTTGTATTTCTTCCTTGGAGAAGTGTATTTTCAGGTCACTTGCCCATTTTTTAAATGGGTTGTTTGTCTTTTTATTTTAGAGGTGTAGGATTTCTTTATATATGCAGGATATTAGGCGCCTATCAGATATATGGCTGCCAAATATTTTCTCCCACTGGGTAGGCTGCCTTTTTATTTTCTTAATAACATCCTTTGAGGTGCAGAAGTTTTTAATTTTGATGAGATCCCATTTATCTATTTTTTCTCTTGCTGCTCGTGCTTTGGCTGTGAAGTTCATGACACCATTTCCTATTCCAAGGTCCTGTAGATGCTTCCTTACATTATCTTCCAAGGTCTTTATGGTTTTGGCTCTTATATTTAGATCTTTGATCCATCTTGAGTTGATTTTTGTATAAGGTGTGAGGTGGTGGTCCTCTCTCATTCTTTTGGATATGGATATCCAGTTCTCCAAGCACCATTTGTTGAAGAGGCCATACTCTCCCAACCGAGTGGGCTTGGAGGCCTTGTCAAATATCAGATGACTGTATATGTGAGGATCTATATCAGAACTCTCAATTCGGTTCCATTGTTCAGTAGGTCTATCCTTGTGCCAGTACCATGCAATTTTGAGCACTGTAGCTTTGTGTAGTATGTTTTAAAGTCAGGTAATGTGATACCTCCATCTTTGTTTTTCTTTTTCAATATGTCTTTGGCAATTTGGGGCCTCTTACCTTTCCAAATATATTTTCTGGTTAGTTTTTCCAGTTCATTAAAAAATACAGTGTTGATTTTTATTGGGATTGCATTAAATCTGTAGATTAGTTTGGGTAGGATAGACATCTTGATGATGTTTAGTCTTCCTATCCATGAACAGGGAATATTTTTCCATTTATTTAAGTCTTCTTTGATTTCCTTTAACAGTGTTGTGTAATTTTCTGTATATAAGTCATTTACATCTTTAGTTAAATTTATTCCTAGGTATTTGATTCTTTTAGTTACTATTGTAAATGGTTTTTTTTTTTTCTTGATTTCCTCCTCAGATTGCTCGTTATTGGTGTACAGAAATGCTACTGATTTTTGAGCATTGATCTTATAGCCTGCAACATTACTGAAATCCTTTATAAGTTCTAGAAGCTTTGTTGTAGATTTCTCAGGGCTTTCTATGTATAAGATCATGTTGTCTGAAAATAATGAAATTTTTACTTCTTCTTTTCCAATCTGGATGCCTTTTATATCCTTTTCTTGCCTCAGTGCTTGCGCAAATACTTCTAAGAAAATGTTTAATAGGAGTGGTGATAGTGGGCATCCTTGTCTTGTTCCCGATCTCAGAGGGAAGGCTTTTAGTATTTCACAATTGAAGATAATGTTAGCTTTGGATTTTTCACATATACCCTTTTATCATATTCAGAACGTTTCCTTCTATTCCTATCTTTTGCAGTGTTTTTATCAGGAAAGAGTGCCGTATTTTGTCAGAAGCTTTTTCTGCACCTATAGAGATGATGATGTGATATTTTTCTTTCAATCTGTTTGTGTGGTGTATTACATTGATTGATTTTCTTATATTGAACCATCCTTGCATACCTGGGATGAAACCCACTTGGTCATGGTGTATAATCCTTATGATATGTTGTTGAATGAGATTAGCAAGTATTTTGTTGAGGATTTTAGCATCTAGGTTCATTAGAGAAATTGGTCTGTAATTTTCCTTCCTTGTGGTATCTTTGTTTGGTTTTGGTATTAGGGTAATGTTGGCATCGTAGAATGAGTTAGGCAATATTCCTTCTACTTCTATTTTTTGGAAGAGCTTAAGCAGAATTGGTGTTAGCTCTTTATGGAATGTTTGGTAGAATTCAGCTGTGAAGCCATCTGGTCCTGGGCTCTTCTTAGTTGGGAGGTTTTTGATGACTGAGTCTATCTCTTGTAATTGGACTGTTGAGTTCATCAATTTCTTCTTTCATCAATGTAGCTGTTTATGAGTTTCTAGAAACTTGTCCATTTCCTCTAAATTATCATTCTTGTTGGCATATAATTTTTCAAAGTATCCTCTTATGATACTCTTTATTTCTGTCGGGTCAGTAGTGATATCCCCATTGCTCATTCCTTATTTTGTGTATTTGCATCTGTTCTCTCTTTTTCTTTGTTAGTCTACCTAAGGGTTTGTAAATTTTATTGATATTCTTGAAGAACCAGCTTTTGGTTTTGTTTATTGTTTCTAGTGCTTTTCTTATTCTCTATTTCATTTAGTTCTGCTCTGATCTTTGTTATTTCCTTCTTTCTACTTCCTTTTGGTTTAGTTTGTTGTTTTTCCAATTCCTCCAAGTATGCAGTTAGGTCTTCAATTTTAGCTCTTTCTTCTTTTTTAATATATGTATTTATGGCTATGAACTTCCCTCTCAGAAATGCTTTTGCTGCATCCCATAGGTTTTGATAAGTTGTGTTGTTGTTTTCATTAGTTTCAAGGTAGTTACTGATTTCTTTTGAGATTTCCTCCTTGACCCACTGTTTGTCTAAGAGTGTGTTGTTTAACTTCCATATCCTTGTGCCTAACCTGTTTCTCTGGCCCTTGGTGATATCGTATTTCATTCCATTGTGGTCAGAGAAATTACTTTGTATAATCTCAATCTTTCTGAATTCATTGAGAATTGTTCTGTGGCCTAGCATGTGGTCTATCTTGGAGTATGATCCATGTGCACTCGAGAAGAAAATAAATCCTGCTGTATTTGGGTGTAGTGTTCTGTATATGTCTATTAGGTGCAGGTCCTCTAATGTATTGTTGAGAACCTTTGTTTCTTTATTGGTTCTCTGTCTAGATGTTCTGTCTAATGATGATAGTGGTGTATTAAAGTCCCCCGCTATAATTGTAGAGGCATTTATTTCTCCACTTAGTTTTTCCAGAGTTTGCTTCATGTATTTTGAGGCACCCGATTAGGTGCATAAATGTTTATGATTGTTCTCTCTTCTTGAGAGATTACCCCTTTTATATAGTGTCCATCTTTGTCTCTTACAATGGTTTTGCATTTAAAGTCTATTTTGTCTGATATTAGAATAGCTACTCCTGCCCTTTTTGGGCTATTGCTAGCTTGTAAAATTGTTTTCCAGCCATTCACTTTCAGCCTCCTTGAATCCCTAGATTGAAGGTGAGTTTCTTGTAGACAACATATAGATGGATCACATTTCCTTATCCATTCTGCCAATCTGTGTCTCTTGGTTGGTGAATTTAATCCATTAACATTCAGTGTTATTACTCGCAATGAATTTCTTACTTCAGCCATTTTTTTCTTTGGGTTAATGTATGTCATATGTTGTTTTGTTTCTGTTTTTGTCTTTTTAGTTGTTTTTAAACTCTCCTCCAACTCTCTCTCCCTTGTTTTTTCCTTTCAACTTGTAGAACTTCTTTTAGTATTTCTTGAAGTGCTGGTTTCTTATTGACATACTCTCTTAATTTCTGTTCATCTGTGAATATTTTGAACTCTCCATCATTTTTGAATGCCAGTTTTGCTGGATAGAGAAGTCATGGCTGGAAGTTTTTTTCTTTTAGTGCTTTGACTATGTCATACCACTGTCTTCTTGCCTCCATGGTTTCAGCTGAGAAATCAGCACTTAATCTTATTGTGCTTCCCTTGTATGTGATGGTTCTCTTTTCTCTTGCTGCCTTGAGTATTTTCTCTTTGTCTTGAGCATTGGACATTTTGACAAGTATATGTCTTGGAGTTGGCCTGTTGGGATTTATACTGTTTGTGGTGTGCTGTGCTTCCTGGATCTGCACATCCTTTTCTCTCAATAGGGTTGGGAAGTTTTCAGCCATTATTTTCTTCAACACTCCTTCTGTTCCCTTTCCCTTCTCTTCTCCTTCTGGGATGCCCATAATGCATATGTTTGTGCATTTTGTGTTGTCAGTTAATTCCCTGAGTCCCTGCTGGATTTTTTCTATCTTTTTGTCTATCTGTTCTACTATCTGTTTGATTTCAGATGTATTGCCTTCCACATCACTAATCTTTCCTCTGCCTGTTCAAATCTGCTGTTATGTGAATGCAGCATCTTTTTGATTTCTTGGATTGTACCATTGATCACCATCATATCTGTTATCTTTTTGCGTATGTTTACAATTTCTTTAGTATGTTCTCCCAGTGTCTTCTTTATATCCTTAATCTCTTCCTTTACTTCTTTAAGTTGGTCCATGATATTTGTTTGGAAAGCTTTGATTAGTTGTTCAATGTTCTGCATCTCTTCCTGGTTTTTAGTTTGTTCATTGGACTGGGCCATGTCTTCCTGTTTCTCTTAGTGTGGTTTGTAATTTTTTGTTGCCTTCTAGTCATCATTTTATCTTGATGGGTTCATTCAGTTGATTAACCTCTCTCTCCGCTCTAGAGTTTTATTTAGCTGGTGGTTTTGCATATGTGTTAAGTTTTCTCTTTGACACTTTTTCTTCTTATTTTATTTCCTTGCTTCTTTCTATGTTCCCTTGAAGGCAAAAGATTAGGGCCAGAGGAATCGAAAGATGTGAGAAAGGAAGAAGGATAATAGTAATATTGATAAAAGTTAGAAGAGGGGCCAAATAAGACTTAATGAAATGAATATTTAACTCATGTAGGCAGTGTAGAGTAATAGGAAAAAAAGTGGAGTACCTACAATGGATTGGGAAACCAAATAGAGGAATATATATATAATGATTTAGAAGGCTAGAACTATGAGGAGGGAGAGAAAGAGTAAAGAAAGGGCTGAAAGGAAAAAGTTAGTATTAACAAAAAAAGAAGAAAACAAAATAGATAGAATAGAAATTGACACCCTTAAGTTGTGAGCAAATGAAAAAGCATGGTATATAAGAATACAACAGAAAGCAGAAGGCAGAAACATGAAGGAAGAATAAGAGATAGCTTGGGATACAACATCAATATAGACAGAGAATGGGAAATCACTGAAAAGCAGCACAGAAAAGAAGGGACAAGCTAGCAGCACCTAATTTTTAAAAATGAAAGAAAAAAGAAAGGGGGGAGGAAAGAAAAGAAAGAGACAACAAATAAACAGAGAAAAACCAAACAACCACACAGGCAAGCAGTCAAACAAAGCTAAGGAGGAACAGTGTTCCTACTAGGGTCCTTGTGGATCCTCTCA